>CAOKZL010000275.1:0-600000 GCA_948472985.1 Iguana delicatissima | reverse complement strand
GGCCTTAACTCTTAGGTGGCCATGAAAAACAGAGAGATGGGCACTAGAAATTTTTCCCTGGCCTCATACCCATTCATGACTGGAGCTTTTTAACCCATGAAAAGCTGCCAGTCAGAATCAAGTCCATGAAAGCAGGTGTTGAAAATTTATTTTGCCCATTCATTTTTAATACATTTATATCCTGCCATTCCTCTAAAGTTTTCAAGGGGCTATATGTGGTTCCCTCCCACACAGCTCTTTCATTCTCACAACAATCCTGCGAGGCCCAGGTTCACAGGGGGACTATGTAGATGAATATGAATTTGGTCCTAATTTTCTCCATCCTAAGACTTTTTGGTTTATGCTGTCAAGGAAAAATAATTTAAAAGTTGGGCCAAAATGTTCAATGTATGTCATTATTTATAAATCATATATTTTTAAAAATATATGAAAAGTTTTCATGAGATGTTGTGTCCTCATACATTTTGTTATTACAGTATGTCTGTATCTTTTTTAAGGGGTTAGTTTAACCTCTGGTTTGCTAATAAAACTGAATTACTGTGTCACAAAATGATGCATATCTAAAAAGTGTGTCACCAACATGAAAAGTTTGGAAAGCTCTGTGTTAGACAGGTGACTCAGACAATGTATGTGGACTAGTTTGATCTTTTGGTGGTAGGAAACACAATGTAAATGTTCTGTATATTGTATATACTGCATATTGAAAGTGCTGTATAAATTACAAATAATAATTAAAATTATGCAGATTTCTCAGTGGGGGTAAGCAAGTGTGTTACCCTGCAAACAGCTACTCAACCTCCAACTTACCCTGCCTGTCCAGTGTTTTGGAGGGGAAGGATGAATTGCACAGCCAGATGTGTCTTCTGTCCCGTTTTAAATCCTGGAGGTTGAGAGATATTGTTTTGGAAGTGGTGACCTTCTCCTTTTGATATTCTGAGTAGCAGTTTCTTTCCATGGAACCCACCCAAGAGCAATCTGGGGAGAAAAAAGAATACCTTTTTAGACTACAATGTCTAGAATCCCCAGATGGCCACACTGGATCATGAATTTTGGGTGTATGGTAGTCCAAAAAGCCACTTATTAAAGCTCTCTATATGGGTGCTGCCACCTGCCACAATGTCCTCCAGCCCTCTATACAGGCAAAGCAGGCCGGTCTCTTATTAATAAAATTAAGGAGGACAAATGTGGCATTAAAAATGGGAGGAAATGCCAGTGGCAGAGGTGTTTCATCTCCTAGGACATTCTGTTTTAAGGTCACTATGCTCACGACAAGTTCACACGTACATATTTGTGGTCTGTTTCCATAGCATCAAGCAGGGAGCTCATTTGTGTGAATTGCTTGTCCAAGGACAGACTCTAAGAACAAAGATTTTGTTTTACCTAATAACATAAAATATAATGGAATTTTAAATGTGGGCTGTACACACATTCAGCTGGAAGTCATCAGGTACTAAGATGCAGAGCAGAGCTTTCCAAACTTTTCATGTTGGTGACACACTTTTTAGACATGCATTATTTCATGGCACAGTAATTTAAGTTTTACTAGCAAACTGGAGAATAACTAACCCCTTATAAAAGACACAGACACATACATAAATTGTAATATCAAAATGTATGGAGACACAACATATTTCATGAAAACCTTTCATATATTTGGCTAGATAACAGTACATGTGAAAGAGATCTAAGAGTTTTGGTAGATCACAAGCTGAACATGAGTCAGCAGTGTGATGCAGCAGTCAAGAAAGCCAACGCGATTCTTGGTTGCATCAATAGGAGTATGATGTCTAGATCAAGGGAGGTAATGGTACCACTCTATTCTGCTTTGGTTAGACCTCATTTGGAATACTGTGTCCAGTTCTGGGCACCTCATTTCAAGAAGGATATTGACAAGCTGGAGTGTGTCCAGAGGAGGGCGACCTAAATGGTGAAGGATCTGGAAGCCATGCCCTATGAGGAGTGGCTAAGGGAACTGGGTATGTTTAGTCTGCAGAAGAGAGGGTTAAGGGGGGGCCATGATGGCCATGTTTAAATATTTGAAAGGATGTCATGTTGAGGAAGGAGCGGGCTTGTTTTCTGCTACTCCAGAGACTAGGACAAGCAGCGATGGATTCAAGCTGCAGGAAAGGAGATTCAACTTGAACCTCAGGAAGAACTTCCTGACGGTTAGGGCTGTCCGGCAGTAGAATATGCTGCCTCGGAGTGTGGTGGAGTCTCCTTCTTTGGAGGTTTTTAAACAGAGGCTGGGTGGCCATCTTTTGGGAGTGCTTTGATGTGGGTTCCTGTATAACAGGGTCTTGGACTGGAAGACCCCTGTGGTTTCTTCAAACGCTATGATTCTATGATATTTTAAAAATATATGATTTATAAATAATAACATACATTTCCAAGATTGTAGGCAACACACACCTACGCACTTCAGGCGACACACTAACGTGTCTCAGCACACTGTTTGGAAAGCCTTGATGCAGAGCATTATTCTCATGTAAACCAATCCTTGGATTCAGACGACAGTGTGTTTGGGGCTGATTAGGGAAGCTTGGGTTCAAATCCTGCAGAGTTCTCCCTAGGTGAGTTCTGCTGCATAATCCGAAGTGTGTTTCTTCAAAAGTAGGTTTAGTATGGTAGTCTTTCAATCCATTTACATATGGATAGCCAACATGGTAAGGTAGTTTGAGCACTGGACTACAACTCTGGAGCACAGGGTTCAAATCGCAGCTTAATCATGAAAACCCACCAGGTGACCTTGGGCAAGCCACACTCTCTCAGCCTCTGAGGAAGGCAAAGGCAAAAGCCCTCTGAACAAATCTTGCTAAGAAAATCCTGTGATAGGGTCACAGTAGGGTCGCCATAAGTCTGAAATGGCTTGAAGGCACGCAACAACAGACTCCATTATAACTCTTGAGGTTTACTTCCTTGTAAATGTGCATAATATGAGGCTGTTTGGCAAATGGTAATTTTCTTGCCTAACCCACCTGATTTGAGGAAGTGGGCTGGAATCCATGAAGGCTTATGCCAAGTAAAACTAATTAGTCTTTAAAATATCACAGGAATTGTTGATATTTCTACCTCACAGGCTTGTTATGAGGGTTAAAAAACAGAGTATCATATATGTATCACACCAAGCCGTATGGGAAAAGTTGGGTACAACATCACCTCATGAATGTGTACCTGTGAAAGGACACAGGGACACAGGTTAGTTCATAGTGTTCAATGTTATCTTATATGCAAAGAGCAGAGACAAGGCTTGGTGGGCGTAGAAGACATTCCTGAATTCATACTGGAGCAATAGCTTTATCAGACCAGCCAAAAGGAAACAAAGATTTGGGCAAGATTTCAAGATGTCCAGATTTCTTCATCAGACTAAATGTTACGAATGACCAAGGGGGCCAGGGGAATCTCATGTACAGTCCCCCCCAGGTGGTGTTATTGATTCATGCTTTTGATTGCCAGTAATCAAGTGACAAGATATCAAATGATGAACATGCCAAGGCAAAATGGAGCAGATAAACTGAACTCTGTGTCATGAATATTTTGCCATTGTAGTTTTGTCACTGCAAAATATCATTATCTTTATTTGGTGTTTATACCTTCATGCTTTAGGCAACACTTAAGATGATGATATCTTATACCCTAGTTATCTGAATGCAATCTTTGTCATCCCAGTCTCTTAAATTTTAACTTGGTTAACTTGTTTGGCATTCCAGTGTACCACATCATGTGTATGTGAATATATAATATATATTGCCCATGGCTTTCTGAGTCAGCATAATACTCCTGAGGAAGTAGGGTGTACCTCTGAAAGGTCTTGCCACAATAAACTAATATCTATAATACCACAAGACTCATATGGTATTGTTGTCTAGGATCTTTTTCTGCGACCTGCTAACATTGATTGCTGTGCTGGAATTTAACCCCCTACAAATCTGTACCCTCTGTTGCTCCCCTGTTCTCATCAGGTGACGGTGAGCAGCACCTCTCAGCAGCAAAATGTCTTGGCTTAGTTTTCTTTCATCATGAATATTCAGATCTCTCTCAGCTCGGCCTCTGTTAGCTCCTGTTTACTTTAGGCAGGAGTGGCCCCGTCTCCAGTTAACCTTGACATACAGAGAGAAAGAGAGAGAGAGAGGGAGGGCGGAGAGAGACGGAGAGAGGGGGAAAGGTGCAGCAGGAACAGGTATGTGGCACCTCGACACACCTGAGATGTGAAAACCGCTTTTCTACTGGCTGCAGGAGGCAAACCTGCTCATTTTGCCACAGAGATCTACCTCGCTGTCGGATTCCATCCCACCCCTTCTTCATGTTGGTCTTTGCCCACAACAGCTGAACGCACAAACCAGTGGTGGAAAGAAGTTTAGAAGCCCGAGGGAACAGGTATGTTGGTAAAGGCGCTGTTGTGGCAGCAGGGGAGGGGATAGGATGCGGGAAACTTGAACCATTGCCTGGAGTCTTGTGCCTCAGTACCACCACAAATGTTTTATTGATTACGACAACAGATGGAAAGCCTGAAACCAGTGTGTCAGAGTGGGCAGAGTTTCAGGCTGGAGCTGGGGAAGACCAAAGCTTGAAAAAGTGGCTTGTTGGACTACCAACCCCCAGATTTCAAACTACCAGGTCTAGTGGCCATGCTGGTTGGGGATGCTGGGAGTCATACTCAAAAAAGTCACTTTCCCAAGATGTGGGAGAGACAGTTTCTCTTTACTGGATTTGGAATCTCACTGTGTTGTCTTGGACAGGATGCATCTTCTCAGCATAATCTGCTTTATAGCGTTGTTGTGAAGGTTGATTGAGGTAAGGACAGCCTGCAAGTTATGTTTGAAGCAGGATGAGAAAATAAAAACATGTGACAGGGAACTTACTTGCTAATGGTGCTTTTTCCCTATTCTGCAGTAGCAGACTTGTGAAGGGAGATATCACTAATCCTGACTTTCTTATATGTTTGCAGTAGATGTATTTGAATCCACGGGTTCATTGCCACTTTTTCCTTCACGTACACTTAAAATGCCCTAAACAAAAACACTGTGGAGAGCATCTTCATGGACAATTTCATTATGCATTTAATGTTACCAGTTTTGCCTGGTTTGCACATTAAAAGCATAGTTACTATTCATTCGCTGCACAGGATCCAGATGCGTTTCCCTCAGGAGAGTGCTTTTGTGGCAAATGTAACTGCATTTCCCAACTGTTCATGATGCAATCTTTTGTACTGAGAAAAATGCCATTTTCTCCACAGATAGAACATCTGTTGAAATGGCAATGATTGCTTGACTAGCATAGACCCCTTTTGGATATGACCCAGAATAAGAATAGCAGAGAGCTCCACAAAGCTGGAAGAGTTACGTTGGTGGACTACACCTCCTTGAATGGTCACTGGCCATGGTGGCTGGGGAATTCTGGGAGTTGTAGTCTAAAAAATAACTCCCAGCTCAAGTGTTCATCCCCTGGCTAAAATATATGTACCAAACATCAGTTTTATATTATTTATTTATGTGATGCTTTTGACAAGTGTGTTCTATGGCCATGATTCTCAGCCTTTGGTCCTCCAGGTGTTTTGGATTTGATCTCCCAGAATTCCTGCCCATAAGTTATGTTGGCTTGGGCTTCTGGGAAGTGAAGTTCCAAACAACTAACCAAACTTGGACCCAAGTTTGAGAACCACTGTCACATAGTATTACCCTAATACAAGAGTATATAAGCAAAAGGAGTGCCTGCTTTTCTTTTATCCTTCTGTCTCTTTCTGGTTTCTTCTTTACTTGGAAGAGAAAAGAAAAAAGAAAGAAAGATACTGTGCTGGTGTAAGAATCATACAGCCTTCTAGATCAGTGGTTCTCAACCTGTGGGTCCCCAGATGTTTTTGGACTTCAGCTCCCAGAAGCCCTGAGCATTGACCATAGTGGCTGGGGCTTCTGGGAGCTGAAGTCCACAAACATCTGGGGACCCACAGGTTGAGAACCACTGTTCTAGATGTTGATGGATTGCATAGCCAGTGGGCAAGAAATGCTTTGAGTTGCAGCCTAACAACAACATATTGTGGGCAACACAATTCTCAGATTTGCTGTAGAGCTAAATAATCCAGCAAGGTAGTGATTCTGGGATGTCAAAAGCAGTCCCACCCTGGTGGAGCCAGAGAAGACCTGATACTCATATGTTAACATTGGGCAGTTTTCGTCCTGTTTGGAGTCTGGATGTGACATTGTTTAGGAGCTTCATGTATGCTGCTCTGATCTTCTCAAAGGAAGAGTGGAATGTTTATTATTTGTAAACGTTGGATGACAGAGCCAGTGTAGTGTAGTGGTTTGAGTATTGGACTTGAGACCAAGATTCAAATCTCTGTTCAGGTATGAAAACTCACTGGATGACCTTTGATGATTCACTCTTTCTCAGACTTAGAGGAAAGAGTGAAAGCCTCTTCTGAATGAATCTAAGGAATGCTGATACTTGCAGTCTAACAACATCTGGAGCACTGCAGCATGATCCACCTCTTGTCTATACTGAATAGTTAAACCAGTTTGAAATTGTCATAACCTCCAACTGAGGTATTCTAGATGTTGTGCTTCCCCAGAGGGACTGCAGCAGCATCCTCCAGCCTGGCACCTCCAGATGTGATGGATCACCACTCTCATCATTACCATCCATCACACCTCTGGTGGTTGGGGATGATGCATCTAAACTAGAAATTAATGGCATATGCCTAAAAATGCAATTTGTATTGCCCTGTGGGTCAGGGAGCTATGATAGTCACACTCATTCTAGCCATTTCAGAACCACATTTAGGTTTGTAGTGTATACAGGCCTGAAGACAGGGGGCCTTTCCACACTGCACTGTTATAGTACTATTATTCCACTTTCAACATCCTATGGAATCCTGGGGTTTGCAGTTTAGGGAGGGGCCACAAACCCCAGGATTCCATAGGATGTTGAAAGTGGAATAATAGCACTATAATAGTGCAGTGTGGAAATGGCCAGGTAGTAAAGAGGAGAATCTCTCTTATTAGAGAGCTGAAATGGGGACTGAAGTGTGACTGACCTCCCCTCTCTTTGCCAGAATTAGTTGCCAATAAATCTGGTAGTTCACTGAGGACTGGGCTTGGGAAGGTTACTTTTGGGAGACGAAACCTCTCATAATCTTCTAATCAGTAGGGCCAGTGACCTTGCTGTGAGAGGTTTTCTGAGAGCTGCCATTTAAAAAGGGTTAATTTTTCTAAGCTCTTATAGGGAAGAGAGGGGGCTTCAAGTTGACTAGCCAGTGTGAGCATCTGAATCACAGATTGAAGAGGCATCTGTACAGCTCTCTGGGTCACTATGGGGAGAGGTATTATTTTTTTCTATTTAAATCATTGTAACTATTTCTAAATTTGCATGCATGCATACATATAAAGGAGCACATGCAAATTCTTTGCAAGCCTGTATCCTCTTTTTTGGTGTGGCTGCTAGAGTTCTTATCCTTCCAGAGATAAGGAAGTGAGGTCTGAGTAGCTTTTCTATCCAATCTTATGTTTTAAGAGAGAATATCCAGTATGTAAATACCTCAGACCTCCCTGATGGATGCCCTTTGAACCTTTTCTCATCTAGAGAAGAAAATCCCCAACTTCCCTCAACTAGTTATTGCTACGCAGTTTGCCACCTTCAGCTGTAGATAGTCTGTATGTACTTTTGAGGAAGAAGAGTTCTATGACATAATTGGGAAAGATACCTGGGAAACTAAGCCCAGTATTTTTCAGGGGGAATTCTGTGATTTCTTGAAAACTTAATGAGGGATTCCTTACTTAAATGATCATTAGTGGTGGATGTGTTTACCTGGAAAACAGCAGCCCTTCTGTGTTACATTTCCTCTGCAATGCACTGATGCATGGATACAGTAGTATATTCTAGGGGCACTCTTTGATGTGGAGCAATAATGGGAATTAGTGAGCTTGATGAGGGACCCTTTTACACTATTTCACAATTATGCCATTATGATTCCACTTTAACTGCATGCTGTGGAATCCTGGGGTTTGTAAATATGAGGAGGCACCAGAGCTCTGTAGCAGAGACATCCTTTCTAAACTGCAGATACTAGGGTTTCATAGGATGTTGCCATGTCACTTAGTGGAATCATCGTGCTATAATTATGTAATGTAGACAGGCCCCTGAATCCTGCATGATTTGGATGTATGCCCTAGGATACCTCCCAGAATATTTTGCAGCACTATCAAGGTTTGACACCAGCCATAGTATTTGTCATCAACAAAACCTGCCAGTGTAGAAAGGACTCTTGGAAACTAAGACCTTGAAAACCTAGTCCAAACACCTTGTGTATAAAGTAAGAGTTAAAAACATCCAGAGGTGTAGTGGCCATGCATGCCTCCTCCAGATCTCTGAGTTACACTACTTCTCCCTGATACCCCAGCCCCAAATTTAAAATGCTATTGACTTCAAAAGGCCTCATGCACCCTCAATTGAAGCGCTGGTGGAATTCTGCCACAATTTTTTATGTAGAACTGTTTTAGGCCCTGGCAAAAGTTTTGTTTCCCTTCCAAACCCAGAACTACTTCTGGCTTTGAGACATGCCCTGGCCTGGGCCGATAACAGCCTTTGGCAGTCAAAACAGTGGCAGCGTAGACCTCCATTCCTCTTGAGGGAGAAAGGATCCCTTTTGAATGGGAGAAAAAAAAACTGGGGGAGGGCTACATAGGCATCCAGGCACTGTATGTATACAGGCGCTGTGGAGGAGTGTAGTTCACAGGCTGTAGTTTAGCCATCCCTATCTCAAAGCTTCTGTGTTAGTTAACTAATCTTGGTTAACTAGTCTTGAAAACTCCCAAGGACAAATAAGATTTTTTTTTAAAGAAACAAAAATAAATCACAAGCTTCCATATACCCTCCAACATTTCACAGATTAAAACTTGGACCCATGTGGCCAAGCAAGGTCATAGTGTGATCAAGATGGTGAAAGTTATTAATGAGGAAGAACACATAAGCTAGGAAAGGCTGCAGTAGTTTGCTTTTGCCTGAGCCTACAGCGAAGGGCAAGATTCTACCTTCTCCTCTCTTGATTGCTGTGTGCTGAGCCTACTGAGAAGAACAAGATTCTGCCTCTTCTACTCCCTGCTAAGTGCAAACTACTTTTGCATTTTAAACTCCGGTTGCAGCAGTTGGGAGTAAGCTGAGGACAAGGGGGAATGTGGGAAGAGGAAAGAGAAACTGGGACATTTAAAAAGCAGCTGAAAAAAATGGGATGACAGAAGATTAATTGGGATTGTTCCTGCCAAACTGGGACAGTTGGAGAATATGTTTCCAGGATAAATTATCACAGGACTACCCATTGCCACTTGCCAGTTTTGATGTGACCCTATTCATTTGGAGTTACTCAGGAAGGTCTGTGGTTTGGGGAGGTTTTTTTGGGGGGGGTGAGGTGCTTATTGATGAATAAGGCCTGTCAGCATGACTGGTTTCTATTATTGCCACTAGCAGGTCTCTTCCAGGTTTAATTGTTTTGTTTTTAAAATACAGATTCTGAGATTCTGAGAGCTGTAGTCTCCACCCCAAAAATAATGTTCCCAAGCTTTACATTTTTCTGTTCTTTATCTGTAAAGTAGAATTGAACTGGACAGTCCTTCCAGTGTTGGATACCTTGAAAAGATGATTGGCCTCACAACCATTTAAATAGAGGCCTGTCCTCTGAAATGGAAGTAGAACACACAGGTACCCTCCTCAAAAGATAGTACATCTGTAGGTCATATACACAATTTCCTTTTTTCTTGAGAAACAGAGAAGGATAGCCCTTGGCAAGGAATCCTGGGAGTTGCAATCCAACAATTACTGGATGACCACATGATACCCGCCCTGTAATGGATTAAGAGGAGGGGAGTGTACCAGAAAGAGAGAGCAATTAAAAATAGATGGATCTCAGGCTTCAGATAGGGATTAAAGGTGCCAAGGTACAGGCCAAACTTAACTTCACAAAGGGTGAAAAGTAGTGGTCTCACAGCAGAAGCAGACATTAAGAAGACTAGAAAACCCTAGCTCATATTTCTCTGAGTTCTCTATAAATTACATAGCATAACTCCTGCTGCCTAAATGTAATTATGGTCCTAAAAGTGGCTTTTCTTACAAGGTTGTTGCAGTGTGAAATACAACAGCACCAAATGAATACTTAATGTTTCTAGACAGCCTGTTGAAAGAAGCTCCTGATTGGGAAAGGATTGTCAATAGCCCTTTGAAGTAGCTGCTTACACATTGCTGAAAGAGAGAATGAAAAGGGGCTAAGATTTGCATAATTTTGGCATAGACTACTATATATGCATAGACACTAATTAGAAAGTAATTGCTATCACTTACATAGAAATAAAGTGTACTTCTGTAGTGAGGAAGGCTGACGAGGCGACTTATCTGCCTGCACAATCTGTTATCCAGGTGCTCCCTGTGAGTGGGCAGCTTCAAGACACCTGCACTCTTTTTTTTTTTTGCCTCTAATTCTCTTTAAAGTAGACTTTGGCTGGACAGGGGCCATTTCCTCACTAGACTGTTTCAGTGCTATTATTCCACTTTCAACATCCTATGGAATCCTGGAGTTTGCAGTCTAGGGAGGGGCCTCAAGGCCTCAAGGGCCCCTGCCTAAACTGCAAACCCCAGGATTCCATAGGATGTTGAAAGTGGAATAATAGCACTGAAACAGTCTAGTGAGGAAATGGCCAGTGTTTCAAGTAGAGGATAGGTCCAGATAGATATCCTATAAATTAGGACATATGACCACCTTGTTTTTAAAGTTGTCTGTCTTTAATAATTTCTTAAATAATTCCCTGGATTGGAAAATAAAAGTTGCTCTGGTATTGGCAAGGCATGTGCATGCTCTTTCTCACACACACATCCTCCCATATACTTGCTGCTCTTTTAATTCCTGATGGCAGCACAGATTTGCTTACAGATTAACAGCAAGAGTGTGAGGACGCCTTCAGCAAATACTCTTTGAGGTCCTGATGGAAGCCGCTTCAACCAAAGTCAGAGGCTGGATTGGAACCAAGAAACCTTACAGTGATTTGTGGGACAAGGCTGAGCTGCTGAGGCAAGATCAAGTGATGTGACCTATCAAAAAAGAGCATGGAAAAATAAGAGAGTTTGGGTTTTTAAAACTACAACTCCCAGAATCCCTCATCAAGCGAAAAATGCTAATATTTCCCCACTCTGGACCCATAATCAACCCTTATGGCAACTATGATGCTGATACAAGAAAGACACTGTTTCACAACTACCAGCTACACTGTCAGTCCACAGATGGGCTTAAAAGAACACAGTCTCCAGTCAGCAGGAATGTCAATACAGTATATACTTTCCCTTCCAAAACCCAATATAGTATTTGTATTGATGCTGGGAAAGTTGGACTCCATGTGGCCCGTGTGGACCCCCATGTTTGTTTGAATTTTAATTTTTTTTTAATTTAAAATGCCTCTGATCCTCTAGGGGCCATAGGGGGCAATTTTAGCATCCCATTCCCAATTATTTTAGGTTGGTTTTGTCACAAAAAAACGGGAAGTGAAATTGGTGTATGAGTACAGAAAGTAGTCCTCTGAATCTGGTGAGGGGTGTGAATGTACCCCCGGAATCTTGGATAGTTGCCTACTTCTGACTGATGCAATGCATTCCAAGCTTTCATACAACAAGTTCTTGAGGTTGGTCAATGTAGTTATCCTACAACACCAGCAAGGAAAGGTGGGTCAAGGCTGAGAGAGATCAGCATACCAAAGCCAACATAGCAAGTGCATAGTGAGATGCCTTTTGAACCAAGGCCTTCCTGCTGGCATTTTTAAAGAGTACATACAGGTATTCATAGCTTGTGCTCTCTGTCTTTTGCCCAGTGGGAGCAAAAGCAGCCAGGGGAGGGAACCCAAGGAAGAGGGTTCCAGCTGCACAATTGTGGCTCCCTACATCACCATGGCACAGCATCTTCTGGGGACGCTTCTAATCCTAAAGAGTTTAGAGACACAAGAGTGGCCATCTTGTCCTCCTATAAGATGACAGTCTTCTGCTTTAAGGGCTACCTAGTTTAAAAATAAAATGCTATAATAAGTTGAAAATCAGCAGCAGAAACCTTTCAAGTGTTAGCAACTTGGATTAGTACACTGAGAAACCATATGGGTCATCTGTCTTGGCTTTCCTTGCTATGGTGAGATGCCACATTGTGTGTTTCTTGTAGTTACTTCTAAAATCATGTCTGGACATACAGTAAATTAGCATATGTACATTTTATGCAAATTTATGTCCTTTCTTTCTTTTCTGGGGACATATTTCTGCTTTTGTGGTAATATGTAAGAGGCTACGCAATGTGCAAACAAAAGGATTCAAGTAAGGTCCATCTTGGCCTTCTGGGATACTCTGTACTACATAGGGTTGCCAGGTTGGGAATCTGAGATTGAGGGATCTGTGATGCCACTGAGAGAAGACCCCTGGTGATGTCATTAAAGGACAATGTATTAAGCATTGTCCATAGTTGCTCATAGCATGCCATTCAAGTCACACACACCCACACACTTACTTTTCAGAACCATTCTGTCACCCTGAGATTTCTTTCCCTTGGCTGCAGACTGAAAAAGTAGGGCAGAATGCTGAGGTCTGGGAAGTCTAGTGCCAAGTAGGAATGGAAGCATGGTTAGGGCAGTGGGTCCTTTGCTGGTTTTGGGGGTCCTGGCAAATGCCCAACCTTGCTACCTTCAAGAGCCAGCCCTGGTTCAGAATTCCTTCCCTCTGCTTCAAACTGCAGTCTCAACAACTGCACTGTTTGCTATTATTAAAAAGCCTCTAAATGGAATTGTAGAACTACACATAATTCTGCCCTTAGCTTTTGCATGATGATTTATTCTCCTCCTGGAAAGTAACTGGGTCAGAGACATACACCAAGGAAGGTCCGTAGACCTGGCCCTTTGCTTATGATGTCCATGATCCATTGGCATCAGGCTATCAATATGGCTGGCCAAAGACATTTTGCTGCTAAAAGTGAAAATGGCACAATTTCATGTACAAAAGCCACGACTAACTAACTACACACACACACATGCACATTTTCTTCAACATGGCCCATGGGACAATATCTTCAAGACCACTTGGAGGCAGCAGACTACTTTTAGATGGGCACAGGGCCAGTTGTGTGCCATACAACTCTGCTTCAGCACTTTGCTCCTGCTTCCCAGCATCTGCTCTCTGGGTTGACCACTCTGCATAATTGTAGGACTGACTCTGTCTCACAGCTTTGTGCATAATCTGTTTCCCAGAACAGAAATTCTGTACTTTCCAACTGTCCCAGCTTGGCAACAACAGCCGCAATTAATTCTCTGTCCTCTTACTTTTTCAACAGCTTTTAAAATATCCTTGTTTCTTTTTCTTCCTCCCACTTTCTGACTTCCTTGTTGCAGGTTACTTCCATTACTACAAACTGTTTTGAAAGTACAAAAGTAGTTTGCACTCAAATAACTTGGCTCAGGTGGGGAGAGGAGAGAGCAAGATTTTTCTTTTCTCTGTAGACTCAGGGAAAAAAGCAAACAGCTGGAACCTCTCCTAGCTTGTGTGTTCTTCCTCATTAACGTTTGCCATCTTGACCACACACTGATGTTACTTGGACAAATATGTCCTTGTTTTCATTTATGAAATATTGGCAGGTATGAAATAGGGTTTTGGGATGGTGAGCACAGAATTCTGAACCTGCTTCATTGATCAGCTTTGCGATTGAGGAGCGGGGAGGAAGGAACCAATCAAAGTCATAAGAACCTAGTAATAACAGATTTGAGTTTTTTCTCCCACAGGGTTGACAAGTCTTTCTTTGGTGACCACCATGGCAGAAAACAATCACAGCTGGTGGAAGCTGACCTTCCTCCGGAAGAAAAAGTCCACTCCCAAGGTGCTGTATGAAAGCCCTGATATCTATGCTGTTGCCAATAACGAGAACCAGCAAGAGGAAGTACTAGCAGATGATGGCAGCAGTGGAAGCAGTCAACATGAATTCAGTGCCCGGCTAGAGAAGATTGTGGACAAGAACACCAAAGGCAAACATGTCAAAGTCTCCCATTCGGGGCGCTTCAAGGAAAAGAAGAAAGTCAGGGCCATGTTGTCAGAAAACCCCAACTTTTTTGCTGACAATGAACGAGATGAAAAATGATGGGTGAATGAAGGAGATGCCTTTTCTTTTTCCTGGTTGGTTATTTGAAGATGCTTCTCTGATTCTGAGAGGCTGACTATGAATCAATTCCATTACATTTGCAAATGAAGTTAACAAGGGGCCTGTCTGGGGCTATAGGATCAGGTCCTGATTTTCACATGAAGAGAGAAAGTTCCGAAGAGGATGAACTTTGTTATTGTTATTGTTCTTTTTTTTTTAATTTAAGGAATAAAATGAATAATATTTACATTAAATGCAAGCCTGCTGCATAGTCAGCAGCGATAAAATGAAAAGCCAGATAGAATGGATAACAGAGGGGATGTATGTAGAACTGCTTAATGTTAATCCTGCATACCAGGGCCGGTCCTGTCATTAGGCAAAGTGAGGCACTCATCTTAGGTGGGAAATGTCGGGAAGTGGCACCTTGGGAGAGAAAGCTATGTGCCATAAGGCCACCTCTGCATTCCCTAAGTAAGCCGAGGTGCAGAATGCCATCCAATCACCTGCACTAAAGTACCAGCTGCTAGTCCAGTTGGCTTTACTGCATGGAATGAGAAGTTGGCATCATCTTATTCTTTGCCTCAGGCTGCAAAAGGTGTTAGCCTAACTTTGCTGGATAGCAATTAGCAATACTGCCAGGATAAGTGAAGTACGGTTGTACCTGCCCATCAGAGCCAATGTCAATACCTTGTACTCTCCAGAGCCCTCTGACAAAAATGGGGATTACTTAGGGCTTGCTAGCACTGAGACATGCCTTGGTTCTCCTGCCCACCTGCTCCAGGCTTCTTTGGTGCCACTGATTTGGCCTAGAGAGCTGCTCACCACTGGGAATTTCCCATAATGCCTCAACTGCACTTTGGGCACTGTGGGAAATTAAAATTGTGGATTGGATCCCAGATCAAACCACTGCCACCAAGTATGCTCGTGGGTGGACAGAAAGTGGAGCCAAGGGTCTCAAATCTAGAACCAGCCTAGTTATTACTATTAAAGCTGTTTTATTTTTGTGACTGTGAATATAGATACAGTCCCTTTATCACATGAGCCTATGCAAGTGTGACATGCCAAGACAAACAGAGCTCCTTAGTCATGTGCTGCACCCTGCCAGATAGGTGATAAACTTGTTTTCTGCAGTCCTGGGCATGTAGCAAAATGGGACATGTACCAAACCAGGTTTACTGCACTCCTCACGGGCCACCGGTGTTTCTAGTGTGGAAGGGGCCAATTTGCAGCTGCCGGAGGCTGCAGGTGCCCTGTAACCTGGCCATAGCTCTCAGGGAATGGATAATGTGTCTCACTGTCAGCACGGAAGTAAAATTCAACTGCCAGCCCAGCGGGGTTCTGCATATGGAAATGGGAGTGAGGAGCGTTATCTTCTCCTTTGCCTCTGGCAACAAAACTTCTCAGGCCAACCTTGTTCCTCCATAGATTAACAGGTGTATGTGTGTGTATACACCTCTCACATAGGCTGCAATCCAACATGCCCTCAGTGTACTGTAAAAAATGGCTTCCCTTCCCCCTGCCCTAGTATTCCAAGTCAAGTCAAGTTTTATACTTTAGTATTAAAGCCAGGCAAATTGATAGCCTCTAACTGTCCTCATTTGTCAGGGACAGTCCCAATTAATCCTCTGTTATCCTGCTTTTTCAGCTGCTTTTAAAATGTCCCAGTTTCTGCCTCCACTTCATGCTCTCCCCCTCTGTCCTCAACTTACTTCAGTTACTGAAAACTGAGTTCAAAGTGAAAAAGCAATTTGTGGTCAATTAACAGGGGAGAACAGAGAAGAGAAGGTAGAATCTAGGCCTTCCCTGTAGGCTCAGGCAAAAGCAAACTGCTGCAGCCGCTTCAAGCTTGTGTGGTCTTCCTTTTTAATAACTTTTGCCATCTTGACCACACTCTGATGTTGCTGGTCACACGTGTGTTGGTTTTCATGTGTGAAATGTTGGAGAACATGGAAGTTGTTCCTCCAGAGATTAACAGGAGTATATATACGTCAATAGTGTGCAATCCATAGCATCTGCATAATGTGCTCTGCATAAACTTATTCCTTTATTCAGATTCCAATGATGTTTGCCTACAAAACGGGTCCTTTTCTCTTCCTTCGTCTGAACTCTTTAGTCCCCTGCCTTTCTAAGTCTTTTTCGGAGAGGCAGGATGTTGCTTTGATACAGAGCAGCAGAAAGGTGAATCAAGACATTTTGCCATCTGAGGCAGAGCAGGAAATGACATCCCAGCCCTCTCGCCTCACTGCTGCCTCACATCAAGGACCACAGCCATTGTTTTGGCATGCGAGGACGAAAGTCTGACAAAAACTGCTTGCTAACTGGCAGTACAAGTACAAGAAAAAGCAATATAAATAACTAACAATTTGCTACCCTTTCATAACATCCAAAATTTGCTTAATACCTTCCTTGGGGTGGCATTTGTTTGTGTTGGCCAATTGCTGTATTTGGAGACAAAAAATTTCTCTGCAACCCTAACTGAACAGTAAACCCCAAGAATGAAAGATTCTCTCTGACCAGGGCTCACTAGTCTTGAGCCATTAGGGGCCCCTTATTCTTACGGTACACCTGTGCTCTGCTTATGGTCCAGAGGGATTGGGTTAATTTGGGGGACAAAGTATAGTTGTAGGGTTGGTAGAGGTGGATGTTTCTTCTATGTCAAGGGGAACTGGACTAAAGTGAGACTGGAGAAGTACAGTTGTCCAGATGTTTCTGGACTGCAACTCCCATTAAATACTTCCAATGGCTCTGCTGGCTAGGAGTAATAGGAGTTGCACTACAATAACATATGGAAGGCCATGCATTCCCTAGCCCTGGACTACAGGATCTTTTGAGTCTGCATTTCTATTTAAATCCTACTTAAATACATGAACGCAAGGGTTTCTTCTGTCTTGTCCTGAGGTCCAAATCCCAGGGTTCCATGCCTGACGTGTCAGCCAGATGGGTGGCAAACCTTTGTATTAGTCTTTGAAATAGTGGACTCTGATCTATTAAAGTGCAGGAAAGAACTGCTAAAGCTGTTGTTTGCTTCACACATTGAATTCAAGGTTGTCCTTTTCTCACATTCAGATCAATCACCCCCAAGCCAATTCCTGCCAACTCAGCCTGGCAAGCCAAGTGAACTTTAACTGCAAAGAATCGCGTTAATAACTTATCCATCAAGCTTGTTTCATGCTTGTAAAAATCTGCAGTTTTGCTGAACTTTGCACATCAGTTTTTATTGAGCCTTGCAGCCGTTTACTTTTCTAATTTTGTCCCAACTGTTTTTCCATATGGTCTGGTTACCAAAGAAAAAAAAATTAATTAGCTATCATGGCATAGTGGTTTGAGCGCTAGACTATGACTCGAGACCAAGATTTGAATCCCTGCTTGGCCATGGAAGTCTACTGGGTGACCTTGGGCAACACACACTCTCTCAGCCTCAGAGGAAAGCAAAAGTAAACCCCTCTGAACAGATGTTGCCAATAAAGTTCTGTGGTAGGTTCACTTTAGGGTTACCTTAACTCAGAAATGACCTAAATGGACACAAGAATGTATGTGTGGGTATTATGTGTATGTGTGTGTGTATGTATGATCACTCACCGCACCAGTATATTATTGCAAACTTAAGGGGAAGTTGCCATCTTGACCAGAGCTTGGAAAATTTATTTTGGATTACAACTCCCATGGGCCATATTGGTTAGAGGATTCTGAAAGTTGTAGTCCAAAACAATCCCCTCCCCTTCTCCAAGCTCTCTTCCTGACTGCAGTTGACCCTTACCTTGGAAGAAGGGTCAAGAACCTGTAGCTTTCCTGATGTTGTTAAATTCCAACTACATCAGACAGCATGGCTGATGGTCAAGGATGATGGAAGCTGTAATGTAGCAACATTACAGCCTGGCTCCCCACCCCTACCTAGATTTGAGACAGGAAAAAAAACACCAACCAGCCTGACTGATGGGTTTGTCCCCACCTTCTCTGGTTTAACAAGGCTGCTGGCCTTTCTCCTGCTGCATAATGTTAAAAAGAAAAAGTCAAAGGCTGGCTCTTCCAGTGTAAATTTCTTTTGAACATAGGTGTTGGGTGTCTCAATTTAGATCAAAGTCACAGAGGGAAGGGATGTATAATTCTGATACCGGTACAATGGCAGATGTTCAAAGCCAGAAACCCTCAGGCTTGCTATTAGTCATGGAGTGAAAAACATACAGACACAGTATGGAGAGCTGTATGTTTTTCCTGTCTGGGTTGGGTGGAGCATTGGGATTGGGGCTATGGTGCATAGGGAAAGAGCTGGGCTCCCTCTCTGCTATGTCATAGCCCTTATCCAGATTCTGGCATCCCAAAGATTCTTTGAGAGGAGGGAATTAAATAAGATCCTAGCAAGGTTCTCCCACTGTAACTTCTGGTTTGCTCCTGAATTGTAGACAGATCTACAATTCATTGTATTTGCAGTTCTGACAAGAAAAGTCAGTCTATTGGTAAGGCAATCATCCTATACAGAATCTTATAAAAATATTAGCTGGTGTAGATGGAATATTATTGCATCTCCATCTGTATACATACATATAGTATATATACATCTCTCTGTGTGTGACAGTATGTCTCTACTAGCTGTTATCCTAAGAGGTGGGAGACTTTGGCCATTTCCGCACGAGACTTTTATAGTGCTATTATTCCATTTTCAACATCCTATGGAATCCTGGGGTTTTCAGTTTAGGGAGGGGGCCGGATGGCCACTCCCTAAACTGCAAACCCCAGTATTCCATAGGATGTTGAAAGTGGAATAATAGTGCTATAACAGTCTCGTACGGAAGTGGGCTTTGAGGTTCACCTGCAATGCCAGCATCTCCTTAGAATTTGGGGAATTATAGCTCAAAGGAGGCCTGCGAGAGGAGGACAACAACAGGTTTCCACTTGTGTATACCAGTACTAACCGTAGAGAGGACTCCAGTTAAAAGTTAAAACCGAGTATTTTATTGGATTGCCAAAACATACAAGAGATCAGACACTCTCAAGAACCATGCAAGTGAGGCCTGAAAGTGTGGCCTGAAAGGTTGGAGGGGGGAAGAGAGAGAGATTGGGTGAAAGGGATCATAGTTAACAGTCCTGAAGAAGAAGGTCGAAGTGGAGTGGCTCAGACAGCGTCTGAGGATAGCAAGAACAAACAGAAGTCTGTGCACCATGTATTACATCCAAGGACTACAATTGGCTGGGCCCAAGGCTGGGGTTTATATATCCTATTTCCTACCCTGAAGGAGGGTGCATGGACAAAGCAGTAATTCCTTTATCACTGGGTTGACAAAGGAGTCTGGAATGGGCTGATTGTCTTAACTGCAGGTGACAAAACATTGATGGGAGTCATGACAATCTCTTGATATTGGGTCTGGCAGGGGTTCACAGTAAGGTTCTTGATTGCTTCACCTGGGCAGTTTCACCTTCAGGTGTGGACGGGACCTGAAGTGTTGAAAAGATTATCACAAGCCTATTAGCCTTGGGTTTTCCCTCCTAATCCTCTCTGAATTTATGACCTGACCATGTCTCAGATCAGCTTGACCTGGCACCACACTTTTCCAGTCAGCATGCCTTCAACCATGTTTTTCAGCCATAAATATGCTCAATTATGAAAACAGTACATCCTGCAGAGTGGGGGTGTAGGGCATGGTAACATAGCTTTCTGATATTCTAATCCCCCCATTAGTCTGACTATTCCCATCCTGTATCAGTCCAAACAGAGCCAGCATGGCATAGTTGTTTGAGCACTGGAGACAAGGGTTTGATTCCCCGCTTGGCCACGGAAACCTAGTGGGTGACCTTGGGTGTGTCACACAGTCTCAGCCCCAGAAAAACCCCATGATATGTTCGCCTTAGGGTCACCCTAAGTCAGAAGAGACTGGAAGGCACACAACAAGAGCAACAATAGTACACAATACAATGCATTAAAAGTGCTCTTACTGTGTGGGCCAAAAGTATCTTTCAAGTCAGAGTAATCAACTTCAATTACTTGGTTTTAAATGTGAAAACTTTGTCCTTGAACACATTAAGTAACAGGGAGTCTCTGAGCTTTCACAGAATTTCTACCCAAATAATAAATAAGCCCAAATGCAAACTTCTAGGGAAATTAAAAAGAGTTTCAAGGCCACAAAGCAGCTGTTTTCTCCCCTGGCAGGTCAGAAAAATACCTATCTAGGCTTGCTGGGCTGCTTCTACTGCTAAGTTCAGTAAAACATGCAGAAAAACTTCCTGGTTAATTATGTTCCACCGTGTGTGTGTTGGGGGGAGGATGCATTTATGTGTTTTATTTGTTTTGCTTGTTAGATTTAGAACCCCACCTTTTCTGCACTAACTCAAGTCAGTGTACCAGCTCTCCTCGCCACTTTTTACTAACAACAACCCTGTGAAGTAGGTTAGAGTGGCTCAAGATTACCCAGTGAGTTTCATGATTCAGTGGCGATTACCATGTGAATCTCCCAAGTCTTATTTTAACCACCACACCAGCATTATATTTAGACCACTAGTTATAGTATCTAACACCAAAATATCTTGGCTCAGCCCTGTAATATTCAAGTGTAAGACCTTTATAACTATACATATAGAAAGAATGGGGTGGAAGGAAGGAGATGATAAATACATTGTGGTTAGAAAGAAACTCCTACCTTCCTCCCCTCCCTAGCTTTTTAATAATCTGAGATAGTTTAGAACAGAGTTAGAAATCATATGCCCAACCAAATGCTGTTGGATGGACTGCAACTCCCAGCATTCTTCGCTACTAGCTATGTTGCCTTGGTCTGTTGGGACTTCAAGTTAAAGATACATGAGGCCCATTCTCACTACACATTATAGCACTATATTGCCACTTTAACTGCCATGGCTACATCATGTGGAATCCTGTGGTTTATAGTCTGGTGAGACACCAGAGCTCTTGGCTAAGAATTCTGAATATCCCTCCTCAAACTACAAATCCCAATATTCCATAGGTTGGAACTATGGCAGTTAAAATGAAATCATAGTGTTATACTGCAATTGTGTAGTGGGAAAGGACCCTTGGAGTTCTGCATGACTTTTACCCATTTTAAGGAATGAGTTGGCTTTACATTAAGCCAGTGGTTCTCAACCTGTGGGTCCCCAGATGTTCGTGGACTTCAGCTCCCAGAAGCCCTGAGCATTGACCATAGTGGCTGGGGCTTCTGGGAGCCGAAGTCCACGAACATCTGGGGACCCACAGGTTGAGAACCACTGCATTAAGCGATTAACTAGATACCAACTAGTTTTTATTATTTAATTTGAGGGAGAGAGAGAGTATAAAACCTTCTCTTCCACATCACTTTTACCAACACATAGATCTGCCTATCTTTGGGGATCCCCTAGGAGCAACATTCTCCCTAGGTAAAGTGAGGCAGTTGCCTCAGGTGGCAGATGTTGAGAAGGGGCAGCACAGTGCTGGAAAAAACTACTGTCTATATGCCACATAGCCTAGCCTGCACATCCTAGCCTTTATGCCCATATACATGGAATGGAAGGGATGCACTGTCTCTGCCTCAAGCAGCAAAATTCTTTTTTATTCCTTGTCTCCCACAGAACTTGGATATTGTTCTGCTGCACACATCTCCACATTCTACGCAAAGTGTGGACAAATTACTTCTATTGGCTGCAACTCCCAGAATCCTCAGGATTGGGGATTCTGGGGGTTTTCAGTTCAAAAAGAGTACCATTTCCCTGCTCTGATTCCATGATGGCTTGTTCCCCTATGTCAGAGCTTTCCAGACTTTTCATGTTGGTGTCATGCTTTTTAGACATGCATCATTTCTTGACACAGTAATTCAGTTTTACTAGCAAACTGGAGGTTAAACTAACCCCTTGTAAGAGATAGGGACACATACGGTACATAAATTGTAATAACAAACTGTACGGGGAAACAACATATCTGATGAAAACCTTTCATATATTTTTTTAAAATATATGATTTATAAATAACAACATACATTTCCAAGATTGTAGGCGACACACCTACACACTTCAGGTGACACACTAACATGTCATGGCACACTTTTGGAAAGCCCTGCCCTATGCCTCTCCACTTGCTGGTGATTATTCTGTATATGGTTGTGAAAGCTGGGAAGTGAAGATAGCTGATAGGAAGAGAATAAGCTCATATGAAATGGAGTACTAGAGGAGAGTTTTAGGGATACTGTGCACTGCCCAAAAACCAAATCAAAGGTGCCATGAGCAAATCAAGCTTGAACTCTTCTTAGAAAATAAAATGACTAAACTGAGGCTGTCATACTTTGGACATATAATGAGATTATATGATTCAGTTGAAAATGCGATAATTCTAGGTAAAGTGGAAGACAGCAGGGAAAGAGGAAGACCTACACAGCACCACCAAGAATAGACTTGATGGCAATGAACAACAATTCCATGACACAACAGCAGCACATGCTGGGAACAGGACAGAGATGGGATATGATGAAATGTTACTGCAGCCAAGCAACATTCAGTGCATTGGCTTTACAAAAAGACATTTCCTGATCTCGGCCCTGCCCACCTTACTGAAAAGAGACGGCATTCCCAGCTTGCAGGTGGACTCTCAGCCTCTGACAAAAGAACATCTTGTGTTCTGTTTCGGTAACAAATAATAAAGACAGAGACAGTTTCAGGAAATACAGTCTCCTTTGGGCAAACTTTTGGATAGGCTTGTATGCATGTGTGAGAACTGGACACAAAGCACAACTCCATACAATACAGCCTTTCTTTGTACCCAAAAGCCCATGTTTTATTTCTGTTTAATTTCAAAGCTGACTACACACAGCCTTTTAAAACACACACACACACATACACAGACCGGTATTTTATTAAGCTATTCCTGCTTTTAAAACAACAGGTAACAAAAGGGCTTATTCAGCCACATCCATTCCAACTCTTCAGACCATTTTAATCGAGTAAACAACATCCCAACTCTCTCCACCAACATTGTTTTCTCTTTTTACAAGCTACAAGCACAACAATGCCATGTTGCCTACGAGTTATCACAGGTAGAAAACACTGGAATGAAATACAAGTAAATGGTGGACTCTTGGAGAGGTGCTAGGGTAGACGTCACAGTTGTGCTCCAGATCCATAGTCTTAAATTTAACTCAGCAGTGAAAAATAATTTAACTCACGCTCAGAGACAGACTCATCTTATTCGTACCTCAACATGTGGCATCTCTGACATTTGAGCTGGTTGTGCTACAGTGCATGGGCTCAGTGGTGTACCATATTTTGAAAACAGGCAATGCAAAATAGCCAATGCAAATCCATAAAAGGGAGATGTGTTAATCCATATTGTCTTTATGAGTGTGTATTTTGGCTGGCTGGCTGGCTGGCAGGTAGGCACACAAACGCATACATGTACAAACATACCTCTTCAAAGATCAGCAGTTCATTACATAATTCTGATTTGATTAGGATCAGCTCACATTCTCAGAATAACGAGTTGCCAAAGGTCAGTGTATGAAAGTCAACATGATGTAGTGATTTGAAAGTAGTGGACGAGTATGCTAGGGGCCAGATCCTGTCTGATCTGGGAAGCTAAGCAGTGTCAGCCCTGGTTAGAACATAGATGGGAGGCTGCCAACACATACCAGGTGCTGTAGGCTGTATTTCAGAGGAAGGAACTGGCAAAATCACCTCTGAGGATTCCTTGCCTAAGAAGACTCTACAGCAGTCATGGGGTTACCATAAGTTGGCAGGCAATTTGAAGGCATATACACATTCATTCACACACACACACACACACACACTAGGACTCTGGGAGGCTAGGGTTCAGATCCCCACTCAGGCGTGAAAATCTACTGGGTGAGCTCAGGCAAGTCACACTCTCTCAGCCTCAGAAGGCAGCTTGCAGATAAACAAACCTTGCAAATGAAACTCTATGGTAGGTTCCCCTTGCGGGGGGCATAAATCAGAAATTACGTGAAGTCAAAACAACAACAAAAAGGCAGTGTAGCAGTAAGCAGATTGGAGAACCCCAAAAGAGTGTGAGAAAGATATAGACTGGAATACAACATGTCCTGAAACTGCCTGAGATCACTAGCTGAAGATTTAACAAGAAATTATCCCCCCCACACACACACACACCAGTACTAAGGAGAAAAACTTTCATCTCAAAGTCAACAAAACAGTTCCAGCAGCTTTTCGTTTCCACCGGTCCTTTGTAAAGCTAATGGGTCTTAAATGCTTGTTCAAGACAGAGACTACTCGGTAACAATAGATACAACAAAATCCACAAAACGGGGCTAACTTTATTGACCCAGTTAAAATGGGCAGAATATATAATGCAAGCTTTTGAAGTTTCGCTGGGTTCATCAAGCAACGATGCTAAAAATTATACAAAGGAAATAATGTTTAAGGTCACAGGACTACATTTTGTCTCAAATATTACTTCAGTTGTCAGTTAAAATGGTCTTGAGGGATATCAGTGCAGGCTAATTCTGCAGATGGATAGACTCAATCATGACACGTTTCTGAACCAGCAAGGTCCGAGCAGGATGGTTGATAGAAGGGCTTGGAAATCTCTCATCCGTAGGGTCACCATAAGTCATGATCAACTTGCTAGCAGTTAATGAAAAGGCCACTCCCTTTCTTGGTTACATGGAGACCGAGGACAAAGGGGTTTGAAATTTTATTGCCAGTGTTTTACTACCCTTTGTCCCTGTCCCCACATGGCCAAGAAAGGGAGTGGTCCCTTCCTGCACTGATACCCCTTCAGACCATTTTAATCGAGTAAACAAATAACATCTGAGGCAAAATGTAGGCTTGTGACCAACACTGTCACTGTTCTTCTCCTGTATGGTTTTAAACATCTCTGCCTGACAAAGAAGCCAATGAAGCTTTGAAAGCTTGCAGAATGTACTTTGTGCATTTTAGTTGGCACAATAAAAGTATCACTGTTATGTGGATTTTGTTGTATTTTGCTGCATGACCAACACAGTTACCCCTGAATATGTTCCATAACAATAGATAGCGGCTGAGGAAATGTATTCCTTCTCCAAAAGCAAGGATTGCAGCCAATCTGAGGAAGTAAAGAAGTGGGCAGGTCACGACAAAGTCATCATCATTGCAATTCAAAATGTGCTGTGAGCATTGGCTCCACTGCAGCGCTGCTTGGGTCACCTTCATAGCTGACCGTTTTTCCTCTACACATTTCTTATTGCAAGATCAGAAACAAGCCCCATTTTCTAAGTGTCAGTGCAACTAAAAAGTATGATTCAGTTGAAAGTCCAGTAGGCTCCTGTGTGCATTGAATGCAAGCAGCAATGCCAGGTTATCCTTTCCCTCAACAGCAAAATGTCTTTGGCCCTCTATGGTGTGAATATAAACTGGGAGAGAGCCCTATCCCCTATGCAAATCTAAAGTTCCCCAGTTGCTTTTCTAACCCCAGGCCAAGCCTGACAGCTCACATCAATTTGCCTCTTTGCAAATATTTCACTGCCTAGATTGAAGGCAAGGCCCAGACTTCTGCCCATTGGCCCCAGCTATGCAAGAACACAATTAACAGCCCTTTTCAAAATATCCCAGGGCAAAGGACAATAATATTTGTATTCTATTTCAGTACTTTTACAGCATTCACCTCATAGGAACCTCCTCCCCACCTTGCAAGGGAGAACACACCAAATTGTCCCAGTTTGGCAGAGACAGTCTTGATTAATCCTGTCCCTCCCACTTTTCTCGACTGCTTTTAAAATGTCCCAGTTTCTTTCTCTTCCTCTCTTTTCCCCTTTACCCTCAGCTTACTTCAATTGCTGCAAACTGAGATCAGATGGCAAAAGTAGTTTGTGTCAGGAAGGGGACAGGAGGGCATGAAATTTTACCCTTTCCTGCAGAGTTAGGCACAAGCAAACTGCTGCAACCTCTCATGGCTAGTGTGCTCTTCCTCATTAATAACTTTTGCCATCTTGACCACCTCTGATGTTGCTTCACTACATCTGTCCGTTTTCATCTGTGAAATGTTGGAGGGTAAGGGAGAAATTACAAAGGCCTAAATACTTGAAGGTGCTAGATCTCATCTGATCTTGGAAGCTAAGCAGGGTCAGTACTTGGATGGGGGATGACCAAGGAACACCAAGTGCTGTAGGCTATATTTCAGAGATTGGCAATGGCAAACCACCTGATTATTCATAGGCTTCTCTTAGGCAAAGAAATTTGTGGTGTTGCCATAAGTCAACAAGTCACTTGAAAACACACATACATAGGGATTATGTTCAAAGTTACCAGTTAAGCAGGCATCTGAAACTAAGTCTGTGCCCTACAGTCAAATCCAATACAACCCTTGAGTTTCTTCAGGATGTCATCCCAAGCAGAGCTTCGAAAAGTTACTTTGGACTACAGCTTCTCAGAATTTGGGACAGTTCTTGAACTTGTAGGAGGGGGAACCCCTTTTCCAAGCTAAAATAGGACATGCTGGCATTTCAACCTGAAAGCATTTTTCCAGTCCCTAGTGTAGAAAGGACTGTGTGGAGTGTGTGCCTGGTTTTAACCGAAGTTGTAGGTGCTCTGTGTGAAGCCCGGAACACACTTGTCCTGTTTCACTTTACAAATTTGTTTTGACCTTCAGGTGCACGCAGTGAGCACACAAAGCCACAAATACTGCTGGAAGGAAGGAAGGAAGGAAGGAAGGAAGGAAGGAAGGAAGGAAGGAAGGAAGGAAGGAAGGTGAACGTGTTCAGAATGCATTCCACAAATGAGTGTTTGTAAGCTTCCTGAGGACTCCTCCAGACTTTAGGAAATCCCATTTTCATAAGCGAACTGCCCCAGGAGATCCTGACCCCTGGATGAGTGAACAAGCGAGCGATGACTGAGAAGGCAAATATGCGCCAGGAGCTGAGAGAGGGTAAAAGGTTATCAAGGCTGCAGTTTCACTGGGATGCAACCCAAGAACTCACCTGAGTGTAAACCGATACTTGGGCTGCACACCAGAAAAGGCTCTCCCACTAACACCCCCTGGTGGGAAGCGCAGGTGTAGAGCAAGCTCCTCCAAAGGACAGACAAAAACATGGGACACAAAAGAATAGGATAGTTCTCATCAGCTTCCCCTGCTGAATATGCTTCTGTGGTGCAGCTGATTAAAAACACAACAGCGCTTTTGAGTGTAGGAGAGATACATCCTTTTGTTGCGATGCTTGAGAAAATGGAGGAATGTCGCACTTTGGAAGAAAGAAAACGAAAGAGATGAAAGTTAATATTAAACCACACTCACCTTCAACTGTTGCTCACCAAGCTTTTATTGTCCAAAGGTACATAAGCACAGGCTCCAGCTTAGTACATAGCAGCACGCAGGTCCCAGACGGACCAGACAGAGCAACAACATGAACTGCTGGGACAACATACACCACTTCAAACATAGTTTACAAGGAACATTACATAACACACATCACGAAGCATACATCTGATCTCTTAGGATCATCTGATGTTCTATTGCACTTCCATTTATGGCTATGGATAAGCAAGTTAAAAGTTTTAGAAAACCCACTCAACATAAACACTAAGAATGGTTGATACACTGGGTGAATCACCTCTGAGGCAGAAGGAGGGAGTTCTCCAGTCAGTACTGTTTTTGGTGGACACAATGGACCAGATCCTAACCTTCCTTCTGTGGATTTAAAATATCTGCAGACTCCCACACTGCCCCCAAATTTTGATCCTGGTAGTTGGGCCCCTTAGGAATGGGTGTTCCCACACATGGATGTAGTGTGTGGGACTGCACATCAAGGGTGGACAACTTGGAAGGCTAAGGGGCTGCATCAAGGCCTCCCCTCCAAGAGACCTTGGAGGACAGAATCCCAATCAAAAATGTTCTAAAATTCTCCCAACACTCTGTAGAGAGTGAAGACATTTTTGCCACAGAGGGGATTTCAGACCCAAGAGAAAACACTTTCTGCTTTTTTCAAAAAAAGGGCTTCTCCTGCATTTAAAATGGCCTGGGGTCCAAAAATTGGCAAAAATGCCCCCAAGCCCCCTAGAAGGCAACTGGGGGGCAAATTATTATTTTTTTTAAGCTTTATCCTAGGAGGACTTTGGAACCCCAAAAATGACCTTGTGGCTGCACTTTGCTCACTCTTGTTGCCCATGAGTAGGGTATTTAGTGGAAATGGCCTGCTTCCTTATGTATATTTGGGCCTTCAAGTCACCTGTTGACTTATGGCAACACTATGAATTTCACAGGGTTTTCTTAGGCAAGGGATATTCAGAAGTGGTTTTGACAATTCCTTCCTCTGAAATATAGCCTACAGCACTGGTATGAGGAACCAAAGAGCAAACTGGGGATCAAGCCCTTGTGTTCCTGAGAATGTGATGCAAGCAAAGAATCTGATGCTCAAGCCAGATGTCAATATCTTGAGACCATAATTTTCCATACCTTTCTTTCTATAAGAACAGCTTGAAGAGGGAAAAAAGGACAGAATAAAGACTTGACAGCAATGCTCAGTGATATCAGAAGCAAAGACCAAGCAGAAATTCCATCTGTCCACCTCACACCAATTTTCTAGTTCTGCCTTCCAGAAGTGTAAAATTACAACTTCCATCCCTTTACAAGCATTACAACTCCCACCTTCCCCGACCAACATGGCCCATCTAGACTTTATTAGTTCAGGGAAAGCTGAGTTAAGAAAAGCTGAAGCAGTTTACACATCCTCTTATAGTTTCCAAAGATCCTAATGTTGTGTTCAGGACTGGTGGCCTCAACACTACCACCTAAAGCAGGGATCGGCAAAGTGCAGCTCTTGGGCCACATGCAACCCACCCAAGGATGTTCTTGTGGACCACAGCACCTTCAGAATCCCTGGACTGACCTTCTTCAGGCCCAGCAAATAGAGTGAATTCTACTTTCAGGAAGCCTCCAGGCACAATTATTCACCTTTCAAAACAGATTGCAAGGCCTGCCAGTACTGCTTAACATAAAAACACACACCAATTTTTGAGAACCAAAAATTGACTTCTGACCACTTTGGGTTTTTTCCTGTTTTTGTTTTTCAATGGTCTATGTGGACCTCAGACTTGATGCAGTTGCCCAGTTAAACTGAAAGCAAAAAGGCTCCTAGAGCAACTCAGCTGAACAGCCTGCACCATAAGGCTTATAGTCTAGTAAAAGTTAAAAAATAAAAGTGGGCATAGAAAAAAAAGCAAGCTCCGGCACCAGATCTTGAAGTTGATGCTACTGATCCATCCCTTCCTGCTTCCTATTATTCCCAGTACTCATCCAGAGTCCACATCCTTTACAATTCACCTTAGCTGCTGAACTGTATCAAACAGCACTCAAAATATACTTCAGTTAACAAAGTTGATGTCTTCCTAGGCAGCACTTCTTTAACAGAAAATATGGTATCAGAGGCAAAAATAACATGGAGAGAATAGGGATAGAGTCACACATCACAAAAAAAGGTCAGTTCAACATTTTTGGTAAAATATTTCACACAAAACTAGGAATACAGACACATGAAATAAAAAAATCCAGGTCAGGCAAGCTTTGCATAAGTAAACAAAAACATCGGACAGTTCTAGAGACCATCTGAAATGTTCTTCCAAAACATATCCAGGAATGACCTTCCTTCACCAGGCTCTGCTTTTCTTACAATTTCTATTTTGATAGCCAAACTTCTATTTTTTTTAAATATGCCAAGGTGAGCTAGTGAGGCAGGCCTTTTCTCTCTCTTTTGATGTTCATGTATGCTTAGTGAGTAATTCTGGGATTAGCTGCTGTTTACATTGCCTGTTGCAGACAGGCACATGTGGCTGCAGTGAAATCAGCTCAAGCAGTATCCCACTCTTTTGTGCTTTTCACTTTATTATATTGTCTATTGTGAAGAGTCTCTAGCCCTCTTTCCCCATCCTCTCAATCCTGCTAAAAAACTTCCTAGCTAGACAGAGGCTGAGGAGGGAAATGAGGGTTGGCCAAGCATTAAAAGACTTTGTAAAATGGAGCCTCTCTGTCAGAGGCTTTGTTAACTGAGGTATGCCTGTATATGTTAACATGTGTGCTGAATACAAGTCTTTCTGCTCAACTCGCTGTGTTATCTGGTGTGTATCCTCTCTTTTCCCCACGGCTGGGATTCTAGGCAGCTCATGCAAGATTTCAACAGAGGTAAAAAATAACACTTCAAAAATAATACAGTCAGCCCTCCACATTCATGGGTTTAACATCCACAGATCTGATTATTTGTGAGTTTCTCCAATTCCTTCCTTCCTCACCTCAAGTACCTCTTTTCCAGGAGAACATTCCTTCTCAGCAGCTCTGATTAGCTTCTGCAGCCTGTTAAAAAACTGCTTCTGATCCTCCTCTTCCACCAGCCACTGCCTGGCCAGTTAAGGAAGGCTCGTGCCCTGATTTCTCAGCACCATGAACTCTCTCCTGATGCTCACCCCCAAGGAAAGAGATAGGCAAGAGAGAGGAAGCATAGGGCTTCCATGTCGACCCACCCCTTTCCCCTCTCCTTTCCCTGGCCTGGTTGGGACCAAGTGTCCATTTTCCCCTCCATGGCTCAGTCCCCTTTCCACAGACACACACACACACTTTAATATTTGCAGTTTTTCCACTTTTGCGGGGTGTGTGTGCACCCCTAACTCCAGCAAATGTGGAAGGCTGACTGTAATATTAAAACAAAATACAAACAAATTATGGTAGTAGAATACAACTGAATGAAAAGCAGCATAAAAGGGCACTGATTAAAAGTTACAGCACTTCCTGTTAACCCCTGCTTCCCTCAGCAGACAGTCAATTGCCAAAAGTGTGTCTGAATAAAAAGGTCTTTTTGCCTGCTGGTTTAGGGATACAAAATTGAAAACTGTCTGTCCATGTCAACTTGTAGAGCCAGACAAGTTTAGCCAGCAATTATAAAATCAAGCCAATCTACCATGATCTCTTACAGTCATCCCCTCCAAAACCCAGTAGATATGGAATCCTAAACACTACCCATTAAACTGTGAATTTCACCATAAATTTCTAAGATGTCATGTCTGGGAGGCATGAAAGTTCAATGGGTTCAAGTAGATAAAAATTTGTAGCCTATTTATACCCTGAACAGCTATTTGTTCACATAGGGATAGCCCTGCATATCCTCACAACAGTTCTGCAAAATAGACAGGCTTGCAGTTAGTGGCTGATCCAAGATCCCACCCATGTTTGCGCAGTGACTTGATCCCAGGGAGACCCAGTATTTGCCCATTGGCTTGCAGCCTGCTTTGTCTCAGGGGAGAGTGAAGAACACAGATTTTGGCACAGATATTCCAAGAATGGCATGAAGACAATGACCGCTACAGGCTTTTCACGGGGAGAGTCTCTCGTACACCCAGTTGTCCTCCCCCGGTGGGTCATGGGTGCCAACGGTGCACTGGTGTCCTGGAGGTACCGGAAGACAATGCGGTCATGCAAACGGTTCGTCTGGCCCTGCCAGAACTCAATGACTTCTGGTTTTAAGATGTACCCGCCCCTGTGAGAGAAAAAGAGAATCAGCACCATTCAACTTTTATGCACCACGACAGGATGTTTTATTCCCCCAAGTCATATTTTGCTGCAGAACGCAAGCAGAACTGGACTACAATGTAGACATTCTGCAGCAATGTCCCCAACTTCAATCATTTGCCAATTAGTGTGTGTTTATGAATGAAAAGCAGCAAGCACAACAAAAAAAATCCCTACAAACTTATTATATTGTGTCTCCACTTTTCCTTGGTTTGTCTCCTGTACTGTCAAAATTTAGTCTGGAAGCTTGTCACGGCCAAAGACTGATTTGTTTTTTTGCTTTATGTGAATCAGGAATGGGGAATCAATAATGACCACAGTGTCAATGAAAACACTGAAAGAGTTCAAGATTTTCCATGCCTGGCTCACTCATTAATCAGAATGGAAAATGCTGCAGTCAAGAAATCAGAAGAAGCGTAGAACTTGGAAGGCCAGTTATAGAGGGACTAGACAAGATCCTGAAGTGTAAAGATATATCATTGAATACTAAAGTTAGGACTGTCTGTGCCATCATATTTCCAGTTTCTATGTATGGTTGTGAAACCTGGACAATAAAGAAAACTGATAGGAAGAAAATCGACTCCTTTGAAATGTGGTGTTGGAGAAGAGCTCTACAGATACCCTGGACTGCTAAAAAGACAAATGAATGGGTCCTAGAGCAAATTGAGCCTGAACTCTCCCTAGAAGCCAAATGACTAAACTGAGATGGTCATACTTTGGACATATGATGAGAAGCTATGACTTATTAGAAGACAGTAATGCAGGAGAAAATAGAAGGCAAGAACCAGCATAGGGTAATGGTTTATGCACTGGATTATGATTCTGGAGACTAGGGTTCAATTAGCCATGGAAACCCACTGGGTGCCCTTGGGCACATTACCACTACAGTAGGACCCCTTATCAATGGGGGATTGGTTCTGCCCCCACCCCATGGATACTGAAATCCGCAGATAGAACTGAATGCCCTGCCCTGCTGCCAGCCCTGGGCCAGATCGTGGCAGGAAAACAGTGGGGAGTGCAGGATCCCGCATTCCCCACTGTTTTTCCACTGGCCGCCACCGCGATCAGGTCTGGGGCTGATGGCTGGAGGTGAGAAAACAGTGAGGAGCGTGATCCGGTGCTCCCCGCTGTTTTCCCACCTCCTGCCACTGGCCCTGGGCCTGATCACAGCAGCAGAGCTGTTTTCCCACTTCTAACTGCCGGCCCCGGGCCCGATCACAGTGGCGGCCGGCAGGAAAACAACAAGGAGCGTGGGATCACGCTCCTCACCACCCCCTGTGGCCCACCCCCCGGCTGATCCTGGCCAACCGCATATAACTGAATCCACAGATATGGGGGTCCTGCTGTACATCACCTTGTTTGTTGTGGGGCTCTATGAAGCTTCACCAATCCCTCATCCTGCAAACCATAAGGGGTAAATTATTCACCATATGACAGATGTCAGGGTAACAATGTCTCGCCCACCCTCAACTCAAATCACCACTTCACTGGGCAGGGGGACATACTGTTGCTGCTGCTAACCACAACATGTTAGGAGACACATTCCACATTAACTTACTTTCTTCCTTTGCTCCAAATCCAGCAATTCCAGGAAAAGCCTTCAGGTCATTCTGAAGGAGCTGAAGGCGTGTTCTTCAGTTGCTCTGCCTGACAGAAGCCAAACTTACCTACCTTAACCCTCAATCAAAATAAAGGCTAAGTATGATTAACTGCATTTGCTCATACTATGTTTTGCCTCCATGTTTCCTTGGTTTGTCCTCTGCACCATAAAAATTTAGTTTATAAACTCCTCAGAGCCAAAGCCAGGTTTCTGTTTTGTTTGTTGCTTATGAGAATCAAGAGAGGGGAACCAAAAAGATTTTGGGCAAAATGCAATTCTTCAGGAACTTCTCAAGCCAGACTTCTGGATGGTCCCTCCTCCAGTCTACCCCCTCCCACAAGACCACTTCCCTTACATACACACTAGACATACTCTGGCCTGTTATATACTCCTTCCTGCTCTTTCCTACATAAAATATTCAAAGGGAAAACCCAGGAATTGTTTGGGAAGGAGAATGCCTGGGTGTCAATTTCTTTTCTTTTCTTTTTTTTTTTTTGCTATTCTGCCCAATCCATTACTGTAAAGATTTCAAATTTCTGAAACCAACACATTTCTGGGTTCATGTCTGAGAATGAACGAAGGAATGTAACATAATACAGGTGAATCTAAAGCTGAAAGGCACACAATGGTCCAACTCACCAATATGCTGGCTTAGGCACCTTGGCTTCTTGGTACACTTCTTCTAGCTCTGCATTCTTCTTCCTTAAATACTAACAAAGAAGAAAAGTGATATGAACATCTCAGAAAGGCAAAAAGGAGAACAGGAAGTTTGGCACCAGTTCTAAACTAATCACGCAATGATGTAAAGAACCTGCAGTTGTTGTTATTATCTTGTATGTCTCTGCTGGCCACCAAGGAAGAGAAACTTCCACCTAGACTGTAGTAGCCAGTATGGAAACACAGCTTATTAACCTCACAGGCTGCAAAAATGTTCACCTTCTTCTATGCAAACTGGCAACGAAGGAGAGAAGGAATAATCTATACTTCCTCCACCAGCCTTCACCTGCATAAAATTTAAGGTCAGCCAGGGCTATCAGGTATCTTAAATACAAAGCTGTGTTTGTATTTAATTATTAATTACAATTACGTACAAGGCACAGTCATATTCGAGAATGTAAACAGGCCTAACTACAGCCAGAATTTCTTTGTACAAGCTTCAACATTCTGAAGTGGTCATATTTGGGTGAAAAGGTGTTTGTGTGACCAGTCTCACTCCTCATGGAAAAGCAAGTCCTCCAGTGGTTTGGTGTCTAGTTTATTTCTCTTTCTCCAGTCTGTAAGACAGAACTTTCTTGTACCAAGATCTGTTTTAAAAAGCACTGGCTATTTCTCTGGGAATTATGACAATTGCAGTCCAACACATTTAGAAAGCAGCAGGTTGGAGTACGTAGCGTTAGGGAACCCCAAAAACGAGGAGCAGTATTTTCTCTCTCATCCACAGAAGGATATTGTTATTTAATATCTCTAAGAAAGAACATTCCACAAGCAGCACTGGGACTTGGTACCTTTTATTTTTACCATCTCTGATAATGTAAGAGGTAAGAATGATGACAAAAATGGTTAACAATGTGCACTTATTGCAGGGGAAGGAGTTGTGTGGCCTTCCAGGCATGCTTGAACTGTAAATCCCAGCAGCCTCAACCATCCCAGCATGGTGAAGAAAGTTGGCAATTTCAATTCAACAACTTCCAAAAGGCTGCATGATTCCAAATTTCAATCTACCCCCTGAAAGCTTGTAACAATAATTACTATGGGAAAGATAACCATGGAGCATTTTCTACGACAGGGCTTTCCAAACGATGTGCCGCGACACATTAGCACATTGCCTGAAGTGTGAAATGTGTTGCCTACAATCTTGGAAATGTATGATTATTTATAAATCATATATTTTTAAAAATATGTGAAAAGTTTTCATGAGATGTGTTGTGTCCCCATACCTTTTGTTAATACAGTTTATATATGTGTCTATGTCTCTTAAGAGGTTAGTTTACCTTTTAGTTGCTAGTAAAACTGAATTAATGTGTTGCAAAAGGATGCATGTCTAAAAAGCGTGTCACTAACATGAAAAGTTCGGAAAGTTCTCTTCTAGGATATGTTCAGTAAACTCACAAAGCATGATCAAACATTCAGTTAGAAAGAAAGGTAATCTTGTATGTAAAGAGGACATGAATGGAACAGAAGGCAGATGTATATTAATCCAGTGTTTGCTTTTTCTTCACCCTAAGGCTACGGTTAAGAAAAGGAAGCCCCAAGGAACCACCACTGCAGTTCCTCACCTCTCTGTCTGGGATCACTGTACTTTGCCGACTCACAACAGCCCCAATTTGGCTGCTCTTTGGACGTGAGTGGAAGTACTTCTCAGATTCCGCCTCAGGAATTCTTTCCACAAAGCCCTCAATTCGCACCTGCAAGAAAAAACAGTTAAAATAATTAACAGAGGTGCAAGAGAGATGATTAATCAGAGGTTGCACTGTATGGTTCTGTTCCCAATACTGTATGGTTTTGTTCTCCTGAACATGGGAGGATTAAATGGAAACGACAAGCCCATCCAAAAGTAGATTAGTATTTTGGAATACTTTACTATTGTATTCTAACTGTTCTAACTTGCTCATTTCTTTGAGTGTCACTTGGCCATTCCATCCCATGGGTCAGCAGCCAAAGGAATCCAGGCTGCTGTTCCACAGATAAATCATCTCTCTCATCTCCTAAAGCAGTGGTTCTCAACCTGTGGGTCCCCAGATGTTTGTGGACTTCAGCTCCCAGAAGCCCTGAGCATTGACCATAGTGGCTGGGGCTTCTGGGAGCTGAAGTCCACGAACATCTGGGGACCCACAGGTTGAGAACCACTGTCCTAAAGCCATCCATCTGGGAAGCTAGCAGTAACTTCATCTTAAGCTTTCCAAACTTACCTCCTGTGGACACTGACCCTTGGCCTGTTATATCCACGACACCAAGGCAGGCAAAGTGCTTTACTCCTACCTCTACATCAGGTGGGGGGAACCATGTCAGAGTTGGGCAGGTGGATTCCACATCATGCAGCCCACTATTAGCCAGATGTTAGGGGGCACGTCCACCCCCAGCTGATATCATCAGATTTTCCACCCAACACTCTGGCCTGAAGCCTAACCTTGCTCCTTCTGCAGCCTGCTCCTTTCCTACATGGAACAAACTTGAATGGTTTCAAGGGTTTCCTTGAAAGCCCTGTCTGTGCCCTAGGACTCTGCCAGCATTTGCAAGCCTCACTCCAAGTGTCTTTTTGCTCCTCTAGCCCCTTCAACATACAAGGAAAGGGGAAGTGAGGCAAACTAAGTTCCCAGCACTGGGCAGGAAGCCCTCTAACTTGGAGGGAGATCAGTATGTAAAGAAATCCCTCAGTTATCACCAATCACTCACTTGATCAGTGATAACACAGAAATCTACCCACAAAAGACAGGCCTTGGAAGAGGGGGCCTTGTGAGAGAATGTGTACCAGAAACCTCTGGCAGGCCAGATTCTAGTTCTCTTAGTAGAAGCTCTTATCATACAGACTCTACCTAAGTCCATTTCATGTAGAAACTGACTCTTAAGTCAGACAAACAAAATAAACTTATTTTGGGGTTTCAAAATCTGTACAGACCAGAGTTTAAATGGATAAGAAATACCAAAAGCCTTTCTTCTACACTGCTCCTACAAGATACATCATTTTCATAAAGCAACAAGATCTCAAGCAAACTCAACTTGCAACACCTCAGCCTCCACCATAACTGATTCTGAGTTCTCCACTCCTAGAGGATAGCATCACAGCTCTTTAATACCAGTAAGTTCAGCTTCCACCACAAAATGAACTATAGGAAACTCCCTGGTTCTCTGCCCAAGACTTCACCACTTATAACCAAGCCACAGATCTTTTAAAGAGCAATTGGAAAATTGAAAGGAGATGGCATGAGAAAGCTGCTAGAAACTTCTTTTCACTTTCTTGGCCGGTGCCTCAACGAAGCTTTCAGTCTGACAGCAGAACTCATTTTCAGTTAATGAAAAGGAGATCACTTACCTGGCGATTGAGGGGCTCCCAGTAGAAGACCATTGAAGCAAATGGGTTTGAGTCCTGTAAATGGTGAAGGAATAAAATAAAAGAGAATCATGAAAAGTGAGAATACCTGAAATTTTCTTTCATTTGCATGATTTTGATCACAAACCATATATTCAATAGGAAACAGTGGAACAGGACTTTATCAACCTAATTATGCAGGTTTGTTTGCATTACCACCCAACTTTTTTGCTGCTTATCAGTTTCCATCCACAGTAGTTATCCCATTTAGCTTCTACAGACTAGACGTTAAGTAACTGAGTCTGATGTCTGTTTGGACTGGATAAAGTCTTTTCATCATCATACATACGCTAAATGTCTATCATCCCAACATGTTAATGTTTTTGTTCTGTTTTATTTCATGAAAGTGCTTTACTTTTTTAAAAAAACACCAATCACTTGTTAGCAGCTTATACATTTCCATTCCTTTTTCTGCCAAGCAGACATATAAACAGCTCACAACTGGAACTACAGTATACACAATTAACAAAGTGGACTGAAAGTTTACAAAAAATAAAACTTGTTAGCCTTTTAAGGTGCCACAAGACTCTTCAAGCCTTTCCGCACTGCACTGTCATAGTGCCATTAGTCCACTTTCAACATCCAATGGAATGCTGGGGTTTGCAGTTAAGGGAAGGGCATTTAGAATTCTCAGCTCAAGAGCTCTTTGGCCTTAGTAAACTACAAATTCCAAAATTCCACAGGATGTTGAAAGTGGAATAATAGCGCTATAACAAGTGTAGTGCAGAAAGTTGTTTTGCTACCACAGACTAATATGGTTGCCCTAGTGAAAATTTTTTACATATTTGCTGAAGCAGAATTTGAACTAACGCTGTTCTTTTCTTTCTAAATAAGCCTTGATATGTCAGCTCTAGAGTGAGTAGTTTGGGTTGCCAGCCTAGGACATTCATGCTCTCTCCAACGATCTTCCTGCACAAGACAGCACTCACCAGTTCCTTTCCTTTCCTGCTCTCATGGTTGGTGAAGAAGCGGAAGCCTTCCTGGCTAAATCCCTTCAAAAGCAACATCCGAGCTGAAGGCCTTCCATCCCTGGGAAAGCATAAACACAGTTTGTTGCAAGACAGAAACACACACACGGAGGAACTGATAAAGCAGCAAGAATGAATGAGAACAATTTAAGGTTTGATTCCTACCTGGTGCAGGTGGCCAAGCACATGGCATTAACTTCCCCAATAGATGGGCACTTCATTGCCTCCTCAAACCATACAGAGAACTGCTTTATTGGATCAAAAGATATGAGATGTTTCTCCTCAAAGGCCTGGGGAGAGAAGCAGGCAGCACTGTCACCAAAGCCACCCATATTATGCATCTACAGAATATGTTGCTAGGCCTCTCCCTTTTAGTTGCTCCCCTATTGCCTATAGCCTTTCCTCTACCCCAGAAAGCACTTTGGGATAATAAACGCACAAGGAAGGGGAGCATGCCATCCCTGACATTCCTTTACATGTGGGAAGAAATCCTCTGAAGGGCAGTATCATGGAAGCCTTCCATATGATTTCAAACTTTGGTTTTCTAGGTTTATCATCATGCCAAGTGCCTCCACACCTAGAGGAAGCTCTCTCCTTCACAAAGTTATTCTCTCTCTCTCTAATATTTTTTTATTAAAAGAAAATTGACAGATTGATAAAGCACATACTCTAATAATTCTTAATTCCTAAATCATTTAGAAAGGATTACAAGAAATGTAAGAATATATGCAATAAAATACAAAAATGCAAGAAAACGCTCCATTATATTTATATTACAAAGTACTATAATAACATAAACACTATTATTACTGACGCCTTCAATCAATCTTCTTTCTCTAGTTCTCTTATATTCTCTACTAACTTCCTTGCCTAAAAGCATAGGTACTCAACTATATACCCCTTTTCCTTCGAATTTAATTTATTTCTATGTTATTATATATTTCTTTACTGTTTCATCCGTTTATTATTAATATATTTTTATTACTACTTATTGCTTTCTCTGCCATATGATATAATTCACCTTTAATCTTTCTGAAGTTCTTTCAAGATTTCTAATTTAGTCAATCACTCCCAGCTTTGCTAGCTTTCCCAAACTCTTTTCCCACAGAGGGGGATATACTGTAATCTTCCAATAACATTATCATTAATTTATCTAATTCTGCCATATCACAGAGTTTCTGTAGCCAATCTTCTATAGTAGGTATTGCAGTATATTTCACATTTGAGCATATGTTTAACAAAAAACTTACCCTCTTCAAGGAAGAGAGAAGAAACAAAAACACTTTGCCTCCTCACACATCTATTAAATCAAGAACACAAGTGCGGAAGGCAGCCTAGTCCTCCTAAACTAACGTAAAAAGGTTACTCTATCCTGCTTGAACTGTCTCTCCCCCACTTCTGATTTACAACCCTTTCCTTTAAATTACTTATCAGTTCTCTTAAGCCCTTTTCCCCATTAGATCAAATAGTCTTACTCCTGGCACTATCTGGCCTCTCTGCTACTGTCACCTCAAATGTCTGTTCATCGACAACCCATTCAGTGTCTACACATTTCAAACCCACCTTTACAGTCTTTACTTGATGCTAGAAAGACTAGACCTTGTTTCTTAAGATCTACCATGGGTGCTCTGGATAGTCTCCAATTTAAGTAGGTACCCACGCATAAGTTCCATTGATTTCAGCGTGAACTGGGTTATGAAAACATTTCACCTTTCAACTTGGCATTACAATTTACTGTATACTTGTTTTCAAAATCTTATATATTATTATACATACCGCCAATATATATAATTTATTTTTATTGCAATATTAATGGTAGGATTAACTGCAAAATTAATTGCTAGTATTCCACTGTGAAATCCAACTAGGAATTATCGCACACTGAATTTAACTCTTCACGTCTGGCTACCTTCTCACAAGAAGGCACTCTGCATATGCTCAGAGACACCATTTTCTTGCTATCCCGTTAGTGGCTCCAGAGCCTGGTTCAGTAACGCCACCAGCTCTGTCCTTCTTGGCCGGCGCTTTCCCCATCCTAAACCCCTACAATGGAAAAAAGAGGTTCTGCGGCTCAGTGGCTCCTCGCTCACCTCCTCGTCTTTCCTGTAGCTCTTCCGAAGCGACCCCAAATCCATGGCGCGAGAAGATTTCTGAGCCTGGCCCGCAGCACGAAAGCCGCTCCGACCCAGCGCGCGAAACGCCAAACGCCTCACGCAGGCGAACACGAACATCCCCTTTCACCCATTTGGTGCGCAGGCGCAGACCACAGAGCGAAGTTAGCCGGAGTCAGTCCCGCCTTTTCGTCCTCCCTTCTGCCGACGCAGAAGCTGGAGAGGAGGCGGAAACGAGCGACTCAAAACCAATCAAAAGCACGGTAATGGTCGCCAATCTGTCCCTCCCCCTCACGCCCTTTCTTGGCTCCCAGCAAATCCAAAGAGGCAGATGACGGAGATTACCCAATGAGAAGGAAAAGGGGTGCTGTCTCTATTTAACCAATAGAAAGCGGGTTATCCTCATCCCTGAGAAGTATACGGGAAAGCGGGAATGCGTAGCGATGTCTCGCGCTCCGGTAAACCAGCGTAGCTTTTGAGCCGACAGCGGGACAGTTCCGAGTTTCGGAATCTTGGAGGATCGGTGTAGCGCGGGAAGGGTAACCTCTGAAAAGTCGGGGTGCATTTTAAGTTGAGCAAAATGTTGAGTGGCCTGATGTCCAAGGAGTGTGTGCCAAGGGGCAGTATATCTAATATATAAAAGTCAAAGTTTCTCAGTTTGCCCCTGTCAGGCGAGAAGATCTCGCATGATTGGCTGCCTGTGAAGATTCTGTGCGTGTGGAATCTTGGGGTTTGCAATTTAGGGAGGGGCCTTTAAGAATTCTCAGGCAGCTGGTTGCTATGGAGATAAGGCCTAGCAGCAAGGAGGAGGGCAGTGTGTTCCCTCAGATACCCAATCTCTGTATGTTAATAACTGAATACAGATTGGATTGGGGAATGTGGGGGAAAGCAGTCAACTGTGTCTGTCTTGACTAGGCTGCCAGGTTGCTATGGAGACAAAGCCTAGCACCAAGGAGGAGAGCAGGTTCTTTCCCTCAAGAACCCAACCTCTGTATGTTAATAACATAATGGATTGGGGAATACGGGGAAAAGTTACAGGTACTGAACAAGACGGTTTGGGGGATTAGAGAGACAAGATCTCAAATCTTTCTAACAAGTATTACCTATGGGAAAATAAAATCCCAGGCAATGCCAGATATATACGCTAGTTGTATATATTTTTTTAAATTGATAAGTGGAGTGAAATTGACTAGTTTTTCACTTTTATTTTATTTTTCTATTTAAACGTAATTTATTAACAAAATCTGCTTGTTCTTAACCACCTAACTTGTGCATAATTACCTAGCATTTAGAAAGATTAATTATTAACATTAAATTTTTCACCCAGCTCATTATCAGCAAAAAAATCCACTCTCAGTTTGATTATTGTTAAAATTATATCTGACTGAAACTTAAATTTACATTAATATTGTTTTGATTAACGAATATGATATTGTTAATATCCAGTTGGCAGTGGTACCTTTAGTAGCTTTTTCCATTGATTGTTGTGCATTTAGAGGTTTTCTGCCAAATTTCAACAAGAAACCACAAGGCCAGTTTTTTGTTTTAAAAAGCAGGCAGGAACACTAGTGGCCACAAAAAAGGCATGGAGCTATGTGTGGTCCCTGGATGCACTTTGCAATCCCCCTCGGTTCTACAACAAACCTTGTTGTCTGGAGACATTACTTCCTGATTACAGCCATTCGTTTGGACAGAACACAGTATTCACCATATTACAAGGATGTGTATGTGAAAGTGCTTTTGTATCAGTTGTATACACTTTTGTTTGCCCCCCACTACCTGTGTGGGGTGCTTTGTCTTTGCAACCATAGTTCTTGGGACAAAAAAAGGTCTTGCAACAACTTTGAAACTGAGAGAAAGATGTTGCTAGCATAAGCTTTCCTAGACTAAAGTCTGCTTCATCAGATGAGTCTACAAATAGCTTATGCTACAACCCTCTTTTTCTCAGGCCATTTCTGCCCTACACTGTTACAGTGCTATTGTTCTGCTTTCAACATCCTGTAGAATTCTGGGGTTTGTAGATAACTAAGGCCCAAGAGCTCTCTGGCTGAGAATTCTAAATGCCTCTCCCTAACCTGCAAACCCCAAGATTCCATAGGATGTTAAAAGTGGAATAATAGCACTATAACAGTGTTGTGCAGAAATGGCCTCAGTCTCAAAGGTGCTAAAGGATTGCTTTATATACCGAAGAGACTAACGGCTATATGGTTCTTCGAAATTAATGGGACTGGGTCTCAAACCAAGGTTGAAGGTTCTCACAGAAGACATGTTCCCCTGTGCGTTGTGGGATACTGTATAATGTGCATAATGTGGAATGCTCTTTCATGGAAATTTTCCTCTTTGTGCTTCATTAGTGTCCCCAGCTCACCTGCTGCTTGAGGCAGGAGAAGCACTGCCACACATACCCCACCTCTCCACTGTCCAGCTAGGCCCAAATGCTCTTCTCAAAGAGGTGTTCCTTCCTCAACCAGATATTCTGAGTTGGACATCCCAGATCACTTATGCTGTGGTGGCACAGGGAGTCTCCCAGTTCTGCTGACAATGCCTACCTTTGAGGACCCTTCAGAACAGGAAGAGAGGCCTGTTGAACTATTCGTTAGCTCTAGTATTGCTGCAGAAAGTAAGCACCTAGAGCAGCTCCTCAGAGCCCACCAATGCCCTGCTCCCAGGAGCTGAGACAGCAGGCTTCCCAGCAGCTGCAGATAGAGAAGAGCAGCACACGTCTCCAGAATGTAGTGTGACTTGTTGCCTTTGATAGGCTGCCACTTGAGGCAGGTAACTGACTTTCCCCGATGAAGGGGGCCAGCTCTGTTGTGCTCTGATGATGCACAACCTAAAGCCCCATGCTGTGTGGCCTATCCTAAGAGTTGCCATGTATAAGGCTTATATATAACACTGGTGGTGTGCCATGATTAGTTGCTGACTGGCACCAACTCTATACTCTATTCTAGAACTGTTGGTGGGGCAGTTGTCATTGCAGAAGTTTTTATTTTTATTTTTTAATATGGCCAACTGCATGGAAATTTCCTCAGAGAGGCCCTGCTTTGTGTTTGCCTCCCTCCTACCATCTGAAAGTTGGTGAATTGTGATATAAGGCAGGGCTTGCTTAACAGTGACATGAAAGCTGTGATGCTCTTTCCTGACAGACCTTTCCCTGGTTCATTCAATTGTTGGCTTTTCAATGGCAAGCCAGAGGGCTTTTGAGTATCCTTAGTGGCTCCCTTTACATATTTCTGATTAAACCCATTTTATAACTAGGCTTTATTTAAAAAAAAGTAACAAATCCACACCTCTGGCAATAACTGTATTTTTGGTGGATTCATATGTGCTCCTCACAATTTATAAACCTGTAATTTTCCAAAGGTGTACATTGAGAGCCACTGTGGCTGAGCGTTGGACTACGGCCCTGCAGACCAGGGTTTGATTCCCACTTGGCCATGGAAACCCACGAAGTGAGCTTGGATACATCACACTCAGTCCCAGAAAACTCCATAATACATTTGCCTTAGGGTTGCCGTAAGTCAGAAATGACTTGAAGGCAGAGTGATACCTTGCCATGGAGCTCTCCTTGGTCGGTATGGTTTAACTGGCAAATAATATTCAATTGGCACCATATTAATTGGTGTTGATATAACTGATACTTGAGGTGACAGCTAGGTCATGTTGGAAGAGGGAAATTCCTGACTGTAAATGGGACATGGCAAGGAAGGTCAGCCTCACCTACCTCTAGGCAAAAGACCCACTCAGTTCAGGACAGTAGCTCAGCTGCTCTGAATACAATAGGTGTGAAATACCTAGCTGGAGCCTCGGAACTGAAATATGGAAGTTTCCCACCAAATTGTGATTGACTTAACCTTAGTCCCTGTGCACCTGGATCCTATTGTTTCCCCACCTATCCACAAAATCCAGCTATTATGATAACCATTACCCCCTTGTCACTTAAACAGAAAACCCATCAACTTAGTCTGGACTTCATTGTTTGTGCTGCAACTTCCATTGTCTGCTTAGCTGGGAGTACGAGTCACAATCATACTCTTGGAACATTTTTCAGGTACAAATACCTGATTTTAGGCTGTCTAGTGCAGTCTCTCACTGATCCAAATGCCACTCTGTTTGTCTGATTCCTGAATGAGAATGGTCCTTAGGTTCCTACCTAAGCCATGTCGCTGCTTCCTCTGCTTCTCTCTGGAGTGGTAAATATTGCCTGAATTCCTCCAGATCTCCTATCCCATTTTCCTTCCTTCCTTTGGTTAGCTTTGTGCGAGTGAGTGAGTGCTTGAATTGTTGCATGTGTGCATGAATTTATTTCAATAAATCACGTTTTAGTTTACTTTTTGCTCTTTGGCTGGTTTTCTTTCTCCTGCATGAACATTGGTAGGCAAGATCTCGCGAAGTTGCCCTCCCTCTCCCAAGCCTCCTATTCTTGAGCCAGTTATTTCTCACCTTTGCATGGAGGTACTGGCATTGCAGGTGGCCCTCGTGGCACCCACAGTTTGGGGTAACAACACTACAACAACAATGAAGAAGTTGCCCCTGTCTAAAGGTGCACAACAATTCATGGACAGTTTATTATCTTTTCCAGTGGCACATATGGAGGTATCATGATGGTGCTGAAAAGTGGCACCTTAGCTACTTTAGCCTTGCATTGAATTCAAAGTGGCATTTAAGGGGCCTCTGACATTATGCATGATGTAGATTTCCATGAATAACTCCCCAACATGTGCAAATTTAGCCTGAGTCCAAAGTGAATGCATATGTACATTACAGGCTGAACAAAAACCATAAACACTAACAATGTCCTTGGTTGAGCCAGGTTGCTAAGGTAACAATGACATATTCTCCATTGTGACACTTCCTCTCACCAGTTCACCTGTCATATGGCTGAGGTCCTCTCTGAAAGTAAGTATTCAATGCTTTTCTTCTTCCATGGTGTTCCTATTTTCCACAACGACTATACTTTGAGTCTGGCTCGATTTTATATGAACAGGAGAGGAAGTAGCTTTATTCTATAATAACAAAATCAAGGGTGAGAACCCAATGGCTTTCCAGACATTTTTTACGTCCATCCATCCCAGCCAGAATGGCCACCAGCTGAAGGGTCGCAGGATCCTGCACCTGTATAAGTGATGCAAGACTGGAAGACCTCATAAAATGTACAGAAGGGCTTGTTATTCACTGCAAGTAGTTAAGTCTCTAAAGAGCTGAGCTAACATTTGTGTTCCTTGCAAAGTGTCAGAATTGAGAAGAACTGTTTGAGGAAGACACAGAGAGTGAAATACAGAATTGTGGCATAATCACAAGCAACGTTCAGTTCATATAAGTTTTAAGGACACACTTAGAATCACATTGTATAGTTCATTTCTGTAAGATGTGGTAATGGTTTACTGAACCGTATATCTATGTCGGATCTCATCTGAGGTAAGAGTGGGGAGTCTCAGTACTAGTTCTTGATTTGGAGAAATGCTGGACAGTCATTTGTTACATCTGAAAAACACTTTCATTATCTAGGCCTTTCCTGGGTGACAATGAAGTCTTCTTGGAGAGCAAAAGGGAGTGAATGAAAGAGAGAGGGTGAGTAAGACAATAAATGTTACATATTTAGTGCTGTAAGTGAGATTCTTAAAATTTCTTTAAAATTTCAATATTGTCACTCTGTCTCAGAGCAGCCCCCAGTGTGGAGGGTGATGATCCTTTTTTCAAGTGATGGAGTCCTGACTCAACGATGTGCTGGCTGCAGGGTGTTAAGATTAGGCCTTTTCTGCAATCAGAACCCTCTTCTGCCGGCTGATCTCAGAAGAGACGACAAATGTGTGTTGAAAGACAGATCAGTGACCCTTAAGCTAGCCTGCTGCCTTCTGGTATAGTGGCAGAGGCTGTCCCATTACTAATATTGGAGTAAAATTAAACTCCTAGCCCAATTGGCTTCTGTACAGCTATAGCTCAGTTGACAAAGCCTCAAACAAAGAAGTTCCTTCTTACAGAGTCTTCTTTACACCGGCTTAGCTTCCCCTTTTGCTCCTTATCATCTGTCTAGCAGGATATTTTTGAGCAGCAGTGGCAATGTAAGGATAAAGGCAGGAGAAATACAGATCTTCTGTATCAGGCTGCAGCAGCATTTCTGCAGTAAACTGCAGTAAAAGCTTCAGTGGAAGAGCAGAATTCTACTCTAGCAGATTCTACTGCAGCTCTGTCTGCCTGCCTACAACAGGCATGGTAAATAGCAGCTGCCTCCAAAATCCCTTACAGGGAGTACATGAATAGCAAAACAGAGTGGAAAGGGGAGAGCTATTCTCAGCCTGTTAAAAAACATAGATCTATAAGTTTAGCCATCAAAATAGAAATCATAAGAAAAGTGGAGGCTGATGAAAGATACTCATCCCTGGATGCATTTTGAACATTTCAAGTTGTTCTAGGTTCAGAGTGTTTTGTTTACTTATGCAAGGCTTGGCTGATTTAGTTGTTTCATTTCACATGTCCACATTGTTAGTTTTGAATAAAAAGTTTGCTGAAACATGTTGAATTATTTTTCTTTCTGTAATATGGGAACCTATCCCTATTTGTTACATGTTACTCCCACCTATGGTACAAAATTTTCTGCTAAAGAACAAAGGCTGAAGAACACATTGACTTTGTTAACCAAAATATGGCTATATATGTAATAGCAAGGAAATACCATGTTGTTCTTTAGCTCAGGCACCAAAACATCTTCAGCTTGTTTGGGTTCGTACCATTATAAAACCCTACTAAATTCACAGCTTTCAAAGCAGAAGTTTAAATTGGGAATGGTGTGTATGTGTGTACTGCATGAGTTGAGCACTCATTAACCACTTGGCAGTAAGGTCTTTCATATCCACAGATTCATCCAACCACAGTTTGAAAATATATAAAAAATTATAAAAAAGCAAACTTTGATTTTGCCATTTTATATAAGGGGCACCATGTTACTACATCATTGTACATAATGGGACTTGAGTATCCATGAATTTTGATATCCACGCGGGGTCCTGGAACCAAACCTTAGCACATACCGAGGGCCAACTGTAGTCCTTTTCTACTGCCTTTCATAAAGATCAGTACCAAGATGCTTGTAATGAGCAAAAACAGATATGTAGGAACACAACAAAAACAAAAAAGGGCTGGATCCAGATTTAGGCACATGGTGGAAGTGGACTTCTCTGCCTGTTTTTCCAACAGACACAGCATAGGGGGAAGTGGGCAGACAAGTCAGTGACGAAATGTGGATCCAGCCCAAGATACACACAACAGAGAATGTGTTCAGTTTGTGGACCATAATGAAAAGGTAAAAAAAAAAAAAAAGGCTGGGTGAGTCTAAAAATTTAGGTTCCTGCTTTTGCCACTGAAATAAGTATGCAGAGTACTTTACTCTTTAGAGATGGCAGCACAGAGGTTTCTAATAACCGGACATGTAGATGTGGGAAGAACTCTGTTCACAAGACACCCATAACAGTGAATTTAGGCAATAGCTGGACAGCTGAGGTGGTCCACACTGAGTCCAAGCATTGGAGATAGTGTCCATACCCCATTTCTCACATTCTTTGCCACTCTGTTCCAGGCTTTGAAAAAGGAATGTCAGCGTGGTTCAGAAGAAGAGGAAAGTAGCAGTGCCCAAGTCCCCTACCCAGGTGCTGGCAATTTGCATCCTTCCAGAGATAGCAGACAAAAACTATTGAATCAGAGGATCACGAGGTTTCATTTCTGCACAAAAGATAAGCTTTCTGTGGAGAATGGGGAAAATGTAAACATGTCCTGGAGCTGTTGCAAAGAAGACAACGTCCCAGAGTTTAGACCTCAGCTGGTGGAAGAACCAAAGCCGCCTGCCAAAGTTAAGCCCCGTGATGTCCCAGGTATAAATACGTACTTCATTGTTGGTCTTGAAGGGAATCGCTGTGTACTTTCCAGAGCTTGAGACATACTCTTTTGGACTGCAGGTCTCATAATGCCATAATCACAGGCAATGCTGGTTGGAAATTAGGGGAGTCATGGTCCAAAAGAGTAACTCCCCAAACTCGGGAGGTTCCCTTCCCTCAACCCAGGAAATTGTATTTGCTGTTGTGGTCCCATGGAAATCTGAAGTATTGTGTTAATTGCTTCCTGAGTTCTGAAATGTCTCTACAAGAAGCATGCAGTACAAGGAAGCATAAAGTTGACCTATTCCCAAGCAAGTTTGCCATGAATTTGATTTGAGCTACAGGGGTGAGGGCTCTCCAAGGAGAGTGCAGCTTTCTGAGTTAATTTTGAGGTCGTTTTTCCTCCTAGATTGTAGGACCTGGAGTGTAAAAGACAACAAATGAGCAAGCATAAAGTGGCAATAAAACTCTGATTTTTATGAAAATGTGCATAAATACCTAATTTAACAATCTCTAGTTGTGCTTTAGTTTTCTGTAAAATACAGTTCCGGCTAAAACAGCTAATCCACTCAAAATCCTATCTGAGCAGTTACCTTGTGAGCTAAAATGTATTAATATCAGAAGGGGGCATGTTGTTCAACATGCCTGGACTTGAGATTATCAGGGAAGTGTTTTTCTTGGTCCACCACTCTAACAGGCTTGTTTGGTAAAGAGGCAAGACATAGTCTTCTTGGTAGCTGCTCCCAGTTTAAATGCAAGATTTAAATATGTATGTCTTCTTTCTTGAGGAAGGGGTTCTTAATAGATTGTTGCTGTTATTGTGTGCCTCCAATTAATTTCTGAATTAGGGTGACCCTAAGGCATGGTTTGTATCACATAGTTTGTTTGGCAAGATTGTTCAGAGGGGGTTTGCCTTTGCCTCCCTCTGAGGGCAAGACAGTGTGACTTGGGTTTCCATGGCTGAGTGGGGATTTGAGTTCTGGTCTCCAAAGTTGTAGTCCAGTGCTCAAACCACTACACTACACTGGCTCTCCACGGATTTTTACTATACTTTTTTATTCATTTTAAAACTTTTTTTTAAAATCCTACCATGTTGTAGTAGTATAATAATTTAATTTTGTGCTTTCTGTTTTATGGTTTCATTTGTACCTGTTATTTTAAATGGGAGGTATGTACAAACCTGATACCTATATTGTACAAGTAGGAATAGATCCAGGGCTCTGGGAAATAAAACCAGGGACAGGAACCTATGGACCTAGACCTATTGATGCTCCTGCATCCCATCATGTTCTTCCCCACTAATAGAGCAGAGCAAAACGAGAAGTGTGGGCAAACTGTTTTCCTTGTTTGAATCACATTTAAACTGTTCCGGGAATATTTGTGGGCAAGTTCCAAGGCAAGGCTTTTTGTTTTTTTCCATTGTACCAACTAAGATACTCAGTAATGAGAAATCACTTGGTTGGTTCAACTTCTTGCTGCTGAAGTGCTGCAATGAAGTGGTCTTCTTTTGGGTGCACAATAAGATTGCCAGAGTGACAACTGAAGACTGCTCCTGTACCTTTAAGGGTTCTCAGCAGAGAGAATTTCAGCAGATTGACATACAACTAGGTAGCAAGCAACAGCTGCTAAAATTCCTTCTTCTACCCAGTCATTAAAGGTACAGGGGCTGTCTCCAGTTTTCACTCTGTTAGCTCTAGTTTTCAGTTAGAGGAGATGGTAAAGCTATTTCTTCAGGCATTGTAAGTGAAAACTGTGAGGTCAGAAATGGTACACTTAAGAGAGGAAATGTGTAACCAGTGTCCTTCATAAATCTAAGGGAAACCATTCGGGGCCATTTCCTCACTAGACTGTTATAGTGTTATTATTCCACTTTCAACATCCTATGGAATCCTTAAAGGCCCTTCCCTAAACTGCAAACCTCAGGATTCCATAGGATGTTAAAAGTGGAATAATAGCACTATAACAGTCTAGTACAGAAATGGCCAGCGTGTTCTCCATTTTCTTTGTCCAGAGCAGTTATATGTGGAGATTTGGTTGAAAGCAGGAACATAAAGTGATTGTGGTCCAGATATTGAACTATGCATGTATATATTATAAATACATTTAAAAAGTCAGTTTCCAGGAAATCTCTACAGTCAATGATCCATATATAAATAAATACATAATTTGTGAGCCAGGATGGTGAAATGGTTTGAATGGAGGCCAGAGTTCAAATTCCTACTCATCCACAGAAACCCACTGGATGACTGTGGGCAAGTCACACTCTTTTAGCTCAGAGGAAGGCACTGGAAACTTGCCTCTGAACAAATTTTGCAAGAAAACCCAGTGAAAGGTTCACCTTGGGGTTGCCATCAGTCAAAACTGACTTGAAGTCACACAACAGCACAGTCCGTAGAAAGCTGTGGATGATGAAGACAAGAGGCACTTCTATTCTTATTACATGAGGGATTCTACACTGGTGTCTTTGGCAACTGGTGGGAAGAATTAGAATATATAAAGATTTGGGCTTCAGTATCAGCCATTGATGAAGACAGTACAGCCAAAACACATCAGAACTTTTTTATATGGCTGTTTAGCCTATATCAATGGCCAATAATCCTCCTTCACTGAAAAGACTCATGCCCAATGAACTCTCACATCTATTGTGCTTTGCGTGCTACAAAAATACACAGACTATGTATTCCTTATATATGGGTCATTGCATAGGTTTGTTGGAAATTGACTTTTGAATTTTGGCTTTTGAACTTCGGTTGAAGGTTACATGAAATCAGGCTGACAGATTACCATAGCCCGAAGTCCACAGGTTGCCCATTGTCGTCTTGTAGTGAGACATCTCCTTTCCACCTTATCATCATATGCTATCCTTACAGCTACAACAGGTTAACTGAGGACCGTTGGGGCATTCAGTACCCATCAAAGTGGGTGACTTACTCCAGTACTTTCTTCCTTTTTGGTAGTTGCCTATATACTGAAGCATGAAGAAGATGATGATGAACAGGAACAGGACAAGAAGGACCAACTCCAGACCCAGATCCAGGAAATGATCCAGGACCAGCTCCAGGGACTGATCAAGGAGTGGAGCCGGGAACAGCAAGGACCACTGGGTCAAGGTTTGTGCACAAAAGAAGAAAAGGTTACTAACTTCAGATGGCTGTATAGTATAACCTCCCCAACTCTGCTAGATATATAGCTGTTCTGAGTGCAAGATCTCCCTAGCATCATGTATCAGTGCACCCAATTCCTTTTGAACAGGATACATAGCTCTAGAGCAAATAGTCCATCCTTGCAATAAAAACAAGTGTAATCTCAGCTTTGTGCTCTGCACCAAAGACAGGGTGTTTTTGAGTGAGTGCTGTGCCATTGCATGTTGAAGAAACCAAGTTTGGTCTCTGGTACTTCCTGGTTAAAAAGAATGAGATGGTAGGTGATGGGAAAAAAAAACCCCTATCTCTGTCCAAGACCTTAGAGAGCTGCTGCCAGTCTGAGTAGATAATATTGAGCAGAACAGTTTGCCTCCATATAAGTCAGCTTCCTATGCTCAGAGCTTAAGAGAAGTTACAGAATGTAACTGCTCCACTCCGACTTGCAAGAAGCAAGTGGACAATCCAGTGAATGAGTGAGTGAGCAGCAAGTTCCCAAAGCAACAAGGCCAATACTTATCAGAGATTTCTTCAAGGCAAAAACATTACCCATGCCATTAACCCAACTTCCTTTTTGTACCCCACTTGGAAGATGATGATCTTGCAAAGCCATCCACCTCAGGTGCAAAGGACTTAAGAGAAAGAGGGACACAAACCAATCCACGCTATTTCCCTAGATCGCCAGGAAGGGTCACATTGGATGAGATCCTGCGTGGGATGCAGAGGATCCAGTTTGTTATGGATAACACAGGTAAGTGAGGTCTTCCTGTTTTGTATTAAGTGGTAAAGTGCATAAATCCAAGAGCTTATTAGTTTTGTATTGCAGGATGGATTGGTGAACTGGATGTTTAACTATGACTTTCTCACACCTGTGAATGTACATGTAGGTGTACCTTCTACACCTGCCTCTTCATATCCAGGTGGTACATTATGCACATTAATACAATGCCAACAAAAGAAAGTTGGCCTGAACTTGCCTGGAGTATTGTGTCCAGTTCTGATCACCACATTTAAAGATATCAGTAAGCTGGAATGTGTCCATAGGAAGGTAACTGGTGTGGGAAAAGGTCTGAAAGCAAACGTTTTGAGGAACAGTTGAAGAAGGTGGGATATGGTTAGACTGAGAAGTGATATGGTAGCCCTCCTAAAATATGTGCATTGCAGTCAGACAGAAGGTGGAGCAAGCTTGTTTTCTTCTGTTTCAGAGGATAGGAACCAAACTAGTAGATTCAAATTACAAAAGAGAGGTTCTAACTAAACATTAGGAAGACCCTCCCTAAGTTCCAGCAGTTGGTAAAAGGCTACCTGAGTAGGTTGAAAACCTTCATTAGGGGTTTTCAAACAGAGGTTCAACAACCAACCTTTCAGGATGCTTTCACAGGGGATGACTTGCAGTTGCAGGAGAATTAACTAGATGGCACTTGGGTTCCCTTTTAACTTTATGATTCTGTGGGTCTTTCTTAAAAGACTTAAGGATTGAATTTACTCTGGCATATAATTTTGTGGACTACATTCTACTTCATAAGATCCATAAAGTATAATCCTGACTTGACAGCACAGAAAGTGTGCTGACCTTATAGCATCAGTTGATTATAGTTTATTAGGAAAGTTAGGTCTGTGACCTCAACAGAGATAACAGGCTTTTCTCCCAGTTCATGTGTTAGTAAACTTGCTAATGACAGGATGTTTGTGGTGACAGGATGTTTAATAATTTTTCTATACATTTAGACTTTTATGTAATTATCAGTTTGTACTTTTTGCATTACATTCCCCTCTGACCTCACTGCTCACCGTTCTCTTCCTGCTCTCAGCTCAACTCAACCGTGTGTATATGTGTCTGCCAACTAGAATATTTTTTTTCCATATTTTATATCAAGCAGCAAAGGGCATGAATCCATGCTTTTATTTGCAGTGAGAGATTTTGAGCAGCGTATCTCCCGCCTGGAGCGGATAGTTTTAAAAATGAGGAATGCATGGATTCACCACAGAACCTGCCATCTTGAGGGTCTGGAATATGATGATGAACATGAAGGTTAATTTTTAAAATGTCTTTCATAATGTTTAATTTTTTTTTAAAAAAAACCTTGTGTTATAAATGTGTAGATCAGCCTCCTTTCTTTTCCCTCAATAAAAATTATTTATTTGTGAATCCACATATTTTCAATGTATAACATTGCTACATTCAGCTGAAGATGTTTACTTGAGAGTTCCAATTATGTTTAACAATTTATGGTTCTTCTTCGTGGTCTCTGTGCCTCATACATTAGGAGCTTTCGCGCCTGCGCGGTAGTGTTCGGAAGATTCTAGAGTTCGTTAGCTTGGCGGGAACCCCTCCCCCATGCCGGTATCGCGCATGCTTAGCCCGCCGAGCAATGGTCTCTCGTCAGTTCTTTCTTGTCCGCCGTTGCGAACAGAAGGTTCTACTCGTTGGCTTGTGCTTTCTATTCGATTCTTGGCGTTTTCCTGACTTCGGCTTCGGTTTTTTGACTACTCTTACGGATTTCGGCTTGGCCTTTGGTATTTCTTGACTGGTTTGACCATCTTTTCTGGCTTGACTACGGTTTTTCGGATTTCGGACCTTGTCGTTTTCGGACCTCCCTTTTCTCCCGCTGTTGTTTTATGTCGGCCTTGTTCAAAAGCTGCGCCTCCTGTGGAAGGAAGGTCGCCCTTTCGGACAAACACAGTGAGTGCCTGTTTTGTTTGGGCGAGGGGCACAACGTTCAGGACTGCCTGGTCTGCCGTCAATTCACCCACCAGACCCTCCATAACCAATCTGTGAGACTCAAGTCTCGCTGCTGGGAGGAATCTCTGCGTGCCCAAAAGCAGAGGCACACGGTACTATGGCCGAGAAATCGGTACGCCCGACCTCTTCTTCTTTGGCAGCAGCGGTGGCTGCCGCACCTTCCACCTCGTCAGTACCGGGCTCGGTATCGACCATGAGATTGCCAAGGATCCCCAAGATATCAGCTCCTTCGGCATGGGAGGACCTTGCGGGCTCGCAGGCCTCCTCCTCCTTCTCCAAGCCGCTAACTCCGGCGCAGAAGAAGCGTCCTCCCACTCAGGACGCGGGGAAGGAATGAGAGAAGAAGAGGAAGGAGAAGAGACGCTCCCTCCAAAGGGAGACTCGCTTGCCAACACCTCCACCCACCCAGCCCGCCAAGGAACCTGAAGAGCTCCCGGAGGAGCAAGAGGTCCTTGAGGTGTCAGAAGAGGAGCAGGCCATGGAGGCCCTGCCCTAAGAGGTGCCCGAGCTCTTGGCTGAGCTTACCCCGCCGGATCGCCGTTTGTCAGCCGACCGCCGGGAGGAGGCTGTGGTCAGGCATCGACCCTTGCCCCCTCATGGACCAGCCTCTGGATGCGGAGCATCCCACTCTCCTGGTGTGAGAGCCAGGCCTCCATCCCCGCGATACCGGGAGATGCGCCTGGAAAGGGCCTACTCAGGGGAGCCTGCATACTCCCCTGCCTCCTACCTTGGTAGGTACGGCCAGGAGCACCCTTGGCACGAGCCGGCGGGATCATACTATTCATATTCCCCATCGTATAGGGACCGATACCATCCCGATGTTCGGTACTCGTCACCATGACACCGGTCTCGCTCACCATCCAGGTCCATCGCTTCTATTATGAATGGATGCCAAGCCGGTCGCTGCGCCGCTCCAACTCGCCCCGTCATCGGAGGTCCCGGGAGCCCTCACCCCACTACAGGGCAGTCTCCCCGCCTCCGAGGATGACCGCGACTGCGACTCATCCAGTGCCACAGACCACCGTGGCCCAAATGACGACTCTGGCGATGTCAACGACGCAGGCCACCCACCGCCCTCGGCGGTGCCCCTGCAGGTGACGCCGATACCAACCATGGCACCCACCTCGATACCAGCGCAGCCCGCAGCTCCGACAGTGACCCTGGCCCCACCTGCATGCAAACTGTAACAGGAGAGAGAGAGGAGAGGTCCCTGACTCCGTCTTCTGGGTCCTACGAATCTGACTCAGACTCTGCAGAGTCGACTCCTTCTTCACACGAGTCACCTCTGCTGGCCTTTGGAGAACCTGGCCCAGAGTCGGCCCCGGAAGACGTGAAGCAGTTCTCCGCGATCCTCCTCCGCATGGCCGTGGCCCTGGGTCTGAAGGTGATGGAACCGGCTACAGCAGCGCAGGATCCCGTGTTCCAATATCTCGAGGCCCGCCCACCGTCAACAACACCGCTGCCATTCCTGCCAGTGCTGGTCGAGGCAATGAAGCAGCCATGGGCGAAACCGGTGTCAGCGCAGCCAATACCTCACAGGCTGGAGCATTTGTACAGAACGCAAAGAGAGAACGTGGAGTTCCTCTTCGGCCACCCTGGACTTAACTCGATTGTGGTCAAGTTGGCCCAGACGAAGGGAGGCAATCGAGCACATACCACCCCTCCGGATTGTGAACGCCGGAAGCTCGATGCCTTTGGAAGGTAGTTCTACTCAACGTCTTCCCTGGTGGCCAGGACCCTGAATACGAAGACATGCCTTGCGGCGTACCATCGTAATATCCTGGACCGACTCACCCCGCTCCTAGCCAAACTGCCAGAGGAGTCCTATGCAGCCGCCGTGCAGCTCTTTGACGAAGCTGTTGTGGTCGCGAACCAGCAGATCGCCTCCTCGAGGCACACCGTGGAGGCTACCTCGATGGTTATGGTTGGTTCCGTGGCCCTCCGACAACACGCTTGGCTCCGGTCATCTGGGCTGCAGGAGGATAGCCATCAACGGATTGAAGATCTTCCATTCAACGGCCTGGGGCTTTTCCACACTTCAACAGATGAGGCCATGGATCACCTTGTTAAGGCCCGTCTGACAGCGAAGAAAATGGGCATAGACCAGCGAGCCCAGTCCCCCGCCGCAGCTTCGCCCCCAGGTCATTGTGGAGAAGGTCCTCCTCTTCTTCCGCCTACTAGTCGCAGTCTCCACGATCGACCGCGTTCCGGCCATCGACATCATCCGCCCCAAGAAGGCTTCCACGACGACGCCCATCATCGTCCTCAAAGAAGTCTTCGTCCGGGACGAAGTCACGATTTTGATGGCTTCAGCAGGACACCACCCATGCCAACCTTCACCCTTCCAGCACACCTATGTCATCAACCGAGCCTGGCCAGGCACCTCGCTCACTGGCGGGAAATCACTGCGGACTCCTGGATGCTTACCATCATCCGCCTGGGATACGCCATAGAGTTCCAGGATATTACGCCATGGGGTGTCTACTACTCTACCCCGGCCAGCTCGGTACTGCTGGAAGAGATCCAGTCCCTCTTACAAAAGGGAGCAATCAAGGCTCTCCCGCCTTCAACCAAGACCACCAGCTTCTTCTCGAGGTACTTCACGGTACCGAAGGTGGACGGATCCCTGTGGCCCATCCTAGACCTCAAGGGGTGAATGAATACATCCGCCCCAAGAGGTTCAAGATGGTCATGCTGCCCTCGATCCTGCCCTTCCTCTGGAGAGGGGACTGGTTCGCGTCCATCAACCTCAAAGACGCCTACTTCCACATCTTGATCCGCCCGCAGCACAGATGGTACCTGCGATTTCGCGGTCAATGGCACTTGTTACCAGTACCGGGTGCTGCCGTTCGGCCTCTCGACACAATACAGCAGCTCCTTGGCTACATGGCCTCGACAACCGCCGTAGCCTACCTCTCCAGGCTATACGCGCAGCCGCTTCAGCACTGGTTCGTCAGGGCCTTTGATCCTCTCTGGGACAACCAGTCTCGCCGCTACCAGCTGCCTCAACAGGTGCGCCAGTCACTGCTGTGGTGGCAGTTGTACCATCACCTCCTGTCAGGCATGCCCTTCCGGGAGCACAACTCTTTGGTCACAGACGGATGCCTCGCTGTTCGGCTGGGGAGCACACTCCGACGACCTCAGAGTCCGTTCTGTAGGACCTGGGACCTGACCCACCATCCTACCAGTAAGCTACACAGTCTCCTAATGTATGAGGCACAGAGACCACAAAGAACAGGTTGCTTACCTGTAACTGTGGTTCTTTAAGTGGTCATCTGTGCCCTCATACATGCCCGCCCAACCTTCCCCTCTTTTTCAGGTCCCATTCTACTCGGCGGACCAGAACTGAGGAGAGACTGTTGCTCGGTGGGCTGAGCATGCGCGATACTGGCATGGGGGAGGGGTTCCTGCCAAGCTCACGAGCTCTAGAATCTTCTGAACGCTACTGCGCAGGCGCAAAAGCTCCTAATGTATGAGGGCACAGATGACCACTCAAAGAACCACAGTTACAGGTAAGCAACCTGTTCTTTTAATGTTTTTACATTTTCATAATTAAAATAAATTAAAATAAATTAAAATAAAGATGTGTGGGTTCTCTCTCTCTCTCAAAACTTGGCAATTGTTTTTGGACTTCCTAGTAGCCATGATCATGCTGGTGGGGGAGCTATCAGAGATATAGTCTAAAAAAGCAACTTTCTCAACCTCTGAAGTAGCATAGTACGTACCCGAATTTGGTGGTGAATTGGGAGTTTGGGAGATAAAAGGTTTTGGCACTGTGGTGTGTGCTGAAATGGACAAGCAACTCATGGGAGGCAGAATATACAATGGAGGGAGAATGGCAGCTTCTCTTGGAATTGTGGGGAATAAAGTGGGCTGTGTCAGAAAAGTGATCAACTAAAAGTACCGTTGACAGCAAGTGAAACACATGGTCAGTTCCAGTGGAAACCTCATGCCAGGGTCAGGCCTTCCATCAGATAAGAGTGAATTAGGTACCTCAGACAGCAGGTGCTACAAGCTGGCAGTAGAGTTCTGCAGAAGATACCTATGTGCCACCCAGCTCACCCTGTGACCCTTAAACTAGCCTGCCATCTTCAGACATGGTGGAGACTGTTGCGGGTGCATGTCCCTGCAAGTCACCTGTTAACTTATGGCAAGCCCATATTTCATAGGGTTTTAGGCAAGAAATACTCAGAGGTGGTTTTGTCAGTTTTTCCCCCTGAAATATAGCCTACTATTCATTTATTAAGCCACAGTAATTATCCAAAGAGAGCCAGTGTCGTGTAGCGGTTTGGGCATTGGACTATGACCCTGGAGAGCAAGGTTCAATTCCTTGCTTGTCCATAGAAACCCACTAGATGACCTTGTGCACATCACACATTCTCATTTCCAGAAAACCCCATGATAGGTTCACCATAAATTAGAAACGACTTGAACTATCCAAAAGTGTAAAAATGAATCACCCCTCTTTCACTGCCATTTATCTCCCATTGCATTTCTTGATTTTTTTAAAAAATTAAGCCTCAGGGTAGTTACTTATACCTTAAATGATTGTATAATGGAAGCTAATCACTTTCTATCTTAGCTATTTTGTGTTTCCTTCAGGTACACAAAACACTAGTGATAGAAATGCTGAGTATTCTCTCTTTTCTGCCACTGGGATTTCAAGTCAAACAGAAGACCACATGGAATAAAGAGAAGTTAAGACCATATCAGGCTTTGATTGTGTAAATTAAAGATGGTTTACACAATCTATCCTTGGTTTGTCCCTCCAGGTACGTTGGCCTACAACTCCCCTCAGTCTCAGCGAGCCTGATCAATGGTGAGGAATTATGGGAAGTGTAATCCAAAACATCTGAAGAACACAAGGGCTTCTTACCTCTGGTGGGAACTCCAACAAAAACCCCATAGATTCCAGCCTTGCTGCTGCTGAGACTATGAATGTTTGGACTAGTCCTACGTGGTACTATTCTGGAGGGTTTTGCTACATCACAATCATGCCTCTTCAGATGCAAGACAGGAGACAGGGTCTCCAGCATCAAAGTCCATCTTTAATACATTTTCCCATTGGACAGGACAGTGGGCAAGGGGTGTCAAGCTGGACAGGTCTCTCACTCCCAAACCTACATCACTCACTACCAGTTGGAGATCCTGTCCTAGCTTTTTGCTGAAAAACCTGAGTTGTTGATGTCCGTTGAATGACTTCTTCTCTCATTAAACTCTTGCCCGGTCTTCCACCACCAGGCAGCATACAGCCCACAACAGCACAGTCAGGGAGAAGTCCATCTCCTTGCCAGATGCTGTGGTAAATGCTATCAAAGGTTGGGGCTGGCACTTGGCAATGTGTGTTGCAAGATAAGATCCCATATAGCACCAGTGGGAGAAATGAAGCACTGACTATTCAGTACAGATTTGGATAAAGCACTACAATCTTAACAGCTAAGCCACTCTTGCAGATTTGGCAACCTGTTACAAACACACCTCCCAAAAACTTAGGAGAAGTTTCTGATAACAGTCATCTGGAACGATAGTGTGTATACCATCAGTATTACCCATATACTTTCAAGCATACCTTTGTGAACAAAACCTTGGGATTTATTCCAGACAGCTGGATCAGGTGTGCCCTGCACTAGTGTTTTTTAAACTGATGTAGACAACTCACAGGATTTCTTCCTCACATGTGCCAGGGACTAGAAACATACATGTGTCCACTTACTACAACTGTTTCTCTTTCCTGGAAACCTGCCATAGATCGCCAGCCAATAATGAACAGACCAACACCAGTCGATGAACTACCACTTTTGAGTGGCACTAGAATTTACAAATAGCCTTTTGTATCACCTTCCCTTACTCTGATTTCTACAGAAAAATCCTAATTCTTTGTAGTATTACTAAAATGATCAGTATAAGTTCGCAATAAAAGAAGAACAGTCTTCTTCACTGACAGTATGTGTTCTCAGAAAAGAATTTAGTTGAGAAAGTATACCACATTGCCTGACATTTTCAGCACCTAAATAAGCCTGAATTCTAGAGAATCGTATTGGACAAAGAGCATCCTGTTTCCTCCAATCTGGGTGCTCCAGAAATTAAAAGCTGAGAATGTGTTTATGCAAACTAGGACTCTGGGCTTGCTGCTCACCAGCAAGCCCAGAAGTGTAAATTAATAATGAAGCCTGGCTTGTGATCAGACAACAAGCTAAATTTTCTATCTGGTTTGTTAAGCTGATCCTGTAAGTTGAGGGAGCTAGGTGAGAGTGCATAAACTGCATGCAACAGCAATCAGCTCGTTCATGGGTGAGCCATTGTATAATGACTATACCTTGTATGCATTGGTGAGAATTAAACATAACTCTCTGTGTTCACTTGCTGTCCACATGTGGCAAAGGCTGTCCTTTCACTGATCAATAGAAGATGCTGGATCTCCCAGAGAGTAGTTGAGAAAACAGAGCCACAATCAAGATGGACAAAATGGAATGAATAGAGCTACCAATAGTATTTTCTAAGGAACCCCTTGAAAGGTAGCAGAAAGCAGGGAAGAAACCAAGAGATGAATTATTGGGATTCTCACTTATGCAGGAATATTGGCAGATGCAGCAAGGAAGTCAACAGAGTCAGCTCAGGCTCCTATAACCTGAATTTTAATTTCCAGCAGGTGGTGATAGAATCTCAATACAAACTCTACTGAAATCACAGCAAGCAGCATGACTCCATTACTATACTCTTGGAAGAACTCTGGATGGGCCAGTACATGAGACATCTTTCTGTGGCAGTTTTTTTGGAATGGCGACTCCCACGTATTTTAAAAGAATCAGCCAGCCAAATCAGTAAACCAGCTAGGTAAGGGCAGGTCAGCTTGACAACAGCTCCCCAAAGACTCAGGGTAACATTACCACACTCCCAGAACTTTTAGGTTTACCAGGGCTTCATACTTGTGCATATCTTCAGCTGCAAGCTGTTTAATCCTTGTCTCCTGCAAATGTTCAGTGGCCACAGCCGTCATAATCGCCTCTTTACTCAGTTGAGGAAACAATGCAGTTCTATACACATCTATGGAATTCAGTGAGATTTCCTCTTAAGTGTACACAGGACTACAACCTATAGTAGGTACTCACAGTAAGTCATCCAGTGTGGAATTCGCACTCCCATCCATTCACTTTATAACATCTTCTCCCACGAAACGGTCTGAACAGTTATCAGTAGTACAACCTGTTACTGAAGCAACAAGACTTTGGCTTGCAATGGATGTTATAGTTCTTTTAAATAAGACAAATCTCAGGCAGGACTGTAACAACATGGGTTTGTTTATTTCTCCTGCCTGCATCCCTCTCAAAGTAGCCTTTCCCCCACAAAGATACTTGAGGGCTGTTCGCTATGACGAGGACAGAGGTTGTGGTTGGTGGGTAGAGTTATGTATATCCTAAACCCACACAAAAGGAGCTGAGCTGATTAACAGCTTCCTCTTAACAGCTAATCTCTGCATACAATACATAGGGAACAATCCACAGGTAAGTCGTCCTGTACAAGCCCATTGAAATACCATGCTCTTGTACAGCCTCCATTGAGTTTCACTGGGACTTGTGAAGGTATGTTTCCTGTTGGCTTGCGCCCACAGAAAATGCCTATATGAAACCTCAAAATACAAGCAAATTAAACTGCAGGCAAATGTTTGTTTTACACTTTACAGACGGGGCAGACTGATGTGGCACTCTAATGATGACTACCACTAACACTGTCTGTATGGCAGATCAGCCATGTGCTCAACATTTTTTTTAATACACTGCATATTGCTATGTAATGCATACACCAGGCCAAAGGTAATTTTCCATACATGAAATTAGAAAATGTATTTGCGATTGTTGTTAATGCTGTGAAGAAAATGGAGTGAGAAAAGACATCTTAAAACAGAAATGTACATTCTGGCCAGCTAAATTTCATATAATGGCATCATAATCCAATCTAGAGCAGAATTTATGAAACTGCTAATGGGAGTCTCTATGAAGTGAAGAAAACAACAACCTAAAAACATTTTATCCCATCTTAACCTTTCACAAAGCCATCTAAATGTTGCATTCTTTCAATGTCTACATTTCCTGAACCATGGTGAAGTTTGTTTCTCACAATTAAATTCACCTATCAGGCACTCTGATTGTTCTCTCCTCACTCAACCCACTCTGGGCTAGCCACACACTGGCCACTCAAATTACAGCATTAATCAAAAACACAGAATTTGCCACTTTAAAAGAAAAACATACTTCAAGCAGCTACAACTAAAAAATAAAGTGGATTTTTTTAATTTAAAAGCTCAAAAATAACAAGCCTTATGTTTTTGAAACATGTAGGAAACACATAACGCAATATATAGTCTATGATACAATATACACTATAATACAACAGAAAGAGATGATGGGGAGTATTTTAAAGGTGAAGGGCAAGAGGAGGAAAAACACCAATCTGCTTTAGAAAAAAAAATCTAATAGAACAAAAAAGGGGCTGGGAGGAGAGGAGAACTCGACTTTTTGTGTGTGTGGGAAAAAATGTTTGTATTTTAGCATACAGACTATTAACTGTCTTTAGCACGGCTTAGTAAGTGCAACCTTGAACTGGACTGTGACCTATTGCCCCAATTCAGTGAAAGCAATCTAGTTTTGCACTTGGAGCTGCATCACAATGTGCATAGAAAGCTGCTGAATCAAGCAGTGCAGAATTGCACATTAAGTCCCACAGGTTCTTGACGAAACTTGTATATGTACATCTTTCTGTTGCATCCATGGCTGTCTTACTGAGGGCCTATAGCTATGATCCAGCAACTCTAATAACTACACATGAGGACTGCTGCTCACAAACAGACATTCACCACTCTCCTGAACAAAGTGCTGCTGCCACACACATCCTAGAAAGCCCTGGGTGTACACAAAGCATGTCAGTTTATAGACCTGACAATGGCACTGTCTGGGCATAGGGCCTCACACTAGCAAAGGGACTTTGGGCTGTGCCTGCATCTTTATATGAGGCAAGTGTTCTTTAAAAACAGAATCAATTAAATTAAAAAAAATTGCTCACAATACATAATTTGAAACTGGGAGAATATATATAAGGCAACGTTCTCTGTAGAAAAAAAAAGGGCTTCCTAAGGAGTTTTTTTTAATATATAGATATATATTTATAGATATTTATAATTTTAAATATAAAGTAGGAATGTGCTTGGAGGACAGAGAGTCCCATTTCAGGTGGTTTCCTGGTCCCCCATTGAAAAGCTTCACAAGCACATGAGGGTGGATGGGGAAATGAACCAAGGCTATGAGTGGGGTCTACAGTTCGCTGGTGCTACTATCAAACACACAAGGAGGCCTCTGGGTGCAGCAGAGTAGGGCATTTGCTTTGCAGGCTCCTGAAGCCAGTGGGTGGATGGGCTTCGCTTAGCTATTTCCTCATCCTTTTCCCTGATCACTGCTATACTTTGTGCTGATTTTAGTCCCCAGGTAGCCTTCTTCGTCCCAGGCTGAAGCCACAGCATCTGATGAACCTTCGAAGAAGTTCCAAAGGAGGGTACCAGAAGGTGGAGGCTGTCTGAGGGAAGGAACAGTAACTGTTAACCCACTCCTTGTGCAGATGTGTCTGGGAAAGCCAACATCCCAGTGAGGAGTGTTTCTTAGGCATTTTGCTGTCCTTGCAGAGACCATGGCAAGGGGTTACTAACACCCCTTCTGCTCCCCCACTTTTCCTGGGTGCATCCAGCCCTACAAGTTCTTGGTGACCAAGTGGGTTTTATAGTGCTTCGTCAGATGATCACTTCTAATGAAGCGCTTTTGGCACTGGGCGCACTCAAAACGTTTGTCACCTGCCCAGAGGAAGAAACAAGAGCGAGACTGAGAATGCATGATAGGTTGTGCCACATATACAACAACTTTTGACACGCATCAACACAAGACAAAGTGATGGATATTTTCTTAGGTGATTTAACTTAAAAAAAAAGTGTGGGGGTTGAATTTTCAACCATTATTCCCATAATTATTCTCATAATAAAAGTGATTATTAGATTCTCATAACCTGTCAGTAAATTCCTCTAGAGCATATGGCAAAACAATTTTGGAAACACAATGCTACATAACAGATTTTAATTTGATAAGAATATTATCCAAGTCTTATGTTGTTGGGAGCATGAGAGAGTCTAAAACTGTGGAAGGTGTGTTATAATACTTTATAACAAGTTTATGACAATCTCATATGACAGCATTAAAAAAAATCCTGCATCTCCCAACAGCCCTAGCTGATTTAGTCAATGGTAAAAGGTCTTAAGAGCTTCAGTCCCAAAACATCTGCAGCCCATAGCTGTCCTCTCGTTTTATGAATTCAGGAAGTGGGACGTAAGACACCCAAATAATCTCCATCGCATTTATAAAGAACCACTGTGTAGCTAGGGTACATAAACACAACAAAATCCAGGACTATGAAGAAAGATCAGGTGATGCTTAAACTAGATGTGAGCAAGTTCTGGCCATCCAAATGTTGCTTAGTTATAGCTCCACTATCCCTTATCCCCGGAGAAGGATTGCTTTAAAAAATATTAAACAAGGGAGACATGCAGTCACATGGACTTCACTTGTAGTCTGAGGTAGCACAGCCAAAATAGAAAGATGCCACCTCAATGAAAACTAGGTCACTGTTTCCTGATTTTTAACTCTCCACTCATAGTAAAAATAATGACGCAGGCCTGCTTTGCATAGTGGCTGTATGGCTGACCCTGATAATATATGAGAAGCACCTGAAGAACCTGTATTAGACTTTTTCTACCTACTATGCTTGTACAAAACAGGAGAGAGATGGCAGGACAAACCTGTATGCGTCCGGGCGTGCCGTTGCAGCTCATCACTGCGTGTGAATCGCTTTCCACAAAAGACCCAGTTGCACACAAAGGGACGCTCGCCTGTGTGCAGGCGTACATGAGCCCGCAGCAGGGAGGTCTTCCGGAAAGTCTTCCCACATTCAGGAACGTGGCAGATGTGCCTCTTTTTACCCTGGTCTCCCAACCTGGAAAGAAAGAAAAGGAGAGGGGAGATTCACAACACGAAATGTACAGAGACCTAGGAAACCCTAGCAACAACCCAGGGTACCTTGTGGCACCTTGTGAGTCATATTTCTGTCTCTTTTAGAGGTGACCCAAGAAACAGCATCATACCCAGTTTAATGTTGTGGTTAGAGTACCGGACTGAGACTTGGGAGATCCAGATCCCTAATAAATCATGTTTGGTTGACCTTGAACCAGTCATCCTCTCATTCCCACAGGAATGTTGTGAGGATAAAGCTGGGAAGAGGAGCAGGAGTACCACCTATGTTGTGTGTGTGTTATGTGCCTTCAAATCATCTGTTGACTTACGGCAACTCCATGAATTTCACAGCGTTTTCTTAGGTAAGGAATACTCTGAGGGGGTTTGGCCCATTCCTTCCTCTGAAATATAGCTTACAGTACCTGGCATTCATTGGTGGTTGCCCATTCAAGTACTAACCAGAGCTGATGCTGCTTAGCTTCCAAGATCAGATGAGATCTGGTGCTTTTAGAGTACTTAGAGCCTATAGCCATCTATGCTATTCTGAACTTAAAGGAAAAAACTGAGCAGGATATACATGGAACTAACAATAATAAATATCCACTTCATTAACTGAAGCACACCTGTACTCTAGGGTTTCAGTCAATCAGGCAGTGACAGAAAAGTAGCTCTAGCTTGCTTATTCCAGTATAGTTTCTATCACCTCAAACAATGGCCCAGAGCAGTTCTTTGTAGAGAGCCCTCGTGGCTGCAGTGGTGTCCTTTTCGGCCCTTACCTTTTCTCCCCATCCTTGCAATTGGGGCAGGTGCAAGCCATCCGCCGTCTCTTTTCTCCAGGCTGCAGGTCTCCCAAGAGTGCCTGCTCCATCTGCAGCTGGATCTGGGTGGGGCTCAGGCCACTGATAGTCAGGTTATTGCCAGAGACGTTCTGCACTGTCAGCTGTTGCTGGCCTGTGGGGAGACGGACAATGAAGCTATGGCTCACAGCCTTTTTCACTACTAATATGTGGTCATATTCAGCTGGGAGGGCAGTCACTTCAAAAAGCCACAAAGTCAAACCATGGAAAGCCAAGTCAACATATCAGATGCCTGAATTCCATTTTGTACCCCCCTCCCACATTTAAATTCTTCTGTTGCTTTTTAAAGGGTCAGCACTGCATATTCTTCCAAATGCCTTTCTAGTTCTGAAATCCAGCATTTCATTCCTTCCAGGGTACAGGCACTAAGGATTCTTCCCCAGCCCTTTATGGGAGGCACCTCGTACTTCTCTCTGCATTGTCTCTGGTTTCGGTCATCATTTAGAACTCTCCTTCACTGCACGCCTGCCCAATCCCCTATTTCTCTGACATCTTTCTACATTCTGAAAGCTAAGACTCACACCCTTTTCAGCTTCAGAAGAGCTGATGCTGTAGTAAGTGTTGTGGAAACTCTTACATCTAAAACAGAAGAAATATGGAGCAATGCCACAGCACTATTGTGACAATTATGTTCAGTCTTGAATCAGTCTTGAAAAGCCAGGAGAGACCATGCACACAGTTAGAATAGCACAAGGATGCCTCCTCCACAGGTTAGAAAGTATGCCATTATTAGTTGTACATGGCTCTTCTGGGAGTGAAGCCCCTAAAGAAGTGTCCATGGCATCTTTTGGAGAAAAAAATTAAAGTTCTGCCCTGGTCAGCAGATAGAGTCATTTACCGACACGCAGAGGGCAACTAGTCCTAAGCAGTGAACAAGCAGGCAAGTCACCCAAAACATTCTCAGATTTGAACATTTGCTTCAAAATTACTCACACATCTTCTCCTTTGAAAAGCTAAAGAATCTACAAGTAGTGTGGTACAGACATAACAAGCAGTAAGGTGTTCAATGATTCTGTCACTGTCTTTGACTTCTATGTATTCCACATACCAGAGGCTGCACATGGCCGAAGAACTATACATTCTTTTGAAGCACTTAATTAGAAGTATATTCTACCTGGTTGAATGCATTTCCCAGTAATATGCTTACCGCTGTACACTTCCTGTAACATTCCTATAGGCCTCTTCTTTTTCCCCTCCATTTTCTCAACATGCCTGCACTGTACAGAACATGTATTCTATCCTGCTCTTAACTTAATCTTCCTAACCTCTATGCCATTTCCCCCTACTTTCCTTTTTTTATATATATAATTTTTTATTGAAAGTTTGTCTTGAAAATAACCCCCCCACACACACTTCCACGCTTAAATCTTCCAGTTGAAATTGCTTATTTCCATGCCATTACAAACATAATTTCCATCTTACAGAGAAAAGAACAGTTACATTATTTCTTCTTTGATTTCTTATACATTTATATCCTTACCCAATCCAATACTCTTTTCCATTCTTTCTCAAAGTTCTGGATAGGTTTATTCTTCAAAGAAAATGCTAACTTTTCCATCTCCATCATATCCAGAACTTTAACTTCCATTCTTCTATATCAACATGCTTCTTTTCTTTTCAGTGCTGTGCATATGTCAACCTTGCCGCAGTTATTAAATATAATAATATCTTCTGATGACTTCTTATTTCCTTCCCCCTACTTTTCTAAATCTTTTTTAATTATAAGTGTTCTCAAGGTCTCGTATCAAACCAAATGGCAACTCTGTATCACAGATTCAGCAGCAGAGGCTGCTCCCCACAAGATCATTATACTACATATCCTACCTCCAGTGTTGGTGATGGTGACAGGAACGCCTTGAACTTGAACTCCATTGATGCTGATGGTTTGCATGGCCTGAGCAGCAGCAGCCAGCTGAGCAGCATTGAGGTTGATGATGCCCCCAGCAGGGGCAATCTTTGGCAGGGCACGCTCTTTGCGAGCCCCTGTCTTTTGGTACTGCATCCTGTTTGGGAACTGCGTGGTGCAGGACTGCTGCAGGAGGTGGCAGAGGGAGCGGTGGGGGAAGGGGCCACAGTAACGCCAGGGGCTTCTTGGAGTAGCACCGTTTGCAGCTCACCAGAAGGAGTCTTGAAATAGACCTGGAAGAAGGGCACAACAAGTTAAGGGATGTAGTGTGCAACGTCCCAGCATCGAACACTTTCTGGTACATTACCTGGCATCTATCCAAGTAGAGGAACAGCTGACTTACTGAAAAACAAGTTCTCACTTGCCTTTCACTACATTTTCTACCAATTCCCCAATAAGGACAATGGGTACATCACATGAACACAAGGTACACACATCCTTGAATTGTCCACTGCCCCCTTCACTATGTGAATTCATGAAGCTGGTTGCTTAAACCCATCTGTCACCATGCCATGCTGGGAAATTTCAGAAATGTACTTAATTTCTTCATTTCCCTACCTGAAATATCAGAGAACTCTACTGTTCATTAATTCTGGACAATGGTATGGTAACAAGTCAGTTTCCAGAACAATCACAAATACTAAACAAAAATCTGGAACGCTGTAAGGCATAAGACAGAAATCTATCGTGACATTTTTCATGGCCTTCCGGCTGCAGTAAAAACTGACTTAATATGTATGTGCTGACTTTTTCTTTCTTTCATGATTAATGATCTCTAAGTCATCTTGAATGGAAAAAGGAGACTTAGAAATTATAAAAATAAGACAGATAAACTGAAACAGATTCAACTGAAATATTTTGGGACTAAAACCCACTTTCATAATCTAAATTAAAAAACCAGTCAGTCTATCCTGCTTCAAAGCAATAAAAAACTACTGAACAGAAATGTGATTCCAGAAGATTTTTAGTTCCTGCTCTTAGAATCCCTAAAGATGGGATGGGTTATGAATAAATACCGAATCAACAAGTCCTTGACAGAAACACAGATACGGAGGAAAGCTGTGCAGAAAGAGGCCATATTTCCATGCGGCCTGCAAATTAATAGATTATACCAAACTGATTGCCCATACCCTTTAATAAAAAAGTGATTCTCAAAAGGTATTATTTATATACCGTATTTTGCTGGTGTATTAGATGCACCAGTATATAAGACGCACCCCACTTTTCGAGGGATATTTTCAGGAAATTTTTTTTTAGTTCCCTGGTGAAGGAAAGGTGGGGAATGAAAGGAGTGTTGCACCAGGCTTCCCCCACTTCTTCCCTTCCAGTTTTGCTTAGGCAGGGAGAACTCCCAGCAGAGTCAAAATGCACAGGAGAGGATGAGAGGTAAGGAGTGCTACACCAGGCTTCCTCTACCCCAGGCTTCCTCTACCCCCTCCCTTCCCGTTTTGCCTGGGCAGGGAGAACTCTTTTTGCTTCCCCTCCCTTCCCTATGTATTTACCGGTGTATAAGATGTGCCCCATTTTCAGGGGGCATTTTTTGAAGGAAAAAGTGTGTCTTATACACCAGCAAATACAGTATGCCTGTATTAAAACAAAGAACCCATTGAATATGTAATTGACTATTCTACAAGATTTTTAGATTGTTTTCAGTTCCATTTCCTCCTAGAATTCCAGGCAATCTTGACTTACATCTGAAGTCCCACATTTATTTGCTGCATTAGTGAATCATCACATAAGCAGGAAACATACAATTTGAACACATGAAAATTACTCAAAAGCCAAAAAAGCAAACAAACACAGTCAAGACAATACCTGAGTGGGGATCGGCTCAGATGTCTGGATTTGGAAGTTCTGTGGGGACTTCTGGGGAACGGTGGGGAGCGTAGCAGAGGCCGCCTGGACTACCCGCAGAGCTTGCTGGGGGATCTGAACGACCTGCTGTTCTTGCTTCGGTTGGACCACTTGCACCTGCTGGACCACTGCTGGCTGGCCAGACCCAGGGCTCTGAACAATCAAGAGGTTGTTCCCTGCCTGGATGATATTGTCAGCCGTGGTCTCTATCAAGACTGTCTCCACTTGCTCAGTCACAGCCATTGCGGTTGTCTGGGCTGGTGACACTGCCTTCTTCCGGGCCTTTTTGCTTGGTTTCGACGGGCTGTCTGGGACAATTTGAGTCTGAGTGCTGGTGTCTCCAGCAGTGACGAGATTGCTCACTGGCAGAGTAAGGGTGACGTTTCCACTGGTGCCAGTTAACTTGACCACATTGGTGGGGTTGTGGACAGCTGTGGCTGGGGTCCTGTGAGCAGGCGCCGGCTTGATTGGCACAGGTTTATGAGCTGAAGAAGAGGAGGAGGAGGAAGATGAAGAAGAGGAGGAAGGGGCGATGGAACTGGGAATAATCTGTATTTGGTTGCCCAAGTTCTGTTGCACTTGAATGGTCTGCCCTGATGTTGTCTGTATCTGTGGAACTGCCTGGTATTGGATGTTGGCAGGTGAGCGGGCCCCTTTATTGATTACAGCTGGGTTCTGGATGGTAAACACCAACTGCCCCCCAGGATATGAAGTCCCAAGCTGAGAACCCTGGATCTGGAAGAGGTTCCCTTTTGAAGACAAGATCCCAATGCTGTTCTTGTTGGAACTGAGTGGCAGTGGAGCAGGCTTGATGGGGACCAATTTCCGAGGGGCAGGCTGGGGAGGGGCAGGAGAGGCAACGGCTGCTTCAACAGCTGGAGGACCAATTTTGCTACATGTGGCAGCAAGGAGGGCAAGTGGAGATGGCTGAGAATCCTATAGAATGGAAGAAGTACAGGTAACATCAGAGGCAAGCTGGCAGGCAAACAGGTCATCTCAAATTCAACATGGCACAAAAAGGTCATGAAACCCAACGTGAGGATAGCAGTCATGATTCTGGCAACCTTGGGAGACGCTGCTTTGTTTTAAAAGAGCACAATATCACACCCTCAAATGAGCAGGCCTACCAAGACCAAGTTAGTTAGACTCAGTCCCACTGAAATCAATGAATCAAATTTATTTATGATACAGACTTAAATCGGATTAAGTGCAACTAACTTGCATCTGAATGTAACCCAATTAAATTGACATCAGCTAATTCTCAAAATAAGTAATATTTTATTTACATAGTGCTTTGAATGGCCAAAATGTTCAACATACACTGCCTCAGAATTTACAACAATCTACAAAGTAGGTCAGTGTTGCCTCTAAACTGCAGACAGATTTTTCTCTTTAATTTTTCTGAAAAAAGGGACACAGCTGACTTCCATCTTCTGCTTTCACAGTACTCTAGAGGATGCAACTGGAAAATATTCTAGTACTCCAAATAATGTTTTCTTATTTAGCATGTTTTGGTTTAAAAGTTATATTCAAACATGCTCAAACTTTTATGAGGAAATTATTTTATTGGGATATTTGTAATATTTGTAATAATTCTCTTTATGAGAATGGCATATACTTCCTTGATGTTTAACAAACAACTACACTTGACAGTATTTTTAAAGGAACATACATGATGAGCTGTACTTGATGTATCTTGTATCATTAGCTTAACTTTCATTAGCTGAGGTATAACTGTGACACCTTCAGCTTCACTAATTTTTTGTACTACTTATGAGTTCCATTTTGAGCTAAGAAAAAGCTGTCTTAGTACAACTAGTTGAACATTCTAGTTCACTAAAGGATGGATGAAACTCTGAGGGCATACGCAACTTATCACACTTTGTTTTGACTTTCTGTATGTGACAAACTGAGAAGCAAGACATTTTGTGGAACAGAAACAAGCTTAATAGCCTGTTCATTTGCAAATTTATTCCTCTGAGCAATAGAGTATGTCAGTGCTTGTCTTCTGAGAAGAGTAACTATTAGTTCACAACCTATATTTGGCCCATCTAACATGACACAACTGCAGTATAACACTCCAGACAACTATGGATAAACCAAGTCATATACACATTCATATATATATATATATACACACACATAACATTTTCCAAAGGAAAATGCAGCTCCAGAAAATTTTCCATCCTCATTCTCCACTCTAGATTTTTTTGTAATCTGAATTTCTCTGGTAATTCCTGGTAAGTATACCCATAAACAACAAAACAGTGGCAGCACCGCACTGTTTACAGATATTTTAAGAACAAGAGCATTTCATACTAATTTTTATTCAACCCCAAGAGTTCATGTAAAAGGAGGACATCTGGGGATAATTTGAAGTTGCACTCAGCATTCTACTTCCTATAGTGCAACTTTCTATAATAAGACACTCTCCAGATATGTTAGACTGCAACTCCCATCATCTCAGCCAGCACGCCACTAAACGTGGAGTATGATTGTTCCAATCTTAACACAGCTCTTCTGTGATGGCTGTGAAGCAGAGGGCAGAATGGACTCCTGAAATGTTCATGCAAAAAAAGGCCATACATTAGGGCATTAAATGAGCTTTAAAAGGGATGTCTTCAGCAAATCACACTCTCTCAGCCTTAGAGGGAAACAAAGGCACACAACCCCAAACAAATTTTGCCAAAAAAATCCTGTGATAGCTTCACTTTAGGGTTGCCATAAGTCAGAAATGACTTGAAGGCACATAACAACAAACACCCTGCAAGAGTAAAAGTAAGATTAAAGTTGAATATTAGCAAGAACAGAATAAATACTACAGATGAACTACACATCTTTACAGCAAGTAATGAAGACACTAAAATAGCTGAACATTTCTTATAACATGGTTTAGGTCATCGAGCAAAATAGAGACTGCAGTCAAGAAATCAAAAGAAGACTAGGATTTGGAAGGGCATTTATGAAGGAACTAAATAAGATCTTCAAGTGTAAAGATACATCATTAAATACCAAAGTCAGAATCATTCAGGCTGTATTATTTCCAATTTCTATGTATGAATGTGAAAGATGGACAGTGAAGAAAGGTAACAGGGGAAAAAAATCAACTCTTTTGAAATGTGGTGCTGAAGAAGACTTCTATAAATACCATGGACTGATAAAATGACAAAAGAATGGGTTTTAGAGCAAATCAATCCTGTAGTCTCACTAGAAGCCCACAGGTTGATTGAGTCAATCAAGTAAGCCACAGCTCTGAATTTGCAAGACTTGAGCAGGGTCTTCATATAGAACACTGTCCACATGCAGATATTTTCCACATGGATTAGACGACTGCGTGAGACCTCCTCCACGCTGCCGCTAACACAAGACATTAGCATGATCAACAGCAATCTACAAACAGCATCACCAGAAGCAGCTGTCACAAGGATACGGTTTTAAAGATCCTCCATATCCATGCATATGAAGGAGACCTTATCATTACTGGTGAAAAAGCTGAAAAGTGGGTTGGTTTAAGTTTAACAAATATTAAATTTTTAAAAATACGACACTTTAAATACAAACACAGTACTTCTGAAAGAACCATAAGCAGGCAATGCTTTGCTGGCCACGCTTTAAAAAACACAAACATCAGCTTTTCCAAATCTGGGAAACATTTAAGTACTGAAATCAAATTGGCTGCAAGCACTGAGTAACTTAATGTCTTCTATGAAAGTATAGTTTCAAACAGTTCAAGACCACTTGGGAGAAATCCATATCCAGACTATCTGCCTCCACACAGCATAACTCCACAGTATATACACACAATTGGCTTAAAGTAAAATTCAAAGCATAAAAATATGCTACAAAGATACAACTGATTTAAATACCTAAACATGGGAAGGGATGAAAGGGGGAGGAGAGGAAGAGATTAACAAAATCTAAGTGTTATGCAATGAAAATTATTTTGACACTTATTTAAGCACTTATTTAAGCACTGAGGTATGAAAACTTTGAAGTTATTTTCTAATTTACAAATAAATAAAGTGAAAAGAATGTATGAAGAAAACTAACCAGACAGTACATCAGAATGATGAAAGGATACACTTAATGCAGTTGTGTATCAAAAAGCAAAAAACCCTGAGTCTTATTTATACTAGCCAGGGCTCACCAAATGGGACATTTAAGGAATGTTTGGGGGAATAAACTAATGACTAAACCCTTGGGATGACACAGAGGCAGTGCAACTCAAGAAATTTCAATACGCACTCCCCCCCCACCCTATTTGTAAGAAGAAATCTAATGTATCTTTTCTTAATAGAAATCAGTGGTAAGTGGAAAGGGAAACGAAATGATGTAGCATTTTATATCTTGCTCTGTTTCAAGAGTTTGTCCAGTTCCATACTACTTAAAATCTTCTATCAACATTACCTATCACCAGCACCCCAACTTCCCAACATAAATACTGTAGTTGCCTTTCTTCCCACAGATTCCTGCTAACTATATTCCTATTTTAAACAGGAGAAGGAGGAAGTACAGCTCTGGAGTAAAATACTTCAATGGGTTGTCATCTACAAATATTGATACTAACATAAATTAGTCTTACCTATGCAAAAACACTCCTTAACTCCCGTTCTTTCTCCTTTCTTTCCCTGTCTTTGCGATGAAGCAGTTATCTATAGTGCTCCTATCTTATGAGCCAAGGAATAGAGAAAGGGGGTACCTGTACATTGCATGCATCTCAATCAGAGGCTGGGCCAGGCACCATTCAAGGAATCTGGGACTTCTTAGTTCCTGGGAAGCAACTGAATTTGGGACTGTCCTTTTTTACCCATTGGCTCTTAATCTAGTGTCAGTTTCTAACCACCTTCTAACTTGTTCTTTTTCGACAGCCAGTAGGTGGTTGTGGGAGGAAGAGATTTTCTCATTTTAGCTGGAGGCAATGTTCTTCTGTTCCAGACGCAGACTAGATTCAAAGTTTGGAAAAGCAGTAGCATGCTGACTGCCAGATTATGGAAACTATTATGCAGAAATGTAAATTTTATAAATTCTAACATACTATCTCATATGGAGTACTTCCTCCTTTCTGTTCTTTCACCAGGAATAGGAATTATGCAGCTTTCCAGATGCTGCTGGACTGCAATTCCCAAAAGCCCTAAACAGCATAGCCTGTAGCTAGAAATGATAGTTACTGCAGACCAACAATGTGACGGAAGGGGGAGGAGTATGGTTCTTTCCCTGCTTTAAACTTTGGCTGGGACTGTGCGTGAAATATCCCCTATACCAGAATACGAACTAAACTTTATACCACAACTGGCTTGGCCAGTTCCTTCCACTGAAATGTAGACTACAGCACTTGATACTCTTTGGTGGTCTCCTAGCCAAGCAATGACAAGGGCTGACTCTGCTTAACTTCCAAAAGGGCATCTGGTCTCTTCAGGATATTTAGGCCTCCACCGAGGCAAATTTGATCATAAATAGCAGATAGGTGAAATGACTTCAAAAGCCATTTCTTTACTGAATGATGATGGGATATCTATTCTGAAGGTAATTTAGCTTGAATGCATCTCAGTGTGTTTCTGCTTAAGCAGAGTACTGGAGGTAGATAGTTTAAATGAAACCAATTGTTCTCCCTATAGGAAGATGCTTACACACAATCCAAAGCTTTCAGTAAAATAGCCACTGAAGAACACAGAAATGGTGTTCACAGGGAACCCAGCCCTCCATTTAGTCAGTTACATTTATTTTCCTTCTTTCCGGCAATTTGCTGAGAGAAGCCTACAGCTATTCTGTTGACTTTATCTTAACAAGAATCCTGTGAGGTAGTTCAGGTTGAGTGACTGGCCTAAATTCACTCCATCAGTTTCATAGTTTAGTGAGGACTCTGAACCTTGATTTCCCAGGTCCAACACTATTCCTCGCACCATACTGGTTCTGTTCTGTTCTTATGGTCCATCCAGGTGTTTTAGATGTCATGAAAGGTGATAGCTACATCCTGTAGCTTGTCCCTAACATCTCACATACTCACCGATCTTCTGCCCAGTACATAACAATTACTACCAACAACCCCTTTAACAGATCCCTGATTTGCCAAATTTACATTTAGTATCATCTGATTAAGTGGTCATTGCTGTAATGTTCAGACACAATTTGGTAAAAGGAGCTGCAGCCAGACTGTTAACTTGGGCTGCTTATGGGGAGCATACAAAAATCCAACTACAACAGCTCCATTGGCTGCTTATCTGTTTCTAGGCACAATTCAAATATCTGGTCACAAAAACCATATATAGCTCAGGTCCAGGCAATCTGTCAGACTGTATCTCCATATATGAGTCCCAAGATTCTCAGGAAAGGCCCTTCTTTCAGTCCCACCACCTTCACAGGCAGAGCTGGTGGGAACATAAGATACAACCTTCTTGATAGCTGCTCTTAGGCTCTGGAATTCCCTTCCAGAAGCTTGAATGGCCCTTTATTTGCTCTCCTTCTCTCAGCAGGCAATGCTTTTTCATTCCAAAAGGCTTTTGACAACTGAAGGCTTCAAAGAAAAGATAAAAGGATGCTATGCTGTTGCAATTGTACTGTTTTTGAGCCCCTTTTTAAAAGTTTTAATTGCATGTTTTAAACTATTTTTAAATGTTGTTGATAGTTAATTCAATTTGGCAGTTGACAGGTTTTTGTACGTTTTAATTATATTGTATTTTAATTTGTAAATTCCCTTGAGTCCCAGTTTTGGCAAAAAAGGTGAGGTATAAATAAAGCTAAAAATCATCCTCATCCCCATCACCACTACCATCATCACAATGAATAATTACATAAGAATTATATATCATATGGAAAAAAGTGACCAGTTCTAAAGATTAGCCATGTAAGTCTGGTCTAGGGAGGAAAAGTTGATGATGTTGTGGCACCTGAAAACTAACCAGACTATTCCTAGCCAATATAGGGAAAAATTCTGGAAGCTGGACTTCAAATACATGGGAAGGACCACAGTTGCTCAGCCCTGCAGTAACAACCAGAGAAGAGCTAACTCACATTGGATTGTATCTAGACATGTCTTTACAGTTCTCTCTCCACATTCACAGGTATGAAATTCATGAATTTGATTATTCCAAGTGCGTGTGCCTCTCCACTCCACTCTGCTCCACTCAGTCCCATGCATTTTGCCCCAGTACAAAGAATTCGCATTGAGGAAAAACAGAAGGGAGAGGCATAAGGGAAAGCTCAAAAGAACCGTCCTTTCCCACTCCAGAACTCTCTCCTTCCCTTTCCTGTGCAAAACAGAAGGGAAAGGGGGGCAGGGGAAAGCGCGAGGGAGATTTCATTTCCCCCATATGGGGCTCCCTTCTTTCCTTTCCCATGCAAAATGGAAAGCTCACGCAAGCCTTCCGTTTCCCCCTATAGAGTTCTCCCTGCCATTCCTATGCTTTTTGCCCTGGTGCAGAGAATTCATGCCAAGGCAAAATAGAAAGGAATGAGGGCAAGGTGAAGGCTCATACAAGTTCTCAGCACTGGGGCAGAATGCATAGGAATGGCAGGGGGTGCTCTGGAGGGGGAAACGGAAGGTTTGCATGAGCCTTCCCCCACCCCTATTACCTTCCCTTTTGGACAGGAAGGGGGAAGCTCCGGAAGGGAATGGGAGGGACTTATTCATGGAAATTCCACTTTTGCAAGGGTTCTGCGCCCTGAACCCTCACAAAAGTAGAGGGGCAACTGCAGTTAGAACAGACCCACAGAAATCAACAGCACTGTAGTCAACATTAAGTCTGGATCAACCCTTCCGGAAAATAAAGATCTCTCTTTAGATTCAAATTTACTCTATTGATCCTCTTACAGTTTATCTGAATGCCAAATTCTTAAAGGGTTTCACACTCCTCAGTGAGATGCTGTATTCTGTTAAGTTATATGACATGCCTACTGTCATTGCTTTGCCTGTTTTTTTGTTCAAAATTTAGAAATAAAATACAGTTTTGTGCTCTGTACTCAGTGTTTCCATCCAATTATATGACTGCTTCACACCTGAGCATCTTTATACAACAGTATACTTGTAACTGGCTTTTAAAGTACCACAGGACTTTTTTTGTCATTGCTTTTATGTAACGAAATAAATTCATTTTGTCACACTGAACATACTTACCCATTAATCTTATTAAATGATCCCAGGTTCCAGTGTTGTGAGACTTATTTCCTCACAACGTTAACAATTTTAAAAACCTCTGGTATACCTCACCTGCCTTGCCTTTTACAAAAATAAAAACCCTGTTGCTGGAAAAGTAAACGGTCAGCCAGCCATACTGAGGCAGTGGGCCTGCCCCTACTCCCAAGAAGAACCAGTGGTTTCCAGGAAGGTGATAAGCAGATGTTGGTGCGTGTCACTAGCCTGTCATAGATCAAAACCAGGGAACCATGTTGGGCCCTTAAAATCAAATTCATATGGTCAATAAATTAATAGATTGGGACCAACTAATGTTTGCAATGGTGTACATCCATCTTTTCTAAAAAAGGAAAGACAAGACAAAACCCATCATTGTTGAAATGTTACATTTTATTTCCCAAAGTACCTAGTTAAAAGGAAAATTCTTTTAAAAAAATTAGCATCTCACATGGAAGCACCAAAAATCATTAGCCTTTAAAAAAGTATTATTGCAGCAACTTTCCTCTGATGCTTGTCCTCAGCACCTGGTAATCAAGAGTCTCAAAGTTCCATTTTTAGACATACTGACTAACAGCTGTTGATAGATCTGTCTATGTGCATTTTTCTAACCAGTAATGAAAGCAATCCATGGCAATGGTCATCACAACATCCTGGGGCAATGAATTCCAGAAGCTAATTATGTACTGTGGAAATAAATCCTTCTTCTTATTTCCAAGCTGACTGTCAAATAATTTTCATCATATGCATTCTAGCACTTTGAAAAAGAGTTCTCTTTTTCTTTATCGTTCATTGCATAATAAAACTTTGTCATGCCACATAGTCTTTCTATCATTATTTTCCTAAAGTAAGTAAATTTTTATGCTTATACAAGTTCTATTTATGGCTGTGAAAGCCAGAGAATGGAGAAAGCTGACTGGAAGAAAATCAACTCATTTGAAATGAGGTGCTAGAGGAGAGTTCTAAAGATACCATGGACAACTAAAAAGACAAAGGAACAGAGCAAATCAAGCCTACACTCTCATCAGAAGTGAAGATAAATAAACTGAGGCTGTCATACTTTGGACCAGCGATAGGCAACTGTTGAAAGCTAAGGATCTGCATAACCCCCTAGGAGATCTTGGATGGCTGCAGCTGATCCTGGGTGAAAAAAATCCAAATGCCTCTAGGGGATGGGGGGCATGTTCACTGTGTTTCAGGTTTCAAAAAACTGGCCCATGGACCCCCTCCATGTGGTGGTACTCCATGCCCACAATGGAGATTTTTGAACATTTCATGGCAAAACAAAAAAGTGTTTTTGAGCCCTAAGGGGCCACAGGACCTTTAAACGTAGTAGAAATGCCCTCCACATCCCCTAGAGTAGATTCGGAGTCACTCTGGAGAAAACTTCTTCTTCTTCTTTTTTTCCAAAAAGCCAAAACAAAACTAAAACCAAAATAATTTTTTGACCCAATGGGGTCCCTGAAGACCACAAAAATGTCCCCGCAGGGACACATGCAGCCCTCAGACCACACTCTGCTCATCCCTGCTTTGGATATATCATAAGATGACATGACTCTCTGGAAAAGATGATAACACTTGTTAAAATGGAAGACAGAAGGAGAAGAGGGAGACCTCACTAAAGGTGGATTGATTCAACTGAGGAAGCCATGGCAAATAACAACCACCACCACCAAGTATAACTCCCAAGCATCATAAACCTTGTTCACAAAGAAGATGCTCAAATCCTCTGAACATTTTAATTGAATCTTTTCAATATACATGTTCAATATGCAGCTACTCTGGAACCACCTCAGAAGGAAAAGCTACAGAAAAGCTAAAAAAAAAAATCTTAATTATTCTTTTTCCTGTAACGTTGATTTCTAAATAGAAGCCACTTTTTACAACCAGAGCACTGAAATATATGATCTTCTAGCTGAATTCTAAGAAAATACCATCTCACAAACTTTGCTGGCCATGAAAATTAGCTCTGAGAAGGTTCTACTGCTGTTCGAGCCTTCTACGCAGACTGAGCCTTCCACCTCTGCATCTGGGTTCAAGTCCTATAGAAACTGGTCAGCAAATATCTTTCTTCACTTGTGGCCCAACAAGTTTCCAATTCATACAAGTCCCTCACAACACAAGCTGGTTCCTTGTAACTGGGCTTAGCCTAAACATTCATGGTCTCTTCCTGCGGCGACACCATCCTGTAATACACATTACAAGCAAAACACATTCTGTTGAAGATATTTTGTTGGTCTTATCTTTATTTTATTTTAAAGACCTACCTGAGCTGTTGAAGCAGCAGGTTGTAAATATTCACTGGGGCTTACAGCAGCAGTGGCGGCCATACTGTCCTCTGGATCTGGAAAAAGAGACATGGCTAATTAACAGAAAAGAGAGTAATATTTACATTAATATCCCCAATGTCTATGATTAGGAACCTATGGTCCGCCAGATGCTGAACTGCAACTCTTATGATCTCACCACTGGCTATGCTGGTTAGGCTGATGGAATCTGCAGTCCAAGACAAGAAAACCCGTTTCTTACCTCTAGGAAAGATCAGAGAGGTTGGTACTAAATTAGAAACAAAATTTATTTTTAATCTTTTGATTAGTAATAAAGATGATCCATAGTATAAAACCAGGGAAGAGAACAGCACTCACATGTCATATATTCATTGAAAGATTAAAAATACACACACACACACACACACCTCACCCATCAAATGAAAATGAGTCCCTCCAGATCACTGTAAGATGTTGTGACCTCACTAAAAGAAAATAATTTCAGATTAAAAGTTTTGCACCTTTTTGCACCAGATTAAAGGTTTTGCACCTTATGCAAAACTATGTACTCTATACATCTTAACTGGTGATGCTTATCTTTTTTTTTTTTAAAGGCACTATTTAGTCCACATTCACTGTGTTCAAAAAAATATAAAAATTACATTTTAAAGAGTTTAATTTTCCACTGTTCAGTATGTTTAATCCCAGGAAGGCTTCTAGATAATGTTTAATTCAAAACAAAACAATGAAACTAGCTTACCAAAAAATGAAAATTAAAAATCTAAAAATAAAACCACAAAAATCAGGAAAAAGTATAACAGTGAAATACAATTCAATTGGTATTCAAAAAGTCTGGCTACAGCTCAGCTACACAGGCTAAGAGTTATATCGGTAATTCCCAGACTTTGGTCCTCCATGTGTTTTGGACTTCAGTTCCCAGAATTCCTGACTGTTGGCCAAGTTGGCTGATGCTTCTGGGAGTTGAAGTCCAAACACCTGGACAACCAAGACTGGGAACCACTGAGTTACATGAAAAAAATGTATTTTTCAATTGATTGGAGTCAGAAAATTTTGTACTGCACTAGAAAAAAACATTTAGTGATAATCCTTATGTAATACGCATAAACAAGGAAAAGTAATATGATACGTGGCTTAAATACCCCAAAGGCATGAGATCCCAGCTAATCTTGGAAGCTAAGCAAGGTCAGCTCTGGTTATAGCTGGATGGGAGGCAGACAAGGAATATCAGGTGCTGTAAGCTGTATTTCAGGAGAAGGAACTGGCAAAGCCACCTCTGAGTATTCCTTACTTGAGTAAACCCTATGAAATTCATGGGATCACTATAAGCAACAGGTGACTGGAAGGCACATACACACGCATACAGAACAATACACTCATAAATAAAAAGAAAATACAGTGCATGCATAAGTAAAAAGAAAAGAACTTAATATGATTTGTGTGGTTTCTGTCATTTTGCCTTTCCCTGGCTTGATCTGATACCATGTCAGAAAACATACATTAAGGGGAGAGGAAGAAAAACAATAAAAGCCCTGATTTTTTGCATCTCACAATAACTGAATCAATTATCTAACTGATTATTTGGATAAAAGAGAATTAGTAACTGGGGAGAGAGAAAATCTACTAGCAATGAACCCCAACTGAAATGCACACAGTTTCTTGTTATTATGGTTTGCAACATCAAACAAGCCAAGGAGGCAACAATACTTAGAGGCCTAAGCTGCTTGATGGGGTTGACTGGCAGGGTTTCTTTGCATTGTGTCAGGGAACTACATCATATTTGTGCCTATTGGCTGCAACTCTGTCTCTCCTTCCTGGAAATCCACCATAGACATGCAGCCAACGGCTCATGGACTGGGACGACTGTTTTGGACCACTTCTTTGAGTAGTACTGGGTTAGCACATGCCGAAAACACATATTGTAACTTGTTATTTTTGTGCACTTTCAAGTCATTTCCGACTTATGATTACCCTAAGGTGAACCTGTCATAGGGTTTTCTGGGGCTGAACATATGTGACGTGTCTAACGTCACCCACTGATTTTCCATGGCAGAGAGGGGAATCGAATCCTGGTCTCCAGGGTTGTAATCTAATGTTCAAACCACTACACCACACTGGCTCTTGCTCCCCAATAACCAGCTGCCCAATTATGAAGACAAGTTCACAGAACTCTGTGTGGGCATCTGTTTCAGAAGTCCTTTGATTATACAGCTGTGAAGATAACTTTGAAAATGACTGGCAAAAATGCAGGAGGCAGAAGGACGTACTGTAATATGAGTAAGCTTTTCAGTGCTCAATGAGAAAAGTAGGACATTGGTTCTCTCAACAGCACTATGAGTATCCTCCATGACAACAATTTCCTCACTACTTACAGCCCACCTATTCCTAAGAGCTGCATGGCGCATTCTTAAGAATCAGAATATGTTACAGACAACTGGCATCATGTGCAAAGTTTCTTTATAATATTTATAGCCCTAACAAATAACTATTCAGCTTTTTTGCTATCTGCTCCAGGGTTTCTGGCTTTGTAAATAATTGTTTACAGAGGCGACAATGGTCCACCTATGTTACAATCAGCAAAAATAAATACTTAGCTTTTATAAAGCATTCTGGTATGCTCTAAGGACTTATACTTTCAGCAGATCTGCAACAAGATGCTATTATCATCTGCCTATTATGGGTTACACTGTAGTCTTCTACCACATTTCTACCATTGCTCTGGCATTAAAAACAGCTGGCTTCTCCCTCCTTCTTTCCTTCTTCCAACAATCAATGATGGATAGCCCTTGTGAGTTGAAGGGTTTGAGACATATAAGTCTAGTGCTGGGTTGGGATCTTCCTTCATGCCCTCATTTTCAACCACCATTTGAGACCACGAGAAGGAGAGAGAAGAAAGTGGAACACAAGCTCACTGCAGTGCTGCCTCTGGCTGCATAAGTACCCTTAAGGCTTCGCAATCCAGGTGAAGTTCACCACTCATGTTTACCTGGTACCATTTAATCATATAACAGAGGTGCCAAAAATAAGGAATTGTAATTGCACAATACTAATAGATGCAAATTATATAAACAGAATAATATATTCAAAATATATACAATACATAGAATGATATACTCTGTGTGTGTGTGTGTGTGTGTGTGTGTGTGTGTGTGTGTGTGACACACATGAATCTTCAGGTAATATCCGATTTGACTAAAAAGGTCTTCCAAGGATTGAAAATATCTGTAGCAAACAGTTCTGAAAGCAAATTTTTATTTTCCATAATTTGAAAAAGATCTTTTTTGTTGAAATTGATATTATCTGGAAATCCATCTGTATATATGTTTTCCAAGGATCATTCTATACATTGCAAATATTTTGAATACATTATTCTGTCTATATAATTTGCATCTACTAGTAATGTACATTTACAATCACTCTTGTTTTTGGCAGCTTGGGTGCTATTTCTATGATGTTACTCCTCATGTGTATCTTTTGTTGTTGTTGTTGTTGTTTCAGCATTTAATCACCACATATGATTCTGTGCAGAGTAGCTACTAACATCCCTTTACTTGTGCCTAACTAGTACGGAGTCCATACAAAAGGCTTCTGCCTACATTGTTCTCTAATATTATATTTAGCATTCCCAAAAGTGACCCAATTCCAAGGGGACAGAAATCATGTGGAAAGCTAAATCTAACAGCCACATGTCAAGGCAATGACACAGATGCCAAAACTGGCATAGGAATAACAGATCCCAACTGAAATGGGAGAAAGCAGCATCTGTGCCGGTTGAATTGTGATGGGGAGATGCTTAATTCTTGTATACAAGTTTTAAAAACACATCAGTAATAACCAAAGTTTGGTAAAGTACTTCTTAGACTAAAACTCTCAGAAAATCCAAATCACTACAACCACTGGCCTCTTCCAAGCCCTGGCAGCAGCAAAGGGAAAGTTAAAAACGCTCTCTTTGAAAAGACTCCTAGAATATTCTTTTTTTAAAAAAAAAATACAGCCATTTTTGTGCAGGTAATTGTTTAGAGAGCCAGTGTGATGGAGTGGTTAGTGTTGGACTACCACTTTGGAGACCAGTATTCAATTCCCTGCTTGGCCATGGAAACCCATTGGGTGACCTTGGGTATGTCACACACTCTCAGCCTCAGAAGACCCTGTGATATAGTTGCCCTAAATCCGAAATGACTTGTAGGCACACAACAATAACAATTGTTTGATCTGGACAATATACTACTGTTAATGCAGCCTAGAGTTTCATTTCCTTTTTTAAAAAATTATTTTTATAGTCACATCACACTAGTGGCTCATACTAGTTTGTTCTCTACTAAAACTCATAGATCGTTTTCACAATACTGGTGTGAAATCAGGTATCACCTGTAACTTATTTGCATGATTTTTCTTGCCTGAAAGTAGATCTAATATTTATCTTTGTTTAAATTTATTTCGTTGGTTTGGCCTACTTCTTCATTCTGTTGATATCAAATTGAATCTTAATTCTACTTTCTGAGGCATTAGCTAACCTTGCCAGTTTGGTGTCATCTGCAAATCTGATGAGCATCCATTTTCTACTCCTTCATCCAAGTCATTTATAAAGTTGCTGAATACTGGGCCCAGAGCAGAATACTGCAGCATTCCACCCGTCATTTTAGTCCAGGATGATAAAGAACGATAAGTGAGCATTCTTTGGGCTTGGTCCATCAACTAGCTACAAATCGACCTCATGTGAGCATCATTTAGCCTGCCTTTCACCAAAGTGTCCACAAAAATATATTGGAGGAACCTCATCCAAAGACTTAATGGAATCAGGACACCCTGTAATAGCATTCCTCTGACCTGAAGATAATATTAGTCTGAGACGAATTGTTTTTGAGAAAGCCATGCTCACTTAGTAAGCACAGCATCCTTATCTAAGAGCTCACAGAGCAGTCATTTAACAATCTAATCTAAAACACACTGCTGTTATCAAACTATCCTGTTGTATTCGCCTAAATCCCAGATGCTCTCCCCTACTTCCTTTTGATGATGGAGACAAAAGCCTGCCCACCTCGAGTCTTGTTCTCCAAGAATTCTCAAAGGCTCTGATATTATATGTGCAAGTTACTATAGTACCTTTGAATGCAGTTCATTTGTCTCTGGAGACTTCAATTCATTTGTTCCAGAGTAACCTACCTAAGTTTGCAGCTCCCTCTGTCATTTATTCTATTTTCACCAGCGGAGAGTAACGACTAACGTTGCTCAAGAGCTACCACAGAAGGTGTGTGATGGACTGAAATAGGATACAGTGTTCCACCCAAGAGCATTTGTGCATGCAAGACCATGGCAACAGTGCTTGTTTTGACTGGACTACAGAAGCTACATGGGTCAGGAGATGCATTCATCTCCTTAGCATATAAGGGATATTCCCCAAATTACAATGGCTAATTTTAATTCCCTCATAAGAAAAAGCATCTCTCCTCCACCAAAAGTCTGGACATCCTGAATGAAAGCTTATTCGTAGACACGCTCAGAAAATTGGCAAGAACATGAAGTCAATATCTGTACCAATGAATTGGCATTTATTTTTAAAAAAATACTATAATTATTTTAGTAAAAGAAAAATAGCTAGGCACAATTAGCAATTATCCCTTTGCTGAGAAATTAGGACAACCAATCAGACTGCAAATCAGGGCTTGTCTGTCTGCTACTCAATCAACCCATTATACACAGTAACATGCAAATTTGCCTCAAGGCTCCCAATCTTTTCCATAATTCCTCCTTTATGCCATCGTGCACATAAAAGTTATTCAGAATGGGACTATCTCACTGTTACCCAAAAACATCAGAGAGAGTTGGATTTACCATCTTGCTCAATATCTTTTATTAGGCGTAGCCAAAGAAACTTACTGCTGGAGGAAAAGGATAAAATCTCCAGTCTGACATACAGAAACCAATTTGGCAGTTGGATCTTATTTGAATACTGGCACAAGATCTTGGGAAAGTTACTTCACACTATAACACCTAGAATTCCCTGGCAGCGTACCTGTGGCGAAGCTGAATAGGCAATTGCAGGAGATGCAGTGCCAAAAGTAAGGCCACTTCCGCAGTAGACTGTTATAGTGCTATTATGCCACTTTCAATATCCTATGGAATCCTGGGGCTTGCAGTTTAGGGAGCGGCGGGCTGGCTGGCCCCTCCCTAAACTGCAAACCCCAGGATTCCACTGGATGTTGAAAGTGGTATAATAGTGCTATTAACTGCGGAAATGGCCTAAGTTTTCCAAGCTTTACTTCCAATATATACCTGTAAAAGCAGCAGGTTAGCCTCAGGATTCAGGTCAGGCATGGTGCATATAGCTTTGTCTTCCACCACTACTCCTGCCCCACACCACCTGCTACCTCAGATGGTCACCTTTCTCTGACCAGTCTTCCACACATGAGGTGAATGAATTATCACAATCTCACAACACACATGAAGCAAAAGCTGCATAGTTTCTGAAAAAGCACTACCAATTGTGATCAGCTATGAAACCAATGAGACCAACTATTTTTGTTTCAGGTGATATCTAAGTAATCCCACCCACTCATCTCATTAAGAATACATTTACACAAGAGCAAAAAAGACACTCTAATACAGAAGAGGTTCTTACCTGCCTAGGGGGCAAGAGTGACCATCTGAAAAAGGTGGCAGGGTTCCTGTACCTTTAACAATGAATTTCACCTACTTTTTTTTTTCTATTTTATGTACACATAGCTCATTTTTAACTACAAATCTTTTAAAAAGTGTTCCATAAGCATTTGGATAACATGAAATGTGGCCACCAATATTGTATTTGTTACTCACCCTTGACCAAAATGTTACAAAAACGTTCCCTGTGTCTGCAAGCTGGAATCAATGGCTGTATCCCCCAAATAATGATACTAATGCCAGGCGGAATTATGTGTAAAGCTTTCATTTAAACTGCTAACAAAACATCTGCACAATGAGTCATGGGTGCATTTTATGAACTGTGAATCTATTTCTTCAGTTGTAAAATATATATTTACTGATTGAGTCTTATTTAGCACTTTTTATGGCACTCCAACTGTTGTCGCAAGGAATAAAAATAGAGTCCGGGGTGAAAGGTTCATTTTTAATGAGCATAATTTTCCCCAACCAAGAAATAGGTAACCTTCATGTCCTCATATGCCTCCTTAAGCTTTCTGAATTCACATGTAATTGTCTGATGTCATATATAGTTTTGTGGGAGTAGAGAAGCTATCTAATATCATACATTTTGACTTTGCCATAATTTCAGTCTTCGCCTGTTCCTAACTGTTCCTTTTTTTCTATATTAACTTTTTATCTGTTCTGACTTGGATTCCACACTGAATTCAGAGCCTGGGAAGGTAAGTGAGGCATACACTTGTCTGGTTTTGATGGATGAGTTCAATTTGTTCAACATGATGAGGTGGACAAGTTGCTTGGAGAAGTGAAGGCAGCCACATGCCTATTTGACCCATGTCCATCCTGGCTGACTACAGCTGCTACAAGAGGGCAGATCAATTGGGTGCTAGCCGTACTAAATGTTTCTTTAAAAGAGGGCTGCGTTCCAACTCTTATAAAAGAAAGAATTGTACAACCACTGTTGAAAGAGAACTTCACTAGATGTCAATCACAAACAATTACAGGGGGTCCTCCCTATATGTGGGGGTTCTGTTCCAGGAATTCCCATGACTATCGGAATTCACAAATGCTTACGTTCCATTATATTCAATGGTGGCAATATATATATATGGATGCTTCAGTGGATCTGCACACAGGTCACCACCATTTTATGTACAGGGATGCAACACTCTGTGCGAGCTGGAAATCGTGCATGCAGAAGTCACAGGTAAGGAGGGCCCACTGTATCTAACTATCAGAGCAGGTGGCAGTAGTCTAACTCCTGACCTTCTCAAATGAAGATGTTGACCTAAATTCATTCCATTCTGGCTTCAGAACTGGCTGTAGGACAGAGACAGTCCTGGTTGATGACTTGTGTCAGGAACTGGGTACATACTTGTTGGTTCTGCTGGACTTCTCAGCAGTGTTCAGTACCATCATTTATGCTATCTTTCTGGACCCTTTAGTTGATATGGGATTAGACAGCAGTAGCTCTGGTCCTTCTTGCCTGAGTCTTCCAGAGGAAGGGGTCTCACAAAGCTAATATTGTTCATTACACTTTTTGTATCTACATGAAGCTGCTTGGGAAGGGCACCCAGTTCAGGAGTCAAATGTCACCAATATGACGATACACAGCTCTGTCTTTATTTCGCAACAGATGCCAAGAAGCCTATGGAATCATCATCTATACAGGGTGGGCAACAACAGAGGATGAGGGGACCACACCGGCACTTCATATGTTGGAGGACCACACCTTCATTGAACCTCCTCCACCAATAAATAAATAAATATCCTCCAAATGCCATCTAGGGGACATTGTGGCATATTCTGGGCCCCTAGAGAGCATTTTAAAGCAATAAAATAACATTTATTTTGACCCCAGCGAGTTTTGGGGGGCTCCAAATATGATGGTAATGCCCTCTACATCCACTACAGGTCACTTTGGGGCATTTCAAAGAAAAAAAAAGATTCCTGAGCGGCCCTCGGGCTCCACTTTACTCATGCTTGATTTATAGGCAGTGAAGGACTGGATATGAGTGAATAAACTGAAGCTCAATCCATGTAAGACAGAAGTTCTGCTAGTAAACAGGAAACCTACCCTGAGGTTGAGATTACAACCCATTCTGAGAGGGTTGCAATCCCCCTGGGGGTTATCCAAGATCCAGCATTGTTCCTAGAATACAAAGTACCTGTTGTGGCCAAGAGTTAATTTGTCCAGTTTTGGCTTATATGCCAGCTGTACCCTTTCCTAGGAATGGCAGGTTTTAATTACCTCTGGATCAGACTACTGTCATATGTCCTACATGGGGCTGTCCTTGAAAAATGTTCAGAAGCTGCAGCTAATGCAAAATGTGGCAGCTGTTCATGGCTGTACATCACCAGTCTTGCTCAAACTGCACTGATTTCCAATTTGCTTTCAAGCTCATAGTGCTGCTTGTGACCTACAAAGCTGCAAACCATAAGTGGGCAATTGCAACAGGTCTGGTAAGCACTTTTATGCCCTAGGACTGTCTCCTGGATGCAAGAAAACAGCCCCCTCACACTTCAGGTTCACAAAAATGGGTACTTTTGATGCTTCGCAATCTATTTAAAAGGTAGATTGTTGTATCTGGAGACTTTCAGGAGCAGCAATTCACCCTTTCTCTCTCAGCAAGATCAGTTTGCAGACTCTAGAGATGTTGAGGGCCACAAAATATATCCTTGGGGATTGTATGTAACCCCAAGGCCACATTTTGCTCACTCATGCCCTACATGTTTGGGGCTTGGATATCCTCTTCCTGTATGAGCCTGCCCAAAAGTTCAGATCTTCACCAGAGGCTCTGTTGCATATCCCATCACCCTGCAAGGCTACGTTGGTGGGTACACATGATAAGGCTTTTTCCATAGCTGCATTATTGGAAGTTAAGCAAGATCAACACTTGGATGGGCACCTGCCAAGGAACACCAGGTGCTATAGGCTATATTTCAGAGCAAGGCAATGGCACATCACCCCTGAGCATTCTTTGCCTAAGAAAACCCTATGAAATTCACAGGACCACCATAACTTGACTTAAAATCATATACACACAGATGCACACAACTAGAACGTCTTTCCAAGGAAAGTGAGGCTGGCTCCATCCCATCTGAGCATTCAGAAAGAAACCAAGACTCCATTAATTCACATGACCTTCAGTCTTTGAAATCTGGGAAGGCTGATCAGGTGTTTTAAATGTTGGTGATTTGTAAACTATTTTTAAGGAAATGTTTGCCTGTTCTTAAATGCTTTCTGTGTGCAAGTTTTTTTTTGGGGGGGGCACATCATCTTAGAAGTACCAGCAGGCTGAGAAATGAGAAATAAATGCTTCAAATCAATAAAATATCCAGGCTAGGATGCATTGGATGGATATGAAAAGCAGGATAAAATTTCAGAATCTGAGTTAAAACTAACTCCATTACTAGACTTCTGGGACATGTTAAAGATGAGATAACTAGAGATTACACGGTGATGACAACACACATGCTGACAGCTGCATGAGTTTTATTGGCAAAGTCCTGACAAATGCCAGTGGAACAATGGCTAGAAAATATAAACAGACCCTTAGATTTATGAAGAAACCCTTACCAAGCACTACTACAGGGCAGAGAGTTGGGTTTACTAATTTCAGAAGCAGATGCAAGTTCAGTGAACTTGCTACTTGGGATATACTGTACATGTTATTACTTGATCATGAAATTATACACGTAAAAAAATGTGTATTCTAACCCCAATGCCTCATGTACATCTAGCTTCCATCTCTACTTCTCATGCCTACCCACTTTTTCCCCAACAGCAGCTCCCTGCACTGCACCACCCTATGCACCATACCCAAACCTACATGCTCGCTATGCTCCCAGTGCTTGGGGACCACTACTCTGACAAAGACATACTTACTATTCATCCTCCCTGTACCTCTCTTTATCTTGTGCTGTGGCCATTCCACCTAACAACCAGGGGCCTCATTTCCAAAACACAACACAGTCACACACCCTAAAGCATAGAGAGCCACTTCTTCATCATGCCCACAATTTTGCCAGCCTTCCCCCCCCAAATGTTCACTGCACTCTTTTAACCAGATTCTAATTCTGTTCTCTATGGGGTAGTCCCATGAAAAAGAGAACAGGGCTCCCAGAACTTTTACCGTTAAAAAAGTTACATGAGCTCTGCCTTCTCTTTCACGTGGTCACTTTTACTCACTGGAAAGAGCCACTGTTTACCATCTGAATTTCCACTTTCTCTCCCCATGCTTTTTTTCTTTGTTCACGGCTATCGACTCTCAATCATCATCATCATCATCATACCACCTTTCTGTGTTTCAGAAGCAGCCTGCCACTGTGGGCCTTTCCACACTACACCGTTATAGCGCTACTATTCCACTTTCAACATCCAATGGAATTCTGGGGTTTGCAGTTTCAGGAAAGGAGACCCCTCCCGTAACTGAAAACCCCAGGATTCCATAAGATGTTGAAAGTGGGATAATAGCACTATAACAGTGAGGTGCGGAAATGGCCATAGAGATTTATCAAGAGACACAACTCCCTTCTAGACATATGATGACAGAAGTTCTACAAAAAGCTTCACCTGCTGGATTTCGGCTGCGGTTAAAGACGTATGAAGGGGACTAACAAGAACAAAATCAACACTAACGGCCGTCTGGTGTCTTGAGCAGATCTGCTCTTTCTCCCTCCACCCTTTGAACCCCAGGCACCGCTAGCAGCCCCAAACTCAAGAGTGCCCATGCCCGCTTCTTCTTATGGGTCCCCGAGGAGGCGGGTTCTCCTCTTAGCCCCGCCCCCTTCCGGTCCCAGTTGCTTCAGTCTCGTTCGCGCGCGCCCGGCCCCCCTTCCCTTGAAGGCCCCCCTCCCATTTCACAGAGCCCTCCTCTTCCTCCATTCGCCACCTTATTCCCATCTCTCGGATACTCCTCCCATTTCTCCACGACCCCAAGCCCGCCCCACCGGGATCACTTACCGGCTAGAAAGAGGCGGCGGCGGCTCGACCCCCTCACGGCGCCATCTTCCTCCTCCTCAGCAGCCCGGGCACCGCCCTTTAAGACCCGCCTATTCTACTGACGAGCGACCAATTCCTGCTCGGCCTGCGTACATTTTGGTCAATCAGATTCCAGTTTGTTCACTCAGGTAGCCGCCTCTGGCACGATTGACACCTCTGCTTACCAATCGCTATCCTTTCGCTCAAGTGTCCGGTTGAACCAATGGAAATGAGTGGTTTTGACAATGACGGACGCAATGCTAAAGCCCTATGACTGGCCGGAATCGAAGATTGATTTGAATGCTCGCCAATGGGTGTTGAGGAAGCTGTCACGCCTACCACAGATTGATAGACAAGGACCTGTGAGAGAGAAGAGGGAAGAAACAAACAAACAGACGCACAGGGCTTAATAAAGGGGCGGGATTCCTTTTCAAAGGCGTGTGATTGGTCGGAGGCAGAAGAATTCTTTGACAAAAAGCCAATAGAAAAATTAGGTTAACTTCCCCGCGCCCTCAGCACCCACCTGGACGCATCTGGATTTAAGAACGTGGGAAATCCTTAAGCGGGCAAGAAACCTAAAGCAGAGACAAACAGTGGAGTAATGCGGGCGGGGGCAGGAAATGAGCAGGGTTTAGAGAATAGAGTTTCTGAAGCTTCAGTAGGTACAGAAGGAATAGATCCATTTTATTCATTTATTTTTAAGAAAAAGGTCAATGGAATTAAGTAATTTGATAATTCAAGTTTTGATGTCAAATGCTAGCTTGCAATATTGTCTGCTTTTTATAAAACACTAGGTTATATACCCAGCCTTGCCCAGGATTTTATTTCTCGTAGGTAATACTTGTTAGAAATGCCTTACGGTAGCTTTACAGTTTTTGGAAAGGCTCCATAAGAAAGGATGAAAAGTAATAATTATGACTCCCCCCCCCTTCTTTAAATATTGTTACTAAGACAATATTTTTCCTCCTAAGAACTCACCAAACTGTCTTGTCTAGTATCTGTAAGTTTCCCCATATTCCCCCCACCCCATATTCCCCAATCTGTATTCAGAGTTACTAACCTACAGAGATTGGGTTCCTGAGCAAATACACTGCCCTCCTCCTTGCTGCTAGGCCTTGTCTCCATAGCAACTGGCCCAGTCAAGACAGACACAGTTGACTGAGGCCCAAGAACTCTCTGGCTGACAATTCTAAAGGCCCCTCCCTAAACTACAAACCACAGGATTCCATAGTATCTTCTCAGCCAATCATATGAAGTCTTTGCCTGACACATCCAATCATACGAGGTCTTCACCTGACACAGACAAACCAAACTTTGACTTCTATATACAGGTATTAGATAAAATGAATGTGCACCATGCCCCCCCCCGCCCCAAAGTATAGAAAGTGCCTTTCGAGAAGAAGAGGCAGCCTTTTCTATTGCCATCCACTTGATGCTTTTAACAGTTCTTTAGCAGTGGTGAAGTAACATTTCAGCAATAATAATCCTTTGCAGTCATGCCACATGATCCTAGAGGTATAATGGCAGCAAAAGGACAGAGGAGAATCTGTGGAACTCAGCCTCGAAGGTTATTTTGAAGAAGAATCAATACAACAAGCTAAAACTGTAACTAATTTGTAACTTCCAGGCCTTCAGTTGAAGTTATAGTTTCAGGATGTTGCAAAATATATTTTTAGAAGTAATTTTGTAAGCTCTCCTGCAAGTAGCATTTTATTTCTTGTGCAAACATCCAAGGGCTTTTTTTTTAAAAAAAAACTATGTTCATAAAACAGAGCAATAATGACATTTGGAAGGGCAAGAAAAGAGGAATTGTATTGCTCTATATCAGAAAGCAAGTCACAGATTATACTTGATGCTCACAATCCAACAAAGGTTTAAAGCCCACTGAAGGGTCCTTATTCTTCTAGAGGTTAAGTGCACCCCATGTTGGCTTATGGCCAAAGAATGCCCATGATGCTTGTGCAAGTGGAGTTCCCACTAGCCTGAAGTTAACAGTGAGGAGAGGAATTACCAAGCAAACTCTACTTATCAGTTTTAACATTCTAAATCATATGTTAATTAAATGTTCCAATTGTTTCAGTGAATTGCTCTCTTTCATTATTCTGGTTTTAAGTTCAAAATCCTTCTGAACTTCAAGGAATACTTACGAACTTCAAGGATTTAAATCTGAATCTTGACATTTCCTGAAAACTCAGTCCTGCTTTTAACTTTGCACCAAAATATTGCAATACCAAAACATTCAATGCATTTCCAAAAGGGTTATGTAGAAATTTCATATGATGATCCACTGTATCCTCTCAGGTGAAATGTTTCCTTTTAAGTTACCAAAGTAATATGTTGGTATCAAAAGCACAATTTGGATAAAACAGATGCAAACTGAGTTATGCCACATGAAAAACAAAGGCACATTAACTGTGTATCATCCTCTCCTTCTGTTTCAGGGGAAAAGTTTTGCAACTCTAGGGGGCACTAAATACTTTTGAGAATGCATAAGACAGCTCATGAGCCCAGAGGTCCCGCAGTGGGTTCTTTTAGATGAAACCTTTGTTAACGGGATGATTATTTGCTTCACTGCTAGGGTGTGCACACAATATTGAACTGAGCTCTAGAAGCAGAATCTGGAAAGTTGAAGGAGGCTGTCGTGGTAGCCTGTAGACCAGTGCCACTGGTCTGTGAAACTCATGCTGCTATGCCCTGGTGTGTTTCTAGGAAAAACAGTTGCAGCCAATGGGCAAAAATATGATAGTAGTCTCTCACACATTATGGAAAACATTGCATCACATTAGATATTCTGAGAAGCATAGCCATAGAGTAAATCACAGGAGCTCAACCTGACAAATGGATGCTACAACACTGGCATAAGTAATTGCTTTGTGTAGTACACTGTAAGGTCCCGCTTTGGAGGTCCCCGATCAGTATGGTTTGGAATGGACACCATATCTAATTGGCATCATATGTAATTGGCAACACACTTTAATTGGCCCTAATATCAAATTCAAGCCTGAGAGGTAACTGAGAGGTCAAACTGAGTGAGAAAAGAAATCTGACTGTGAATGTGAAAGACAGGAAAGTCAGCCTAAAACACCCTCTTGGTATAACCTAGGTCAATTATCAGGTAAATCACTGCTGTTCCAGAGAATAATAGAAGCTGAATGTCTTTCCAGGGAACACAACTGGGAAAAGCCCACCAGGACACTAGTTGACAGATGTCCATCTGGACTCCTTGCTCTTGCCTCATAGCACCCACAACACAGAGCTATTACAACAGTCATCATGTCTTTGTCATCCAAACACTGTGAATATTAGTGGGTTGATAGTCCATTGTCTGTGTTGCAACTCCCATTGTTCCCCACCCAAAACTGCACATACTTTCCACTGCCACAGGCTATTTTTTGGGTATAAATACCCCTGATTTCAGGATGCAGTCTCTCGAACGTCTACTCATCACTCTGTCTGGCTCCTGAGTGAGAACTGTCCTTAGGTCCTACCTAAACCAAAATACACTTCTGCTCTTCACTACTTGTCTAGACTGGTAATTATAAATCCCCCCAAACCTCTCGGCCTCTCTATACATAATTTTTCTTCCCCTTCAGTTAGCTCTTGTGTGAATGCTTGACTGTTTGTATTTTGTGTGCATGCATGAGTGAATTCCCTCCAAAAAACCCACATTTTTAACTTACTTTTGAATCTCTTTTCCTGTGTGAACCCGTAAACAATGGTAGCAAGATCTTGCTAAGTTGCCCCCATCTCGTTAGCCTCCTGATTTTGAGCTAATTAATTCTCCACCTTTGCAAGAAGGTACTGGCGTCGTGGCTCTTGTGGCACCTATGTTTTGGGGTAACAAGATCTAGAAAGGAGAACCATTGCCACTGGCTAATGGGATAGTTCTACTTTAGGTGTCTTGCTTCCCCTGCCCATCCCCTTGTCTTTTTGCATTGTTTCCATGTAAGCCTAAAGGACAGAGACTTTATCTCTCTTTCTGAATTGCAGGCTGCTGTGAGATTCCTTTCATCTTTACAGCAGGATGTAAATCAAGGAGGGAAACTTTGGAAACCTCCAGATGTTTTTGGACTGCAGCTCCCAACATGCCTAGCCAGCACAGCCAGTGGTGGGAAATTTTTGGAACTGGTGTTACCCTGTTTACTAGGGGTCCCGCAAGGGACTCCAAACGTGTTCAACTATTGGTGGGGAAAATTAGCTCAGAGCACAAGTTAGCAAAACGAGAGGCCAGGCAACACAGCAGAATCTTTAAACCCAATGTCTATGGGGTCAGGCCAAGTCAAGAAGCACATCAAATATGAAATAATAACTGTTATTTTATTAAATACAGGCAAACAGTGTATGCAACACACACAAGTAACTATAGAAAATAAAGGTGGTAGCGGTGTAGAGGATTTTTAAGAGGGATTGTTGAATCGGGTGATACTACACCTGTCCGAAGCCCTGGGTAGATCACTGCAGAGGTCCGTAAGTGTGCAGTCTCGGACTGAGACTGAGGGGAAAGCTCGGCGGATGAAACGGCAGCAAGGCTGGATGGAAGTTCGGAGCGATCCGAGGAAGGTCTCGGAATCAGGGTTTTTTATAGGGGAAGTATGACCGTAGGCTAGTCTGTACTTGGAGAAGAACAATGAGGTTTGGGCGCGAGACAATGTCTCTGAAAGGTCAGAATTTAGCATGATTGAGTTAGTTCCGAATCGACAATGGAATAGACAGTATGCAGATGCAGTGTACTTGACAATTAAGCGTCTAGCTCGTGAAGTTGCCTGCTCAGGGCAGGAAGTTCTTTGTATTAGCGTGCATCTTTAATGAGGTGTTTGTCTAGGGAGGTCTCCTAAAGCGAGATCTAGCTGAGTCTGGCCTGCCTGGGCGGAGAAAGGAATGTTCAGCAATCAATGGCCATGCCTAGTTCTGTGCTTGTTCGGGGGCCTCACAAACACTTGGCCGAGGGTGGCATAATGGGGCCAAATTGTGACATCAAAATGATATCTAATATCTTCCAAAGTAAGGCTAGTATATGGTAATAACACTGGACTTCAACAACATCCATGTACATGCTATAATAAAGAAATAAATTACTAAGGCCATTTCTGCACTACACTGTTATAGTGCTGTTATTCCACTTTCAACATCCTGTGGAATCCTGGGGTTTGCAGTTTACGGAGGCCAAAGAGCTCTCTGGCTGAGAATTCTAAATTCCCCTCCCTAAACTGCAAACCCCAGGATTTCACAGAATGTTGAAAGTAGAATAATAGCACTATTACAGTGTAGTAAGGAAATGGCCTGAGTCTGGCTCCTCAGCAAAAGCTTGTCTAACTGTAGAGATGCTTCCATCAGCACTGCTACTGTCAGCATAGTTTCTTCCTTCACAGAAGCACATAATCCCCCACCACAGAAAGGCAGTGCCATGGTGTCTATGATATGGAACTACAATATACTGTTTTTATGTAGGCAGATTACCCATTTTGAAGGTAGTTAGGTTAAAAATTTCAGATGAACATCAAAAGTTGAAGATCAGCCCTGACCTATGGATCTTTTTGATCGTCCATATGCACATTCAAAATGCAGGTAGTAATTGTTTCCCCCTTCTATGACATGAAGCTACTTTGGATGGGGGCAGAGGGGAGACATTCAAGCCAGGGCATCAGGAACCAGAAAAACATATCAACGAGCTTGGCTTGGCTCATAATCCTGCTCTTTCATAGACTCCAGAATGCCTCAACTCCATTCCAATTGCAACTAGAGGCCAGAGAGCATTATTGAGTGTTTATTAGGAATCTTTGATCCTCCCTTTGGATACAAAGAGGAGGCTACAGCTGGGTGTCTTTTCTCACTCTCGTTTTTACAGACCTGCCACTTTTCCTACCACTACCCCACGCTTCACAACCTGCATCAGAGAACACAAAGTAGGTACTGGCTTGCCGTGAAGCCATGGGGCTGAAAGATAGTTTGCAAGGGAATGACAACAACCTGTTGAAAGTTCAGCTGGTTACAAGGGTTTAAAGTTGTTTGCATGCAAGACATTTAGTAGCAGAGTTCCCAAGAGAATAGTCAAAACATACAGAGAGAAGCCAAATGGGAGCAAAGGAGGAGGACAAAATTAGATGGCTGTTAAGATCTAGCGATCTGGTCAGGAGAACATGTGGCCAAGGCCAGTCCTGCTGTTAGGCAGACTAAGGACATTACCTTATACTGGTGGGCAATGATAGAAGCTTACTGGTCATCCCAGACCACAGCTGTTCACTTCCTGGGATTTTCAGTTTAGGGAGGGCCTCAAAGTCCCCCTCTCTAAACTGCAAACCCCAGGATTCCACAGGATGTTGATAGTGGAATAATAGCACTATAACAGTCTAGTGCAGAAATGGCCATTGTATATGATGCTATATTATATCTTTTATCCTTTTATTATGTTTTAAACTGTTTCAACTATATGCTTTTTAAACAGTATTGCTTGAAGCCCACTTTCTCAGCACCACAAACCCTTTTCTGATGCCTCACACACATCCAAGGAAGGAGGTGGCTGAGAGGGAAAGTATAGGGCCACCATGCCAATCCACTCTCTTTCCTTTTCCTTCTCCTGACCTGGTTTGGACCCTTGGCTCATGTTTTCCCCACCATTCCTCAGCTTTCTTTCCTTCCCCCACTTTCCATTTTCCATTTTTCCATTTTTGCGAGAGTTCTGCACCCCAATACTAGCAAATGTGGAGAGCCAACTGTATTAATTATCTTTGATTAACTATGAAGAAGCAGAGATGGAGGGTGTGGCCCTCCCGACATTGTTGGACTACAACTCTCATCACTCCTAGTAAGCATAGACAATGTTGAAGGGCCATGGGACCTGTAGTCCAACAGTCGTTGGAGGGCCACATATTCCTCCTCTCAAAGTAGAATGTCACTTGACAAGAACAGTATTTATTTTGTAAAGATTACAGAGGTCAAGAAAAAGCTGCCCATGTCAGATTAGAATCTGAACACTTGCAGTAACATCCATGCTTGTGGCACACTAATGGACTTGTGGACTTTTATTCCAACAGAAGAATTGGATGTACAGGAGAAAGTTCAAAGGTGAAGAAGTCTCAATAGGTGTGGAGGCACAAAATGGAAGTGAATGAGGTAGACTGAGACTTCCCTAGGTGGGGAACTACCTGGGTTCAAAGGTGCCTGAGCATAGCACCTGGCAAACCAAAAGGGGCCTTTAAAGTGGTTATATGCCTCCCACCTCCACCTGCCCACATCCTTCCTTGCACATATTTAAGAAGAACGTGGGGGGTCCTTTGTATGGATCTGGTGAATAGGGAGGGGAAATTCCTCATCTGATGGTTAATCTAAGGAAGTGGGGAGGGGAGAGAGGTACTAGAACTAAAGCTCACTTTGTCTTTTCAGTCCTTGGGAAAAGATCCATAAATTCTTCATCTTGTTGCTTGTCCTGCAAGGGACAATAAGTTTCACACCACCAATATCACTCATAGTTCTCAACCTCTTATTCTCTCTTTCTAGAGGATAAGAGGCCATATGAATTGTAAATCTTCTCCACCTTCTCTCAGAATGATTCTGGAAGGCAGAATTGGAGAGCACGTCACGTACAGCATGTATGCTTCAACTGTGGCCATTTCTGCACTACACTGTTATGGTGCTATTATTCTACTTTCGACATCCTGTGGAATTCTGGAGTTTGTAGTTTACCAAGGCCAAAAGCTCTCTGGCTGAGAATTCTAATCCCCCCCCAACTGCAAGCCCCAGGATTCCATAGGATGTTGAAAGTGGAATAATAGCACTGTTACAGTGTGGGGCAGAAATGGCCCATGTCTAACAGCTTCTCCCTTCTTGCCAGGAAACTCTGAGAAGGTGTCCTGTAATCGAAACAGCTGAGAATAGAATTAATAGAATTTTCAGCAACCTCACAAAATGCAGTTCCCAAGAACTGAGGTGCAGACATTAAGTTCCAGAGGAGGAGCATACTATGAAAAGCCCATAGCCCTGTGCTCAGAGGTAAGCTATGAGGCTGTTTAGACAGCGCTGGCCCTAGCTACTTTATTGTTTGGGGCAACTTGGCTTTTCCTTCCTCCATTCCACATCCAGAAACTAAGTGGACTGACAATTAAATCTGACTTCAATGCTAGCAATGGCATAGCATCTTCCACCACATTAGAAGGCAGCAGACCTGTTTGAGGGATCAGGACAGGCCACATGCCACACACATCACTTTCTTGCAACAGAAGGGAACCCAAAGGCTCAGAAAGGAGAGCTGGGGACTGGCACAGTGAGGCTGCTATCACTGCTGTCCAGCACCTATTACTTAAAGCAGTAATTTCCAACCTTTGAGGCCCCTCCCTAAACTGCAAACCCCAGGATTCCACAGGATGTTGAAAGTGGAATAATAGCACTATAATATTGTACTGCGGAAATGGCCATGGTGACTCCTATGATGGGTTTTTTGGGCAGCTAAGAGTGTATGACACACCCATGGTCACCATACTACCATGTGATTAAAAACCAAAGGCCTGTCTAAATGAAATGGCTTTAGCCTGCTAAAAGAAAGAAAACAGAGAGAGGGCAAGTCAGCCCTGGTATCAAGTGCCAAGGTAAGCAGTAATTGATATCTTAACTTAACCTGGGTCTCTTCAGATATTTTGGCCTGTAACTCCCACCTCTCCAATTACCCCATATGTAGCTAGTAGGTCAACACATTGGGAAGGATCCAGGTTGGGAAGGGCATATTAATTGGAGATGTCAGGGATCAAACCTCAGACCTTCTGTATGCAAATCACATGCTGTATTATTGAGCTGTGGTACCTGTCAGAGCTATAGAGCCAGTGTGGTATAGTGGTATGAATACTGGACTACAACACTGGAGATGATGGTTTGGTTCCCTGCTTGGCCATGGAAATCTACTGAGTAACCTTGGGCACATCACACATTCTCAGCCTCAAAAAAAAAAACCCATGACCGATTTGCCTTAGAGTTGCCATAAGTCAGAAACAGCTTGAAGGAACACAACAACAACAGCCTGTCCGTGCTGGAGCTCAACTCTAAGAGCAAGCACACTTCCATGGGATACAGTGGCCGATATCCTTGATCAATGGTGTTTGGCTGGTGTTGTTGGAAAATTAAATCCAAAAGCTTTGGAGGAGGGCTAAACCAAATGATAGAACAGTATGGAAGAGTACCTCTGCACCTGCATAAAGTGCATTTCCCTCATTATGCGGTACAGCCCGCCCTCCACATTTGTGGGTTTAACTTTCACAGATTTGATTATTTGCGAGTTTCTCCAACCCTGCCCCCAGCTAAAATGCTTCGTTCCCAGGGGAACCTTCCCTCTTGGTGGCTCCAAACAAGCCCCACAGCCCTTTAAAAATCTGCCTCTAGTCCTCCTCTGCCACCCACTGCTGCCTGACCAGCTAAGAACAGATTGCAGTCTAATTTTTCTTCACCACAAAACCTGTCCCAATGCCCTTCCACATCCAAAGAAGGAGATGGGTGAGAGAGAAGTATAGGGCCACCATGCTGACCCACTCCCTTTCCCTTGACCTAGTTTGGACTATGGATGCCTGCTCTCAGCCCCCTTCCCAGGTACATACGTTTTGATATTAGAGATTTTTCCACTTTTGTAAGGGTCCACTACCCCTAACTCTAGCAAATGTGGAGGGCCAACTGTAATTACAACCAGCCCCCATGTGTCTGGGATTGGAGGCATAACCTTCCAGGTGGCTCCTCATGCCTCTTATTTAAAATTGGAAGGACTGGACAAGGTAGATGATTTTAATTTTATGCCTTTACTAAGGTATCTTCTCACATGCCTTGGTAAAGGGCAGAAGAAACAGTAAGATAATGAAGTTTCGTTAATAGAGGGCAGAAGAAACAGCATAATAATGAAGTTTCATAATTTTCATTTCTGGGAAGATGATTACAACAAGGTTCAAAGTCCTGCTCTTGGATACATTCAAGATTATAGAGCCCAGAATAAAAGAGAGAGAGAGAGAGAGCACCCATCTGTTATACTTACTGTACTTTCTAAAGCCTCATTATCATTATAGTAATGTTTTCAACAAGGGTCAAAAGATTGTGTATGTGCTTTAATTAAAGCCCTTTAATAAAGGGATTTGTGCTTTTGACATGCTTAGTAAGCACACATCCTGTTTGAAGAACTAGACAAGTAATTCATAGTGGTAGACAGGTGACTTGAAAGCACACACAACCATGTAAGTCTGTTGTTGTTTGTGTTGGCTAACAGATGTCTATTACACATGTTTGAACCATCTTACCTAGCACCAGAATGTTGTGTGTTATCAATATTTCTGGGAACAAACAGTGTTAAAAATGTCAGTGTTAAAAGTGGCTTCCAGTACTTTCTGCATTTAAATTTTCAGAATTTGAGCCTGTTGTTGTTACATGCCTTCAAAGTTGTTTCCAACTTATGATAACTCTAAGGCAAACTTATCATGGGGTTTTCTGGGGCTGAGAGTATGTGATACACCCAAGGTGACCCAGTGGGTTTCTATGGCCGAGTGGGGAATCGAACCCTGGTCTCTAGGGTTGTAGCCCAATGCTCAAACCACTACACCACGCTGGCTCTGGTACCAACATTTTATCCCCAACCATGAAAGCCCATATAATAAATCTGTCAGTCTTAAAAATGCCACAGGATCCTTTGTCTACGATAGAAAAGTCAAAAGTTTGTCTGTGAGTTTGTCTGTTTGTCTGTGTCAGGCAGGCGAAGACCTCATATGATTGGCTATGACAGGCAAGAACACCTCATGTGGTTGGCTGGCCGTGAAGATTCAATGGAATCCTGGGGTTGGCAGTTCAGCAGTTCAGTCTTTAGAATTCTGGGTTGGAGAGCTCAGGCTGGTTGCTATGGAGATGAGGCCTAGCAGGCAAGAGGGAGAACGCTGTTATTTCCCTCAGGAACCCAACTTCTAGATGTAAACAACTCTGAATCCAAATTGGAGTGGGGAATATGGGGAAAAGTCACAGGTTCTGGAATAGGCCAGTTGCTATGGAGACAAAGCCTAGCAGCAAAGAGAAGGACATTGTATTCCCTCATGAACTCAACCTCTGTGTATTAACAACTCTGAATACAGATTAGTTTGGGGAATATGGGGATAAGGTACAGGTACTGGAATAGGCGAATATAGGGGAAAGTTACAGGTACTAGACAAGACAGTTTGGGGAATCAGAGACACAGGATCTCAAATCTTTCTGACAAGTATTACCTATGAGAAAATAAAATCCCGGGCAATGGCGGGTATATAAGCTAGTCATTTTATACAAGAGATCATGATTTATTTGGTCAGCTTGTTGTTATACATTGTGGTTATTCTTTAAAAGAAATAGAATGTGAGGCTGAAGTTGTACTATGACAGCTCAATTACAAACTGCAAAATAAAAAAAAAGAAAATATGGAAAAGAATCTATGGTCATTTGAAGGCTCTTGGTTTGGGACCTGGAAGTACAAGGCAAAGAATGACCAGCAGAGGGACCTCTTAGTTTTTAGGGATATTAGTGGTCCCTTGTGTATTTGTGTTTTGTCTTTTTGAAGTAATTTCAGTATGATACCATCAAATCCTCTTGCCAACTCATCTTTCCGGTGATGAAATATAGATTATTTCCTGAGCCATTGCAAGGTGCTGAAATCTCAGCTGCTCTAGCGTCGTAGCTAAGAGTCAGCATAGTAGCTTGTGAAATGGATTATGGTTTGTGGGTTTTCTTTAAAAACTAGTATCTCTTCTTATATTTGTTTTCCAGCCTCTTTCTGAGAGAAGAGTTTTCAAGCTTTGCTTTGTAGCCACGAGGTCTGGAAGCTTGCATGTTTTATTGGAGTGAAAGTTGAGAGTCGCACAATAACATAGAGTCTGAAAGCTATGCTATGCTTTATTATGCCATTTTTGAATATGATGTGCCTAGTCTGGCACTGTCAGGTGAATATTTTTGGATGGAAATGGTTGCTGCTTTGTTTTGCTCTCATCCACCTCCTCTCTTCCATCTGTACCCCTTCTCAACCTTCTTTTCTCTTCTGCAAGAATCTAGCCAGGCTGGCATCACCCACCCTACCTCATTGAGGTTTTGTTGGACTATTTCTTATGAACAGTCCCATTCCATGCAAATCTTGGGTTGACTATAAATATTTACAGAGTTTAATTGTGGAAAATTATCAGATTACACAGGAGACTCGACTTGTCTCCAGGCAGACTAGAGTCACTGTGTCATTGAAATATTTAATCAGGAACTTACGGCATGGCTGTGTGTATATACGAAACTGGATTATTTTACTTCAGTGTATCTTAGTTCCATTGCCATAGATGTTGTGAAAGAGGACCCCATCATTCATTGGAGGGGATACAACTATAACCAAAGGGCATACCCACACTAAGACATCATAGCAATTTGGTACCACTTTAACTGCCCTGGTTCCATGCTACAGAAAATGAGATCTGTAGTTTGATGAGGAACCAGAAGTCTCTCCCCGAGAATTCAGAATACCATGTAAAACTACAGATTCCAGGATTCTGTAGAATGGGGTGGTGGCAGTTAAAGTGGGATCAAACTGCTGTAACTATGTGGTGTGGATATACCTTAAGCCTGTAGGAAACACATATTTACTTGAGTGAAAGCTCCTAGTAACAAAGTGGCATTTATTTTCAAGTGAATATGCATAGGACTGGGCTGTTAATTTGTCAAATCTCAATTTAAAATATACATTTTGAGAGGTAAATTGCCATGGCATGTTCTAGTTCCTGGAATAATAATCCTCCTCCTTCCTCCTCCTCCTCCTGCTTTTCTTCCAAAATTGGGATTAAAAGCTTCCTTTCCCTTTCTCTCTTTCTCTCTCTCACCTCATCATCTGCTCCTTCACACAATGTAATTGCAGCCTGAGTACAGGAGAATTCATTGGTTTTTGTTGTGCTATAAATCCAAAATCACAAACTGAATATAAAAAAGTCAAAAATCAGTTACAAACTGGCACATCACTTTCACCAAATCGCTCAGATTTATATACTTACACTTTATATATGGTGCTTATAAGGCATATAATATCCAAAATATAATCCTAACTGGAGATGGGCAACATATGAGCAATAGCTGCAAAGGAAGAGTAATGCAAAAAGATATCCAATTCTGCATGTTTATTTATTTAATTCATCTACTATATAAAAGTCAGTGTTCGTCTGCCAGCTTGTCTGTTTGTCTGTGTCAGGCAGGCGAAGACCTCATATGATTGGCTGTGTGAGGTGAGAAGACCTCATATGATTGGCTGGCTGTGAAGATTCTATGGAATCCTGGGGCTTTGCAGTTTAGGGAGGGGCCTTTAGAATTGTCAGCCCAGAGCTCTTGGGCCTCAGGCCAGTTGCTATGGAGATGAGGCCTACCATCAATAAGGATGCTAGAAAACATTTGGGAGGCATATGTGAGAAAAACTAAAGTGACATACACAACATAGGCCCTTTCCGCACGGGGAAAAAAAAACGGCTTAGGGCGACTCATCCGGAGGTCGTCCACACCGTGGAGCGCGCTAGAGCGGTTTGAATAGTGGAGGTTCCACACCTCAAACCGCGCTAGCGCGGCCGCAAGGGGTGGCGCGGCGCGTTTTTTAAAAACCACATTTTATGTGGTTTTTACAAAACGCGAGCGCGCTAACCCGTTGCAGCGCCCCGTGTGAAACTGCAGGGACGCGCTAGCGCGTCCCTGCAGAGCTGCCCGGGGGCGGGCTTCCGGCTGGCGCACTGCTCTCATTGGCGGAGCGCCGCCAGAAGTCGCCGGCCGCCATTTTGGGCGCCGCCGAACGCCGCCGAAACTCGCCAGCGTGTGGAGCGGCAAACGCGCGCTCCCCGCAGGGACGGAGCAACCCGTTTTAAGGTAAGATCCGTCCCTGCATGCGCTGCCCCGTTCCCCCATCCTCCGTGTGGAAAGGGCCATAGTTACAAGATCTTCTCGCATCAGACAGTAGATTGTATGAATCCATATGTGAGGAATCTTAAAATTGAAATTCAAAACAAAAATGCTTCCAGAAAAACATAAAGCCTTACACAAATGCAACAGAAAGCAAAGAAATCAAAAGCTAGTACATCAACGTCGCCAGACAATACAGATTGAATTGGGGACTATGGGAAAAGTTACAGGTACTGGAATAGACCAGTTGCTATGGAGCCAAGGCCTAGCAGCAAGGAAGAAGACAGTGTATTCCCTCAGGAACCCACTGTATGTTAACAGCTCTGAATACAGATTGCATTGGGGACTATGGGGAAAAGTTCCAGGTACCGGAATAGGCTGGTTGCTATGGAAGATGAGGCCTAGCAGCAAGGAGGAGGACAGTGTATTCCCTCAGGAACCCAACCTCTGTAGTTAACAACTCTAAATACAGATTGGATTGGGGAATATGGGGGAAAGTTACAGGTACTGGAGAAGACAGTTTGGTGAGTTCTTAAGAGGAAAATAAAATCTCGAGCAATGCCAGGTAAATACGCTAGTTTATTATATTTATATGTCACTTTTTTTCCCTAAAGCGGGACTCAAGGTGGCTTCCAAAAAAGTAAAAAAAAACATTAAAAACATTAAAAATATAAAATTATAAAAACTGACTTTAAAAAAAAGCCTTAATAAACAAAAGTTCCCCTACTCACTCATTAAAAGCCTGCTTGAAAAGAAATGTGTTTGTATGCCAGGAAAGGAAAGTAGGGAGGGGGCCAGCCTAGCGACCCAAAGAAGAGAATTCCACAGGATGGGAGCAGCCACCAAAAAGACTCTCTCCCATGTCCCCACCAGGTGAACCTGGGATGGTAGCAGGACCAAGAGAAAGCATTCCCCTGCTGATCTTAGGACTCTGGCATATTCTGGTATATATAAAGTCTCCTTTAACTGAACTTGTGATGATTTCCATTCTGAGCCAGCCAAACTTCCTAACTTGCTAATAACATGTCTACAACAAGCCTGATATGATGAGCCAGTTCAAAATATGCACATGTAAAAGGAAGGTATATTTCCCTTCACAGAAGAGTGCTTATATCTTTGCCGTAGAACTGAGGTAGCTAACTGTGGCCTGCCAGATGTTTTTGACCAGCCATTGCTGGTTGGGGCTGCTGAGAGTTGTTGGCTGAATTTTTTTTCTTGAATACCCTTGCTTTTTATGATACAATCAATGGAGCCATTCAGCAATGGTCTGGTGAGAGAGTATTTTATACCCCCCAAAGAAAGGACTTTATTCTTTGAAAATTCATTCCCTTTAACCAAGTAGGGCTACCCAGTTTGCTTTCTGTTTACTTCTCCTTTTTAAAAACTTCATCCAACATCTAACATTCTCCACTGCCATCTGCCTTCCACTTCCATAGAACTGATGTGCTTCATCCAGGATGGAAACAACTCTGAATTTACAATTGGACTTTATGTTTTGAAAAACTGAGAATCTGACTTTTCTTCCCTTCTTGTTCCTTGCATCCTTGGGGGCTATTCCAGGTGAAAGACCTATTAGTGTGGGAAGAGAGGGCTGCGCCTGCTCTTAGGTGGAATATCTGCAGCTCTCTCCTCTTACATTTGATTTAAGACAGAAGCCCTGCAAACACAAAGACCTTTCTATCAAATTGGATTCCCCAACAGCAACACTTTTGTATTGGATTGCCTGGAGAACTCCATGGTTTGTATATGTTGTTGTGCCTATTTTTGGTTAACCTAAATGGCAATATTGCATCATTGTGAATGTGAGAACTTCATTGCTTCTGTTAAAGAAGAACAAAATAGAAATCGGGAAACTTCTGAGCCTACCAAGATACCATTAAGGGCTCTTTCAGACTGATGAAAGAAGCACAAATTCTTGCAATTGAGGCCATTTCCGCGCTTGACTGGTATAGCGCTATTATTCCACTTTCAACATCCTATGGAATCCTGGGGTTTGTTTTTTCAGGAGGGGCCAGCAAACCTAGGATGCCATAGGATGTTGAAAGTGGAATAAGAGCACTATAACAGTCCAGTGCGGAAATGGCTATAGTTCCTTGGCTTACCAATTGTTGTTGCTTCCTTCCATTCTTTTGTGAGGCTCTTTCTAGCAATTTCTTGGATCTGCACTTGGGCTTTTCCCAATGCCCCCCCCCCTTTAAACAGAGATGGGATTTCCTGAGATGATCCTATGGTTTGAAAGGCAAATGTTCTCCTCTCTTTATTTTTCATTTTTGCTTGTTTGTTTACAATTACAAGAAGTATAGTGGAGTAATGCCATTTCATGATGCTTCAGTGCACTGTAACACTAAAAGAAATTTAAAAAGGAAAGAAAGAAGGAGAATAGAAGGAATGTATTGTTTCAGTACATCTCAGAATTAAAAAGAAACCCACTTGAAGTGGGAATAAAATATTGCAGCTAATGCCAGGAATTGCCAGAAAACAGTCTAGAACAGAATTGTCCTTTAGACTAGTGATTCTTAACCTGGGCTCCGGGGATGCCTGGGGGTCTGTGGAGCCCTCATGGGGGTCTGTGAAGCCTTGCTGCTGGACACTAACAGCAGCAGCAACAGGAACATGATGGGGAAGTTGTGGGTGCTGAAACTGCTCCCTCTTTTGCAAATGAGGGAGCAGTTTGGGCAATGCACATACATACCTCCACTGCCACATCCCTGACAAAAGGGGCATAGTGGCAGGGGTGTGTGCATGCCTAGACTATGTCTCTGGAACCCAAGGGTTGAATCTGCACTCGGTCATGGAAACCCACTGGGTAACTTCAGGCAAGTGTTACCCTGAAAATCTGGGGGTCCCAGAGGGACACCTCAATATGCTGCAAGTGATGGGGAAAATAAGCTCTACGGAGCATAAGCAACAGCAATGCCAGAGGCACAGTAACGTAGTGAGATCTTTTACCCAATTTTTACAAGGTCAGGCTCAGTCAGAAATCACACAAAAAGGTCCGATGATGACTTTATTGAACAGTAATAGCTCTCACTAGTGCAAACACACACACATGTATCCAAGGGCTAAAAAAATTAAAGAGTGGAAATAAGATAGAGGGATTGTTGAGGGGTTCGTAGTCTGGGTGATACTGCACCTCTGCCTGAAGTCCTTGGTCCAGGAAGGAGAAATTGAACAGCTCAGTGAAGAGACACTGAGGAGATCGCACAGCTATCAGGAGGGGGGACCGGTCAGTTGGTATGACCAGGAGGCATCATACTTCTTCTCCTCGCCTCACTTAACTAGCCCAAAAACAATGACTATTTGTTGGAAAAATTTACTTTGAAGGCAAATCCTCTCCCAGGGAAAACAAACAGGGACAGAAAAGAAAAACAACTCCACACCTGGCATTTTATCAGAAGATAAGAAGGTGTCATCTAAATAACAGGATCTTCTTCTGCTTTGGGGCTGCGGTGTGAGTTTCTGGAGATCAATTTGATAAGATTTTATTGCTTCCAGTGCCCAACTTTCCGGGAACACTTTTACTCCCTTCAAGTGGACTCCGTAAAGGTTGATGACCTTTTGTCCACCATGGGTTATCACAACATGAGGTCTTCTGTGGCTACGTGACTGGGGAGTTTACTGGTCTGACCTGGTGTGTTCGATCATACAACCGTTATTGCCTACATGCACATCTGGGTGACCTCTCTGGTGGGTTAGATTAATTTTATATCAAAGTTGTAGACCCTGGGGCAGGGTTTACCAAGGGGGCAACACAAGTTACATTCTCTCAGTTTCAGAGAAAGGCAAAGGCAACAAATCTTGCCAAGAAAACCCTCGTAACAGGCTTGCCTTAGGGTCACTGTAAGTCAGTTTTCAAAGGGGAGAGACATGATGGTTAGAAAAAAACTCCCCCTGCCAGTGGCATTGTTGCTGTATACCTTCAAGTCACTTCTGACTTACAGCAACCCTCCGGTGAATCTATCATAGGATTTTTTTATATTTTTTTTTGGCACAATTTGTTCAGCAGGGGTTTGCCTTTGCCTTCCTCTGAGAAAATATGAATTGCCCAAGGTCACTCAATGTCTGAGGAGGTATTTGAATCCTAATCACCAGAAGACAAGGAAATTCTAGTCTCCAGAAGACAAGGAAGCAAGAGGGCATATTCTTTTGAGGGAAAATGAGACCTTTTGATGGCGGAGAAGCAAAAGTCATGAGGATGGCTCTATCCAGGTGGGATATTTTAACAGGGAGCTATAGGTAAAAACAGTAAAATTTCCAAGGTATGATCCAGATATCAGAGTAAAGGGGAAGCAAGGCTTTGGAGGACTTTGAAGGCCAGAGCAAGAAGATGGTGTGGGATCCAAGAGCAGTAAAAACCCAAGTCAGAGGCAAGGCTGGTCCTGCTATTAGACAGAGAGAGTTGTCTGCATTAGACATTTGGTTTGGGTTGTCATGAAATTCCGGCAGACATGAAATTCCCGCAGACTATTAGATGTTTTCATTTATTGATGTAAAACAGAGACCAGTTGCTGTTTTCATATTCAGATCTGCATTTGCTGGTCCTGTCCTTCTCTTCAGCTTATCAGATCAGGGTAGGATTATTATCCTCAGGGGCAGATTATCAGTGGTTCAGAAGCAACTGTTCCAGCACCCTCATGTTGGGGGCCCAACAATGAAAGGAAAAGGTATAGAGTGCTTTCCCTTCTTTCCCAATCACTTCCTGAATCTTCCAGTGATTTGTCACATCCTCAGTATTTTGTGTGCTGAGTAACTGAGTAAAAATGCATAGGATCAGGCTGTTAATCTCGCTGAAGTTAGCCGTGAAAATGAGTTTCCACATGAAGATTTGTTTGCTGCTGTCTATTGTACTTTATTTTTATTTATAATTTATTTGAAATGGAAGGCAGTAGGAAAAAAAGCACACCACACTGCAGGTGAATCAGTTAAGAAAGCCATGGTTCTGAGGTCTCAAGACCTGAGCATGGCAGTTGAGGAGTGGGGCTTTTGGAGATCTCTCCTTCATAGGGTTGCCACAAGTCAAAACCCATCTGTGGGCAAATAACAATGGCAATTTTTATTTATTATTTATATAGTCATTTAATTAATTTCTATGTAGACATCCTCAGACTAAGTCATATATGTGCAGAAAGGAGGTCCGGTGGGGTTTTTTTGAACTGCTCCACAGCCCTTGCTTCAGCCTTGATTGTCTTTCTGGGAAACTGATGTAGAAAGCTGACCAAATAATTCTCTGCAACCAGATTTGGAAATCTATGGCAGAACGAAAAACTTTACCTGAATATTCTGAGGCCTAGAGCTAGCTTCCTTGCTAACCGCTAAAACAAGAATGGGGTGAAGAGCAATTTCAAAATAATTCACTTAATGTTCCAGGGGAATGATGACTTGGCAGAGGATTAAACCTTCCAAACCAAGCAGCTGCCGGCAGGGGACGCTTGTGGTTTCTGAACTTTCAGCTGAAATTGCTTGTATGGTTTTTGGGGTTTCCTCTCCTACCCTAAAGGCTAGAAACTTGCTCGGGAAAAGAAAGAAGAGAGAATGAAATGCAGGAAGAAATTCCCAACTAGATTTCATGCAGACCAGAATCTTAGTTTTTAATAGCTGTGCTTATCTCCCAGAGCAAGTGAGATGATAGTTTTATTGAGCCAGCTAATCGCCTAGATAAACAAGAAGTGTTGGCTCTTGCCTCAATTCTAAGATATTACAAGTCTTCTTCAGCACTTGCCCTGGCTTCCCTCTTTGACATCACAGCAGTGACACACACTGAACTGCAAAAAGGTTGCAATATCACTTCCTGTCCAAGCACAATGCAATGCTAGTATCCATGGCCGTTTCCTCACTAGACTGTTATAGTGCTATTATTCCACTTTCAACATCCTATGGAATCCTGGGCTTTGCAGTTTAGAGAGGGGCATTTAGAATTCTCAACCAGAGAGCTCTTTGGCCTCAGTAAACTACAAACCCTAGAATTCCACAGGATGTTGAAAGTGGAATAAGTGCACTATAATAGCGTAGAGCAGAAAGGTCCTAGGACTCTGGAAGGTCGAGTTTGAATCTTGCTCAGTCTTGGAAATCCAACTGGGTCACCTTAACCAAGTCACACTCTTTCTGCCTCAAAGGAAGGCAATGGCAAATCTTGTCTGAATAAATCTTCCCAAGAAAATCCCCTGACAGTGTTGCCTTAGAGTCTCCTTTAGTTAGAAATGACTTAAAAGCACACAGTGACAACAGCAACAGACCTGAGGGAAGCCTGAAGTGTCAACATCCACTGGTGAAAGCCCAGCCCTGTAGTGGGCAATCAGCCTGCTCACATACATGGAACATGGCTCCCTGGCAAGATGATCAATGCCAGGAGAAGAAAATGGCAGTTCCCTGTTCACCAAGCCACTTGCAAATGAGCTGCCTGATGAGTCTGGGAGCCCATGCTGCTTTATAGCTGGCTTGTGACCATGTGGCTCTCCAGTTGCTGTTGGATTGCAGTGCCCAGAATTCTTCATCATGGGTTATGCTGCTTAGGGCTGCTAGACATTGCAGTTCAAATGTGGGGACACAGTTCCCACCCATATAGGCTATATTGGAGTATGAGTGGAATTCTCAGGAATGGAATTGGAGGGATCCTTGATTTTAAGATCAAAGAAGGTTGACAAAGAGATTAAAGGATAATAGGAGGGAAGAGCATGGGGGCATCACTTACAGGAATATTGGGGAAATTTTTAAAAGTGCTTAAACTCACAGTTACTTGTCTGTGTGAGATTAATGTGTCTATTGCTGTATGTTGGAATAATGCTTTCAAGTTACAGAGAAAAAAACAGTTATTGCTGACTTGATAGAAGCTGAGAACTCATTAATACTAATAGTACTAATTAGAACTGATATAATGCTTCAAGTTTTCAAACTGCTTACATCAGTCTTCTCAGTAATCCTCATAGCTATCCTATTAAATTGGTCCACATTGTTCTGTATTCATATTTCAGATGTTGAGGCTAAATAAAGACTGTGAATTTGCTAAAGTCTATCTAGAAGGTGCATGGCTTCAGGGAAGATACGAACCACACATTTCTGGATTATGACTCCCAATCAAGCCTATGGGCACCTAGTCAGAAGTAAAGTTGGGCGAAACTGACTTCAAGGTAAGTATGTTTGTGTCTACCACAGTGACAATTTTTATAATTTTAGGATGAACACAGGAACCATGTTTTTAATCCCTTTCTCAGCAACCATAATTGGAGACAAAGCCTCAATTTTTTAAAAGGCTAACTTTTATACAGTTTTATCCAGTGTCTCCTGCTCAGTATATATATGGACACACATATAGTGTGCTCAAGAATTCAAGCTATTCAAGCAATTTGAGCAAAAATATATTTTTAGTACTATTGTACTCCATATTGTTTTAAATTATATTGTAAGCTGCTTTGAGCCCCATTTGGGAGAAAGGTGGGATATAAATACACACATACGTATATGTTGAGTATTGTCCTGAGACTGTTGGCCACTCCAGAGTCAAGGGAGGGAAACTATAAAAGAGGACAGAAATCTTGTACTATTAACAGGTTGTGTCTTACAAGCCACATTTGCTGAGATTCCTTCTTCTACATGGTTCTGAAGAAAAGTTGACCGTGTCCACTTTTGCTTCTGGCCACCCTGCTAAAGTCTCCATCGATTGGACTTTGGTCCTGTCCTTTCCTCTACTTGACTAAAATTGGATTAAAAGGATGGCTTGACCATAGAGCCATGTGAAAAACAGGTGCTTCAGGCAAGAGATTGTAAAAGAGGAACTATTTTCCTATCTTTACCTTCTTCTTATCCCTACCTTCTTCCTGTGAGAGCCAGTGTGGTATAATGGTTGAGTGCTAGACACTGGACAGTGACTCTGGAGACCAGGGTCCTTTCTGTACCACTCTTCCAGGAGGGCCAGGAGAAGGACAGGACTGCACCAACACTTATGCACAATGTCATCACAGTCCTGTACTTCTCCCGTCCCCTGGCAGCAGCATCAAATCATTGACAGATTTTCCCCATCAATGACCAGCGATTGCACCACTATCCTGCTGCGCCCACACACTTACTTTAGCTGAGGAAGCCCTGGAAGTGCAGCATGGGAGGGTAGCTATCTGTGTTGCAGCAGGAAGAGGTGGGCCATCATGCTTCCTTCTGCAGCGAGCAGAAGGGATGTGGAGGGGAGCATTGGTGGCCATGCTCCCATCCCCGCAAAGCTGCTGCTGTGATGATGCTGGGATGACCTTGGACCCTGGTAAGCTGTGGAAAGGGCCCAGGGTTCAAATCTCTGTTTGGCCAAGGAAACCCACTGGGCAAGTCACACTATTTCAGTCTCAGACAAAGAAAAAGGCAAACCCCCTATGAACAAAACTTGCAAAGAAATCCCTATGATAGGTTTGCCTTAGGGTCACTATAATTTGGAAATGACTTGAAGTCATACAACAACCATCTTCTTCCTGTACTTGTATGTTAAGACAACTTCCCCTTGCACTGATTTGCCTTTCAGATAGCCACAGAAGGTGCAGAGACTGATCAGAAGTAAAAAGGCAATTCCACCTAGCTCTGACCTTGAAGTTAGGAAGCTGACTTATAGGATCCATCTACATGTAAGGCCTTTCAAAGGATATTGCTGTATCCTCCTCCAGTCATGCCTAGAAACTGGCTAAGTTTGCATAAGATTAGAAGCCCATAATGAAAGCCCTGTGGTGTATTTAAAATGAACATTTTGTACCTACTGTTTACCTTGATCAGAAGAGGTTGTTCAAGGTAACTACAGGCACAATTACTGGTGAAAAGTTTCAGGAAATTACCTTTTTGGATTACATCTGGGCATTTGGAGACAACAGCCTGTGAAGGATCGTACTTGATCCTACTCCTGCTCTTGAGTAGGAGATGGGATCTCTGAAGACCATCTAGACTTCCACCACCCCAATGATTTAATCCTCATGGTTCAGTAACTCAGACTTTTTCCACACCCTGCCTTCTTCTGACATCCTCCCATGGAGATCCCAGCAGTGGCTCTGGGAGACAGGAGCGCTCCGCTCTGCATCAGCTGCCTCCAGGATGAAGGAAGCACGATAGCCCTGCTTCTTCCTTCCGCAGTGCAGCGAGTTACTTTCCCAGGCTGCACTGGGGCAGGAAGTGCAGCCATTGCACTTCTGGATCCTCCACAGACCACATAAGTCCACGATGGTGGCGTGATCACAGGTCATTGACAGGGAAAATCCGTCAATGATTTACTCTATGATTGTGCTGTCTGGGGACAGGAAAAGGACGGGACTGCGATGACATCATGGATAACTGTCGTAACGGTCCCGTCCTTCCCTCGTCCTCATGGCAGGATGGGAAGTTACTGGGGAATTAATTCAGGGCCTTTTTGCACTACACTGTTCTAGTGCTATTATTCCACTTTTATTATTCCCTTTCCCTTCCCACCCCCTGTGGAAGAGGAGCATTCTGTCTCCTTGCACACGGGCATGCACTGAGCAGGGCACACAAAGAAAGCAAGGACAGAGGAGATCTTTAAAGGGAAAAGCTTTTATTCTAAGTAAGCAATCTACATTGGCAAAAGGGTATCATAAACATGAAAGCACTGTCCTTGAGGCATTACTTAGAAATAACTACAAAGTTAGGAATAAGCTTAAGTCATATTCAGCCAAGGTTCAAAACAACATAAGGCCCTAATGTGACTAGCTAAACATTCCTGTTATACTTATTCTGTGATGTCTGGATACTGGGATGGTATAGGGGCCAGGAGTTTGGATATGCTTTGTCCAGATTGCAAGCAACCCTTATTCTTATTCTCTCTCTCTGTCTCTCTCTCTCTTCCTTTTCCTTTTCACCAGAGGCTTTTATAACCTCTTCTTTGGAAGAATCTTGAAGCTTCTCACCTTGTTCCACAGCTGGTCTTGCTAACTAGGCACTTCTCTCTCATGATCTCTGTTGTTCCTTGTGATCCTGACCCCAATAAATGTAACTTAAATGCAGCAGTTCATTAATCACTTGTTTACCTGTAGAGGAAACTATCCTCCTTTAGCTATGTTGCCCGGATAAGGGAGAGAGTCCATTATTACACAGCCTTCCCAAGATCTAGGTTGGTCTTTTGACTTCCTTTGCCAATGCACCAGCCAGGATTTTATTTCTTAGAATAGAGGTACAAAGGTTCAAAGATGCCTAGAAGTCTTCTAGCCTCCCCTGCTTCTCCCAGATGTGTGGTTGCTACTGCCTGTGAAGAAAAGCTATTCTGCACATGAACAGAGGAATTCTCTCCAGTAATGAAGGTGAAGTCTCTGATTCCCTGAACCTCTGTAATGATATATCAGCACTCCTATCTAAACAAAGGAATAGCAGAAAGAGGGGCCACATGCTGTCTAGTTCCGTATGATCATGTTTTTGTGCCTTTTGCTCTGGTCTATGCACCATACACAGGGACACAAAACAACTGATGGTTGTTCCTACAGAAGCTGACCAGACTCTCACAATTTCCTTACTGCAACACTGACAATAAGGCAGCATCAGTCCAATAGGGTGGACTGATATTTCAGTCACTCCCAACACCCCAACAGCTGAGGGCAGCAGGCTAATTTAGAGGAGTGGGACAAGCCCAACAAAATGGAATGACCCTCCTCCACCAAACCTCAGGTGAAGCAGCCAAAAGATTGCTTGAGCATCTTCTCCCTCTGACAGTTGACTCAGTTTACCTCATGGTAGGACCGGCCCTAAGTGTGAAAAAGATATTTAGCCCAGTGGCTGAATTACAGGGAAGACATGGGAGGCTTGAACCCTTTACCTTTAATGATGGTCCATTTAAGTACTTTTTCAAAGAGATTCATGGAGATAAAAATAATCCCTATTTTCATTATGGCTTTCTTCTCCAGGTAGCTTGCTGATCAAGAGAAAAAAGAAACTGTGTGCAGAGTTAGACCAGATATGGGAAAATGGCAGTAAAGAGTTCAGACATCAAATTTATTGTAAATAAGCTAGCTCTTTTAGTGCAGTTACATTTACAATCAAAGGGGAACTTTTTAAATAATTAGTTTTAAATGAGCATTTAAAGATAAGGCCCTGAATACCCTAAGGCATCAGATCACATCTGATTGTGGAAGGTAAGTGGGGTCAGCTCTGGTTAGTACTTGGTTGGGAGGCTGCCAACAAATACCAGGACTTGTAGGCTATATTTTAGAGGAAAGAACTGGCTAAACCACTTCTGAGTATTCCTTGCCCAAGAAAACCCTATGAAATTCATGGGATTGTTGTAAGTTGACAGGTGGCTTGAGAGACATGCATATATTTAAAGATACATTACGTTACTACCATGAAAGCCATGCCAGAATCAAGGTGGAAAATCTCATCCCTTATTTTACTGCCCCCTTCCCATCTTTGTTTTGAGCTTCGGGGTTAAAGAAACAGCTTCATTAATATTTGAAAACTTAAGGTTTTCACTAACTCCAGCTTCTCTGTCTTTCCCTTTTCTCTTAATTTATGATCTTATATCTTAAATATCCCACATTCTTTAGATTACTGAAACTCCAGGGTTAAGAGCTTCACAAATTGAGTTTCTTGGGACTAATGAGGAACCTCTGTGTGGTGTCCGGCATAGAATACAAAAGACCATCTGGATATAAAGAAGATTCCCTATTCCAACTTGTCTTTCTGTGTGACCTAAACCTTGTAATTTGCTAGGGCTGAAGGAATAAAAAAAATCATTCACACAACAAGGTGACTTAGGCCATTTCCACCCTACATAGTGCTATTATTCTACTTTCAACATCCTATGGAGTCCTGGTGTTTGCAGTTTAGGGAGGGGCATTTAGAATTCTCAGCCAGAGAGCTCTTTGGACTCAATAAACTACAAACCCCAGAATTCCACAGGATGTTGAAAGTGGAAGAAGAGCACTATAACAATGTAGGGTGGAAATTCCCTTAGCCTACAGGATTTGCTGACCTGCTGAATGAGGAAGTGGAGGAACTTGTGGATGGTCATGAAGAAGTGTTAACCAGTGAGAAACTGGAGAAGCTTGTTAAGATATCTGAAGGAGGGGGAGGAGGAGGAAAAGGGAAAAGGAAAGAACCAGCAATGTGGACATTAGAGAAATGCTGAAATCTTTCAAATTGCACAGACATTAAAGATAAAAATATGGAATACAATCCTTATGGAACACAGCAATTAAAGTCACCCATATGATCACTGAAGGATTGCAGCCTCTACAGCAAAAGTGTGATGAGTTAAAAAGAAAGAGACAACAACTTCTAGTTACAACATTCTTCCAAAATGTGCCAGCAACAAAACCTTTCAGAGGAGCCACAACCATCAGCATCATCTGTTCTTGAGACTGAGATCCAACCATCAATATCAACGTGGTGCTATAATCCAGGATTACCTTCTGATATTCTTTCTGATTATGATGATCTGCCTTCTAATGTATCATCAGAAGGTCAATACTAGCCTAACACTACAGCATTGAGACACTTAGGATATGATTCACCTTCTGCATATCTGAAAACATTTTGTTCTCTTCTCCTTTTTGACCACACATTGATGTTAGTTTTTATGTTTTTATCAGTTGTGCACTGGCTTTAGACTCTAAATAATGGCTACAAAATTTCTTTCTTTTAGATTCTGCAGTTTTGTCAAGTTCTGTCAAGTTTCAGAGCCTCCTGTCCAAGCTCCATATTCACCTTGATGCCTACATTGTTCATCCCACTGAAAATAAAAAGTGTTTGGTTTTGTCTCCATTTTTTTGGCCATCCACACAAGTGTGGGAATGTATTCCCCATGGATAGAGGAGACTTACTGTAAATTAATAATTTAATAAGGAAAAAAAGTTAATGCTAAAATTCTAATCTAAATCAACCAGCTGCATTAAAAGAACACATTTAATGAAGTTGTCCCTTCTTGTTGACAAATTTCCAACTTAATTTATAGTTTGGCTTGTTTTAATTTGTTCATTCTCTCACTGAGTTAGACAAACTCAGTCAAAGCAAATAGGATTGTCCCGCTCGCTATCTTTCAAGACTGCTTTCTAGTATCAAAAGAAGCTGGTTGTGAGCCTCTGAACTTGCTTGGGGAATTTTTTTTTTAAATGAATCAGAACAAAGTATTTATCAGGGCCAAAGCACACCAGAACTTTTTCTGAATGCATGCAATTATCCAGGTACATGTCAATGCTTCTGAGCATACACGGAGTGCTATCTCTCATTACCAAATAGCTATAGCAAGGGTAGGCAAATTCACTCCCAAGTCTATTTTTGCAGCCTTAACTTTTCCAGATACCTCATCCTGCAAACCATGTGTTTTCTGACAAAATAAATGGTGAATTACCTTTCTGGAAAGCCTCCAAGAGTGGCAGTTATGACTTTTCAATAAGTTTCAGTGCCTCCACTACACTGCTTGACATTTTTTTAAAAATCCGTTTTACAGTTGCTCCCAAAGCCACTTCTGGTATTTGGGGCTTATTTGGGATGTTCATTTTGCATTTTTGGCCGCTCTGCAGTTCCAGGTGGTTTGGACCTGCTGCAGAGCAGTTGCCTGCCATTGATGTAGAACAAGGCTTCCTGTAGGTGTTCAGAATAAAACTTCCAGGGCAAAGAATGTGAGTTACAAGCAGACTTAAAAACTTCCCTCTTTTTTGAAATTACCAGTTTCAAACCCGTTTCCCCGTTTCCCTTTCAGGTGACTGCATGTCGAATTAAAATCTACAGCCACAAACCTGCAGAAGAAAAAGAGAATTCATCATCTCTCTTTGGTCAGAAAGACTGGGAGAGCAAAGGGCTCATTAGCTGGGTACTGGCTTGAAATGCACCCAAGAATTTGGAAAAAAGGGCAATTATTCAAGGTATGTGCTTTGGTTTTGTTTTTCCTTTCTAAGTAATATGCCAATGTTCAATGCAGAAATATGGTCCTATTTTGTTTTGTTGGAAAGGCTCTGTATTTGGAAACATTACTTTTTGGTCTACAGCTTTCAGACTGTCCCCACTAGTGGACATACATACATACATACATATATATTTTCTGAACTGCGGGAAAGTTAGCTGAGCACACTTTTCCACAGATTTGCTATGGAGGGTAATACTCAGAGCACACTCATGTTGGCTCAGTGTATATCAATTATGTCATCAAGGAACACACTTAATTGTGTTGCCTGTCAGTTTGATCATCTATATTCTGATTTCTCTCTATACATGCTTTCTCTTTCCTAGATGGGTATAACTGGAGAGCAAGGTCCATGCCACTAGATTGAGAGGGCCGACTGGAGTGAAAGAGAAGGCATCCAGTACCCAGCTAATGAGCCTTTTGCTCTCTTTTGTTGGGACAAGATGTTCCATTCTTTCATGGCTAGCTAGCCTCTAGAAAGGGAGGTAAGGAGAACAGAAGAGAGAGAGAACTTCCTGTGTATTTGCCTTGATTCTATTTTCTGTACACTAATGTTTTACATCACGAAAAGATAACTTGAACATTAAAAAGTTAAACAGTGCATAGGCAAAGATGATCCTAGGTATATGGCAACACATGCCTGTGAGCCAAAGGAGTTTAGTAAGTTAAGATCAGAGAAAAGATTATGTAGAAGCAATAAAATACTGTAGTTATCGTCAAATATTTGAAATACTACCATAAAGACGATGGAGCAAATTTGTTCTCTGTTGCTGCAGAAGGGTAGGGCTTGAACCAATGAGTTGAAATCACAATAAAAAACATTGTGACCAGGAACTCAGAATTTCTTGATGGCAAAAGCCATTAAATAGTGGAACAGACTGCTTCAGAAGAAAGTAGACTCTCCTGTCATCAGAATTTTAAAAGCAGATACTGGAGAGTCACCTATCAGAGGATGCTTTATTGTTATTTGCTCTCCAGTGGGCTTTCACTTTTGGCAACTCTATGAATCAAAGACACCCCCCCAAGAGACCCTGTTACTAACAGCCCTACTCAACTCTTGTAAATTCAAGGCCATTGCTTGTTTTCTTGAACTGGTCCATCTGCAGTACGGTCTTCCTCTTTTTCTATTTTCTTCCACTTTACTGAGCATTAACATCTTCTGCAGAGAATCATATTCTCTCATTATGAGTCCAAAGTATAGTAGCTCAGGGTTGATTTGTTTAGGAATCATTTAAATGTCTTTTTGGTAGTCCATGGTATTCACACTATTATCCTCCAGCACCACATTTCAAGAGACTCAGATGCTATCTTTTTGAGGCAAGATTAGTTTAAATGTCTTGTGTGCCCTCAAGTCATTTCTGACTTATGGTGACCCTAAGGTGAATATATCACAAGGTTTTCTTGGGTGAGAGTGTGTGATGCACCCAAGGTCACTCAGTGGGTTTCCATGGTCAAGTAAGGAATTGAACCCAGGTTTCTAGGGTCTAATGCTCAAACCACTACTCCACACTGGCTCCTACTCCAAAATTAAGGCATATTCTGTGAAGTCAAACCCCCTGCTCCTCAAAGATTTCATGATGTTCTATTACAAATGTGTTCCTTTTCAATTCTTCAGTGAATATTTGACAAATTTCCATGTGGTCTCTTGGTGGTCTGTATTTAGATCACCCAAGGATTTAACAGAAGCTGCGAGATTATTTATGGGATGAGAATTCAGGAGGGGAAGTAAATCAGTGGCTGGACTGTCATAAGGAGATTGTGGAGGATGTTGTCCTTTCTTTTTTTCAGGTTTGGCTCAACATTATGAAGGAATGAGGGAACGGAGACTTGGCTTCCGACTGGACAGATTAGGGACTGTAATGTAGGAATTCCGTCGCCATGGTTGGATTCCGTACCATAAATAAACCAGTACTCACTCACAGTTCCGCACCTGTGTTTATCTGTCTGTGTCTCAGCTTCCGTTCAGCCAGGAGGGATTGTGGGGGGGGCAGTGTGGAAGAAGGGATGAGAATATATTTAATTGCTTGAGCAGACTTGTTTGGGGCTAAAAAAAAAACAAACTGAAAAAAATGGGAGTAAGCTAAGAAAAAAAAAGAGTACCCAAGTGATGTCTTTTTTTAAAAAAAAAAATAGGGAGGGCAGTTTGCTACAACAAACAAGTCTGAAGTTACATATTTCCGATAGGAGTTATAGAGACAATATTTTGGGAAAATGTATTAGGGGAGGAGTAGTGAGAATGGTGCAGTTGCTATGGCAACTAGTACGTGATATATTGAGTTCATCATTAATATAATGTTTGCTGTGAAGCCTCAGAGGCAGTTGAAGTGTAGGGAGAGTTGTTGCTTTAGGAAGCATTTTTGATAGGCAAGTTTGCAATGTTAGATATTGGTAGCCTTGTCAGATTTATCAGTAATAACTTTAGACTCAGCCTCAGTCAGGTTGCTCAGCTGGAATGGGTAGCTCTAAGATTATACCTACAACACTTCTCATTTTAGCCATTTTCCAATCTTCTTACTTCTTGCAACTACCAACAGGGGAACTCTGGGGAAATCAAATTAAAAAATTTTAACACCTTTATAAACACACATCCCATGGGTTCTTTTTTTGGGGTACCATGATAACTAAACCAGGTTTCAGTCTGTAGTATTAGAAAGATTGTAAGGAGAAAACCTTTCTTCATAACCCTATCACAGACAAGCTACTGTGGCTTAGTTGTATCTAGGAACAGTTGTCATGTCAAAGAACTTTTCAAAGAAAAGTGATGGTATTAGGTTCTGGAGGTTGGGGGAAAGTGCTACAAAAGGAGTGTTAAATTGCCACAGGGAGTTTCATCATGACAACAAGTGTTTAAGATGGCTGATGAATGTGGCATCTAGAAAAAGCCACAGCTCTATACTTATAGAAGTAACTTTGAGGCCATCTTGTTCAGCCCTAGCCCTACTCAAGGCAGAACACAAAATGACATGAATAATGGCAGTGAAGAAGGACTCAGTAGGATGTTGCATGACAGATGTTCGAAGAAGAGTTGCTGGGATCAGTTTGGTGTCAAGGGCAATTTGCTTTGTGCATTTGGGCAAATTTAGGTAGGATTACAGTCATGGATGACAGATAAGGCAGTCACTGTAGCAGGAGTGATTAACCACCGACTATTCAGAATTTCAGTGTTAGCTCCCATAATCCCTTTTCCTTAACCAATAAGTTAGGGCCCAAAACTTCAGAAGACCAAAAGTTTTCCTTCCTGTTCTCTGTCAATAGCTATGCGACCTAGTGCAAGTAAAGGAAAATTCTGGGCCTCCAGGGGGAAGTTTTTCATTCCTAGGACATAGTTTGAGATATAGCATCACCCCAAATGCAAACATTACTGGAAAAAATTAAAACTGGGAGTGGTTGGAAGTCCAGTTTTGCTTGGGGATTTAGAGCAGGGGGAGTCAGTTTAGGAGCTCCTGGGGGAAGATACTGCAAAACTACCATTCATGAAGGCTTAGAGTAGTAGAAAATTACCTTTATGCATGGCAGGGGGCAGTCGCGTAGGGATGTGGGGGCAATTCGCCCTGGGTGGCAATGTTTCTGGGGTGTCCCGGCCCTGACCACGCCCCCACGTGCCCTGGCCATGCCCCCGCACACAGTAGTCAAGCCCCTCGTGCCACAGCCCCCCGCCCCTCCTGCTGCCCCCTCCACACACCCCAAGCTCTGCCACTGGGAGGGGGCTTGCTACAGGTGGCACTAAGGGGTCCAGGATGAGCCAGCGGGTGCGTATCCTCCAAGATTTCACAGATGAAAACGGGCATGTGGCCAGGCATTATCAGAGTATGGTCAAAATGGCAAAAGTTATTAATAAGGAAGAATATATAAGTGAGAGGCTACAGCAGTTTGCTTTTGCATGAGTCTACAAGGAAGGGCAAGATTCTGCCCCCTGCTGCTCTCTCCCTCCCCCACTGCTGAGTTAATTGAGTGGAAAGTATTTATGTGCTTTGAATTCAGATTGCAGCAACAGAAGTAAATGGAGAATAAAGCAGTAAAGTGGGAAGAGGAGAAAGAAACCAGGACTTTTTTAAAAAGCAGCTGAAGAAATGAGACCACAGAGGATTGATTGGGACGGTCACTGCCAAATTGGAACAGCTGGAGTGCAAGAATGGCCTTAGGACTATATGCACCTGTGGCATATATTTTGCTAAACTCCCCACCCCTTTAGAGCAAAGAACTGTAACTACTAAGTATGAGATACTACTTTCTTATATATAATCCATAAGATGAAGACATGGCAGCTAAACTGGGATCAGATTGCTACATTTCTGCACCATGGACAGGCCTTCTGTAATTTCAGAAGTTTCCTCTAGTTTAATATAAAGTATTTTATCAAAGTTGCTTTAGAGTTGTTCGTGGCTTTGCCATAAATCATCTCAAGCCCTCACTGAGGCCATTTCTACACTACACTCTTATAGTGCGATTATTCCACTTTCAACATCCTATGGAGTCCTGAGGTTTGCAGTTTACAGAGGGGATGTGTGTGATAAGATTCATAGTGTTACAAATTGTGGGGGGTCTAGTCTGAACTAGACAATATGTCTTGGCTGTGATAACTGATAACATCAAATACTGAAACAAATCCTCCCTACAGAAGCACATTTGAAGAATCTAAAAATATATAATCTAGACACAGCCTTCCCCAAGGCAACACCCTCCAGGTATTTTGGACAGCTATTGCCATCATCCACAGCCAGCTGATTTTGAGGGAAGATTATGAATAGCCTATGCTGAGAGGCTGGATCCTACAAGTTAAATGTTTGAGAAAAGCAATAGAAAAGATTTCAGATAAGAAATATAAAACCTACTGAACGCAGGTGCTGTGTTTGCTGTCCTCAAAAGCTACCACTATTGCCACCTGCATACAAGCAATCACGATTTAAAAATACCCCCATCCTGTTTTGTTTTAACTGGGATCCTGCATCCTTACAAGTACCCTGTGGCCTTATTTGGGAGACCCCTCTGCCTAGGGAAGAATTTGGGACACCTCCTTTACCCAAAAATGTTGTAACCACAAAGGGACTCAAAATATGCAGGACACTTGTGAAGGGCCTGCTGCACTGTCACCCCCCCCCCCGCTTCTGCCACCCCTGCCAAACCCTGCTAAAACCTGCTCCTCGCTGGGACCAGCACCTTCGACTGGAGCCAAATAATTGCTTGGTCCTTTGTTGTTTGGTGTCTACAGCCCCGGGGCCTTCATTTGTGGGAACTTGCTGTGGCTAGTGCCTCCCTCTTTAATTACCTTCTGCTCCTGCTCATGTACCCGCTCCCTTGGCTTACTCACTCCCCAGCAGCTAGGCGATTCCCCAAAAACCTTGGTCCTTTAAATTGGGCCTTGGCAGCTGCCTCTCCCCCCCCCAGCGAAAAGTACTTTGTATCAAAGCACATAACTGCGATGATGCGAACTGCGGTTAAACCGAGAGAGCCTTCGAGCTTTATATCGCCAGACTAAGTTTCAGTTGTGGCTTTTATAATAACATTAAGAAGAGTACTGCTGGATCAGAATGAGGGACAATCTGTTCAGCCCAAACCAGCTTTTTTTTGGACTCTCATGTCAGAATTTCCCACCTGGTATGCTCAATCCCCAGGAATGCCCTGTTTGGCTTTGGGATTCTGGGAGTTGTAGGCCAAAAAAGTAACCATTTCAAGCTCTGTTTCCAGGAATGGCAAGGCAGATGCCTTAAGGAAGCCAATAAAACAGGACACAATGACAATTACCCACCCACTGATTTGTCTCAAGCCCTTTTTTCCAGATATAGTACTATTGAACATGGAGGTTTCATTAAACTGTTAATGGCTACTAGCTGTTGATTGGTAAATCTTCCATGAATTTATTCCCTTGAAAGACACTGGCCACCCTTACATCTTTTGGCGAAGAAACTTTTGTTAAGTATATGTTGTGTGCAGAGGGGTCCCAAAGACTGGATGAGGTGGGGCTGAGCTTCCCCCAAAGGATCTGACAAAATTGGACCACCAGGAATTCTATGTAATTGTAGGAATTATCAATCAGAAATGTACTAATTTTTTTAACTAACACTGAGAAATATTAAAACAGCTATCGTACTTGAGCTCTCCTAAGAATAATACAGACTGCCTACAGTCTGTCCTAGACACACTTACTTGGGAGAAAACTATGCTGAATATGTAGAGGACATGCTAAACAGTGATTGTGTTTGGAAGAGTCGTCATATTTAAGGATTTTTCAGTTATAATGGATAGATAAAGCAATTTGTCTTCAACCTGTAAGTTCCTGCAAACAGGCGAATTAATGACAACCTTCCTGCCAATATTAAATCCTCTGTTAAAAAAAGGTCCAGGATGCTTGGTTGTGTAATGTAGCATTTCCTCACTCTACATCCCTGTTCAGAAACTCTCACCTGCGTGAACCTGAATTCTAGAATCATGAACGAGGGAGAAAAATCTGTCTTTCTCCATTCTTTCCATTTATAATAGTATGGATTTATATGTTGTGCCTCCTTCTATATATTCCTATATTTGCCTCAGTGCCATAGGGACGGGGGCGAGGAGGTGGTGTACCCTGAGTGACATTTTTGGGTGTGCCACTGCTCCTTGCCTGCCCCCCCATGTGCCATTGCCCCACTGCTGCACGCCTTTGCCCCACTGCTGTGCACTGTCATCCCGTGCATGCGCACCGTGCTCTGCCCACACCCCTCTGCCCCCACCCCACCCCACCCCACTATGCCACTGATTTGCCTACTGAGAAGTATGTGCAAATGTGTTGAATTAAATTTACTTCCAGGTAAGTGGTGTTGTACTATATCCCTGGATACCAGGGTTTGATTCCTTGTTCAGCCATGGAAATCCACTGGGTGACTTTGGGCATGTCACACACTCTCAGCCCAAGAAAACTTATAGGTTCTCCTTAGGATCACCTTAAATTGGGACACAACAACAAGTGTATATAGGATCTCAATCTTAATAGCGGTAGTCATTTTCGTAAGCTGACAAGGGAAATTACCCCAACCCCTCAACACTTTTTGTCCCACTTTTTAGTATCTTTTCAAGGAACAGCACCACAGACTTATATAAAAGCAATATGATACTAGCATTTCCCCCCATTCTTCTTCCTAACAACATCCTGTACTGATTTCGCCTTTTTCATTGTTCCTGCATATATAATTGACAATCTGCTATGAGCTGTCCACACGACCCTAAATTTGCTGGATGATTTATCACAGACAGTTCTACTCTTTTTAACATGCACATGGTTAATATTTTTATCCCATTCCATATAATTCAGCATTTACTGTATTTACTTTGAAAGTTGTTTGCTCTTTGCTTGACCGATTCACCCTTTTTGGTGAAATCCACTTAATTCTTCACATCCTGAATAAGTGTTTCTTATCCACAAACTTGGTTGGCGATTATATTTCTTTGCCCTGAACATAGGCATTATGCAAGCCTAAATCAAAAATCATAGAAGGAACCACAGAAAGTATTTCAGGTAATACTTCTGTTCTGTTCATCATTTGTACTCAACCCATCCTAGTGAGGGTAGTACAGCTGTGATTTTTAAGCCTGTTTATAAGTCAAGAACATGTGGATCTCCAGATATCCTTGGATCACAATTCCTAGCACCTTTTGCTAGCAGAGCCAATGGAGAGGAGTAATGTGAAACTGCAGTCCAAAAATGTCTGAAACTTCACACAACTCCCACCCTGCTATGCAGGAAGTGTGGGCTCTCAGATTCACCAGAGAGGCCATTTGCTCAGCCTTGTTATTTCATTTGCTATTCTGCCACAAATGACCCATGGTCCAACAGGAAGGAGCAAACTCATTCTAGAGCAATAGAATAAGCCTCTCTGCCCACACACACATTGAACCATGGGTCATAGCTGTATGCTAGTTAATGGCTGTGTGTGAACGTTCAAGATTGGTCAAATATTGTAGAGCAGGGGTGGGCAAAATGCAGTCTTGGAGCTGCCTGCAGTCTCCCAGTCAGTTTTTGTGGCCTTTGAAACACCACCTGAAACTATCCGATTCACATCTGACTGTCCTTTCCAGCAGCAGCTGGAAAGAATATTCTGATTTTTCTCTCCAAAATCAGCACTGGGCTTCTGTCCACTTCTGATTCTCTTTTGGCACCTCCCCGAAGAACCAGGGGCAGAAAAGGAGCTCTTGGATTACTAGAGTTGCCTGCTCTTGTTTTAGAAAAATTAACACTGAATACAAAGAAGCAATCCTCCTTATGCAGCATCCCCAATCTTGAGTATGCCTTGTCCCGTCCAGGAGGGAATTGCAGTGGTTAGGAGAAAAGGGACACAGCTTTCTAATTTAGCTTTCTAAGTGGCAGTGTGGGGAGGAAAACTGCTGATTTCTTGCAAACTAAAGAAGTTTTACTTACTTTGCAGCAGAGTTGTGTTCCTTTGTATTTTGGATTAATTAATGTGTAAGCATAATCACCCCAATATGTTCTGCTTATATAGATGTGAATCACACCATATGTGCAGCGCTGGAAAATAAACCTGCTTTTGAAACTAATGATTTAAAAGACTATTTGTGCAGAAGTGTATATATACATATATATATATTTGTTATAGTCTCATTAGGATGTCAGGATCAAAATGGATCAGGATCAGGATGAGGGCAGGCAGACATTGGGACTAGATGTTGGATCACATGACTTGAGCTCCCAGTTTCAGTTAGTGATTCCCAAGGCAAGCTTGCCCAAGTCCTTTAATCTTTTTCTCACTTACTTTTTCTTACTGGTTCTCAAGCTTGTCTTGAGGTTTATTAATGATTCCCAAACATTCCTGCATTGTTTTGGCTACACTCCTTTCCAGCTGCTCCTGCATTTGACCAATAACTTCAAAATTATAACCTTCCATGTTGGAGGTGGTAAAACCCCTCTTGATTCTGTTATTAAAATCTACAAAATGACTCTGGAAATGCCAATAAAAGTCTTGGAAGATGTTTTACATTTGACTTCAATAGTATGAATAAATAATCCAAAACCGCAGTTCCAAAGGTACACTCACAGGATCCAGGCAAAAGCCTTCTTGAAGGATGTGGACAGCAATCCAGGGACAGAACACCAAATTTAAAAATATTAATTTTTAGCTTTTTTTTTTTTTTTGCTTATTCAATTATCCCTGGTATTAGATCTGATGATACTTAATAACACTTACAAAAGCAACGCCACTCCTTCCTGTTCTAAAAGAGATTGCTGATTGATGTAGAGATTTTGCTGGACTTGTCCCTTCTTCAGCACTGCCTAGGCAACCTTACTCCTTTCTTTTGCAATTGCTTATTGAACATCTCTCCATTTCTCTTGTCCTCTTCCTTGCCTGGTTCCAGTCAAAACATCTTGTCCTTCACTTCCCTCCTTTTTTTTTCATCCTCTTTCTCCCCCCTTGCAACTCTTACCTACATTCTTCTCTCTAGTTTCTCAATTTTCCTTTTTTTTCTCTTTCCTATTTTGTTTCTCCCTGCTTCTGGCTGTTTCCTCCTCTCTGCCTCATTCTTTTTTTCTCCTTCTCCTGCACCGAATAGCTTTCACCAAACCTCCAACTCTCTCTTATCCCTCTTTTCTCTTTTTCTCCCTTTCCACTTGGTCACTTGTCTTCGCTACCCTTCTGTAGCCTTTCCTTCCTTATCGCTCATCCTCTTTCTCCTTTTCCACCCTTCCCAATTTTCCTGGGTCCTTTTGCTTTTTCCCTCCCTTTTACTCCTCATCCTTCTCTTTCTCAATTGCTCTCTCTTTCTGCCCAGTTCTCATAATCACACTTCCCATCCCTCTCCTCCATTTCTTTCTCTCCAGCTCTTTCTCATTCCTTCCACTGAAATAAAATCTTCAAAATGTGATTGGAAAATGTGAGATTCTCAGCATTTTAAACTCCATAGGGCTTATTTCTAATAGATATGCAGAGAAAGTATCAGCCTGTTATTCTCTATTGACTTGTTGGTGTCAAATATTTGGCTATTATTGATAGCATGACTATTTTTATTGTAATAATTGTTTGCAGGACAAGGGAGGATTCCACCACCTGCTTGTTTTTTCAAAAAAATATGGCCAATGAGGAGCACTGCTTCATAGGAACAAGCAATTAAAAGCAGAATTTGGAAGACATTCTTTTTGCTTCCAAGCAGAGCCTGGAAAACATTCTTTGACTCGATTACAGTTTCCATGTCTTGTTAAAGGCAGAGCTAGAGAAAAAAAAGTTGGGGAAAATCCATTCAGAGAGAGTTTGGAAAACCTATTAGTTTGACTGGATATTGTTTAAAACAATTTTATTTAAAAAATTATAAAAGCACATACGAACAAGACAAACAAGAAAACCAAAGAACAGCAAATTACAACAACAAAGTATAACAATCAAATCAACCAATACAAAAATGAACAACAACAGAAATATATTAAACACTAAATACTAAATTAGAACAAAACTAAAAATGATAAATACATTTTTTAAGAAATACGTTCCAGCTTTCCTAACCTGTTTTTAGGTAATATACCCCCCCCCAAAAAAACCTTCTCCAGTTATTAGTATCTTTCTGATACTTCCACTGCTATGCTTCTCAGTATATTAGATAATAAATCCTACTGTCAATAAATTCTACTTTTTTTCTTGCAAAAAGCTTATTAAAGATCTCAAAAGAACACAAATGATTTTTTCATTGATCTTTCTGTTATCAGTATCGTTAGTTTACCCATTTCAGCTAAGTCCAACAAGTTGACTAAACCTTCTAGGTGTTGCTAAAAGCATTGCTTGCAAAGGTGGTAAAAAAGAGCTGAGAAAAGTTTTTGTGTGTATGTTCATTGCAGAGTTTATAAAACTTAATTTCCAGCCAGGAAACGATTTTTTCGTTTGTTAGACTTTGTGTTTTTTATTTGAACAGCATGCTCTCAGCAACGATGACTGATGCTCACCCCTTTTTGACATCGAGGCCTATCCCTAAATTTCAAAAAATTCCCTCTGAGATCTCAAGATTGGGATGTTCCAGATTTGGCAGCCATAGGTGCAGGACAAGCTTTGTGGACGACTGATGCTCTCTGCTTCAAAATTTTGCGACTGATTCCTGCTCCTCAGAATCTGATGTCTGAGGCAGTCATCCTTGAGAGTTCTGCCTAACTTGAAAGCTCGCAAAGCATTTTGTGCCCTTTGAGTTGGCTCAATAGAAGGTATTGACCTAGCACAGAATCTAACATTTTCATTTGGGCTGACGTGGTTGATTTTCTTTTAAAATAATCTACCATCCCTGCTGTTCAGTGATGGCAATAAATCTGCACAGAACAGTATTTCCCTAGGTAAGCTGTAGACAGTGCTATTCATTTGTTACACTACACTGATGATACTTTCTCCTGACTGCTGTTCAGTTAAGACATAACCATGTGAAATAATAAAGGCAAATATATTGCTAATATGCACACAGAACAAGAAAGACAAGGAGTTTCTGCTTACTCTGCTATTATGCTGAACTCTGAAGCCTGTGCTCTATTAATGCTATTTTAAGTTAATGTGACCTGGCATAGGAATTGTTCAAAGAGCTGATGGGCTATTTTAATTTAGCATTGAAAACCTTTATAAATGATGAAACTGAATTATGGTTGTGGGGGATTAGTGAGTTTTCTAATTTCACATGGGAACAAAGCCCTTATTTTCCTACCTCCTAAACTCTTCTGCTGTAATAATTAGGCTGGAATCTTATACATATTTACCCAGGATTAGATCCTCTTGATGTCACTGGAGCTCACATCCAACTAGACATATATGGATTGCAATGTTTGTCTCATACTTCAGAATGGAGAATGGAACCCTGGTGTCCAATCGTATCTTCCTCCCATCTCAAATATTTTTGTTGCCACTACCCTGTCCTGCTCCCAAAAACTGAAAAGCTATTATTGGTGATGAAGCTGGGACATTAAAATTACCAGCTTTCAGAACACTTAATTTAACTATTCTATTTTTACATGAGGTAACCATTTTTAGCCACTTGATATTAAAGTAAATATGACACACTTGGCTGTCTTCACACTGCATAGTTACAGCACTGTGGTCTCCTTTAACTGCTGTGGCAACATCCTGTGGAATCCTGGGATTTGCAGTTTATGTGTTGTGTGCCTTCAAGTCATTTCTGAGATGAGGTGCCCCTAAGGTGACACTATCACAGGGATTTTCTTAGCAAGAATTGTTCAGAGGAGATTTCCCATTGCCCCCTTCTGAGGCCTTTCTGCCCTACACTGTTATAATGCTATTATTCCACTTCCAACATCCTGTGGAATCCTGGGGTTTGTAGTTTACTGAGGCCAAAGAGCTCTCTGGCTGAGAATTCTGAATGCCCCTCCCTAAACCGCAAATCCCAGGATTCCATAGGATGTTGAAAGAGGAATAATATGAGTTGGATACATGGGTGAGGGCATGGAAGACAGATGTAAAATTTACACCAAGTTTGAATTTAAGAGAAAATTTTTATAAAATGTTATATAGATGGTACATGACACCTGTAAAACTGAAAAAAATAACAAGAAATGGGAATGGAAAATGTTGGAAATGTGATGAGAAAGAGGGATCTTTTTTTCATATGTGGTGGACCTGTAAAATAGCAAAAAAGTTTTGGAAAGAAATACATGATGAAATTCAAAGAATGTATGGTTTTAACTTTGAAATGAAGCCAGAACTTTATTTGTTGAATATGCTGGGGCAACAAAGGGAAATAAGATCTCATCAAAAGACATTGTTATATATAATATCTGCAGCAAGATTGACTTATGCTCAACATTGGAAAGAAGGAAAATATATTGATATAAGAGAATGGAAATTCAAAGTCGTGGATATGGTAGCGACAGAAAAGCTAACTTTTTCACTTAAAAATAAGCCAATCCAGGGTTTTGAAAGAAAATGGCGAGAGGTATTGAATTGGATAAAGGAATGAAATAGGGGGAAAGAAAGAAAGGCTGTGAGAAAGGAGGAAGACAAAATGAGGTGCTAAAAGATAAATTGTAAATAGTTACATATAAGCTAAAAGTAATAGTATACAATTGTTATAAAATGGAGATAATGTATGGAATGGAATGTTCATATGGAATGGAATACTAAACTCAGATTCAATTGGGAAAATTGATATCTGGAAGCGGGGAGGTTTTTTTATTGTTTTTTCATTAAAATTTTTAATAAAAATTAATTTAAAAAAGAAAGAGGAATAATAGCACTATAACAGTGTAGTGCGGAAAGGCCGTGAGGCTCAGAGAGTGGGACTTGCACAAGATCACCCAATGGGTTTCCGTGGGTAAATGGGGATTTGAACCCTGGTCTCCTGGAGTCTTCATTCAACGCTCAGACAACTATACTTCACTGGCTCTTCTGCAGTTTTGAGAGCTCACCAAGTGAATAGCCTCAGAATTCCATAGGATACAATCATGACAGTTAAAGTGGAAGCATGGTGTAGTGTGTGAAAGGTCCCTGGTTTTCATTCTCACTTTATTTCAATGCTTTACGAAGAATATTTTTCTTCACTGCATAACTTCCATCCCTCTAGGCAGTAGAATTCTGTTGATTAGAGCTGGTGTCCCTCCCTGCAGCTTTTGGAATTCATTCATCAACCTCCTTTGTAGTTTGTGTTTTTTTTAAGAAGTTTCATCTACTAGGCTACACATTATTTCTGATTCCTAAACAACGTTCCTGAGAATTAAGATGCTCAAGATATGCTTGTAAGAACTGTGCTGCTAACTCAAACCAACAATGTCAACATTTGCAGAGTTCTCTGCAGAAGCACATCAGCTGAAATACATCGAACAAAATTACGCACTGAAAACCTATTAAACAGCTTACACTTTGGTAATTTTTTTAAGGCAGTGTTTCTTGCTTCTTGTTTAATCCAGCATAAGCTTTTCAAAAGCTGGTTTGTTCCATCAAAGGAAAGTTTCTTCATGAGCTCAGCCTCTTTGGAAGGTAATCAGATAAGCAAGATTATTTTTAAGTACTGAGCAGTTAAATCAAATCACATCAAGTCGCTAAAACAACATTTGCAAGACCTGGTATGCCACATAAATGTTTTTTTCCTCTTGAAAAAATTAAATTTCTCAATCACTGTTGTTAAACATTTTAGTTTTATTTGTTTTCAATAGTTCAAGTTGCAGCCTGATCTTCCATATAGGAGATATATTGCAAATGTTAGAACTTAAAATAACAGCCTCTTATACAGTTTTTTGAGTTTTATAAAATAGGAATTTGATAATTTACTATCTACAGTCGACCCTCCACATTTGCAGGTTTGACTTTCATGGATTAGACTATTTGTGAGTTTCTTCAAATTCTGCCCTTGACCTCAGGGACTTCTTTTCTGGGAGAACCTTCCCTCTTGGTGACTCCTATTAGGCCACACAGCCCTTTAAATACCTGCCTCTGGTCCTCCTCCTCTACCAGCTGCCTCCTGGACAGTCAAAGATGGCTCACAGCCCAATTTCTCAGCATCACAAACCCTCTCCTGATGTTCCCATACATGCAAGGAAAGAGATGGGCAAGAGAGATGAAATTTAGGGCCACCATGCCACCCCACCCTTTTCCCTCTCCTTTCCCTGACCTGCTTTGGACCCTGGGTCCCAGATCTCCCCACCATGCTTCAGCACCCTTTCCACCAACACACACAAACACACACTTTGATATTTGTGATTTTTCCATTTTTGTGAGAGTTCTGCGCCCCTAACGCTAGTGAACATGGAGGGCCAACTGTCTATTTCCAACATGCTTTACAGGATGGACTCTTCTGAATCAGTTAAATAAGCCCAAATTCTGCTTCTGTTAGAATTTTTAACAATAGAAGATAGGGTACATTGATTCTGCTGACTAGCTTTTAACTGCTGGGCATCTTGGGCCCCATTTCCTTAGGGCTTAAACTGAATGGTTGCTCACTGACATACAAAAAGAGGAAAGCTCTCTGCAAGGTCAGCTGTTCCTGCAAGCAGAGGCAGCTGCTGCCATGAGAACAATTTCTTGTGGTGTGTGCATGCATAGTAAGCTCCAAAGAAACTGTGCAGAGGGCAAGAACAGTTCTTGAAGCTATCAAAGAATATGCTGTTGCCATCATAGGCATTAAAATTGTTTGAGACTCAACACATTCAGTTTGAGCTGGAGCACTTGAGACTCCTTCCCTTCCCTTTTCCATCCATCCAAATACAGCAATGACAATGAAGAATCATAGAGTGCCTTACAGACTAACAATGCTGTGGAATAAATGTCATAAAATCATAGAATCCTGGAAGGGGCCTCATGGGTCCTTTGAGTCCAACCTCCTGCAGGATCTCTAGCAAAATCATCCTCCACAGGTAGCTATCCGGCCTCTTTTTGAAGTCATTTAGAGGAGACCCAACCACTTCTCTAAACACAAAACACGCACCAAAAAAAATCCTAACTGTAAAGACAAGCAGATAAAAACGGGATGAACACATGACTTTGAGCTCCCCAGAGAAAGGCTATGATCTGATATGTTAATATACTTCCTCAAAATTGAACAATACTGTGAATATTTAAACTTAAAATTCAGGGAAAAATATGTTAAATTGATCAATACTATTCCTATTCAGTAGGACCCCCATATCCGTGGATTCATTATCTGCTGATTCAGTTATCTGTGGTTGGCTCCCTGCTGCCGCTGCGGTAGCAGCAGCGGTGGGGTGGAGAGAGGCAATGAACAGGATGCCGCCTCCTGCTCCTCGCCCTAGGCCCGATCGTGCTGGCAGGAGGCGGGAGAGCAGCAAAGAGTGCGTGATTGCGCTCATCGCCACCTCCTGCTCCTCACCCTAGGTCTGATTGTGCTGGCAGCGGGTGGGAGAGAAGCGATGAGCACGCAAGTGCGCTCATCGCTGCTTCCTGACCCTTGCCCTAGGCCTGATCATGGTGGTGGCCTGCAAGAAAACAGCGAGGATTGTAGGATCACACTCCTCGCTGTTTTCCCACCTCCTGCCTCCAGCCTCAGGCCAATCGTGGCGGCAGCTGGTGGGAAACAGTGGGGAACGCAGGATCTCACACTCCCCGCTGTTTTCCCACTGGCCGCTGCCACGATCAGGCCCAGGGCGGGCAGTGGGACAGGGTGTTTGGTACTATGTGTGGATTTCAGTATCTGTGGGGAAGCCCAGAAACAATCCCCCGCAGATACGGGGGTCCTACTGTACTATTCATTCACTTATGGTTAGTATATAATATAATAGACGTAATGTTCTACAATGTTATTTTTAATTATACTATTCCAGTGATACCATTGCTAATTCCCCCCAACAACATCTGAAATAGCTGGTAACCTTTTCCCACTCTTTCTTCAATTTGGTCAGAGACCCTTCTGTTACCACACTCTACACCCCCACTCTGCAGGATGTGCAATTTTCATAATTGAACATATTTATGGCTGGAAAACATGTTTGAATGTGTACTGTCTGGAAGCATATGCCAGGTCAGGATGACCTCAGACATGGTCTGGTCATAACTTCAGAGAAGATGAGGCAGGAAAATCTGGCTCTAACGGGTTTGTGATAATCTTTTTAATACCCCCAGGTCCGTGCATACAATGGAAGGTAAAACTGCCCAGGTGAAGCAATCAGGGACCTCACTGTGATCCTGCCCTACAGAAATCCTCCCTAGACTCTCTGCCTGACCAGACATTAAATGAATGTCATGACTCCCATCAATGTTTTGTCACCTAGACTCAAGACAATCAGCCCATTCTGGACTCTGTTGTCAACCCATAGAAAAAGCAATTGCCACTTTGTCTATGGGCCCTCCTTCACGGTAGAAATAGGATATACAAACCCCAACTTCATCCCCAGCAAATTGTAATGCATGGGCATATTACGCTGCACATAATACCCCGGACTGGAGTCCTCTCTACAGTTAGTACTGGTATATACAGGTGAAAAGATTCTGTCATTAATCTCCTATCGCAAGTCTTCTTTGAGCTATAATTCCTGAATTTCTAAGGAGATGCTAGCATTGTGTGTGGAACTCAAGGCCCCTCACTTCTTAAGGTAACACTTTTTTAGTCAAATTATCCATCTCTGCTATATCAAGCAGTTTTCATCATCTGATCATCCTGAGATGGTATTGTGGGTTCTTTCAATTTCTAAGCATAAAATATTCTTACTGCTGTTGTCATATTTTGTACAACTCTTGTTCTAGTCTATCTAATAATCAGTCAGTCCCCATAGGAAAAGCTCTGGCTTCATATGAATTTTTGTTTTCAAAATATCCTCCATTAGTTGATGAATCTGCACCCAAAATTTTATTGCTTTTTCACAAGTCCACTGCAAATGAAAAAAAAACCTTTCAGTCTGTTTACATTTCCAACAAAAATTTGAAGATCCTTTATACATTTTAGACAATTTCTCTGAAATTAACTACTTATATATCATCTTATAAAAATTTCTCTCAGATCATAAAGTAAATTTAAATCTTTCATCCATATCTTTACCCATTGTTTCATCTGAGTCTCATGGCCCACATTTTGAGTTCATTTAATCATACACTCTTTTATTTGTTCCTCTTCCATCTCTATCTTCAACAACAGTTTATACATTTTAGCTATTAAATATTCACCATCTTTACACAATTGTTCTTCAAATTCAGATTTTTATTCATTTTATATCATTCAGTTAATAGTCTATAAGCAAACCATCTAATATCAAAACCACTTTGAATCAATTCCTTGTTTGTTTTCATTTGCAATTTTTCTTTATCTATTTGTTTCAATAATCTGTATGCTAGCCATTTATCCTTATGATTATTAAAATTTACATTTGCTCTAATTTTATCATGCCATCCAAATTTTAAACCAAAACCTTCTAGTTGTAAAAGTCTTTCTCTTTTCAACATAATCCAATCTTTCAACCACATCATGCAGGACCCATAATAGTTCCATTTCAAATCCAGAAGGCCAACTCCACCTCTCTATTTGGCATCTTGTAAAACCTTCAGTCTTATCTTTGGTTTGGTTTTGACATTAAAAACAATAAAAAGGGCTTTTTTAAATACGTCCGCAGCAAAAGGAAAAAGAAGGAGACGATAGGGTCTCTGCGCAGAGAAGATGGAGAATTACAGGGGGAAGGGAAAAGGCAGAACTACTTAACACCTTCTTTGTCTCAGTTTTTTCCCAGAAGGATACAAGCACTCAACCTGGCGGTAGGGGAGCAGGTGAGGAAGCAGGGGAAATGAGGCACGTAATAGGTAGAGGGGTGGTACAGGAATACCTGGCCACACTGGATGAATTTAAGTCTCCAGGGCCAGATGAATTGCATCCTAGGATATTAAAAGAGCTGGCAGAGGTCATTTCGGAACCGCTTGCTATAATCTTTGAGAAATCTTGGAGGACAGGAGAAGTTCCAGCAGACTGGAAGAGAGCAAATGTTGTCCCCATCTTCAAGAAGGGGAAAAAAGAGGACCCAAATAATTATCGCCCAGTCAGCCTGACATCAGTACCCGGAAAGATCCTGGAGCAGATCGTTAAGCAGTCAGTTTCTAATCACTTAGAAAGCAAGGCGATAATCACGAGAAGTCAACATGGATTTCTCAAAAATAAGTTATGCCAGACTAATCTTATCTCTTTTTATGATAGAGTTACTAGCCTGATAGGTGAAGGGAATGCTGTGGATGTAGCATACATCGATTTCAGTAAGGCCTTTGACAAAGTTCCCCATGACATTTTTGCAAAAAAACTAGTAAAATGTCGGCTGGACAGGGCTACTGTCAGGTGGATCTGTAATTGGTTGACTGACTGTTCCCAAAGGGTGCTCACCAATGGCTGCTTTTCATCCTGGAGAAAAGTTACTAGCGGGGTGCCACAGGGTTCTGTCCTGGGCCCAGTGCTGTTCAATATATTCATCAATGACTTGGATGAAGGAATAGAGGGCATGCTCATCAAATTTGCAGATGACACCAAATTGGGAGGGGTTGCTAATATGCCAGAGGACAGGATCAAAATTCAAAATGACCTGGATAGATTGGAGAGCTGGGCCAAGGCTAACAAAATGAAATTCAACAGAGAGAAGTGTAAGGTTCTACACTTAGGTAGAAAAAATGGAATACAGAAATATAGGATGGGGGACAAGTGGCTGGATAGCAGTACGTGTGAAAGGGATCTAGGAGTCTTAATAGACCACAAGCTGAACATGAGTCAGCAGTGTGATGCGGCAGCCAAGAAAGCCAATGCAATTCTCGGCTGCATCAATAGGAGTATGGTGTCTAGATCGAGGGAGGTACTGGTACCACTCTACTCTGCTTTGGTTAGACCTCATCTTGAATACTGTGTCCAGTTCTGGGCACCCCAATTCAAGAAGGACATGGTCAAGCTGGAGCAAGTCCAGAGAAGGACGACCAAAATGGTGAGAGGCCTGGAAGACATGCCCTATGAGAATAGACTTAGAGAGCTGGGTATGTTTAGTCTGCAGAAGAGAAGGTTAAGAGGGGACATGATAGCTATGTTTAAATATTTGAAGGGATGCCATGTAGAGGAAGGAGAGGGCTTGTTTTCTGCTGCTCCAGAGACCAGGACAAGGAGCAATGGATTCAAGCTGCAGGAAAGGAGATTCCACTTGAACCTCAGGAAGAACTTCCTGACGGTCAGGGCTGTCCAGCAGTGGAATATGCTGCCTTGGAGTGTAGTGGAGTCTCCTTCCTTGGAGGTTTTTAAGCAGAGGCTAGATGGCCATCTGTCGGGAATGCTTTGAGGGTGTTCCTGCATAGCAGGGGGTTGGACTGGATGGCCCGTGTGGTCTCTTCCAACTCTACATTTCTATGATTCTATGATTCTTTCCCTGCCAAACAAATTTAGGTATATCCTTTGTATCATCAGCAAATGCTCTTAACTTGAACACCTACTTCTCTATTGACATTCCTTTAATATTTTCTTTATGTCTAATAGTCCCCTGTTAAGTACTTTCAAAATTAGTATAAACAGCAAAGGGCACCCTGTCTTGTCCCTCTCTCTTTACCACAGAAATCTGTTTTATCTCCATTTACCAAAATCTGTGTCCTCTGACAAGAATAAATAGCTCTAATCCAAGTAATAAAATTATGGCCAAAATTCATCTTCTCCAGCAGTCATAAATGTCCTGGATACATTATCAAAGGCCATCTCAGCTTCCAGAAAATATAGAGCTGCTTGCTTTTCGTTGTAGACCTCTAAATATTTTAATATATCTGCAATGCACCTTGTTTTATCTCTCATCTGTTACTTAGGGAAAAATCCAGACTAGTCCTCATCCATAACTATGTCAAGAATCATCTTCATTCTTTCTGCCAAAATTAAAGTGAAAATCTTGTAGTTATTATTCAAAAGAGAAATTGGTATGTAATTTTTTTTTTGGAACTGTTGTGTCTCTATCTTCCTTTGGAATCAACATTATGTTTTCATGAATCCAACTTTCTTCTACTTTTCCAGTATCTATAATTGAATTCATCAGTTGCTGAAAAGGCAGGTACAATTGTTCTTCCAGACTTCTATAATATATTGCAGAGAGGCCATCTAATCTGGCATTTTCTCTGTTTTCTTAAAGATCTCCACCATTTCTGCCAGTTATATTGACATGTAAGTTAGCCCTTTGAACATCTGTAGTATTTGGTAAGTTCTGCATCTCCAAATATCTTTTAATTTTTTTCTTGTAATTCTTTTTTTTCCTTCTTTATAAATTGATGAGAAAAATTTGGAAAAAAATTTTTTTGTCTTATCATTGTCTGTGATTATTCTTTTTCTATCTCTAATATTCGAAATCGACTTATTTTCTTTTTCCTTCTTTAAATTGTAAGCTAACCATTTTCGTGGTTTATTTTCAAATTCAAAATATAGCCAGCCCTCCACAAAAATGGATAAAAAGGGAAAGAGCAAGAGCTCTATACACTTCCATGAGTTCATTGAACGAAAGGTGGAATCTAAATGTAACTTATGAATAAAATAATATTCAACAGTGTTTATCCTTGCTGCTGATGCTGTTTTGCAGAATGATAAGAAACTTCCATACAGCCAAAATATACATTACATGCAATGAAGTGTGAGTACAGCTGGATAATAGTGTAAGGAGGTGGGATTTTGTAGTAGAAAAATGACTGCAGGACATTTGGAAACAAGTTATTTAATACACACCCTGTAAATTGCTTCCCCCCATTTTCATTCACTTTAATCCTTGGATGGATTTTATGAACAAGGATGTACTTTTGCTAGAGGAGAAACAGGTAGGGCTGTCTTTTGTTAAATATTGAAATCTCTTGCTCATGGATAACAGCGTCCTGCAAGCTTCAGGCCCTTTCCACACGTGGAGGGAGAAACGGGGTAAAACGCGCAGAAACGGAGCTTACCAGAAGCCGAGTAAGTCCGTCACCACGAGGAGCAGCGCAAGTTCGCTGCTCCACACTCCTGCGGTGTCCGGCGGCATCCAAAATGGCAGCTTACGGCTGGCGGAGGCTCTCCACCGACCGGAGAAGCTCACCAGCCAGAAGCCTGCCCCCTGGCAGATCTGCAGGCATGCACTTGCGCATGCCTGCAAATCTACACTGGGGTGCTGCGATGGGGTAGGACGGGGCTGCACGCTCATGTTTTATAAAAACCACTTGAAAAGTGGTTTTTAAAAAACATGCGGCGCCACCACGTCCGGTCGCTTCAGGGCAGTTTGAGGTGTAGAACCTCAAAATTATAAATGCCCCAGCGTACCCCACAGTGTAGACGATCTCCGTTAGAGGTTGCTCTACACCGTTTTAATTGCCCCATGTGAAAAGGGCCTTAGTTTGTAGCGGAATTAGGGCTTGCAGGACTAAAGCCCTTGAACTTCCACACCTTCCAACTGTCCTGATTTGGTAGGGACAGTCCCAGTTAATCCTCTGCCATCCCACTTTTTCAGCTCCTTTTAAAAGTTCCCAATTTCTCTTTCCACTTTCCCCCTTCATCTTCAGTTTACTTCAGTTGCTTCTGACTGCGTTTAAAGTGTAAAAGTAGTTTGTACTCCATTAACTGAGCAGGAGGGAGACAAGGGGGTAGAATCTTGCCCTTCCCAGTAGGCTCAAACAAAAGCAAACTGCTGCAGCGCTTCCTGGCTTTTGTGTTCTTCCTCATTAATAATTTTCCCATCTTGACCACACTTCAATGTTGGTTTGCCACATATAGCCCAGTTTTCATCTGAGAAATGTCAGAGGGCATGAACTTTTTGTTTAGCAGCCTATTAGATCGTCTTCCACTGCCACCACCTCCAAAGGTGTCTCTTTTCTCTGAGTTTAGTTGCAATTTGCAGAGTAGCTGGAGCAGGAATGGACTGCCCTAAAACAATGTACTCAGGAAGAGAGAGGCAGCTGCCTCAGATGACAAGTTCTGGGGACAATAAACTATTGGAAAACAGAGTTGTGGATAGCCACACAGCTTCTCCCTCCAAGATACCCTGTTGCCCTCAGATATGGGAGAAGGTGCTACATACTCTTCAGGATTTAACAGATGAAAACTTGTGTGGTCAAGCAACTTCAGAGTGGAGTCGATATAGCAAAGGCCCTTTCTGCACCGGGATATTAAAATGGTGCAGAGCTACCTCCAGCGGAGGTCTTCTGCACCGTGGAGTGGATTGAGGCGGACTATTTTTTGTAGTTCCTCACCTCAATCTGCTCTGAAGCGACTGGAACTGGTGGCGCAGCGTGCCTGCAGATCTCCCGGGGGGGGGGGGGGGCTTTAGGCTGGCGAGCTTCTCCAGTTGGTGGAGAACCTCCACCAGCTGGAAGCCGCCATTTTGGATGCCGAGGCCGCCATTTTGGACGCCGGAGGACTGCGGAACAGTGAGATCACGCTGCTCCGCATGGCAACGGACTTACCCAGCTGCCAGTAAGCTCCGTTTTAGAGTGTTTTCCCCCATTTCCCCCTCCACGTGCAGAAAGGGCCAAAGATTACTAATGTGGAAGTACAGACAAACCAGGAGAGGCTGCTGCAGTTTGTTGTTTGCCTGAGTCTGTTAGGAAGGGCAGGACTTAAATACCCTAAAGGCCCCAGATCCTGTCTGATCTTGGAAGCTAAGCAGGTGGTCAACCCTGGTTAGTACCTGGATGGGAGACTGCCAACAAATGCCAGGTGCTGTAGGCTATATTTCTGAGAAAGGAACTGGCAAAACTTCTGAGTATTCCTTTTCTAAGAAAACTCTGTGAAATTTATGAGGTCACTATAAGTTGACAGGAGACATGAAGCCACATACACACACATACACCCCTGTTATAATCTAAAGTAAAATGGAGTGGCTTGGTTTTGGGTGGCCCAAATCCATTAGAGTTATGAAAGATCTGCTCCTGACGCAGATGAAAAGTAGTAGAACTGGTCTGCCAATATAGATTGATACTGTTGCCTGAAGTTTTGGACTGTCCTTAGGGATGTCAGTGCAGGGATTGTCATGACGTGGGCCTACACATCAAAATGTATACTACACCACAGGCTGTGGTACTTGGGAAAATTACATTTTTGGAGATGCTAGCTCCCAAAATCTTTCTGCCAATATGGTCAATGCTGGTGGATTATGGGAACTGTAGTACACAAATAACTTTCCCAAGTTCTGTAAGAAAAAAAAAACAAGAGGAGCCAGCCATCCCTATTTTAGTGAGCTTGGTACTAGCAAAGGCATGTTTTGGAAGGGTGACACCTCCCTGACTCATGTACAGAGCTCTCTCATTCTGAACAAACCACATGGCATTGAGTTAGGTAGCTGGGCAGGTTCTGGAAGAAGGATAGCTAGCCTGACAGGTTTGGGGAGAAGGGACAAGCTGGGAAGAGTGCAGAGGAAGAGTGACTCTAATGCATATGTGGGTATGTATCACTCTCTGACTTTATTGGGAGACGAATAGGATGAGCGGGCATAAAATTCTGCATGTATGATTCACTGACTTAGCCTTGCCTAGAGAGTCTGTGCTAGGGAGAACAGCAGAATTCTCTACATCATGGCTAGGCAAACGTTTTTTCCATTGAGGTTGCATGCTCTTGGAGATGATATACCAGTGGAGACAAGCTAGAGGTGGATACAGCCAGACCCCTATGTATACAGGGCCACCTTTTTTCTGTTTCATTTCCCACTTTCTTGCTTCCTGCGTGTCCATTTTCCCTCTCCATCTGTTTCTCCCCTACATAGCAGGCTGTTGGGGAGAAGGTGGCAGATTGCTTTTGCTGAGATCTGAACTGATTATTTCCAGATATCTTAGGCTGAAGGCTACATAAAAACTACAGGTATTCCTCAGTTAATGAAGTACATGTATTCCTGGATATTAATTCTTTAACAGAAAATTCAATACCAGAGTAGGGTTATGGTTTGTTCCCCTTTTTCCAGACATGTCCACTTTTTCACAGCTAAAATTGTTTGTTCAGGTGCTTTATAAAATAGTCAGGTCTCCTCTGAATCATGGAAGCAATCAGCTTTTGTAAGTATAGCTATTTCAAATCTATGGGACAAAATCAACCTGACATACAGAGAATGTCCTATCACTAAGGTTGACTAAGATTGTAGCTTTTGAATTTATTTTCATCCTGCACCAATGGGACTCATGGAGAGAAGTGGAAGGGGGGAAAGAGGATAATGGTGATATTAGCTCTGGGAAGGAGCTACTGAGTGGTATGGAGTAGTGGTGGGTTTTCCTCTCTCTTCCAGAATACCCAGATGTTTATTTCCCCCTGCTTCCCCCTACTCAAGACCCTGCATCCATTGTCCCATTCACCATCCACCGCTCTTATTTTTGGTTCCCTTGACTGTTTTCCCTACTGCCATCCTACCTTGCAGGGTTGTTGTGGGAACCTGCAGTTCTGGACTAGTGGATGAGAGGCACAACTGATGGGCTTTTAATTCCACATTATGTTGGGATATTGCTGAAGTAACCAGATAAATTTTTGATATTATTAAATATCACTAAATAACCTATTGTTGTTATTTAAGTACAATGGAGGATAGGAATATATCTAGTAGCAATTACCACAGCTCATATAGTACGGGTAAAGAGTGAATTGTCATAGTGACTGGTGATTTCAAGTAGTCTATTTTATTTATTTTATTTTATTTTATTTTTGCTTTTCAGAATATGGTAACTCAATCCCAGAGGCACAAATAATATGGAAAGAATATAGATAGGTTCCAACACCACAAAACAAGGAGATCAGTTCAGTATGTTTCATCAAACTTTTTACCCAGGCTAACAATACCCACATGTGAAATGAGACAAATAGGTCAGGTAAGCCATGAATAAGTAAACAAAAGTATTCTGAACATTTTAGAAATGAGTTGAAGGCTTCTTCCAAAATGCATCCAGGGATGACTTTTTCTTTTGAAAGTACTACCCACAGGAGGTATGAAAAAACATAAACCATGGATAGAATATTACTATTTCTACCAACCAAAATCTTAGGCTATTTCCACACTACGTCCCCTTCCTGGCATGGGGATGTGTTGAAGCTGGTCCGCAATACGTGCTATCATACAACCTCATTGCAGTCTCACTCCTGTTGCGTCCCCAGTTGTTCTGGTTGAACGTTATACTATTACTGGAAAAAACTCCAGTAATGGGCTCCTTTTGCATGACAATCATGTCAGCTGTGTGGGAAGGGCAGAAGGTCTATCAAAGTGCTTCTTTCCTCAATGCAGTGCCGGAAGAAGCCAACTGCACCGCGGAAGGATGCTACCATCTGCCATCAGCAGGCTGGGTGTGGAGGGGAGCATTCAGGACATAATCCCATCCCAGCAATAGCACTGCCAGGAAGATGCCAGAATGTTGTGGGATCCAGGTATGGCATGGAAAGGGCTTTATAGTATACAGTCAGCCCTCTACATTTGCAGGTTTCACTTTTGCAGATTTTATTATTCACGGATTATTTGCTGTCACCTCTGTTGCCTCCCTATGCCATTTTTAATAGGGACTGCAAGCCCTGTAAGACTGAGAAACTGCAAACGAGGCTAGTAAGTCCCTATTAAAAATGGTATGGGGCAGCAGTGGAGGTGGCACTAAGCCCCACCTGACCCCCACTTCTGCCTTGTGAAGGAACCCTGATGCCTCAGAGGAATCCATGGTGGGTTGAATATGGTGATGACACTTTTTTGTGTGTTAAATATAGTTTGAGAGGGCCTAGAGTTATTCATTATTTTTTCACTTTCACAAGGGTCCTATGCCCCTAACCCTAGCAAATGTGAAAGGATGACTGTATTCTTAAAAGCTACATATCAAAATAATATCCATGTACATCTACAGAAAGAACTCACATATAAAGTTCTGAGACCACAATGTTATACAAGAAACTATTATACAGAACAGGCAACCAATAGACAACGTAGTACAAGAAAAACTGTTTAGATACAATGACAGAGTTAATGGTATGTCCATTCCTGGGATCTTTAACAGAGATGTTTCAACCAATTAGTCTTTGTCAGCTTGTGTTTTTCCTTGAATGTATGGGGGTATGGATTCTCCTTTCTCATTCAGTTCCCAAAGACTGCTTGTAGTGACAGCTGGTATCTATACAAAATGTCAGCACTCCTCTTGAGTAAAGCAGAACTTGTCCCATTTCTAGACCCCCATGAAAGGTAATTATCCAGCTATCTCAACAACAAGGGTATGTATTCAATCATTCCTTCATGTTTTTTTAATCCCTCCTGTGGGTAGTAGTTTCCTTAGTTCTGAGGGGGAGGACTTCTGGTTTTTCTGATGATTTTTTCTTTCACCAGCCCCCACCTTTCTTATGATTTTCCATTTTGGTGGCCAAACTTACAGAGCTATTAGCAGCAGAAAAGTAACTTCCCTTGAGATCCATCTGTCCTGTCCTGTGCACAAGGAGTAGTTAGCTTTGCACAGGACAGGGACAGCTGGATCTCATGAGAAGTCACTTTTTTGTGTTGCTAATGGATTTGAAATTTTCAGACCTGTCTTTTTTTGCTATTTGTTCCTAGTCTTCGCATGGCTGATAAGGGGGGTGTGTGGCCTCTGACTGCACTGAAATCCCTTGATACCTTCTTAACTGACAACATCTCATACTCTAATATCATCACCATTTTACTCCTGTATGATTTTTAACATCTTTGCAGATGAAGAAGCCAGTGAAGCTTTGAAAGCTTGCATAATGTATTGCTTTGGAGTTGTCACAGTAAAGGCATCGCTGCTTGTAGATTATAAGTCCTGGGATTCTGTAGGATAAACCACGGCAGTTAAGGTGGCATCAAAGTGCAACAATTGTATAATATGAAAGATATGACTATCATCTTTTTATGTTAACACTGTTCACATTAAAAATGTAATTATGGGAAGAGCAAAGAAGGAGGCTCATTCCCAGTAGATCCCAATCACTGCAGCATCATTCTAAGTGAAAGCAGGTCTCCTCATTTGGGCCTTCAAAAAATCATTAGGCACTGCAAATAGTTTCTTCGAAGAATTAGAAAGTGGCTCGTGAGCCTCATTTTTAAGGCCTCATAACCCACAAAAGGTGTAATTTACAAAGGGCTAAATCTTACTCTGGTGGCGTCATTCCTGCCCCAGGTGTCTCTGACGTTGTCTCAGTTGGCTCAGTCAGTTTAGGCTCTCTTTGATCCTGCCCTTGAAACAAACCTGTTCTACCATTTAATTCTTGGAAGGGTGAGTTATTTGCAGCTCTTTTACATAAAAATGCAAGAAGCCCCAAACACCAAAGCAATAAGGGGCTAGGTGTTCTGTTTTGTTTTAATTTTTTGGTAAATGCCTTGTATCCTCCTGCCCAATTTTTTAAAAAACTTGATTATTGCATGGAAGGTGAGCTAACAAGGAGAAGGAACTGGGAGAAAGAAGGGGAGAATAAAAGAAACTAGGGCCATTTCCACACTACACTCTTATAGCGTGATTATTCCACTTTCAACATCCTGTGGAATCCTGGGGTTTGTGGTTTCGGGAGGGGTTGGCCCAGGATTCCATAGGATTCCCCAGGATTCCATAGGATGTTGAAAGTGGAATAATCGCGCTATAAGAGTGTGGTGCGGAAATGGCCTGGATAAAGAAAGAAAGAGAAAATGGAAGAGAAATGAGGGAGAGATAGAAAGAGAAGAAGAGAGAAAGAGATGAGGAAGTGTTACCCTAAGAGGTTCCTAATGAGGTTACCCTAATGAGGTTCACCTGTAATGCCAGTGCCTCCTTAGAATCTGGGGGAATTACAGCTCAAAGGAGGTCTGTGAGAAGAGGATAAGTGCTGGATCTTTTCATCTGTGTATACCAGTACTAACTGTAGAGAGGACTCCAGTTAAATTTTAAAAAGTATTTTATATGAATTGACAAACATACGAGAAATAATACAATCTTAATAACCATACAAGACTATTGGAAAGCGAGGCAAGAGAGGCTAGACAGAGAGAGATTAGGGGTGGAATGGGTGATAGTTACCAGTCTTGAAAAAGGAGGTCACAGCAGAGGGGCTCAGACAGTGTCTGAGGGTAGCACAGAGGAGCAGCTGTCTGGATTATATTCTGCGCACTACATACTACAATTGGCTGGGGTCTAAGCTAGGGTTTTTATATCCTATTTCACACCCTGAAGGTGTGTTTTGACAAAGCCATAATGGCTTTCCCGCGAGACTGACAAAGGGGTCCAGAATGGACTGATTGCTTAACTCTGGAGTGAAAAAACATTGATGGGATACAGGGCAATCTCTTAATGTTCAGTTGGGTAGGGGGTATAGGGAAGACTTCTGTAGGGTAAGATCAAGAGATGGTCTCTGATTGCTCACCAATCTGGGCAGTTTATGTTTCATTGTATTCAAAAATGCCAAGAGTCTGAAGCACTGAAGGGATGAATACAAACCCATTGGCACTGGGGTTTTCTACATAATTCTATCTAAACTTTCATGACCCCAAACACATCTCCAGTCAGTGTGACCCCAACCATGTTCTCTGGTCATAAAATGTCCAATTTATGAAAATTATGTATCTCACAGCAGGGGTGGTAGGGTATGGTAACAGAAAGGGAGAAAGAAAATTAAGATAGCAAAATGGATAAATTTGCCAGGTGAGATAAGGGACAGTGTGCCTGTGCCTTTATTTCTTGCATAGAAGAGGCAGCTCCCTCTTTTACATGAAGATGCAGAAGCCCTGACCTTTATTTCCTTCAGCAAACCTAGCTGTGAGAAAGGAAACATGGGACAGCTCTAGCCCTACCTACTGCTATTATGCAGGCAGCCTCCCATCTCATGGTTTCCCAGAGATAACAGCATGTGGGGTAGGAATTTCTCCACCCCAAGATCATACCCTCCCATCCCTTGCTATAGACTTGCCAGGCAAATCTGAAGGGCCTTTAGCTAGTTTTTTACACAAAAAAGAGTACTTGTTATATGAATATCCTGTGCTCTAGCTACTTTGAATGTTTTTTTCCCCCTAAGAAACTTAGTGTGTCATCAAACAAAGAAACTGAGGCGTCCAGTTGTCCCCCATCTAGACAGTACCATTTAGATACAGTAATACTACACTGGAGTGCCAGGTCAGCAGCTCCCTTTTCCTTGAAATTTCAAGACCTAAGACTGGGATGTCACAAGGCTTATGTAACAATCACCAAATAATAAAGCATATACACTTGTATGTATAATAACAGCAGAATAGGCAAGTTGGATTGTAAAAATATAGGTGGACAGAGGACCTAGTCCTATAAAGACTAATATTACTAGACTATTGGACTATGACATTGGAGACCAGGATTCGATTCCTGACTAAGCCATGGAAACCCACTGAGTGACTTAGGGAACATCATATACTCTCAGCCTCCAGAAAACCCTGTGATAGGCTCACCATAGGGTCATTATATGTCAGAAATGACTTGAAGGCAGTCAGCAACAATAAATAGCCATTTGCTGCCCTTTTATAACATCTTAAATCAGCTGCCAGAGGTGACCCCGCCTAATAGTAAGACCCAGTGGTGTCACTAGGGCTGATATCACCTAGTACAATAACTTATGCAGTCTTTTCTGTCCAGGAACCAAAATTCTAGAGGTCCTAGTCTACTGCCATGGGGACCTGCCCTCTGGGCATCCTGATCTACCCGCCTGGTTCCATGTACACAAAGGCACTGGGGATCTCATCCAGTCATAAGAAAAAAGGGGACAGTTGTCCTACACGAAGCTATATGGGCTCTCATGGGAGAGGAGGAGAAAAAATGAACAGAGTCATTTTGATATCAACCCCCTCTGATGGTGTCACCCAGTATGGTCTGCACTCCCCCTAGCGACTTCACTGTCAGGACCAACCTATCTACAGGAGAATTTCCAAGTGAATTGTGTCCTACATGTCAGCAATGTTCAAAACATTGCTCAGATTATCTCATGATGTACTGTGTGTGCTCCCTTTGCACCCTGGGTTATGTATGGAGAGAACATGCCCGTCTGAGCCCATCGTCTTTGTCATCTGCCAGCTAGACCAGCCCTGGCGGCAGCAAGGCGAGGGTAAGTTAACCATATTCCTCTTTAAAATCCAGTTTCAAGAATGGCGTTACATTATGTCTTTCCTGGACATGCCACTCCATTTACAAAATGTTGCATGTCTCTTTCATGTTAATTAACCCTAGCGAGGTCCCACAAATGATGAAACTTAGGGTGTGTGCTGGCTAGGAACTCATGTATCTGTTCAGCTATCACCATTTTTAAAATTTATCTTCAAGTCTTGGAATTTCCCTCAATAGGTTCTAACTTTGGTCAAACAGGTTCTCCCCTCCCTAGATGACATGACATGTTTTCTGATGAGGACAGGGAGGGAAAGGAAGTGGGTATAATTAAAAACCAGGCAATGAATTATTCTGGGCTGTCAACTGCCTAGTTTAGAAAAACGTTAGGAGAGGCCAGGTTTCTTCTTCTGAAAGGTCAGATGCCAGAGGCTTTTATGGGGCCTCAGCGATGATAAATGCGACACAATCCAAGCCGAGGTGAACTTGTAAGAACCAGAATAACAAGGGATTGTAAGGAATAAGAAGGCACACTGACAACCTCTGACATTATTAAAGAGAGAATGATACAAAGTAATACCTAGCCTCAATTAGAAACCACAGCAACAAGAGGAGCAAATGAATATGGTTTTCACCTGATATTCTTCAATGCAATTCTGTTAGTAACTCCTGTTCCAGCTGACCCTTACAGAATGGTTTCCTCCTCACATGCTTAACAGTGACTGATATAATTTTAGAATAATAAGTTAAAAAATAAACTTTGCTTGAATAAACTTTGGTTTGCTTGCTTGAGAAGACACATCTGGAAGAAACCACCATAAAGATAAACCATACCTGAACATTCACACAGGTCATCCATATTTAGATATTTCCCATCAACATATCATCACATAGTTCTCTCATTCCCCCACTTTCTCATTCTTTGGAATGGGGAAACAGATGAGACACCAGCAGACATTCAGCGGTCTGCATTTCTGCTTATTATATGACTTATCCACAGTACCCAATGAAAGCCATCTTTCTCATTTTTCATGGAACTTTGACAGAGTTGACAGTTCAGGACCTGATGTTCCGGGGCTCAGATCTGAGACTAGAAACTGACCCTGGCGATGCTATTATTATGCCTTAAGTACCAACCAAAGTTGTTCACAGCTTGTTATTCTCTCTCTCTCTCTCAATCTCCACCCCCCCCCCGAATATAATTTCCTCTTTGGAAATTAGGACAGATTTTTTAGCTAAAGTGACTATTCCTAGGTCAAGGTGAAATAAGGGAATTATTAATTTTCACATAAGGAGATGGGATAAGGATAATTCAATAAAGAACACTTAATGCAGGATACTTCTTTCTGACCAGAAGTTGTGTGCAGAGCAGAGTGGAGTGTGAGCCCTGGTGCGCTGGGGTGGAACAACAAGGATGGAAGGAAGAATCTAATTAAATAAATAAATAGACCCCACTGGAGAATCTTTGCAAGTTTTCAATTAGTCCTTGAATATTATGGCAAGCTGCCGCTGCTGTACTAAGTGATCGGGAGATTTGTACTCAGCCTTTTCCTCTTGCCAGGAGCTCAGCCCTCCAAAATTAAAGAATTTGCACTCTTATCTCTGCTTGGAGATGATCCGCAAAAACTGGAGTCTCAGGTCCAGCTCCTGAAACCTGACAACTCTAAACCCTGAGGACTTTTTTTTTCTGCGAGGATGGCTAGAAAATACTAACTGGGAATTCTTATCCCCCTCACACAAAGAAAGGGATTAAATCTGCTTCTACCTTAGGCCGTTAATTTAATATACCTCCATTTCCACTCATCTTTGAGTCTACAGAACACCCTACTTCTGTGTTTTCCCAGTGCTGTATTCTACCTTTTTTTTTATGCCTTACCTCATTCCCTGAATTCTCACAATATCTTTCTTAATTTGTAACCCTCCTTTCTTTTTCATACTGTTCCTCTCTATTTTTTTCTTACAGTAGAAATTCCATTTGAAGGAGAAAAAGATGGAATAGCCACCTCATGCTTTTTAAATGCTGAAGTTAGGATCCATTTCTCTGAAAACAACCTGTCTTCTCTGAGGATGGAACAGCAGCACAATCTTTACTACAGTAGCCCCTCTACTTTCGTGAGGGTTCAGGGTGCAGAACCCTTACAAAAATAAAAAAAAGTGAATACCTCCCATCCCGAGTGAATGCTCTCCCTCCTGTTCCCTTCCAGGGCTCCCCCTCATTCCCTTGCTTTTTGCCTGGGTGGATGTGCCTTCCTTCCCCACACCCAGGCAAAAGGGAGGGGGCAGGCCCGCAAGTAAAGAAGATGCATATGCACCATCCCTCTTCCATTCTTTTGCCTGTTGCCCAGATGCCCTGCCTTCTTTCTGTGTACCCGGGCAAAGGCAAGCAAATGGAGAGGGAAAGGTTTGCGCATGAGAACCTTTCCCTCTTCCATTTGCTTGCCTTTTGCCAGAGTACAGAGAAGGAAGGCAGCGTGGCTGGGCAAAATGCCAGGGAATGGGAGGGGAAGAATGGAGGGGGAGGTAGGCAGACACCTTGCAAATAATCAAATTCGTGAAGGCCAAACCCACGAATGTGGAGGGAGAACTGTAGTAGAGATGTCCTCAGTACTACAACTCTTTCCTAGATATCATTATAAACGTTTATACAGCAAGCCCCCACCTTTTGATGCCTCATTATCTGACAACTCACTTTTTTGATACTTCCAAATTAAGGGCCACTTCCGTTAATTTGACGGGGGCTCCATTCCTTCATCAGTTCTTCTTGCATACAGAGGCTTGCTTGGAACCACTCGTGTGTGTGTGCTGCTTGCAAATTGATCCAGGAAGAGGGAAAAAGACATTAACTTAGATGACAGGCTTTGCAAGCGATGTGTGTGTAGCCAATAACAACTGAACTTCCATAAGTTTTCCATGGTCACTGCAGGGGACCAGTTCCGTTTTCTGACAGTGCTCCGGTCCCTAACCTCTCAGATAAGTGGGGAAAGCCTGCACTGGAAATGTTAGGCATAAATTTAATTGTTAGCCCCTTCAATAGTATACTCATTGAATCAAGAGAACTCATATAAAAATTAATTTGCCAGTTTCCCACGGATGAAATGATTCTAGTCTAGTTTGGTCTAACAATTGAACATAAGGTTTAGTGAAATATTCCTTAAATGAAAATATGTTGCAGTGCTATAAGACAATAATGCTGATTTTTAAAGAAAGAAAAAAATACTTCTGGGCACTAAGATTTTGCCCTGATTAAACATATTCTGTTCAAAAGAAATGGAAAATATAATGGATTTTTAAAAGCATTTCATGGTTAGTAATATTATTTTTAAATCAATGTGTGATTAGTACAAAATGTTTCAAGGAGTTCCTATACATTTATCTCTCTCCCAAAATGGCTGCTAAGAAAACTGGGCCATTCCCTTTCCCATCCACTATGACAAAGCCACCTGTGTGCAAATGGGAGGCTTGCCATAACAAGATGAACATAGAGTTATATTCCTAATAGTGTTCACAGTCAATTAAAATTCTGCTCATATATCAGCATGGAACAGCAGTGATGTATTAGCACTAGGAACTACACACACATAAACAACTTTTTCTTCTTTATTGATTTATTTATGTATTAGACTCCTTCGTCTAATCCCCACCAGTTAGTGCATCTTATAATTAAGACCTGCAGAAGTTTAAAAAATATAGAATAGTGGTGCTCAAAGTTATGCTCCTTGAATTGGTGCTAGTCCCAGATCCATTGACTGCTGGTCCCTGGCAAATTTCTAGGAAAGAAAGGAGAAAAAATATACATATGGGTGCAAATTTAGTGCTGGCACATGGAGGGGAAATTGCTGGTCCTCTGCGTTAGATACCAAAGCACTGGGGTAGAATATAAAACGGGATTTCCTGGCAAGAACAAATTATAGGGAAAAATCCCTTAGCCTAAAGCCAATATTCAATAACGAGCCCATTGTATCCCTTCAAATCCTTGAGAGTAGATAGATGTCTTACTCTTTTTCAGACTTGAGGCAAGTAATTATCACTGGAGAAAGCTTTCTATAGCCCAGTGTGTGGTTGAGGGGAGACGCAGTTGAAAATGCCCTCCTTTGTCACCACCCTCTGAACCCAGGATTTGTTAAGGAATGTCATGACAAGACAAAGTGTTCCAAAATGAATATAACTGTACAATATAGATTGGACCACCAAAAGACAATGAGGATAGCCATTTAGGCATTGACCCAAATAGAGAATGTCCTCCCTACATCTTGTTCTCTTTCTCATACACATATAGGGAGAAAGTGAGCAACAGTGAGTGAGCAATGAGAGACTCAAATTTATATGAAACATGCGTAAGCTAATTTATGTGCTTAGGTGCAAATTTGGAAATAATTACTTCAGTTTAAAGAGAAATGCAATACATTTCACCAGGGAAGAGTGTAACTAGACCACCTGGGTGCTTGCTCAGCCTGCTATTCAGGTGCTCACTGCTGACGGGAGACTTCAAGATCCTATTTCTTCCTTATGTTTTTTTTTAAATCTTTAAAAGTGGCCTTGAAATGGGTAGTCCTTCAAACAGAGGATGCCCTCAAGCAGAGAAATGTCGTCTTTGCAAAGGAAGACATGATTCTACTAGGAGAAGCACAAGTCCATCCCTGTTCTAATGACATAATCCTAAATTTCTTGTGACAGGCCTTTCCAAAGAATCAAGTTATGCAACATCCAAAGCTCTTTTTTCCATGACTAGCCAGTTAAAATGTTCTGTTCATGGGCCAGGGTGGAAACATGTCTTCTAGCATCTAGTACCAGCAAAACTGAGCCTTCACTCCCCCGCCCCCAAGAGCAACCCTCATCATAGCATCCTTATATCTGGACCATGCTTTCAGGATGCACAGAGGCTGATCAAGAAAGTGGTATGGAGATTGCTAATTCTGTTAGAAGCATGAAAGTGCACCACTGGATCCTGACTGTGAAATATTTCTCTAAATCAGGAGGCAAAAACATACTCTCCTACATCTCACAGATAAAAACTAGGACACGTGTGAGCAAGCAACATCAGAATATGGTCAAGATGGCAAAAGTGATTAATGATAACAGCACACAAGCTAGGAGAGGCTGCAACCGTTTGAATTTGTACTGAGCATTCTGGGAAGGGCAAGATCCCTCCCTTTCCTGTCCTTTCTCTCCTGCTGTGTTAATGGAGTACAAACTACTTTTGTGCTTTGAACTCAGTTTGCAGCAACCGAAGAAAGCTAAAGATGAATGAGGAAAGTAGGAGGAGAAAAGAGAAACTGGGACAGCTAAAAACAGTGGGACTACAGCGGATTAATCAGGACTGTCTCTGCCAATTTGAGGCAGCTGGTATGTGAAAGGGGCTTAATTCAGTGACAGAACATTTATTCTGCATGCAGAATATCCTCTGTTCTGTTGGGTCCTGAAATGCAACGTCTTCATTTGGCAGTGCTCTGAAAGAGCTAGCCAGTGCTGCTGACGGCCAGAGCTGACAATAGTAGGTGGGACAGGTTGACCCCTCCAACAAAATATCCAGATCCACCATATAGGATGCTAGCCAGCCAGCAAAGCCATTTTCCAGGATACTCAATTTCATTCCCGATCACCACTCCCAGTTTCCCATTTCCTCTCCAAAAGACACTTCAAATTCTGTGCCTACTCAGCATGCTTAGTTGCCAGTGAGATGCTTAGGGTTCTGCCCCCCTGTTTTCCCTCCCTAAAGTCTTGTGTTTTTTGTTGGTAATTCTGCAGACGTGAGGCTCCCCTGCAAACCTGCTGATCTTGTGCCTCAGTGGCATCATTTTTAATTATTTGTTGTAGCATTCTTAGACCATTCGGTAGAATCAGCCCCGGTGAATAAATTGACTTTTAGTTATTACTGAGATAGTATGTATGTTTGGTGCCCCATATTGTTTAATACAGTTTAGCCCAGGGTTTGTTTGTTTTTTAATTAATGTTCTTGGTTCAAATGGCAACTCAGCTATAAACTCATTGTGTGGCCTTGGGCAAAGCCGCATCTTCCTCACTGGAATCTACAATATGGGCATAACCTATGCAATAATAATAACTTAAGAGACTCTTGTGAGGATTACTCAGATAATGCGTGTAAAATGGTACATACATGCTTGTTAGATGCTGTTGTTATTAACTTTTAGCTTAAATTGACCTCTCTGTTGTTCAGATCCATTTTATTGTGTCCTGACAGCACTCTGGATGGTGGGATGCTGTGCATAGGGGAAGTTAATGGACAGAGACAGACCTGACCAAAGAGTCATACACAGCATATTTTTCTCCTGCACAGTAGATTGTCTCCATAAAGAACAGCTTTTGAACAGCAGTGAGTTTCAGTGTGTGGGTATGTAGGGGAGAAATTCTTGGGGCCATGGATCAGGTGGGTAGATCCTCCACCTTCCGCCAGCACCAACAATGCTTTGAACCAGCTTTGGCCCTACATGCCCTCCAGCATTTCACAGAAGAAACCTTGGGCACATGTGTCCAACTAACATCAGAGTGTGGTCAGGATGTCAAAAGTTATTAATGAAGAAAAGCACACAAACTAGGAGATGCTGCAGCAGTTTGCTTTTGCCTGAACTTACTGGGAAGGGCAAAATTCTGTCCCTTTCCTTTACCACCTGAGTTAATTGAATGAAAACCATTTCAGCATTTTGAACTCAATTTGTAACAACTCAAGTAAGCAGATGGCAAAGGGGGAAAGTGGGAGAAGAGAGAAACAGGGACATCATCATCATCATCATCATCACATCATCAAGCAGCGACTGAAAAAATGAGATGGCAGAGGATTAATTGGGACCGTCCCTGCCAATTTCGGACAGTTGGAGGGTATGTTCCTAGGTTTATCAAGGTTCTGTCAAAACCTTGGAAATGTAATTGCTTTAGATTACAAGCTGCAAGTTCCCTAGGCTGATCTCCCTAAGAGATCCCGGGGAGCTCTTGCCCCAAACAGTGATTTTTCCAAGCTCTGCCACAAACCAGCCTGACTTTTGTAGAAGGCCTCCAAAGATCCACCGTTGTGAATTAAACAACAAATGTCAGAGCAAACCATCTTCATTTCTGTCACGCCTGTCCTGCTCGCCAGCCGACATAATCTCCCTCCTGCCCAGAGCCCCCCTCACAACACCTCCAGCCTGCAGGGCAAGTGAGCATACGGTGCCCCACGACCAAGTGGCATTCCTGAAAAACAACAATTTGTTTTACGACAGAAGAGGAAATTGCCATCAGTTTCACAAGAACCAGCTCAAGTTTGTTTGATGTGTTGTGCCCTGCGGGAACAGGAGAAATCTTGCTTGCTTGCTTGCTTGCTTTCTCCCTCCCTCTCTGTCCCCTGTTTCAAATTACTGTGTGAGAAGCTTCCAAGCAGCTGGATGGAAGCAGCCCTGTGAGAAGAGAAGGAGGAGCAGATGAAGAAGGGGAACCAAGCCAGACTGGCACCCAGGATCACTGAGGAGTTTCGCTTACAGCCCTTGAACCTTTTCCAAGTGGGTGGCGAAAAGAACTGTGGTGAATGTGTGTGGATATGTATGTGAAGAGAATAATTTGGATTAAAGAGCAGTCCTGATTCCATCTACTGCTCAGGGTGCTTTGGTGTTCTTAGAGCTGATTGGCTTTCTGTATTTTTAAAAGCTTCACAGTCCTACTCTTTATTTATTTATTGGCTCACAATAATTTGAAGATTACACTAAAAGGATAGTTTATAAGTTTTAAGGAATTAAAAAACTTTTTTTTAGGAAAATATGATTGAAAACAGTTAAATATATTTAAAACCTATTTAAATGTTTGCTTGTTTCGTTTTCATACAACGTAACACAAGAGAATGACCAGTCAGGAACACAGGACATTGCTTTACATTGAGGCTGTTTCTGCCCTATACTGTTACAGTGCTATTATTCCACTTTCAACATCCTGTGGAATCCTGGGATTTGTAGTTTAGGGAGGGGCATTTTAGAATTCCCAGCCAGAGAGCTCTTTGGCCTCAGTGAACTACAAACCCCAGAATTCCACAGGAGGTTGAAAATGCAATAATAGCACTATAACAGTGTAGTGTGGAAATGGCCTGAGTCTAGGGCTGATAAGCATGCCTTATTATAAGGGGTGCCCCTTATTTGAGGGCTGGCAGGTATTCCCCTATTATGAGGGATGTCACCTATTTGCAGGTTGGAGAACTTTTCCTCTTTTGTAGACAGAATGTGTTGCAAAAAATATATATATTTTGGGATGTGGGCCCTCCATAAAGACAGAAATATGTGCATCATGTCATTTATGGATGTGGACAATGTGTTAATTTTACAGAGAGATACATGGCTACATTAACTGTAATCAATACTTCTGTATAGTATTTAGGTAGAACACAGACTTGTTGACACCTACTTCCTGTTTGTCAACCATATACATCATGAATTTTGACTGTCTCTCATTACTGTTTTGAACACCTGGTAATGCTAACTAAATAAGATCATTTGGTCCTTTGAATCTGATATTGCCTGCTCTGACAGGCAGTGACTTGTGAGGGTTTCAGCCATCAGTCTTTCCTAGTCTGTTCTGGAGATCTCTGGTTTTCACTGATAGCCTCCTATTTTAATGATCTGACCTGGCGTAACTTCCACAGTCAGATGAGATCAGGTGTATTCTGGGCAGTATAGTGGTTATTTGGGGCAATGTAATGGAGAAAAACTCCCTGTCCTGAGGAAAATTGCTGGCAATTAAAGTGCTTAAGATAAACTCCACAAATGCTAAACTGGCAAGTTCAAATTATGAGGTGAAATTACGCACAGTCACACAAAAAGCCATTCCTTTTTGTCTTGTTCGATTAGGCCAAAGGTGACAAACCAATACAGTCCTTCCTGCTCTTGGGCTTCTGTGTCAGCTTTTCCCTCACCTTCCCCTTTCTCTTCAGGCCCAATCTTCCAACCTGTTCGTAATCTTCCCACTTTCCTGCCCATTACCACCTCTTTCTCTTTCTTCACTGTATGTACACTCTCAACCCATCTTTGACTTAGCACCATTTTTATTATTCCTATTTCCTTTTTGTAACACAAACCACCTCCTGCCTCTAAAGCCGCTTGTGAGGTTTTCCTCAAGCCGTTCATCCTTTCAAAATGGCCATCTCTTCCGATGTTTTATTCCAGGGTGTGAAAATCTCTTTGTTTTGATTCTCTTGTACTTTTTAGAATCTTAACTTCCCTTCTTTGTTTTGAATCAATTACTAGGAATTTGGTTGGGTTTATTTCTCAAGAAAATTAATGCATATTTTAAAAACAAATTACTCAGAGGGGCATGAACTTGGGTGGGATGGTTAGTTACAGTACAGTAAAGCTAAAGTGAATGCAGATGTTAATAACCATTTTGTGAGATGTGCCATGTTAAGAATATGGAATAGATACAAACCAAGGTGATTCCCTAAGATGTCTTTGTGGGTTTCAGTGCAAGAAGCCTTTTATAGGAAGAAAATAATAGCTAAAGAAAAGTGGGTAACTTACCAGGATCTTTTGAAGTTTGATCAAGACCAATACAGAATTAAGTCAAATGAAGAAATACTGATAGAGGGTGACAGTTTTCAATAGTATTATTATAGACAAATATTTGAAAGATTTAACATGGATAAGAAAATGTATGGTTTTTAAAAGAATAAATCTGAATTTGAGGTGTAGCTATTTATGGATGATGAACATTTGATTGGTAAGTTGTATAAACTTTTGTTAAAAATTGAATTGGTAGAGGAACAAATCAAAGATCCTGTGATAAAGTAGGCCCAGAATTTGGGTATAATATACAGATGGAATAATTGGGGAAAATGTGATCAAACCTTAAAGGTAGTTTATGTTATGATTTTAATGAGAATTTTTATAAAATGATGTACCATTGGCATTTGATTTCCAGAAAAATTGGCTGACATGCATAAAAGGATTTCTAATGTCCGTTGGAAATGTGAGAAACAAGTTGGGACATTTTATCATATGTGGTGGACTTGTGACTAAAGGCTAAAGAATTTTGAGGACAAATGTATATCTTGATACTGAAGATTTTGAAGTTCAATATGCAGTTGAAACCTGAATTATATTTTCTATATTGGGACTGTTAGAGGACCAAATGGAGAGAAGATTTGGAAGATTACCATGAGATATGATCACAGAAGCGAGATTAACCTATGCACAGAAATGGAAAAGTACCATAATTCCAACAAATGAGGATTAGTTGCTAAAACTGACTGATTTAGCTGAAATGGACAATATCAAAAAATCATTGGGGTCATTTTTGAAAGCCTGGGAACCTTTGATTGTATTTTGGCAGAACTGTGAGAATAACAAAGTAGCCATTGTCAGGACAGGAGGCCTTGAAAGTGATGGGCAACATGCAGGTTACAACAGTTTCAAGTTTGAAACTTTCCATATAAATAGGCTTAAGTTAGAACCCCTATTCAGTCATCAAACCTACTTCTCAGATTTTATGGTCAAGTCAATCTCTTTCACCCTGACCTGCTATGCAGGCATTTTCTTTGGGGGTGGGGTGGGAGGGTAAAATTACTTAAAAAAAGATATGGAGACCTTGAAATAACTCAGGAATAAAATGGAATAAATAAATGTATTTATCCATGGCCATTTCTGTACTAGATTGTTATAGTACTATTATTCCACTTTCAACATCCTATGGAGTCCTGGAGTTTGCAGTTTAGGGAGGGACCTTGAGTCTATGCTTTTCGTCATTCCCAACTGACTTGTCTCTCTATTAAGCTCTGTTGGACCAACTTCTATGAAGACTTTATTTCTACACTGCATCTCTTTCTGTGGCACATGCAGGCCCAGTGCATGGGTGGAACCGAATTGTCTGTGTGTCTCGTGGTTGGATAATCTTGCCTCTAGGTGGTGTTGGAGTGGAATGTGGTTAACTAGACTAGAAGTCTGTGTGCCTTTCTGAATTCAGGCTCAGTTTAACCTGTGTCTCAGGGTCGAGCTTCATGTTACACAAGAAAGGTAGGGTTTGTGTTTCCCTGGTCACACAATAGTATGTAGTGGGGGGATTGCAGAGGAAGACCAGCAGACATGATTGTTCCCTTGGCTGCTGTTTTTTTCCTGCATGGTTGATTTCTGTCTTGAGGTGTCTTCAGTGCTATTTGCTAGAGCCTTAAAATTAACATTTTCAAGTTCTGCATCTGGACCTTTAAGAATTTTACCAGCTTAATATTTTGTCTATCCATATCATCAAGATTTTTTTTTTAAAAAAAAGCATTAAAATGTAAATGCATTTGTGTGTGAACTTCTTCCACGCAGTTTTGTATGCAATTTTGCATAATATAAATGTTTTCCAAATGTAATGCATTTTAAATGTATGTAGGTTTTCTTTTCTTTTCTTTTTTTTACTATAATATGCAATTGGAAGCACAGTTTTCCTTAATATGGGCCTTCTGTGTACATTTTTTTAAAAAAGGACTCCACTGTACAATTCAGAAGAATAGACATTTCAAAGGATAACTCAGTTTTTATTCCCACATTTCTTTGGAAATGCAGACTTAGGTTAACTACCATTAAACTGCAAACTAAATAAATTCCTCACTCATATCTACAGGGGACAAGCGAGTGCTGGGAGTACTGAAATGGGAAGAGTACATTGTAAGTTTGGGACCAGACGGAAGAAGCTACAGAATGCTTTCTCCATGTAATGTACACACATTTCCCTTGAAAGACAGAAATACTGTTTCGAAGTAGCAGCATCAAGAATAGGGCCAGATTATCAGTGTTTCAACTGGAACAATTATTCCAGGCTCCTCCCAGGCTAGGGGCTCGATGCTAGAGGGGAAAAGGTGCAGCTTATTTCTTCTTCTCCTACAGTCCTTTTTTGAATCTCCTTCTATTTCTGTTCTTGTAATTTTTTTCTGTGTTACTCGAACAACTTGGTCAAACTAATGGAAGTTAGGCTAATACTCTCATCAAAGTTTGTTGTGTACTTTCAAGTTGTTTCCAATTTATGGCAACCAAAAGGCAAACTATCATGGGATCTTCTTGGCAAGATTTGTTCAGAGGGGGTTTGTTTTCCCTTCCTCTGAGGCTGAAAGTGTGTAATTTGCTGAAGGTCACCCAGTGGATTTCCATGGCTCAGCTGGAATTCAAACCTTGGTCTAAACCACTAGATCATGCTGGGTCCAGACTGAAAAATGGGTTTGTTGTACTGTAGATCTAAATACCCTAAAGGCATCAGATCCCTTCTTTTCTTGGAAGCTAAGCAGGGTCAGCTAGTTAGTACTTGGATGGGAGACCACCAATGAATACCAGACTATATTTCAGAGTAAGGAACTGGCAAAATCACTTCTGAGTATTCCTTGACTAAGAAAACCCTATGAAATTCATGATGTTGCCATAAATCAAAAGGTGATTTGAAAATACAGATGCGCGCACACACACACACATACACACAGAGAGAGAATCATTTATGCTTTATATTTATTTATTGTGTTCCCTCCCTATGTGTTTATTTAATTTCTATGCCTGCACTTCCTGAATAGCTCACACCTGTACACGAAGGGGGCCCTGTTTGTGGAATTGCCCCATGGCCCCTAGCCTTTTAACCTGGCCTTGATCAGCAGTAGCCGCAGGGGAAAGAAGGGTGGGATACATTCCTCCAATCATACTTGCAGCTGGCTTTAAGTGCCAAGGGTAGTGGAAGCATGGTGTTTCTTCAGTGATCTTTTGATAGACAAAGGCTGGCTATTTGTGCTGGAGAGCCTAAAGGTACCAGATCTTGTCTGACCTCAGAAAGTAAGCAGGATCAGCCCTGGTTAATCCTTGGTTGGGAGATCGCCAAGGAATACCAGGTGCTGTAGGCTATATTTCAGAGGAAGGAACTGGCAAGACCACCTCTGAGTATTCCTTCTAAGAAAACCCTATGAAATTTATGGGGTCACCATAAGTTGATAGGTGACCCTATATAGCCTATATATAGCCTACAGTCGCTGGTATTTCTTGGAAGCCTCCCATCCAAATACTCACCAGATGTGACCCTGCTTAGCTTTAAAGATCCGATGGGATCTGGTGGTCCTTAGGATATTTAGGCCAGCTAGATGTATCATCTACTATATAAAAGTTAAAGTTTGTTTGTCTGTTTGTCTGTTTGTGTCAGGCAGGCAAAGATCTCGTATGATTGGCAGTGTGAGGTGAGAAGACCTCATATGATTGCCTGGCTGTGAAGATTCTATGGAATCCTGGGGCTTTGCAGTTTAGGGAGGGGCCTTTAGAATTCTCAGCCGAGAGCTCTTGGGCCTCAGGTCAGTTGCTATGGAGATGAGGCCTACCATCAATAAGGATGCCAGAAAACATTTGGGAGGCATATGTGAGAAAAATTAAAGTGACATACATAACATAGTTACAAGGTCTTCTCGCCTCACACAGTAGATTGTATGGGTTCCATATGTGAGGAATCTTAAAAATTGAATTTCAAAACAAAAAATGCTTCTAGAAAAGCATAAAGCCATTGCACAAATTCAACAGAAAGCAAAAAAAATAAAAAATAAAAAAAATCAAATGCCAGTACATCAACGTTGCCAGAAAACACAGATTGGATTGAGGACTATGGTGAAAAGTTACAGGTACTGGAATAGGCTGGTTGCTATGAAGACGAGGCCCAGCAGTAAGAAGGAAGACAGTGCATTCCCTCAGGAACCCAACCTCTGTCTGTTAAGAACTCTGAGTACAGATTGGATTGGGGAATATAGGGAAAAGTTACAGGTACTGGAATAGGCCAGTTGGTATGAAGATGAGGCCCAGCAGCAAGGAGGAAGACAGTGTATTCCCTCAGGAACCCAAACTGTGTATGTAAATAACTCTGAATACAGATTGCATTGGGAAATATGAAGAAAAGTTACAGGTACTGGAGAAGACAGTTGGGTGAGTTCTTAAGAGGAAATAAAATCCCGGGCCATGCTAGGTAAATAGACTAGTATTTGTATATTTTTCCTACATGGGAAAAAAAGGGGGGTTAAAAGAAACACTAGAGTAGAAAGGATTTAAGAATTTTCTCCCTGCAACCCAGTGCTTAGTAAACTCCCTTTTGTACTACAATTCCCAGAATTTCTCCACATGTTGACAGGTGTGCTCTAGATGTAGTCCAAAATTCATTTTTCCAGGTTGTACTGTTACCACCGTGAACTGGCCTGGCCTTTGGTAAACTTTAGATATCATTTTTGATATCACAATTCGGCCCTGTTCTGCCACCCTCAGCCAAGTGTTTGTGAGGCCGCCGAACAAGCACGAAGCTAGGCTTGGCTATTATATACTGACTCATACTTGTTTACACCAAGGCAAGCCAGAAACTGCCAGATCTGCTTTAGGAGACCTCCCGAAACAAACACCTTCATTACAGATGCACGTCATAACAAAGAGACCCCTGCCCTGAGCGGGCACCCTGGCGAGCTAGGTGCTCAACTGCCAAACTAGCTGCATCTGCATACTGGCCATACTATTGTCAGTTCAGACCTTAACTCAATCATGTAAATTCTGACCTTTTGGAGACATTGTCTCCAGCCCAAAACTCATTGTTTTTGCCCAAGACCAGACTACCCCACGGTCATTCTTTCCCTGATAAAAACCCCCAGTTCCGAGAGCTCCTCGGATCTCTCGCTGGACCGCCTGTTTGGACTACCTTGCCACCGCTTCATTCTGCGAGCTCCCCTCGGCCACGACGCCGAGTTTCCTTCTCTTCATTTGGACCTCTTCAGGACTACGAGAATGGTGTCATATCACCCATTTTCCCCCAAAACTCTCATTTCCTATTTCTAGTTAGCTGTGTGGTTGTGTTTTCTTGATAATCTGCTTACTTGTTAATAAATATCATTGTTGCTACTTTAACTGTCTGACTGCTCACTGACCTGAACCTGTATACATAGGGTAAAAGATTCCTGCTAAGTTACCCTGCCTCTCGCTAGCTTAAGAGAGTGCTCTAGCTAATTTCCCCATCTTTGCTTGGTTTGGTTATTTGGGCGCCCCTCCCGGGACCCCCAGTCTACAGGGTAACAGTACTCCCAAACTAGTATTCATATCCAGTTTGCAGTTCCCATAGTTTACAGGTGTATGTTGGCAACAGATATGCTATATGTGACAAAGGTTGCTATCTTTCATAAGAGTCTTGATGGCAATTATGTACTTCTGATTAGAATGCATAGGATTGCTCGGTGTGTGGCCTACGTAGTTTGGCTCAGGCCAAGACTGAACAAATCCTATCATGATGTTTTAAAGAAATCCACCAATATTCAAAAGCTACTTTGGCATGTATTTCTGTTTGGCACTGGCATGTTGGAAGGCAGCAGTTCACATACCCTCTAATTGTCCAAATTTGGCAGAGACAGTTATTCCACCATCATCCTACTTTCTCAGCTGCTTTTAGAAATACTCTGGTTTCTCCTCCCTCTTTCCTCTTTGTCCTTAGTTTCCTTCATTTGCTACAAACTTAAGTCCAAAGCACAAAAAGAGTTTGCCCTCAATTGACTCAACAGAGGGGAGAGGAAAGAAAAGAGGCAAAATCTTTTCTTTCCTAGTAGGCTCAGGCAAAGACATAATCTGGTAGCCTCTCCTAGCTTGTGTGTTCTTCCTCATGAATAACTGTCACCATCTTGTCCACACTCTGACATTGCTTGGCTGCATATGTCCCAGTTTTAATCTGTGAAATGCTGGAGCGTATGAGTTCATATTGTTAGAATTAAATCTTTACAGCAGGCGTTTGAATCCTGCAGCCCATCAGAAGTTGTGGGACTGCAGCAATTATCTGTCATAGTCAGTGTAGACAATGGTGCCCATCAGCCCGAGACGGCTGGGAGTTGCAGTTCAGCAACATTTGGAGAGCCACATGATTTCTACCGCAACTTTACGGCTACAACTTGAAGTGCAAATATCTGCAAATGCTACAAGCAAAATAGATCAAAAGAAAGGAAGAAAAGAAAGAGAGAGGGAGAGATCTTTGCATTTATTTTCTGGAAAATGCATCATAGTGTTTATAGGAAGCATATCAGTGCAAACCGCCTGGCAATATGTTGTTCAGTCTCTTTCCCTATCAGATTACAGTTGTCCCTCCACATTTGCTGGTTTGACATTTATTTGATAATTTGCAAGTTTCTCCAACCCCATCCCCTACCTTAGCCACTTTTTTGTTTGGGGTAACCTTCCTTCTTGGTGGCTCCAATTGGGCCATGCAGATCTTTAAAAACCTGCCTCTGGCCCTCCTTCTCCCCCACTAGCCACTGCCTGGCCAGTTCAGGACAACTCACAGCCCTATTTCTTAGGATCATAAACCCTGTCCCAATACCCTACATACACCTAAGGAAGGAGATGGGCAAGAGAGAGGAAATTAAGGGCCACCATGCCAACTCTCTCCTTTCACTGACCTGGTTTGGACCCTGGGTGCCCACTGTCTCCACTCATGCCTCAGCTCCCTTCCCACAGACAGACAGACAAACATTTTGATATTTGCAATTTTTCCTGTGCAATTTCCTATGGCCCTAACTCTAGTGAATGTGAAGGGTCAACTGTACTTCAGGTAGACCTGAACTGTTGATCAGAACTTTGTTTGTTAAACCTGGTGATTGCGTTGATTAAAGCTTGCAGCCTTTGGTAAAGTTTCGGGATTGGTGTGAATCTGCTTCTGCTTTGCACAATGTGTAGCACTGTCAGAAAAAAAAAAGAGGGGGAAAGGAAAAAATCTTGCTATTTATGCCATAGTGGAGTGTTTTTGTCAATGAAGTGCCAAGGGGTACATAGAATGAGATGAAGAGTATCTGTGAAATAGGCTTTCTCTAAGTATGGAGAGAGGAGAGAGAGCGCTTTGGTTAGAAAATCCTTGGCAGAAACATTCCTCCTGCAAATCTTTCTGACCTTGACCTGAACTCCTTGCTCTCCCCTCCAAAGGGAATTTAAGACACAAGAAAATCAGCTTTTCTTTGCTATCATCTCTATTACTATACCTCTCCCTCTTCTGTGGGTGTGGACCTCAATAAATGAGTGATTTATAGTTGGGTTTGGCTTAACTAAAGCATTTACATAGAAAAAGAGAGAGAGAAAGAGAGAGACAAGAAAAGCCATTAACTGAGCCCCTACTTGCTCTCCAGCATTTAGATGCCCATTTTCAGCAAAACGGTGGCTTCCCTGTTAAATTACAACCAACAGGATTGGAATAGTAGTCTAGAGCAGGACCTGTGAATAGGGCTGTGTGTTCACCACAGTGAAATAATTCAGATTCTGCATCTAGGCAATCAAAGGCCATTTCCACACCTTACCTGATGCTATCATCCGGTTGTGATCCCCGGAGCACCTTTGGCAGGAAGGGATTGTGACGGGAATACTCCCCTCCACACCTGATCAGCTCCCTGCAGAAGGAGCCAAGGGACATACCTCTTCCTTCCGCAGCGCAACTGGGTTCTTTCCCACACTGCGCTGGGGCAAGAGCGCCTCCATCATGCTTCTTGCCCTTCTGCATGGCAGGTAAGTATGGGAGCATCACACGATCAGGGGTCATTGACAGAGAACCTCCGTCAATGATTTATCCCACAATTGCAGCAGCTAGTGATGGGAGAAGGATGGGACAGCAATGACATTATACAGAAGCATCACTGCGGTCCTTTTATGTCCCCATGCCAGGACAGTTGTCATGCAGAAAGGGCCTAAGTTCTGTACTAAGCAAAGCAAAATTCTGTAACTTATGTGAGTTATACAGATGTGCATAATTTTGATAGCTTTGCATAATTTATTCAACGACATTAACTCTTCCACATAAATCATTGTAATTTAGCTAGTCATGCATGGCTAAGATCAAAGAGCTATGCATACACTGAAGTTCCACCCATAACCAATGGAAAACTCATACAACCACACTGATCACACTTTCAGCCAAATTTGTGAAGCCATAAGGGCTAGTGGCTTGTTTTTAATTTTTAAAAATTAAAACTGAAATTCATAGGAACCAGAATTTGGGATCCAATACCATCCTTCCCTTTCACTGTGTTTTCTAGTGAAAACTGCCTTCCTTCCACTGAACTTGTATCTTGTTCCTTGAGACTATTTTTCCTCTGCAGAGGGGAAAAGAGTTGGGGGCTGGTAGAAGGTTTCAGAAATATTGGACTGGAAAATATGAAGAATCCCAGTTTCTAATTCAGGCCATTTCTGCACTACGTTATAGTGCTATTATTCCACTTTCAACCTCCTGTGGAATTCTGGGGTTTGTAGTTTACTGAGGCCCAAGAGCTCTCTGGCTGACAACTCTAAATGCCCTTCAACTGCAAACCACAGGACCTCACTGGATGTTGAAAGTGGAATAATGGCATTATAACAGTGTAGGGCAGAAATGGTCTGCATCTCCTACCTACTATAAGCCTGCCTAAGATCCTCCGTATAGGGCTTTCTTGCAGTCCCACCACTATCATAGTCACATTTGGTGATAGCATAAGATGGAGCCTTCCCAGTGGCTGTTACCAGACTGTGGAATTCCCTGCCACAGGCAGTTAGGCTGGCCCCTTCTTTGCTCTCTTTCTGATCACAGGTGAAGATCTTTCTGTTCACTCAAGCATTTGAGTGTTAACTATCTGATAAAGAAGATATTTTAATTGTGGTGTGTTATCTTTTTATCATTTTAACAGCACTTTCAAAACAATTTGAAATGAATGCTTTTAATATTTGTTTGCTTTTTAAAAACTTTTGTATTATCCACTGTTTTAATTGTATTTTGTTTTAGCACATATTGTGAACTTCATTGCGTCCCACACTGGGAGAAAGGTAGAATATAAATCCAAAAAATAAATAAATAAATCATAAGATAGAGAGGTGAGCTTAGCAGAGTATTCTTCCTATAACATTTCTTGCTCCCATGTTGTTGGATCCTTGATGAAGAGCTTCTGGAAGCTTTAGCCAGGGTGAACAGATGGCTTACCATCCCAGTATCCTCTATATTAGAAACTGACCTCTGCCTGAGAAATGGTTCAGCTGAATTTTAAGACGGGTAGAAGTTAAGGCAACTGAGAAAGAGATTGCAGTGTAGAAATGTTTACATAGGTTTTGAACAGATCTGCACCAGTGGTAACTTTGCTATCATATGTTTCAGAAGTGTTCTGTTTCTGCAAAAATTGGGGCTCTTCCTCATGACACAATTACAGCACCATGATACCACTTTACCTTCCATGGCTGCGCCCTATGGAAACCTTGGGAGCACTAGAACTCCCTGTTCTCCAGGGTCATAGTCCAACACTCAAGCCACCTTCTCTAATTTACATAGTAATAAATTATAGCACAAGGTAGTGAAGAAGACTGTGACTAGGTGACCCAGTGGCTACTTTGTCAGCTATCCAGGTGCTAACTGTGGATGGGCAACATCAAGATTCTTTTATGGTTCTTTTGTCTTTAAACCCAGTTTGCAGCAGAAAGCCCTTCGGTTAGAGGACTGTCTTCTCTAAAGCAGAAAACATGGCTGTCTGGGGCCAACAGCAGTACTGTTCATGGGGTAGTGGTCTGAGCATTGGACGACAACCCTGCAGACCAGGGTTAGATTCCTAGGCAGAAAAAATGGAATGCACAAATACAGGGGGCACGTGGCTGGATAACAGTACATATGAAAAAGATCTAGGAGTCTTGGTGGACCATAAGCTGAACATGAGTCAGCAGTGTGATGCAGCAGCCAAGAAAGCCAATGCGATTCTTGGTTGCATCAATGGGAGTATGGTGTCTAGATCAAGGGAAGTAATAGTACCACTATTCTGCTTTGGTTAGACCTCATCTGGAATACCGTGTCCAGTTCTGGCACCCATTTCAAGAAGGATATTGACATGTCCAGAGGAGCATGTCCAGAGGAGGGCAACCAAAATGGTGAAGGGTCTGGAAGCCATGACCAATGAGGAGCAGCTTAGGGAACTGGGTATTGTTTAGTCTGCAGAAGAGAAGGTTAAGCAGGGACATGATAGCCATGTTTAAATATTTGAAAGAATGTCATGTCAAGGAGGGAGTGGGCTTGTTTTCCACTGCTCCAGAGACTAGGACAAGGAGCAATGGATTCAAACTGCAGAAAGAGATTCCACTTAAACCCCAGGAAGAACTTCCTGATGGTCAGAGCTGTTCGGCAGTGGAATATGCTGCCTTGGACTGTGTGGAGTCTCCTTCCTTGGAGGTTTTTAAGCAGAGGTTGGATGGCCATCTGTCAAGAGTGCTTTGATGTGGGTTCCTGCATGGCAGGGGGTTGGACTGGATGGCCCCTGTGGTCTCTTCCAACTCTATGATTCTATGACTATGACTCTATGACAGCAATACATGACTCTGCCTGCTTCCGTTCAGTTACGTATTGCTGTCATAGAGTCATAGTCATAGAATTCATAGAGTTGGAAGAGACCACAGGGGCCATCCAGTCCAACCCCCTGCCATGCAGGAACCCACATCAAAGCACTCTTGACAGATGGCCATCCAACCTCTGCTTAAAAACCTCCAAGGAAGGAGACTCCCACACAGTCCAAGGCAGCAGCTTCCACTGCCGAACAGCTCTGACCATCAGGAAGTTCTTCCTGGGGTTTAAGTGGAATCTCTTTTCCTGCAGTTTGATCCATTGCTCCTTGTCCTAGTCTCTGGAGCAGTGGAAAACAAGCCCACTCCCTCCTTGACATGACATTCTTTCAAATATTTAAACATGGCTATCATGTCCCTGCTTAACCTTCTCTTCTGCAGACTAAACATACCCAGTTCCCTAAGCTGCTCCTCATTGGTCATCATGGCTCCCAGACCCTTCACCATTTTGGTTGCCTCCTCTGGACATGCTCCTCTGGACATGTCAATATCCTTCTTGAAATGGGGTGCCAGAACTGGACACAGTATCCAGATGAGGTCTAACCAAAGCAAGATAGTGGTACTATTACTTCCCTTGATCTAGACACCATCTCCCATTGATGCAACCAAGAATCGCATTGGCTTTCTTGGCTCATCACACTGCTGACTCATGTTCAGCTTATGGTCCACCAAGACTCCTAGATCTTTTCATATGTACTGTTATCCGGCCACAGTGCCCCCTGTATTTGTGCATTCCATTTTTCTCTGCCTAAGGAATCTAACCCTGGTCTGCAGGGTTGTCATTCCAATGCTCAGACCACTACCCCATGTAACAGTACTGCTGTTGGCCCCAGACAGCCATGTTTTCTGCTTTCAGAGAAGACAGTCCTCTAACCGAAGGGCTTTCTGCTGCAACTGGGTTAAAGACAAAAGAACCATAAAAGAATCTTGATGTTGCCCATCCACAGTTAGCACCTGGATAGCTGACAAAGTAGCCACTTGGTCACCTAGTCACAGTCTTCTTCACTACCTTGTGCTATAATTTATTACTATGTAATTAGAGAAGGTGGCTTGAGTGTTGGACTATGACCCTGAAAGCCAGGGAGTTCTAGTGCTCCCAAGGTTTCCATAGGGCGCAGCCATGGAAGGTAAAGTGGTATCATGGTGCTGTAATTGTGTCATGAGGAAGAGCCCCAATTTTTGCAGAAACAGAACACTTCTGAAACATATGATAGCAAAGTTACCACTGGTGCAGATGTCTCAAAACCTATGTAAACATTTCTACACTGCAATCTCTTTCTCAGTTGCCTTAACTTCTACCCGTCTTAAAATTCAGCTGAACCATTTCTCAGGCAGAGGTCAGTTTCTAATATAGAGGATACTGGGATCAGTAAGCCATCTGTTCACCCTGGCTAAAGCCAGAAGCTCTTCATCAAGGATCCAACAACATGGGAGCAAGAAAATGTTATCAGAAGAAGATCTTCTGCTAAGCTCACCTCTCTATCTTATGATTTATTTATTTATTTTTTGGATTTATATTCTACCTTTCTCCCATGTGGGACGCAATGAAGTTCACAATATGTGCTAAAACAAAATACAATTAAAACAGTGGATAATAAAAAATTTTTTAAAAAAAAAAAATTTTGCATTTTTTTAATTTTTTAAATTGAAAATATAAAAAAAACCAACCAAAATTAAAAATTTAGAAAAAACCAAAAGTTTGGGTAAAAAAATTTACCGGGATAAAAAGAAAAAAAAAGGGTAAACCTTCCTTCGGGTTCCCAACGGGTCCCCAAAAAACTACTTATCTTCCCTGGACTATTTGGGGAGAAAATTGGGGCTGGAGGTTAATATTAGGAAATAAGACCATTTCTGCCCAATTTTAATGCCTTATTCCATTTCAACTCCAATCCTGTGGTTTGGTTGGGGGTTTAGAGGCCCAAGAGCTCTTGGGCCCCGAAACTAAAACCCCAATTGAAAAATGAAAATATGGAAAAGGTGAATTGAAATGGGATTTTCCCTTTTTTCCCAAAAATTTTGAAACCTTCTACCAGCCCCCAACTCTTTTCCCCTCTGCAGAGGAAAAATAGTCTCAAGGAACAAGATACAAGTTCAGTGGAAGGAAGGCAGTTTTCACTAGAAACACAGTGAAAGGGAAGGATGGTATTGGATCCCAAATTCTGGATTCTATGAATTTCAGTTTTAATTTTTAAAAATTAAAAACAAGCCACTAGCCCTTATGGCTTCACAAATTTGGCTGAAAGTGTGATCAGTGTGGTTGTATCAGTTTTTTCCATTGGTTATGGGTGGAACTTCAGTGTATGCATAGCTCTTTGATCTTAGCCATGCATGACTAGCTAAATTACAATGATTTATGTGGAAGAGTTAATGTCGTTGAATAAATTATGCAAAGCTATCAAAATTATGCACATCTGTATAACTCACATAAGTTACAGAATTTTGCTTTGCTTAGTACAGAACTTCAGGCCCTTTCTGCATGACAACTGTCCTGGCATGGGGACATAAAAAGGACCGCAGTGATGCTTCTGTATAATGTCATTGCTGTCCCATCCTTCTCCCATCACTAGCTGCTGCAATTGTGGGATAAATCATTGACGGAGGTTCTCTGTCAATGACCCCTGATCGTGTGATGCTCCCATACTTACCTGCCATGCAGAAGGGCAAGAAGCATGATGGAGGCGCTCTTGCCCCAGCGCAGTGTGGGAAAGAACCCAGTTGCGCCGGAAGGAAGAGGTATGTCCCTTGGCTCCTTCTGCAGGGAGCTCATGGTGTGGAGGGAGTATTCCCGTCACAATCCCTTCCTGCCAAAGGTGCTCCGAGATAGCAACCAGATGAGATAGCATCAGGTAAGGTGTGGAAATGGCCTTTGATTGCCTAGATGCAGAATCTGAATTATTTCACTGTGGTGAACACACAGCCCTATTCACAGGTCCTGCTCTGACTACTACCCGGATAACTATTTGGGTTGTAATTTAACAGGGAACAGTTTTGCTGAAATGGGCATCTAAATGCTGGAGAGCAAGTAGGGGCTGAGTAGAATGGCTTTTCTTGTCTCTCTCTTTCTCTCTCTCTTTTTCTATGTAAATGCTTTATTAAGCCAAACCCAACTATAAATCACTCATTTATTGAGGTCCACACCCACAGAAGAGGGAGAGGTATAGTAATAGAGATGATAGCAAAGAAAAGCTGATTTTCTTGTGTCTTAAATTCCCTTTGGAGGGGAGAGCAAGGAGTTCAGGTCAAGGTCAGAAAGATTTGCAGGAGGAATGTTTCTGCCAAGGATTTTCTAACCAAAGCGCTCTTTCCTCTCTCCATTCTTCAAGAACCTATTCACAGATACTCTTCATCTCATTCTATCTGTACCCCTTGGCACTTCATTGACAAAAACACTCCACTATGGCATAAATAGCAAGATACCTTCCCCCTCTTTTTTCTGACAGTGCTACACATTGTGCAAAGCAGAAGCAGATTCACACCAATCCCGAAACTTTACCAAAGGCTGCAAGCTTTAATCAACGCAATCACCAGGTTTAACAAACAAAGATTACAATAAACAGTAAGTATACCTGAAGTACAGATTAACCCTCACATTCACTAGAGTTAGGGCCGGAAATTGCACAGGAAAAAGTGCAAATATCAAAATGTTGTCTGTCTGTCTGTGGGAAAGAAGGCGCTGAGGCATAGTGGAGACAGACCTCAGGGTCCAAACCAGGTCAGTGAAAGGAGAGAGTTGCATGGTAGCCTGATTTCCTCTCTCTTGCCCATCTCCTTCCTTAGGTGTATGTAGGTATTGGGACAGGGTTTATGATCCTAAGAAATAGGGCTGTGAGTTGTCCTCAACTGGCCAGGCAGTGGCTAGTGGGGGAGAGGAGGGCCAGAGGCAGGTTTTTAAAGATCTGCATGGCCCAATTGGAGCCACCAAGAAGGAAGGTTCCCCCAAACAAAAAGTGGCTAAGGTCAGGAGATAGGGTTGGAGAAACTTGCAAATTATCAAATAAATGTCAAACCAGCAAATGTGGAGGGGGCAGACTGTAATCTGATAGGGAAAGAGACTGAACAACATATTGCCAGGCGGTTTGCACTGATATGCTTCCTATAAACACTATGATGCATTTTGCAAGAATCGATGTGAAGACTCTCCCTCTCTCTCTTTTCTTTTCTTCCTTTCTTTGATCTATTTTGTTTGTAGCATTTGCAGATATTTGCACTTCAAGTTGTAGCCGTAAAGTTGCGGTAGGAGGTGGTCTGACTGTCCAAATGTTGCTGAACTGCAAACTGCCATCTGGGCTGATGGGCACCATTGTCTACACTGACTATGACAGATAATTGCTGCAGTCCCACAACTTCTGATGGGCTGCAGATTCAAACGCCTGCTGTAAAGATTTAATTCTAACAATATAAAGAACACTCCAGCATTTCACAGATTAAAACTGGGACATATGCAGCCAAGCAATGTAGAGTGAGGACAAGATGGTGACAGTTATTCATGAGGAAGAACACACAAGCTAGGAGAGGCTACCAGATTATGTCTTTGCCTGAGCCTACTAGGAAAGAAAAAGATTTTGCCTCTTTTCTTTATTTTGCTGTAAGTAAATTGAGGGCAAACTCTTTTTGTGCTTTGGACTTAAGTTTGTAGCAAATGAAGAGAAAGTAAGAAGACAAGGAAAGAGGGAGGAGAAACCAGAGTATTTCTAAAAGCAGAGAGTAGGATGATGGTGGAATAACTGTCTCTAGTGAAGAAGACTGTGACTAGGTGACCCAGTGGCTACTTTGTCAGCTATCCAGGTGCTAACTGTGGATGGGCAACATCAAGATTCTTTTATGGTTCTTTTGTCTTTAAACCCAGTTTGCAGCAGAAAGCCCTTCGGTTAGAGGACTGTCTTCTCTAAAGCAGAAAACATGGCTGTCTGGGGCCAACAGCAGTACTGTTACATGGGGTAGTGGTCTGAGCATTGGACGACAACCCTGCAGACCAGGGTTAGATTCCTTAGGCAGAAAAAATGGAATGCACAAATACAGGGGGCACGTGGCTGGATAACAGTACATATGAAAAAGATCTAGGAGTCTTGGTGGACCATAAGCTGAACATGAGTCAGCAGTGTGATGCAGCAGCCAAGAAAGCCAATGCGATTCTTGGTTGCATCAATGGGAGTATGGTGTCTAGATCAAGGGAAGTAATAGTACCACTATTCTGCTTTGGTTAGACCTCATCTGGAATACCGTGTCCAGTTCTGGCACCCCATTTCAAGAAGGATATTGACATGTCCAGAGGAGCATGTCCAGAGGAGGGCAACCAAAATGGTGAAGGGTCTGGAAGCCATGACCAATGAGGAGCAGCTTAGGGAACTGGGTATGTTTAGTCTGCAGAAGAGAAGGTTAAGCAGGGACATGATAGCCATGTTTAAATATTTGAAAGAATGTCATGTCAAGGAGGGAGTGGGCTTGTTTTCCACTGCTCCAGAGACTAGGACAAGGAGCAATGGATTCAAACTGCAGGAAAAGAGATTCCACTTAAACCCCAGGAAGAACTTCCTGATGGTCAGAGCTGTTCGGCAGTGGAATATGCTGCCTTGGACTGTGTGGAGTCTCCTTCCTTGGAGGTTTTTAAGCAGAGGTTGGATGGCCATCTGTCAAGAGTGCTTTGATGTGGGTTCCTGCATGGCAGGGGGTTGGACTGGATGGCCCCTGTGGTCTCTTCCAACTCTATGATTCTATGACTATGACTCTATGACTCCTCTATCGACCATGGAAACCCAGTGGGTGGCCTTGGGCATGTCACACACTCTCAGCCCCAGAAATCCCTGAGAGGTTCAGCTTAGGGTTGATATAAAGAACTTGAATGTACACAACAACAACAGTGCTGTTAGTGACGAATTAATCTATTAATCATATTTGCGTTCCATCCTTTTTCATAAAGTCAGGGCAACATACTTGGGTTTATCCCAATTTTCCTGTACAACAACACCATGAGGTATGCTAGGTGTTGGGCAGCAAGTGAAAGGTCCCTGTTCAGGCAAAAGGAAACAATTGCAGCCTCTCCTAGTTTGTGTGTTCTCCCTCATTAACAGTTTTTTGCTATCTTGAACACACTCTGGTGTTGCTTGGCCATGTATGTCCCAGTTTTCATCTGTGAAATGTTGCACAGAATGCAGACATTACAAATAATGAAATCACAGGCAGGCAGACATCAGCATCTTTCAAAATCCAGATATTCATCTGCTTGACTCTTTGACAAGAAACATACCATGAGCTGTATTTCTTTTTTTTTATTAGAAGTACCGAGCAAGAGGAGATTTATTTGCTGGAGTGCTGGAACAGATTTTCAACATCCCTGAGCCAATATTAATTAATTGGAAAAAGAACTGAAGGATTTCCCAAAGCTCTGCTCTGCCTAGATCTGGCAGCTGAGTTCATGCAAAGCATATTTCAGTTAATGTGTGAAGAAGCCACAGTGCTGCAGGAAGCATGCTGATTTCTAGCTCAGCTCTTGCAAAGTTTATGTGAAGATCATCATCTACCAATTTTCAAAAACACTCAAGGAAAAAAATAAACACTATGTGACAATTTCAAATGAAAAAGATTGGAGTATCCTAAATATCCATGAGGCACCAGATCCTGACTGATTTTGGAAGCTAAGCAGGGTCAGTCCTGGTTAGTACTTGAATGGGAGACCACCAGGCACTGTAGGCTACATTTCAGAAGAAGGAACTGGCATTTCTGATTATTCGTTGCCTAAGAAAACCCTATGAAATTCATGGGGTCACCATAATTCAACAGGCACGTACACACAAATTCACAAATTATAGCATGGAAAAGAAGCCCTGAATCTTGTTGGTTAGTCCCAATTAGAGTAAATCTATTGAATAAATTAAATTTACCAATGTGTTGACCAGTGTGTTCAGCGATTGATTAAATGGCTCTTCTGTCAGGCGCCATATCTAATGAACAAGGGCAAAATTGAGAAGTAGACTAGAACTTGGAAAAGTGATCATTCTGACTGCAACTCCCAGAATCCTCCAGTCATCAAGCTGGCTAGGGATTCGGGGAGTAGTCCAAAAAGTTACTTTCCCCAGCTCTGCATAGATTTGAATTTTTGCCGATTTGTTTAACCTTAACGATTCGACAGCTATGGCTTTTACAGCACAGTTACCTGGTGGGGGAAAAAAGGGAGAAGGGCGAGTTTATGTGTGTGAGAGAGAAATGGGGGCGGAGGGGGGACAAATTACAGATCCCTGGAAGGGAGGAAGCAAAGTCTTAACACAGCGGAGGAGGAGTAGGAAGAAGGGATTTGAGGCAGGGGTGGGGAGACACAGAAGCGAGCCTACGAGTCTGAGCCACAGAGATGCTTTCGAGCCACCTGGAAGGGCGGCTTCTGAACTGCAGACATCAAAAACCCACCGACGGACGCGCTGTCTCCAGGACAAAAAGCCCTCGCAGCCGGGTGCTGAGTGTCGGTCTTTCCTGCCATCCGGCAGAAAGTCCAGGGCGGGGGATGGAAGTGTAAAGAAGTGGTGGGAGCCCGGGTGGCGGTGAGGGTGGGTTGAGGGTGCGGCTGGAGAGAGACAAAAATAAAGAAGGCACAAGGTAGACCAGAAAGTCTAAGCCTTCTCGTTTTTTTGTTTTCTTTTTCTTTTTAATTTTATTGAGCCAACAACAACAGGAATAACAAACTTACAAAATACAAGAATAAGGAAAAATAAATACAAAATAAAATAATAAGATTATAGAAAAAGAAGGAAAAACAAAAAGGAAAAGAGAGAAAAAACAATAGGAAACTAATACAAATTCACAAGCAAACACCAAAAACTTGCTCCTTATGCCTAATTGGAGTTATTGGCCCTTCAGCATTACTCTACATCCCCTTAGTCCTAAACTATTATTAATTTAATTTAAATTAGTTTACTCTGCTACTAACGTGTTTTCCTCAAGTTGACAAATATGTATATATGTGTGTGTGTTTATAACCATAGAAGCAATTAATTAATTGTAAATTGCTCAGTTATTAAACATATTAAATCTATTATTGCAACAATATAATCATACATTGAGACTTTATTCTAAAGTAGTTTGAGGAAACTTTTAACAGGGCATTAAAAATATAAGAAAATCAGATGGAGTAAAGAGTGAAGGGGTGGGAGTGGGGGGAGAATCCTGGGGGGAGACGATTATAAAGCAGACAGCCCCTGCCCAGCTTGGTAAAGTTCCTTTTTTTTTTTTTTGGACTAAGGGCCTTTCCGCACTACACTATTATAGTGCCATTATTCCACTTTCAACATCCTATGGAATCCTGGAGTTTAGGGAGGGGCGTTTAGAATTCTCAGTCAGAGAGCTCTTTGGCCTCAGTAAACTACAAACCCCAGAATTCCACAGTATATTGAAAGTAGAATAAGGTCACTATAACAATGTACTGTGAAAAGGCCCTAAATCTCCCAGCATCTGCTGGCTGGAGGTTTTGGGGAGTTGTACTCCAAAAATGGCCCCCTGTTAGGGGGAACTGCCAATTAGGCAAAGAAAATTTGGGGAAGACCGCTGTCATTTTGTAATCCTCTATCTGACCACGATCAAGTTCTGGTCAGTTTGGATGTAGCTTCATAGCAAGCATTGATTTATTTATTTATGAGATTTCAATCCTGTTTTTCAAGTGAAAATCTCTCAGAGAGGCTAACAGGTTACAACATGAACCATCAATAAATAACACAAAAACCACATGAAAGAGTCACGGCAGGAGGAGACAAACCCATATTTAAAACAGTACAGAAAGCATTTAAGCAACCTGTGCAAGCCAGAAGATCTTTAGCTGGAATTGATTAGGCAGAGATGGAATCAATAACCAGTGGCCTTGGGCATCTGCCCCCCAGATAGGCCCCATTGGCCATTGTCTTGGAGCCTTGTCATACTACATAGGACATTTCTGCACTAGCCTATTATAGTGCTCTTATTCCACTTTCAACATCCTGGGGAATCTGGGGTTTGCAGTTTAGGGAGGGACCAGCTGGCCCCTCCCTAAACTGCAAACCCCAGGATTCCCCAGGATGTTGAAAGTGGAATAATTGTGCTATCTATAACAGGCTAGTGCGGAAATGGCCACAGTTAGGGCACTGTGGAATTTCCACTTTTGCAGGGGTCTCATGCCCCTTTACCTCAGGTTAAAAACCACTATTTTACAATGACTGGTATTAAAAGGGGGAAAAAAGAAGGGGGAAAGGAGAAGGAATAAAGCAATAAGAATGACTGATATATTTTAGCTTGAGCTTTTCTGCCAAAAACAAGTCAGGCTTAAAGGTGCTGTTTGATTCCTTCCCCACTCCCAGCTGCTTTCCTTTTATGTTGAAACAGACTCTTTGAAAATTGACTAGCAATGGCTCTGCAGGGATTCAAGTAGGAGGCTTTCGCTATTGGGCTAGTTGTGTGTAACCCATGGTGGATGTATAGCTTATGTTAGCCATCATCAGAAAAAGTTAGCATGTCAGTGGAAAAAAGAGAACCAAAGGGAGGATATTTCCAAAAATGTGTGGATATTAATTTATAGGTGTAAATGCATATTTAGAAATGCTTTGTTGCAGTGATGTAGACTCGAGTCAATTGACTCAGACTCAAGTTAGGCTTAAGTCATTTCAGTGACCTGACTTGCACTTGACTTGGCAAAGGTTACACACTGACTTGACTTGACTTGAGACTTGCATATTTTTAGTGACTGACTTGCTGTACTTGGTTCAGTAACATAATATATTCATCCAGTAATCTTACAACTTATTGGTCACATGATGATCTGTCTCAAGCCCAAAGCGTGGACACATTTCACACAGGGGACCAGAAAATGTGTTAGACAATGGGCTTGAAGAGGAAGGATCCTTCCTTCTAAAGCTCTTGAAGCTTCAGTGATGGGGAATAAGAAGGATCCTATTCCCCACTTCCAAAGCTGCAGACAGCAAAATCACAAAAGTACAGGGCCAACTCTACTTAAATTGTTAAAACTGACTATTTTATTTGACGTTGTCCAGAAATTCTGGAATACAGGTTGGGGTATAAAATTGGCTCCCAGACTTGAGACTTGACTGGAAAGTATCTTGTAAAGACTTGAGACTCAACTTCAGACTTGAAGGTAGAGTGCTTGAGACTTGACTTGAGACTTGGAGTAAAGTACTTAAATACGTCACTGCCTTGTTGTTATATGGTTTCAAGTCATTTCTGACTTATGGCAACCGTAAGGTGAACTTATCACAGGGCTTTCTGGGGCTGAAAGTGTATGAAGTGCCCAAGGTCACCAAGTGGGTTTCCATGGCTAAGTGGGGCATTGAATTCTAGTCTCCAGGATTATAGTCTAATACTGAAAAAATACACCGTGCTGGCTCTCTAGAAAGGCATACAATCATTTAAATTGGGTTGGGCAACTGTGGTAGGTCCAATAACTATCCCCCCATCACCCCAGGCAACCTTTGAGGGTTGCACAGACTGCCAAAAATGCCCCCAAAGCCACCACCATCAACAACAACAAAAATGGAAATATTGGTTAGTCTACTTCTGCTTTCGAAAAAAAAGGGTATTTTTATGTATAATTTTTATTGAAAGTTTGTCTCGAAAATACCCCCCCATAGTTCCATGCTTAAATCTTCCAGTTGAAATTGCTTATTTCCATTCCATTACAAACATAATTTCCATCTTCCAGAGAGAAGAACAGTTACATTATTTCTTCTTTGATTTCTTATACATTTATATCCTTACCCAATCCAATACTCTTTTCCATTCTTTCTCAAAGTTCTGAATAGATTTATTCTTCAAAGAAAATGCTAACTTTTCCATCTCTGTCATATCCAGAACTTTAACTTCCATTCTTCTATATCAATATGTTTCTTTTCTTTCCAGTGCTGCCCATATGTCAACCTTGCCGCAGTTATTAGATATAATAATATCTTCTGATGACTTCTTATTTCCCTTTGTTGCCCTAGCATATTTAACAAATAAAGCTCCAGTTTCATTTCAAAATTCAGCTTACTAATTCTTTGGATTTCATCATGTACCCTCTTCTAATTTTTTTTGCTATCTTACATGGCCACAAAATGGGTATTTTTATGGTTAAACCATGCAGATGGGCTCTGCAGCCTACTTAAAACCTGACTTGATGTTCCTGGTTAATCTTCCAGGAACAGAAATCTACTTTTTTCTCCCTTGAGAATGAAAGGGTGTTTCAGAGGATCTGGAGGACACAGAGGCTCCAAAAACAGTTTTGGGGGCTAGATGTGTCCCAGGGCTGCACTTCACCTGCCTCTAGTTTAAATAGAGATCCGAAATGCATCTCAACATAATGAAGAACACCTGTTGACCAGGTGACTATGCACCTGTTTTAATTGTTGTTTGGGCACTAATAGTGGATGTGGAATAGTAAAATTCGAAGGACCGAGCATTCCTTTTCGTATTAGGGCTGCCAGATGTCCTTTATTATAAAAGACATCCATCATTTGAGGGTTGGAAAACTTCTCCCTTACAGGACTGACATTATTATGAGAGATGTTTCCTATTTGAGGGCTGGAAAGCTTTTCTTTTATATAGATAAAAAAACATGCAGTTTTGGGGGATGTGTGCCCTTCATAAAGACAGAAATGTGTGCATTGTTTAATTTATGAATGTGGACAATATGTTAATGTAACAGAGAAACACTGAATAACTGAATAGCTGGGTGAATAACTGAAATCAATGCTTTCATTTGGAATTTAGGTAGAACGCAGACTTGTTAATAGCTACTTCCGGTTTGCCAATAGTACATGGCACTAATTTTGACTATCACTTCATTGCTACTTTGAAAATCTGGTAACGCTATACTGTTTTGTTAAACTGGTCTTGGACTAGACAGCCTCACTAATAAGGAGTGCCTTCAAGTGGAGGATTGCCTTCTGCAAAGAAGGACTGTGACACCCTTAATACATCTGCACCACATTGTCTGTCTCCATTCACTCCATATTATTTCAGTCCTTGTGAAGCAACATTTCAAGCCCAGTCAAGGTACCATCATGTCTATCTGTACATAACCTGTTGTTTATCCTTCAGATATACACATGTGATGAGCAACTAGCATCATGTTTGCGATGCAGTAAACCCATGTATGAGGGTATGTGCATGTGCCTTCAAATCTTCTGTTAATTTATGGTGATCCCATGTATTTAAAAGGGTCTTCTTAGACAAAGAATACTGAGAGTTGGTTTTGCCAGTTCTTTCCTCTGAAATATACCACAGCCTACAGCACCTGCTATATGTTGGCAGCTTCCCATCTAATACTAAACAGGGCTGACCCTGCTTAGCTTCTAAGATCAGATGGGATCTGGTGCCTTTCAGGTATTTAGGCAGCACAAGTAAACCCACAGAGGGAGGTATATCAAACCTACAGACTGACAGCAACAGTCTGGTAACACGCATAGGTATTTAGCTCACTGCCTGAGCTTCAGCTGTCTCAGTCTGATCTACATCACAAAGTTGTAAGCAGAGTGCCCTATGTGCTTCTTTGTTCTCATTGGTTGAAAAAGGAGATATAAGTACAGTTGGCCCTCCACATTTACGGATTTCATTTTCATGGATTTGATTATTTGTGCGTTTCTCCAACCCCCCCCCCACCTCAAGTGCTTCTTTCCCGGTGGAATCTTCCCTCTCGGAAGCTCTGATCGGGTCATGCAGCCTTTTAAAAACCTGCCTCTGGTCCTCTTCCTCCTCCACCAGTCACTGCCTGGCCAGCTAACAACAGCTCACAACGCAATTTCTCAGCATCATAAATGCTCTCCTTGATGCCCCTCACACACTCAAGGAAAGAGATAGGCAAGAGAGATGAAGTATAGGACCTCCCTGCCGACCCACCTCCTTTCCTTCTCCTTTCCCTTACTTGGTTTAGACCCTCAGCCGCCATCCTGCAGACTCACACACATACTTTAATATTCACAGTTTTTCTACTTTTGCAGGGGTCCCGTGCCCCTAACCTTACTGAACATGGAGGGCCAGCTGTATAACTAACAAGCAAGCTAAGCAAGGTCAGGCCTTGTACAGGGATGGGGGACCACCAAGGAATAACAGATACTGTAGGCTATATTTCAGAGGAAGGAACTGGCAAAATCAATTCTAAGTACTCTTTGTCTAAGAGAACCCACAGAAATTCATGAGGTGCCATGAGTTGACTGGCATCTTGAAGGCACGCTCACATGTGTACACACACATGCATTAGTTAAGCAAGCAGAATGCTAATAAACATGCAGATAATGATTTTCCTTGACCACTGTGTGCCTGTAAACCAACCAGTTCTGCCACATCTGTGATTAAAGTGCATAATTTCCAGAGCAGACAGTGTGGCTACCACCAGGTACTTCTCATCTATGCACAAAGCTGGCATTGCAGTTGGATCTGGGGGATGGCCAGCTGGATGATACGGACACAAGTACCTGTCCTAAGCATGGCCTCTTTGGGCAGGACTCAGAAACAGGCATCAAAAATTAAGGAATAGATAGATATTCATCATAATGTTGATTTTTATAAAAAATTCCTTCTTAGCATGGAATATTTAGATAGGTAATCTGTAAAAGGCAATTAAATTCACGGAGGAAAGACTGAGGATGGTAGGTATTACCTAAGAAAGCTCACGCTATAACAGATCTCCAGGGAGGGCTCAGTCTGTGGAGTCACTTGAAAAATAATTTAAAAACAACTAAGATCTTACTCAACCCCAGTAGAGCAGCATCACTATGGTCATTTCTGCACTAGACGGTTATAGCGCTATTATTCCACTTTCAAAATCCTATAGAATCCTGGAGTTTAGGCAGTCTGCAGGATGTTGAAAGTGGAATAATAGTGTTATAACAGTCTAGTGTGGAAATGGCATGTGTTGCAGCTTTCCTCCTGTGTTGAGCAAGCTATTTCTTCGGTCCCTGGCTCTGTGAACCCTACAGCTCTAAGGCAATTTGGGTTAGGTTTGCAAGACTTCCCTTCCATCATGCCTTACTCTGCAGGTCCTTGAGACCCCAAGACTGAGGAAATAGCTGGCTTGATACAGAGTTGGCCTCTGGCAGGAGGTGCTTGCCGTGTGGCTTCCACCTTCTCTGGCAGCAGCAGAGTGTGCACATGTAGTGGGTGGCTGCTGCCACCCTTCTGCTTGTGCAGGAAGCTTGTGGACATCTGAATGCATGTTTGGGAAAATGATACATCATTCCTACTAAGGTCTGTTGCACAACTGATTTGATACCACAGGATCTTAGCCAAAGTAACCATTTACACAATTAAAACAATTGAACAATTTATCACCCAAAACATTAAAACCAAGCTTTGACTGCTAGATTTCAAAAATGTTTGGGTGAATAGCCACGTTTAAATTGTTGTTGTTCTGTGTCTTCAAGTTGCTTCCAACTTATCGCGACCCTAAGGCAAATCTATCACAGGGTTTTCTGAGGCTGAGAGTGTGTGACATGCCCAAGGTCACCCAGCGGCCTTGGCTGAATGGGGCATCAAACCCTGGTCCAATTCTCAAACCACTACATCATGCTGGCTGTAGATTTAAATTACTTACCTATTTAAATAAATGAATAGAACCTTCATGTTCAGAGGCGGCGTATCTCAGAGCACCAGGTATTTAGCACACACAGCAGAGGATAGCTGTTGTGTTCATTTCCAGCTTGTGGGTTTCTTTGTAGTATCTTGGCCGATAAGGGAAATGGAAAGCTGGATTAGATAGGCTTTTGGTCTTGTTCAACAGTGTTTTTCTCATGTTTTCTAGCTGGTAGATTAAAAGTCAGATCTCATTTTGCTCAAAAGGCTTAGCAAGGGCAGCAGACATGGGCCTAATACAGAAAAGCACCTCTGGTGGTCTAAATATGATTGGCAACACAGTAAAACATTGGGTGCATGACGCTGGACTCCAGCAACCTGGAGAGTTTTTTTTTTTTTAATTAATATTGTCTCAGTGGGGTAACTATCTGAGCAATGAAAATCTGAAATTTCAGCAGTGGTGCCCTTCAAGATCTGCAAACATTTTCAACCTGCTATGGTGAGATACAGGTCCCAGGGGAAAAGGAGGTTAGAACAGAAGCTGCTCTGGGCAGAAAAATGATTAGTCTGCAAATATTTTTAAAATAATCTTTACAACAACCTTGTAAGGTAGGCCAATTTCATTCAAATATTCAGAGGCAAAAAAGTACATGAAGACACACAGTCTTGACAGAGGTTTGCCCTGCCCTAGCTCCCTGAAAAGCTGAAGGTTCACAAAGGGCTCAAATTTCATATTGTGAAAATCCCAAGTTTTGAATTTCCAATTTGCAAATTGGGGTTTCCCCAGCAAATTCTGCAAAATGGTTAGGCCTCTTTCCAAAATTTGTTTGAGGCTCTGTCACCAACCAAAGAGCTGCCATCTCCCTAACCCTTCCCTCCTCCCTTCCTCCTGCTGTTGTTTTCAGCCTCATCATCAGGGTCTCTTTCCCCCCACCCCTTTTCCAGGTTGTCGCCATCCAACAAGCGGAACTCTCTTCCTAAGCGCAATGGAAAGGATTGGCGGCAATTGCTTCTCTCCTTGTAATTTATGCAAATGGCCTCTATAATTAGCCATAATTTCAAAGCTCGGCACGGTGCTTCAGACGCTCCTCAGCAAGGAAATGCCCCGACGGTAATTCTACGGCATTAACTTTATTTACTCCACCTGTGTGGTCTCTGCACTAGCTAGGCCTGTGAGGGAAGAGATGATGCCGGCGCTCTTCCTGAAGATGATCCTCAGCTAGGGGGCAAGCCCCTACCTGTCCCCGGGAACCATGGCCTTGGAAAAAGCCCTTGTACTGATGCTCCTGATAAAAAAGAAAAGAAGAAGAAGACGACGAAGAAGGAGAGAAAAAAACACAAAGAAGACATTTTTGTGAAGGTGGGAGTGTGGATTTCCAGGATGAGGCAGAGCTCAGAAAAGTTGCCTTTTTAAATTACAGTTCACTATTCTTTCTTGGAGATTGTGGGAGTTGAAGCTTGAAAAGAAACTTTTGCAAGCTATGAGGTGATGATAAAGAGCATTCCCATCTTCCTATCTTTCCATACAAAGGTTCTTCAAGCATAAACTCTCTTTCCTAGGTCATTTTTGCACTACCCTGGTATAGTGCTATTATTCCACTTTCAACATCCTATGGAATCTTGGGGTTTGCAGTTAAGGGAGGGGCATTTAGAATTCTCAGCCAGAGAGCTCAGCCAGATTAATCAGCATCATTCCATAAAATCTTGTTGCATGTCCTGCAAATCTGCTGGTGTCCATGCAAGCCTATGTTTTAGAGCAGTGGTTCTCAACTTGTGGGTCCCCAGATGTTTTTGGACTTCAGCTCCCAGAAGCCCTGAGCATTGACCATAGCGGCTGGGGCTTCTGGGAGCTGAAGTCCACAGACATCTGGGGACGCACAGGTTGAGAACCACTGTTTTAGAGGTTATTGTTGTTTGTTGCATGCCTTCAAGTCAATTCTGACTTATGGTGACCCAAAGATGAACCTATCACTGAGTTTTCTGGGGCTGACAGTGTGCGACACACCCAACATTACCCAGTGGGTTTCCATGGCCAAGCAAGGAATTGAACCCTGGTCTCTAAAATGGTAGTTCAATATTCAATATTCAGTATTCTCTATTCAAACCACTATACGACTGGCTCTATCTTTTAGAGGTCTGAACCTTTAATCCACATTAAACGATTAAATGACAATCACTTTCATTCCTGCTGAATTGTCTGGAAGTGAAAAGCCTAGAACTATGCAGGGGGTGTTCACTTTCTGTTGCATACAAGCAGTTGGAAAACTTGTTCCTTTTTTGAACTCTAGGACCCAGAATTATGGGAAATTCGGTGCACAAAAACCTAACTTTTCCAAATTATGACAAGTTGTTTGTGTGTTAAGGGTTGGACAGAGAAAGTTGTCAGTGATCGGTATGGCCTTTAAATTAAACAAAAGAAGACTCCTGTTGCTGCTGCTGTTTTTTTATTGTTATTTTAAAATATATATACAGTTTTATTCCAAATGTTACAAACTGGGAAACATCCAAAATGCTTAATCTTCTCTGAATTCTGAAAATTTGCCAGATTTTGAAATATACCACATTTCATTTCAACTGGAAGTGGATATGTATCATTCAAAACTCAAATGAGGGCACCACAGATTTGCTATGTAATAGGCTAGACGTCACTGTCTATAGAAGCTCATCTGTCATATCACTACTGAGAGGTATAATCCTATTCCTAGGCCCAGACATTGGCCTAAGAGAGGCTATTTCTGCACTACACTGTTATAGTGTTATTATTCTATTTTCAACATCCTCTGGAATTCTGGTGTTTTTAGTTCACTGAGGCCAAAGAGCTCTCTGGTTAAGAATTCTAAATGCCCCTCCCTAAACTGCAAACCCTAGGATTCTATAGAATGTTGAAAAGAAATATATATAATAAAAAAAGAAAATGTAATAATAGCACTATAACAGTATACTGTAGTGCAGAAAGGAGGAGTGTCTCAATAAATGCATATGATTTGAAGACACTTGCTTTCCAGATCATTGGGAACTGAGCTAAATGATAGGCAGCCTGCAAGCTAATAAGACCAGAGATGCCCCTGCTAAATCACCAGTCTTCCAGTGCATTTACCAGTCTAGTGTAGTAGTTAGTAACTTAAATTAAGACCTATATTCCAATCTTTGTTCAGCCATGAAGTTCACTGGGTGAATATTTCTCAGCCTACCTTACACCGGGTTGTTAAGAGGATAAAATGCATGATGGAGAAGAACCATCTTGGCCACTTTGAGCTTCTTGGAGCACAGATAAGAGATCAGTGTAGTAAACAAACAAACAAACAAAAGCTTTAATTTCCTGAATGCCTTAAGTCCAAAACTTAGGAGTCCTACAGTCTAAGCAGATAGCATGCACTCTTGTTCAGTGATTTTCCTGTGCAAAAGGCAAGCAAATCTGTGAAATATTTCAGCTACTGAAGTACAGGAATTTTAACAGGCTTTATACAGATCACAGAAGACTGTTTTGCGCTCCAGCTGTTGTTATTGTTCTGATCTTCACAACCATCTTGTGGGATAACCCACCTTAAGTTCAGTTTTATAGATGGGGGCCTCATGTGTTTGTGTGTGTGTGTTTGCAGACTTGCACATGTGTGCGCGTTCAGGCATTTAGTACCTATGGGTACCAAACATGAGGAGACCAACAAGAGCACATGGAGCTAGCAATGTGCAGCATGCTATCTTCAAGGGAAAGCTGCAACATGCATAGGATTTCTCCCAAAGATTGGGAAAGTGAATTTGATAGACTGCAACAAGCAGAATGCCTGTTGAGGGATTCTGGCAGTTGGGGTCCACAAAAGGCACATTTCTAAAGCTCTGATGTTGGTAGTCAACCCTCAGCCTTTTTCTCAACTTTGGAGATGGAGAAGGGATGGAGATTGTCACAGAACTATCTCTATCCAACATTGTAGTTTCATTGTTGAGTGAAAGACTTTGTTGTTTATAATGCTTGCTGGAAGGCAGAACTGTACAATGATAGTACCAAGTAAGTGTAATTATGGAAGCTTGGCTGCTGGATGGCAGAATCCTCATGGAGTTTGGTTTGGTTTTCTGAAAGGGGCTGAAAACGGGTAGAAAGACTATGGGGGTATGTGTGTTTGAGTGTGTGTACCCACACGCACACTATACTTTCAGAAAGCCAGATCTTTACAAGGTGTGTTAGATGATGGAGTAGTCTAACCAGGGCTAACCCAAGACATTTTGCTTCCTGAGGCAAAGGACAAAATGGCAGAGACACACCCTTTCCACCTATGGAAACTGGGTAGACTGGCAATGGGACTAGGACATTCACCTCACTTAAAGGCTAGCGTCCTGTGTCCAGGAAAGCCACATGCCACCCACTCCTTTGTCTTCCCTTTTTTGCCACTTTCTGGTACTTAGCATCTGCTGCCTGAGGTTGCTGCCTCACTCTTCCTAAGGATAGGGCTAGGCCTAAATCGCAGTGGAAAACTACACCATATAGCAGAGCTCAGAAAAAAGTTACATTTTGGGCTTCAGCTCCCAGAATCCACCGGCTATTCTGGCTATGGTTATATCAAGAGTGACCAAAGTGCAGCCCATGGGCTACATGTAGCTCTCAGGGTCTTTTTTTGTGGCCCCTGGGACTGCGCAGAGAGTTTTTAAAAAAATTTGCTTCAGAATGCCCCCAAATGCATTCTAGAGGGTGTGGAGGGCATTTCTACTGTGTTTGGAGGCCCCTGGACCCCCCGGATATCAAAAACATTTTTTGCAAATTTTTTAAAGAAGTTTTTTTTTGTCCGGAAATGCTCTAAAATGTCCTTTCTAAAAATTTCCCCACGCCCACAGGGGCATTTGGAGGCTGTTGTTGTTGTTACTAGTACTACTGCTGCTAACTTATGAGAACAGGAACAGTTCTCCAAGTTCCTCAAGGGGACTAATGGAGGCACCTAGCATTCCACAGTTGCCTAAACCTGGTTCATATAGAACTGTAATACAAAAAATAACTTCCTCCAAGCTCTAGCGTATACAGAGTCAAGTTTAGGCTCTGGCATGTCTAGGAGATTTCCTGGTCTGAATGTATGGAGAGTTTACTAGGAGGTAGACAATGCTAAATTGAACAGAGCAACTATCTTTCCTGTTTAATCCCTTGAATTTCGGGCATTTCAGGCACTCTAAGATCAATGGGTCTTGTGCATATGGCTCTTGTGGACACAGCATAAGTTATCCAGGGAAAGGAAAAACTGGTTGCACTCTGAGAACAGTTTTGGGTGTGGACCAATTGTTCATAGTTTTAGGGATATACAAAGTTCTTTATGGCTAATTGTTTGTGGTGTGCTAGTTTTGAATGTGTGGTTCCAGACATCAAAAGTGTAGGGAAGAAACACTGAATTCTCCAGATTTCACCTTAGAAAACACACACGGAAAACTAACTTCAACTGAAATTTGATTTCCCTCTCGGAAAGTGGTGTTAGAGGAGTTCAGTAGGTGGTGCTCTTGCTAATGCAGCTGTTTCACAAGACCAAGGTTCTGTGCATCTGAAAGTCACACTCTGCAACTGGAGAAATTGGGAGTAGGTGAATAATTCGGCATTCTGAGATTTTCAGCATCCACTGTAAAGAAGTTTCTAGCCCTTATGGCAATGACAAGACAAATAAGGAAATGAGCAAGGCAATGTGGAAGTGGAAGGAAATGAAGTAGGTTGGTTGATACTTTGACAGCACTTTGCCTCTTGATATAATTACTTAAAGCAGAATAACAAGTGCATAGTAAACGTACCAACAAAGATTATTAATTTCCATGAGAGAGATTCAGTTCAGGTTTCTTGATTCAAAATGTCTGTGTGTACTTTAAGCAGGGAATAGCCACATCTCTGACTAAAGGCACCTAAGAGACTATCTGTGCATGTTTGAATCAAGGTAATCTAAAAGAGGCCTCACCCCTCTTTTCTATTCATTAGAATAAGGTGGAGACATCTCTGGGAAATGTGTGTATGTGTTTTCCTCATTTGTTGGTGTTTTTACTGTGAATTATGTGCTTGATGTTTAGTATATTATGATCAGTGATGTCACCGATGCCTGCCTTCTGTGATATCACAAGGAGTTGCCCTTAAGTCTCAAGTTTTGGCCTGAAATCTCAAGGTCTCAACTAGTCTTGACTTGGCAATCCTAGGCTGAATAAAGTTTTGAAACTGTATGTTACCTGTTAAAAATGGAGTCAAGGCTTAGCTCAAGTTTGGTAACAAAATGTGCACACACACCCCATGGAGGTTGGCAAGACATGGAAGTTTTAAAAAGTGAAACTGAGATTCATCCATTCAGACTGTGGGCTTTGAATACTTAGCACTTCAAAGTCTTGGTTAGAATCCCTGTGTATTCAACTATTGGTCCTTTCAGACTACAGAATTATAGCTCTATGATTCCACTTTAACTGCCATGGAAATGTCCTAAGGAATTCTGGGATTTGCAGTTTAGAGAGGGATATTTAGATTTTTCAGGCAGAGAGCTTTAGTGTATTACCAAATTACAAACCCTAGGATTTTATAGGATATTACCATGGCAATTAAAGTCGAATCAGAGGGCTGTAATTATGTAGTTTGAAAGGGCCCCATGTTAGTGCTATGTTTGTGTTCCCAGTTCTTTTGGAGAGGTTCCTCATCTTTACCATCCATAAGGTAGCAAGTAGAACATAATCTTCTCAGTGCTTGGAGTAACTACAGTCAGCCCTCCACATTTAGGGGTTTCACTTTTGCAGATTTGATTATTCACGGATTATTTGCTGTCACCTCTGCTGTCTCCCTATGCCATTTTTAAATGGGATTGCAAGCCTCGTGAGACTGAGAAACTGTGAATGAGGCTTGTAAGTCCCTATTAAAAATAGTGTGGGGCAGCAGTGGAGGTGGCACTAAGCCCCACCTGACCCCCACTTCTGCCTTGTGAAGGAACCCTGATGCCTCAAAGGAATCCATGGTGGGTTGAATATGGTGATCATACTTTTTTGTGTGTTAAATATGGTTTGGGAGGGCCTAGAGTTATTCACGGGTTTTCCACATTCACAGGGGTCCTGTGCCCCTAACCCTAGCAAATGTGGAGGGATGGCTGTATATCAACTGAATACACTGCAGATAGGAGTGATGGTTAATTTTGGATAATTTGGGAAGCATTTAACAGAATCCCACATTTCCTCATTTATCTGGACACACTTGATGTGTACTTTTTCTAACTTAATTTTTATTAGTTTTTGATACAACAGAGACAAATGCATTATTCCCTTCAACTCACCTCTGCAAATATTCTTCCCCCATTATTCCCGATTAAAAAATATATATCCCACCCTAGTCAGGAAGATGGCCAGAGGCCCTTTCAAGTTGCACAAACGGCCATGGCTTCATCCCTGGAATCCTGTGGTTTGTAGTTTGTTGAGCTCTCCGGCAGAGAATTCTAAATATGCCTTCCAAAACGGCAGATCCTAGGATTTCATAGGATGTTGCTGTGACCGTTAAAATGGAATCACAGCATTTTAACTGTGCAGTGTGGCAGCTTTGTGGCCTCTGTTCCTTTCACCTGGCTCTTTAATCCAGAGGTGGACATGCTTTAATTTGGCACCAGAATAAAGAAAAATAAGGTGGTGTCAGTATCAGTTGGGACTCTAAGGGCGTACCTTCCATGATTGCATAGATGAAAACAGAGATGTGTGGGGACAAGCAACATCTGAGAGTGATCAAGATGGCAAAAGTTATTAATAAGGTAGAACAGACAAGCTAGGAGAGGCTGTAGGAGAGTGATTTTTCCTGAGCTTGCTGGGAAGGGCAAGATTCCATCCACTCCTCTCCATTCCTCTCCCTGTTGCTGAGCTCATAGAATGCAAACTGCTGCTGCATTTTTAATTGTTTGTAGCAATTGTCCCCTTTGAGGACATAGGGGAAATGCAGGAGGAGGAGAGAGAAGCTGAGACATTGTAAAAGCAGTTGAAAAAGTGACATAACAGAGAATTATTCAGGACTGTCCCTGCCAAATTGGCCTGGTTATAGTATTTGGATGGGGGACCCCCAAGAAATACCAGGGGCTGTAGGTTATATTTCAGAGGAAAGCAATGGCAAACCACTTTGGAGTATTCTTTGCGTAAGGAAACCTTACGAAATTCATGGGGTCACCAAAGGTCCTTGGGCAATTTGAAGATACCTAAACACACCATCAGGCACCGTGCTGGCCCAGCATATGATGATTTGTACAAAAACTCCCAGGTGAAAATATTTTTTATTCCGCCCTTCAGAAGAAAAGACCAAGATGTTCCACCAATGTGAATGAATGGAGGCTTGAAAGAGGAAGGGGAAATATAGGAATCACTATAACTTTTGTCTCTAATTATCCTGTGTTTGTTCATCTGACAAAATGAAACCTTCTAATTAATTTGAATAAGAGATGTCTGCCTGTTTACCTACCTACCCACCTACCTACCTACCACCTGTTTGTTTGCTTCCGTGTGTGTGTATGTGCGCACTGCCTTATCCAGGAGGCCCTCTGCCAAGGCACTTGTCCATGCCTAGAAGGGTTAAACTCAGCAGGTAGTGGGTGGGGTGAGAGGTGGGGCTTGGATCTCTCCTGGCTCCTTCCCTGCTGTCAGGGCTTGAACCAGTCACTCCTGGAGTAGCTCTTCTTGCAAATACTTGCCTAACTTGCCTCTGACACACACTCTTCTCTCGGTGCTCCCCTGGTGACTGCCTTCCCGTCACTGGATTCTGGATTTAGCTTTGGAGCCTTAGACAAAAGTTGCCTGACGAGCCAATGTGGAAACTTCTATCTGCTGGAGGATCGCTGCTCTCACCAGCCATCTAAACTAGTATGTAACCAAAATTCCTGTTTTATTTTATTTTATTTAGTTGCTATCTCTTATTTCATTTGGGAAGGAAGTTGTCTCCTATAGATGCTAAAGTCACAGCTGTGGCAAGTTTGCTAAGTAAACTAACCCTAAATTTAGTGATCGTATATACTAAAGATGACAGATAGGAGTGTGTGAGTGTATGTGTATAGGAGTGTGTGAGTGTATGTGTGTGCATGTATGTATTTAAAAAAGGTTCATTCCCATACCATCATGAGGAAATGGAAATGATTCTTTAATGTTTTATTATAAGTCTTACCAGGTTATTTAAACATCCCACTTGGCAGTCTATACCTTGTTCCATAATTCTGTGTTAAGAAAATCTTCCTGTTTGTTCTCCTGTGGATCACCCAAATTGACATGTTTCTTAGCCGTGTTTATAATTAGTGAAATAATGTTCAAAGCAATGTACAAAGAAAATCAAGGTTGCATTCATACGCATTCCTGTCCCAGTAAACTGAGGTGGGACTTATTTGTGAATAAACCTGTGCGGGATCAGATTGTGGAAAGGAAAATAATGATTGGACTGAATGATCAATGAACAGAGGGAAAGTGCATTTAATGCAATGAAATAATATTAGGAAACTAGTATAGTATCATCACACTGGCCAGGTTTCAAATTGCAATAAAAAATAATGGATACGGTGTCACAGCTCCATACGTGTTTCCACAGAAGTATGTGTCATTTAATTCAGTGGAACTTTATCCTAAGAAAGGGTAGTTAGGATTATAGTTCTACTTTTTTATTTATTTATAAATTTTGAAAGTTGTCTTTCTATTAAAATTGCCCAAGACGATGTGTGTGTGTTTATGTTTGAAGGCAACTTCAAATGCCAGTATCTAAATTATACAGCCTCAACCAGATGAGAAGCAGTTATACAATCAGATGATGTAGGAAGTTGTGCTTTTTAAAAAAAAAACAGAATAAGCTCTTATTTCAAAAGCTGGATTTCTTAGAAGGTGTGGGTGGTATTGGAGTTGGTTTGATCTGAATATCAAAAGATTACAGTGTTCACATTTTGAAATCAATCCCATTTTAGAAGTTATTTCTCATGTGGAAAAGCAGTTTTTCTCTGAGAAAAACAAAACAAAAATCATAGCCTTTGGCAGAGTGGCAGGGGATCGCTTTTTTAAAAAGTAGAGTTTAGATGATTTGTTTTTTAAAAAAATCAGAAATGGGCTAAAAAAGGTCTTACTGAAATTGGCTTGTTTGTATGAAATTAAAAAATCACAAATGAAAATTAGTTTTAATTATAATTTTTTTTAAAGAAAACAAGTCCAAATCAATATCTTGATTTAATTTCCTGGCATCATAAATATGTAGCATATGGAGAAATCTTACTTTATTATACAGAAGATAATGGTAAATCCTTGTCACCTTGAGGCAAACTGTAATGCAATCACAGGACAGATGATTTGGCAACTGCTCTCTCATAAATGCTCAATCCTTCGTTCTGACAAAATGATGCCAGTCTGCAAATGGTTTGTTATCATTGTCTTAAGGATGGCGACATTCTCTGATGCACCCTACCAAACTAGACAGGTGTTCCGATTTTGGAAACACAGAATGTGAAAACAGGTTTCTGAAGGGACGTCTGAGGTTGGAATGGAAAGAATTTATTCAGCAGTATGATGACAAAGCTTTTGTGACACCACAGTTCACCCACTGAAAAAACATCAAGGCCTCTTCACTTGTGGCATTTGTTGGTGTTCACTTGAGATTTGTTAAGAAAATGCCTCACCCCCACCCCCACCACACATAATGTGTGAATATGACAAACAGTTCTTTCAAAAGATATCACATTGGTGTGCAAGGAGGGCTGATCAGAGGGCAAGAACTGTCCGTGGTGCCCTGCTGAGTATACACACATCGGCAAATCCTGGTTTTGTAGTTGTAGATTGTGTAAAAACATGTATTGTATAGCTGCAACCCAAGTTTTGCTGGTATGTCTCTTCAAGGTGACTCTGACTTATGGCAACCTCATCATGGGGTTTTCTTGGCATGATTTATTCAGAGGAGATTTGCTGTTGCCTTCCTCTAAGACAGAAAGAATATGACTTACCCAAGGTTATCCAATGGGTTTCCATGGCTGAGTGGGGATTTAAACACTGCTTTCCAAAAGTCCTGCTCCAACACTGCCTCTCTGTTGTATAACCTGAGTTTTCTACTGTGTATCATATGAAAGGGACAGTATATGCACCAAGCTCTTTTTCAGGGGCACAGCTACCAGTGCTGCCACGGCAATCTTTGTATTGCTCCCACAGTTCTCTGCTTTAGAGCTGATAACTCATGAGAACTCCATTCTTACTTATTGGACACCAGCACCAAAGAGAAGGCAGGAACAAGGGTTCATCTAGAGCAGATGAAAAATCGCAGGTGAAAGATAGACCAGGGAGGTCTTTTCTACCGTTGGACTGGGCAAAACCAACTCAACAACACAGCTTGCAGTCTCAGTGCAAGTTAGATCAAGGTGACTCCAGAAACTAAACAGTTCCACGGTGCCTGAAAATCATATTAGATCTACTTATTTTTTGCTCATTCTGAGTGGCTGCACTCTTGTATATAAACCCTGATTATATCAATGAGCCAAGGCTAAAGGACTTTCCAGTAGATTGTGCTCCATAGATCAGATCCAGAGCTGGGAAATGCTAACTTTTGGGAATACAGCTCCCAGAATCCCCTACCACTCAATCCATAGCCACAGCTTCTGAGAGCTGCATTACCTTGAAAGTAACTTTTTCAGATTCTGTTGATATCACAGACAGATCTCCCATTGGTGCCTTGAATCCAGCCGTCACCTGGGGCCCAGAGTAGCTTCTCTTTTCCTTTTGGGAGTCTGCCCATTTAAACAAAGTGAGGCAGGACGGTGGTATTGCAACCTGAGAGCTGCTTCACATTTTAGATTATTTTAAAACAGGTGCATTTAATATACTTCATATGTTTTATGAAATGAGAAATGCACATGTGCAACTGCCTATTATATGCCAGTATATCTACTGGTGGTGCCCAATTGTTGTATTCTCCAGTTGGTAGAGTTGCTTGCTTATAAGGGGTGGAACAGGCTTGTTGGATTAATTCTGAATGATGGCCTATTAATTTTGTTTTCTTTTTTTGACTGCAGTTTCTTGCACAGAGGACCACACTATGTGTGTGCTTATTTATTTATCATTGTTGTCATGTGTCTTCAAATTGACTCTGACTTATGGTGACTCTATCCAAGGCTTTTCTTGATGAAATTTGTTCAGAAGAGATTTGCCATTGCCTTCCTCTGAGGTCGAGAGTGTGATTTGAGCAGGGATATGAACTCTGATCTCCCAGATTCCTAGTCCAACACATAGGGAGCATCATGATGCTGGTTGTCAACACCATACTGGGAGTCAGACCAAGGTCAGTGCTCAGGAAATGTTGCATTGTGTACCAGCTGTTAATAAATGTCATTCATAATATTTGACATGTAAATAGTATTAGCTTCAATCTCTGTTGTAACATTAAATATTTTATGGAGCACATTTCAAGTGCCCCAATATTTTTTTTTAAAAGAAACCATTTATGTAACTCATCCATGAGGCAGGCCAGTAGGATTGTTCCACTCATGGAAGATTTTGTGTGTGTGTGTGTGTGTATGCACGTGCATGCACGCACCTATGCGCATGCACACTGAGGCTGAGGAACAATGACTTGCCAAACAGCCACCTAAGGCTCATCAGAATAAGAACATCCTGACTCACTGTCCCAGCTCATAAGCCCCAGGCTACATCACTTCCCTGATATATGAAGAGTAGCAGGAAAACATCTTTACAGAAACAGATATGGGGAAAAGGGTGAGGTGATGTTAACTCATCTGTAGATACATGGATAAAAGTGTCTATGTGTGCTTCCCTTTATCTGAGATAGAAAATACTTGGGTTTCCCAGCATGGAGATCAGTCTCTTTGAGAAGAAATATTATTTGTTTCCATCCCATTTTTCTATACAGCTGGGATGCAAGATGGCCTTCAACGTAATTTTTTTAAAAAACAGCTATATGTAAATACAGTTATACATGGAAAAATGCAAATTAAACTTAATTTAAAATATAAATCAAGTTAAAACACTAGTAAAACATAACACAAAACATTAAAACATTAGAAGAGTTTGAAACACCCAGTAAATCATAAATAAAGATACATTGTTTTTAAAAATACAGCTTATCCATTTAAATCTCCTTTCTGTTACCAAAGATATTCCTGGGTGGAATACGATCAGCCTTCCACATTTTCAGGTTTGACTTTCACAAATTTGATTATTTGCCAGTTTCTTCAACCCCTGCCCGCAAACCTCAGGCATTTCTACTCTGGAGGAACCTTCCCTCTCGGTAGCTGTGATTGGACCGTGCAGCTCTTTAAAAACTCACCTCTGGTTGTCCTCCTCCTCCACCAGATGTTGCTTGGCCAGCTAAGGATGCTTGCAGCCTGATTTCTCAGGACCACAAACCTTCTCCACATGCCCCCCACACCCAATGAAGGAGGTGGGCAAGAGAAAGGAAAAAGAGGGCCCCCCTTCTTCTCTTTTCTCCGACCTGGTTTGAATCCTAGATGTCCATTCTCCCCACCATGCCTTGGCCCCCTCCCCACAGACACATGCACACATTTTGATATTTGTGATTTTTTCACTTTTGTGAGGGTCCTGTGCCCCAACCCTAGCGCATGTGGAGGGCCAACTGTAGTAATTTAAGTAGAAAAGTAAGTTAAGAAGCAGTCCAGTTAGGATTAAACAGAGCATGGGGAAGTTAGTTTTTGGACTGCAACTGCCAGAATCCCCGATAGCCAGTGAGGATTCTGGAAGTTGTATTGTCCAGAAAAGCAACTTTTTTTTCATGTTTTGGAACTGAAGAGGACTTTTCCAATTCATCCATCTTTTCGATGATTTTCAGGAACAGCTGACAAACTTCCCCTCCCTGCATACACCTGACAGGAAATATTGTTCTAACATACCCCCTCCCCAAGTATCGAATAACTGAAACTCTGGCTTTTGCTCTCAGCCACACCAGTTTTACTTACTTACTTATTTATTTATTGTATTCCTTTTTTACATTATTAATTTTAGTAGAAGATACAAATAAATTCACAACTTCAGAGAAATAAAGAACAAGAGAAAACAAAACAAACTACAGTATACATAAGCAATACACATGTAAAACTAGAACTAAAACTAAACTGAATTGAACTAAACCAAAACTAAAAGATAATACCAAAAGCCATTCCTAAGCAACTCATCTGTTACATTAAATACATCCTAACTGCACTAACACACAAACAAATATTAACAATTGTAATGAAAAAGAAAAATTTGTTAATATCCCATATCGTTTTCTATCATTACAGATCTAAGTACTTTAGTAGAATTGCTAACCACAAATTGCATCATTAGATTTCTTTTTTAATTTTTTTTAAAAAATTTATTAATTATAAAGAAAAAACAAACAAAAGATAACACCACGTGATTACCATAAAAGTGAAAAAGAAAACATTACAACGAAATAGCTTACATTATTTTTTCTTTCCAGATCCTTTATCATCATATACTTATTCCACATGTTATGTATCATATTGCTTATATATTTTTGTTACATTCTTAACTCTATCCTTTTCAACTATATTTAACCTATTACTATTACTAAATATGATACTAGCATCATTAGATTTCTTATTGCTCAATATTTATAAACGGTTTCCAGTCTTTTAAAAAAAATCTTTAGCTGGTTTGCATCTTAAAATCCATGTCAGTGATGCAATTTGGGCAAGATCCGTAACAACCCATTCTCTTGTCATTGGTACTTCAGTCTATTTCCAGCTTTGGGCAAACAACTTTCTTGCGGCCATTATCATGTATCGAAGAAGTAGTTCATATTTATTATCCAGTTCTTTATCGATAATTCCCAACAAAAACATCTCTGGTGACATTGCAAGCATTTATAGTATTTCTGTACAGTATTGCCTCCCAGCCCACAAGAGGCGTCGAGATAATGATTTTTATTGACTCAGCTAGAATGTATGAATCCTAGTCACCTTCTGTAGGAATCACTGCCAGTTTGACTTCAGTGGAATCTAATGCCATAATCTTATTCACACTTAACTTGAGAGATCATCCCAGTAAAATTCAGCAGGACCTAGCGTCTGAATCAACTAATTCAGGACTTTGTTCTATGAGTGGTCGAGGAGATGTTCTATGAGTGGTCGAGGAGATTAGATATTTAGACATGGTTTTATTCATTTGTTTGTTTATTTGTTTATAGATTATATCCTGTTTTTCTCCTGGGAATTTTCCCTGTGTGACCTTGAGCAAGTCATTTGTACTCTAAACTACCTTTAAAATGGGATTAATTGTGATTTCAAAGGGCTAAACACACAAAATGAGCAAACCACTCTGCAAATTTTTTTAAAAAACCAGTAATCATTAGCATGGAGCCAGCATGGTGTAGTGGTTTGAACACTGGATTACGACTCGGGAGAATGGGGTTCAATTTCCTTTTGGCCATAGAAACCCAGTGGGTGACCTTGGGTAAGTCACACTCTCTCAGCCTCAAAGGAAACTCCTTTCTGAACAAATCTTGCCAAGAAAACCCCACAATAGGTTCACCTTACGGTTGCCATTAAATCGGAAAAGACTTGAAGTACAATAATTACAATAATTATTATCACCTCTTTGTACTGGTCTTTCAAAAGACATTTGCAGGTTAGGAATAATAACAATACAACAGGATTTCTGTAATGTGTTTCAAATGTTCGCAAAGCTTCGGAGACAGGATCACAGTAATTTTTGCAACAGCTCTGTAGGGTAGGAAGATATCGTTATCTTCATAGTGCAGATATTGAGCTAAGGCCAAGAGTGAAAGTAATTTGCCTAAGCTTTACTTAGCGAAATTTTCTGATTTCACAATCTTAGCCATTGCATCACAGCATCTCACAATTAAGTCATATATTAGTGCTGGGCTATATGTGACATGGGAGACCTGTGACTACGATCTGGACATTTTGTTTTATTTTGTTTCTTAAACTTAAATGCATCTATAGTAACAAGCTTGATCAGGGCATGGACTTAGAGGAAAGAGATGTTTAAAACCTTTCAGCTGGGCCATTTTCCCAGTTAAAACAGGGAATCCCAGTAATTTTCAACACCCATGTGGGAAAAAATAAAATGTTTACATATCTTTGCCATGGAAGAAAAAGAGCCATGTGCAACAAAAGTATTCCTAAATGATTTTTCTCTCATGACACACTGAGCAAGAGAAAAACTCTCTCTCTTTTCCTATTACGCTGCATTTATGGATGTGCACTCCCATGAATTTCAGTTTTTTCTTTAAAGCAAGGAATCCGCAGTGGTGGTTTGCCATTGTCTTCTTCTGAAATATAGCCTATAACATCTGATATTCCTTGTTGGTCCCCCATCCAAGTAGTTACCAGGCCTGACCCTGCTTATATGAGAGGAGTTCTTTAAATATGACTAATACATTTTCCCCTTTTCATTAATATGTTCAAAAGCAAAAACTGAATTACATGGATCACTGAAATTCCAGTCCATAAAACAGAGGGGCCAGTTTTTTCTAAATATGTTGTTTCCTGGTCTGTTTTCTCAGATCCTGATAGACTATTTTTACTTGACAGGGCTGGCCCAGGAAGTTTTGCTACCTGAGGCAAAAGGGAACGTGAGCTCCTTCCTGTTCCACCTATAAAACTGAACTGGATTAGCAGCCGAGTTTTACAGCACTGTCAACCAGTCAGTGTCTTCCACCCAAGGCCAACAAGCCATTTTAAGAGAAACAGGGCAGACTGTGTGATACAGGCAACTCCATCCTCCAACAGGTGGAGATGGCCATGGGTTTGGTAGAAACTGCCAGAGGACAGCAACTGGTGCGCCATAGCAACTGCTTTCTGAAGAATTTGTTCACTCTACTTAATGGTAGAGCCAGTTCCATTAATTGTTGTGCCTCATCATTCTTGGTTTCCATTGTGCAAGAGAAGGAGGTCCCACTCCTTCCCCACCCCATCAATGAAATACAGTATACATTCATGATCAGTGGAGAAATCAAATGGGCAGACTTTGAAATAGTTACTTTTGGGGTTGCCACACCCAGAATCCACATGCTATGGTCCAAAAAGTAACCTCTCCAAGCTGTGGAAATGGGGATGTAGAAAATGTAGGCTGTGCAGATTTGGAACATTGTCATCGTGCACAGAACTTGTAATTTTACCTACTATCACTGACTTGCTATAAAGATGCAAAAAACTATTTGAGGAATAGCTTAGTATGGGCTGTGAGTTGCACTCTGGGTCAGTGCTGGTGACACAGGTTCTTGAGAGCTGATTTCTGCCAAATCCATTGAACACACATGCTCATCTTGCCAGTTTGGTCATGGGAATGGTTCCTTGGATGCACATCATTATTATTTATAGCTCTTTATTTATAGCACATAGCTCTTTCAAGCTAAAAAAAGTAAATCCAGCAGGATCCTGTTCCAAGAAGTTTAGAGTCTGGTTCTGGATGACAACAGCATGGGCAAGAGTAAAGAAGGGATCTCTGTTCTTCTGTTTTAGTTTAGTCATTTTATCTCCACCCTGAAATAATTGGTCTTCCCCACAACAGCTCATGAAAAAGGAAAGGAAAAGCAGCATGAGTTACACTTACGTAGACTTCATTGAAGATATTGAATTGGATCCAGACTAAATTCAGTGTACAAAATGTACAAATCTCATAACCATTTACCCAGGAATAAGCCCCACTGAAACCAGTGGGACTTGTGTGTAGATTTATTTATAATCAGGAATTTATAAAATTGTGCTCTTAGTTCATTAGTTAACTTATACATTGATGTTGTTGTTTCCTGCTGGGTGCCTTCAAGTTGTTTCCAACTTAAGGCCACCCTAAGGCAAACCTGTCACAGGGTTTTCTGGGGCTGAGAGCGTGTGAGGCACCAAAAGTCACCCAGTGGGTTTTCATGGGTGAGCGGAGAATTGACCCCTGGTCTTCAGGGTTGCAGTCCAATGCTTAAACACTACCATTCATTTTCTTGCATTCATTTTACAAGGATGTTACGTAGTCTAGACTCTTACCCTTAATCTTCTTCCTCCTCCTCCTCCCTGCAATAGTGGTGCTGCTGAGATGCATCCGGGAGTAAATGAATTCTGTAATTTTCATCCACAGGGTAGCAGGAGCAGGTAGTTCACATGCCAATGGAATTAGATTGTAAGCCTGAGGCAGGTAAATATTTTGTTGTTGTTTTTTACTTGTAAAGCTCCATGTACAGTGATGGTGCTACATAAATAAAAGAGGAAGAGGAGGAAGATAAATGGAGAGGTGAATCTGCTCTGAATTTCAGTCCAAGCTTTAAAAGAGTGATCCAACATTGGAGGCAGGGTTCAGCACCTGGGATAGCACCTTTAAAGTTCAGACTGAAACCCTGAGTGAATTCACTGCCTTACTGGTATGAAAGCTGCTAGCCACCAATGTTATGGTGAAGGGGTGGATGGGGTTGCTTTGCCCAGTATAGTACTGATAATCCATCCATTCATCCATTCATTCATTCATTCACTCATTCATTCATAGCATTTATACTCCACCCTTCAGTCAGAAAGGCCTCCAGAGTGGTTTACAAATCATTAATTTGACAGTTCCCTGCTCTCAGGTTATAGTCTAAAAAGACAGGACACACAAGCAAAAGGGGATGGCAGTGCGTATGTGTGTGCGGCAGTGGGTTGAGTACAGCAAAAGCTGGCTACTCTGCTTCCCCCAAGAGGCCCTGAGAGGCAGTTGGAATAGACGGCAGGGCTCTCATCAGCAACCAGGGCTAAGGCATGGTGCAAAGGATGAATATACAATCAGTATAAAAGATCCAGGTGCATAGACTGAAGCAACTGGGTGGACAGTTTGCTGTGCAGTCAGAATGGAAGTCTGTAGGAACAATTTTCAACTATGAGCTCTCAACCCATATTTTGCCAATTAAATATGGTTGGATAACCACTTGACATTGAACTGTCCTGGTGATGTGCTCTAAATAATCTGACCATCTCATCCTTCCTTTCCCATCAGAAATACTTTGAACCAGGAAACCTTACCTAGTTCCCAAGATTGGTTGAAGACCTTTTGGTACATGCGTGACAAAACCCAAACAAACGTTTTGCTATTTTTCACTAATTAATTCAAGGCACAGATTCTGTTTCTAACAGCAATTATTTTCTTTTTCTTTTGATGGTTGTCTCTAGTCAGGAAACAGAATTCAGAACAAGATTCTTCTCTCATTTCATAGTATAGGTGAGAATTTCTTGATCACTGAGGAAAGTGCACATCAACTTGTAGTTTCAGCAGAGCTGGGGAAAGTTCCTTTTTAATGACAATTCCCCAAATCCCCCCAAACTAACATGGCTGCCGGAGGATTTTGGGAGTTATGTAGCCACCAAAAATAATTTTTTCAAATTCTCAGTTATACGAAAGGTTACTTAGTGGTACTTATTGTCTGCAGTTTGCTATATACCGTACTCCCTTGTGTAGCTCTCAGCATATGAATGGCAAAACAATGTGTTTTTTAACTGAGATTTTTTTTCATTACCTTGCATTGATTGTGCATTTAAAGTGCAAGTGACTCCTCTTCCTCCCCCATTGACTTCTGCTTGTCATCTTTGCTTAATATTCTTAAAAAACATGTGGTTAAAAACACATACCCAACAATTTAATATGGGGTCCAAGTCACTAGGAAGTTCTCTGCATAGCTCCAGTTTGTTTGAATATACCTGGAGAATGAGAACACCTTAGCTGTTTTAAGATCCACTTGTCTCCCCTTGTGTTACCCTTAATGCCACCTCTTCAGATATGGTGAAGTCCTAATTCTAGACCAAAGGTTGGCAGACATCAAGCTTGCAGAATTTTTTTTGTTTTTTTCTGGAGGGAGGAGGTTACCATAAACCTGAGATCCACCATAATACAAGACACTTAGAATTAAAGAACTAGGACCCCAGACATTTGTTCTGAATACTAGAACTGAATGGAGTTCAGCTCAATAAATCTTTTCCTTTTAGAAAATCTCGGAAACATATTGGCTTGGTTTTTACAGAAATGTATTTGATCTAGATGTTAACAATAGGAGATGACCACTTAGCATTACAAAAATAATTTGGAGTCTCTTTGAAAACAGAGACCTGGATGCTGTTATGTCTAGCAGACAACCCTAAGGCCTAAGAACCAGCTTCTTTTTCTAGAACAGGGCAAAGTGTATCCATGGGGGTCACATGCAACCCCAAAGATTTTTTGCAAGCCCTCTCAACTTCCCCAGACTTCCCTGGTCTGCTCTTCTGACTTTCCAGGAAGTAGTCAGGAGTAATAGTTAATCACCTTTTAAAGAGGTTGTAACCACCACCACCACCCCTGTACTGTGTAAACTCTTTTTAAAATCTGTTTTTCAATACCAGAAGTGGATTTCTTGTCATTTCAGGGCTTGGCTTTGGGCTGGCAGCATTTAGGAAGCAGTCCACTCAACACCTGAAGGGCCCCAAGGCCAGAAAAGTGGCCACTGGACCTACCAAAGTTGGTCAATCCTGTTCTAGATAGTTAGATAGAACACCATTCTATACAAGGAATGGATTGCTTAAGATAATGCTATCTCTCACTATGGAAACATCTGTATCATAGCTGATCCATCTCAGGATAAAGTGGTGTATGGTACTTGGTGGTCTGGAACCAGGGATGGATGAGAATTTTCTTTTAGTTAGTGTGAATTGTATTTTTTAAAAAAAATTGAAGATGCTTTTTAAAAATACAATTGAAATTTGGAAAAAACAAGATTTAAGAAAAATGGAAAGATGGAAATTAGCAAGTTCATACATTTCACAAATAAATATTGCAACATTTCTGGCTGAACAACAGCAGAGAGTGGTCAAGATGGCAAAAGTTATTAATGAAGAACACCCAAGCTGGGAGAGGTTGCAGCACTTTGTTTTTTCCTGAGCCTACTGAGAAGGAAAAGATTCTCCTCCCACTGCCCTCTCCTCTCCCCCACAGCTGAGTTAATTCATGCAAGCTAATATTGCACTGTGAACTTAGTTTACAGTCATTGAAGTAAGTTAGAATGAAGGGAGAAAGTGAGACGACAGAACAGGATTAATCAGGACTGTCTCTACCAAATTGGGACAATTGGAGGGGCCAATTTCCTCCTTCTGACCCTGTATGGAAAAGCTTCAAACATAATTCCATGGCTTTTTACTCCAAACAATAGGAAACACAGTACTTAGTTGCTTTCGCTCTCCATTCCCAAATAATTAGAAATCTCTGACACATTCTTTAGCAAATTTCTCCAGGCAGTTTAGCTTTCAGTTAGTGGTTGTGGTTCAGTTTTTCATTTTTCAATTAGGATTGTGAGCAGACTGAGAGACTGAAGATTTGTTTTAAAGTTATTAGTGCCAGACTTTGAAGTGCTTAGTTAATTGATGAAATATATATGTTGCAAAACCTCGGGTACTGTTTTAGAGGATCTTGATGGACAGAGACAATTTCTCTTTTAAGTGTGCAGCTTTAATATATTAATGCTACCACTGTTTGTCAGCACGATTAAATATGAGGAAGCAAAATGCAATGTGCAATTGAAGCTCTAATCGGTTGCACTAACAGAGGTCCTTCTTTCTGTCACACCAGCCTGACAGGCACATTTGGAGGGAACATAGGAACAGGGCCTTCTTGGTGATTGCTTCTAGGCTGTGAAACTCCCTTACTAGAGAGGCCAGACTGCCACCCGCCTTGTTATCCTTTACCTGTGGACAGGTGAAGACTCTGGTTTTGGCAGGCTTTTGATGATGAACTGCTCATGGGAAAAAAACGATTGATAATTTCTATGCTGCCTACATGTGTTGTTCTTCTTCTCAAAGGTCATGCTTTTAATTGCTCATAATTCTGTTGATAATTGAATTATATTTAAACTTTGGTATGGTGTGTACTTTTAGCTATATCTGTGTTAAGTTTTGTAAGCCTCCTTGAGTTCCATGGCTGAGGAAAAGGCAGTGTAAAGATCTCTCTCTCTCTTCTCTCCCCCCCTCAAAATAATAATCTATTGACTGCAGCCCTAATTGCAATATTTTCTCCCCTCTCCCCCTCTTTCTCCCACTAAACACACACACATACACACATACACCTACCTCCTTAATAATTCAATAGCAACTGATATACTAACCCTGTCAGTCGCTAAATTCCTGTCATCAGCTATTAAGATCAGAGAGGGAGAAGTATCAAAATTATGTTGGGATATTGGTACTCTACTAATATATAAAAGTCAAAGTTTGTCTATGTTAGGTGAAGACCTCCTATGATTGGCTACCTAAGAAGATTCTGTGGAATTCTGAAGTTTGCAGTTTAGGGGAGGGCCTTTAGAATTCTCATCCAGAGCTCTTGGGCCTGGTTGCTATGGAGATGAGGCCTAGCAGCAAGGAGGAGGAGTGCAGTGCATTCCCTCACAAACTCAGAGGTAATATTATTACCTCTGAATACAGATTGGATTGGGGAACATGAGGAAAAGTCACAGGTAGTTACAGGCAAAAGACAGTTTGGGGAATTAGAAACACAGGCTCTCAAATCTTTCTAACAAGTATTACTGAATACCTCTGAATACCACTCAGAAGGTAGTGTGCAGCTAGTGTGTCTTCCCTCCCTTAGCAGATTCTTTATGAATATAAAAAGGAAGAGAGAAATGAAAGAACAGGGAAAACACAGGAATGTAACAAAGATGGACAAACCCTCTGTAAAAATGCTCAAATCAGGCAGGATGATTGGACAATAAAAGCCCTGTCTGGAAGGACGCAGGACAGACAGTAGTTTTACTGAGCTGGAGCCATCAGTGGAGCAAAAAGAGTTGTGTCTGTATGAAAACAACCTGGAAAGATCATTGGCTGAGACCCTGCATGCAAAATATTTTGGTGCCTGAAACAAAGGATGAGGTTATGGCTACCCAGTCACACTGCACCCAATGAATCTGTGTCCAGTGCTGGGCACCCCAATTCAAGAAGGACATGGTCAAGCTGGAGCAAGTCCAGAGGAGGGCGACCAAAATGGTGACGGGTCTGGAAGCCATGCCCTATGAGGATAGACTTAGAGAGCTGGGTATGTTTAGTCTGCAGAAGAGAAGGTTAAGAGGGGACATGATAGCCATGTTTAAATATCTGAAGGGATGCCATATAGAGGAGGGAGAGGGCTTGTTTTCTGCTGCTCCAGAGACCAGGACAAGGAGCAATGGATTCAAGCTGCAGGAAAGGAGATTCCACCTGAACCTTAGAAAGAACTTCCTGACGGTCAGGGCTGTCCGGCAGTGGAACATGCTGCCTTGGAGTGTAGTGGAGTCTCCTTCTTTGGAGGTTTTTAAGCAGAGGCTAGATGGCCATCTGTTGGGAGTGCTTTGAGGGTGTTCCTGCATGGCAAGGGGTTGGACTGGATGGCCCGTGTGGTCTCTTCCAACTCTACATTTCTATGATTCTATGCCGGGTATATACACTAGTGTTTTATAAGATCAACTCAATTGTATTATGTTAATAAGATGGAATTAATGAATGCCTTTTTATATTTTACCTAATAATCCATATCTTACCTAATAATCCATATTGTTTATAATTTTAATTTATTTTTGCGCTTATATTCTATTTTCAGTAGATGGATGAACATGCTGATTTGGCGTGTATTACAGAGATCTGCTTGGATGAGGTTGGGGCCATTATCTCTCTCAGCTTTGGTCACCAGGACTCTCTGTGTTGCAGCAGGCAAGATGTAGGCAGGAGGGAGGTGGAATTGCAGTGGTCTGTCAGGACAACATCACCCTGACCAGGCATCCTATCCCCGAATCTGGATGGTTTGAGTTGTATTTTATTTATATTTTATTTTATTTATTTAAAGGTAGATAGCTAGGATAAATTAGGTGTTCTGTTGGTGGACTATTCAGTCTGCTGCTCAGCAGTCTCCCTGCCTGAGTTAGTTGGGGTAGTCTTAGGGAAGGTGTTGGAATTTCTGTGATTTGCAGTGCTGGGGAACGTCAAAATCCATGTCTAGGCCTCCCCGTTGAGAGTGGCTCAGGATTCCATGTCCGCCATGACAACCCAGAGTCGGTCCCAAGTGGTACCTGCTGCACTCATGCTGCTCTAGACCTTGTTTTCTGTAGTGGGGGGAAAAGGATGATTTGGGAACGGAGGAGCTTTCTACTATTCTGTTGCCATGCTCAGATCACTTCTTGGTCAGGTTTAGACTTGCTGGAACTCAGAGCCTCTGCAGGGATGTCGGAAATAACTTGTTGTAATGCATAGCTCACTGTTATTTTTTAGGAGGGTGTGTGTGGAATTTTAGGATTGATAAGAGAATGGCATAAAAACTGAAACATTCTTGAAATGCCTCCAAAAATGGTTTAATAACCACATAAAAATGAAAGTAACCACAAAGTCACTTATTGTATCAATAGAGTAACTTTATTCCCACCTGTTAATTTTGAAATGTTACTTTGTTATGCCCTTGTTACCCCCACCCAAGTAACCTGAAACTTCATTACTTGTAACTCATTACTACCAACCTTTGCTCAGAATGTGTTGGGACTGAAAGGAAGGGCTCCCCTGAAGGTCTAGGCAGGGTCACAGGGCTGTGAGTAAGAGCACAGGCTTGAGGATAAAATGGGGAACGCCATGTAGTAAATTTGGCCCCTGGAGTGGATGTTCTCCACCTCTAATTTAATGAATGTGGGCTTATTGTACAGCACTATCTGTGTATCTCAGTGCCTTTTCTCCTTATAATACTTTTTTTCAGGATGTCAGATTATTTCTGTGTGGAATGCTAGCTCCTGTTGTTAGTAATACAAATGGAAAGAAGCGGCACCCTTGTCCCCTCTCACTGATCTTCAAAATATATAATTTTTATCTTCTTCATCTCCTGTGAGAAGCTATAAATGGGAAATTCATACCCTTCTCTGTCAATATAATTTAATCCAATTAAATGTGCCATCCAGGTTATGTTTAAAACTCTGTTCTTTTGTTTCTTAATTTAACTGGGCATTTAGTGGCTACATGTGGGTGTAGCAGCACTTACAATGAATAAGGCTTTTTAGATTGTTATCGTCTCACTATCTGGGATGCTCGCAGCAAGTAATCATACTATTAAAATTAATATGCATGACAATGCAGTGACATTTTTGGGTTTTTTTGTACCTAGTTAGATTTTTAATGTGTTTTGTTGCAGAAGATTAGGGCAAGGGAAGATTCCAGCTACTACTCAGTAATGTTTTTCACTCACTTCTTCACCCTGGGTAATTTCATTCTAATTTACAGTATAAAATTAAAAAACTTTTAGAACACAGGAGCAACTGTGAGTATGTGTCAGACTGAGGCTTGGAACAATTCAGCTTCTCTTTGCTTCCAGTGTAAGTAACATACATTCTCAAATTCAAATTACAGCAAGCAATCATACAATTAAAAGAACTTGGTTACTCATATAGAGATGGATGTAGACCTAGCAATATTTAAGAGTTCCACTGAAATCAATGGCATTTAAATTCACTGGGACTGCTCTAAGAATGGCTACCTCAGAAACGAACCTGTTATTTTTAGCCACTTGATCAGATTTAAGGGTGATTCCATACAAATGAAGGGCTCTTAATACTACCAGTTTAGCGAGTGGCGTTTAGAACTCTCAGCCAGAGAGCTCTAATGCTTTCCCCAAATTACAAAATCTATTTCCATAGGATTCCATAGGCCATTAAAGTGGGATCATATTTCTATAATTGTGTAGTGTGAAAAGGCCCCTAGAGTAGGTATTCTATATTTTCCTCCTCATAGTGGAAAAAGATGGAAGAAAATTGGGGGGAGGGAGAAGGTTACAAATGTTAGGGTGTGGATACCTAGGACGCTCCTCATAAAATTCCATGAATGAAACAGGTCAGTTGTATGATAAAAGCCTCATTTTGAAGCACTCTGAGCCAATTAATTATAGAATTAACTCAGAATAAGCCTGGATCCAACTTTAGTCTAATAAACATGCAAGTAACAGAGACTTAGCATGGTATGGTGATTTGATTATTGGACTAAGACTCTGGGAGACCAAGGTTCAGATTCCCACTCATCCATGGAAATCCATTTGGTGTCTTTGGGCAAGTCACATTCTCTCAGCCTCAAGAGGAAGGCAACGGCAAAGCTTCCCTGAATAATAACTTCAGGGAATAATAATAACTTCCCAAGCAAACCCTAGGATAAGCTGGCTGTAAGTTGAAGTTGACATGAAGGCACATAACAACAACAAAATAAAAGTGTTGCTCCAGACTGAGTCATATTCAAGTGTCTGCCTGGACAACCGTTGGACTAAAATAGGAGAACAGGGATGCTGATGGCACCTAAGCCAGCTCCCCAATGTCCCCAAGCATCAATGGAAAAGGAACTTTTTACTGTGTTTTACTGTATATAATGTGGTATACAAAGCCTACTTCAGACCTTCATACTCAGTGTATGGAGGTCTAATTTCTGAGTGTTTGGGGGGCTTACATCCCTGTGCCCAGTTTCATACCCTTCAATCTTTTACAGGTGAAAACTGAGGCATATGTAGCTAAGCAACATCAGTGTGTGGTCAAGATGGCAAAAGTTATTGAAGAGGAAGAACCTATAAGCCAGGAGAGGCTGCAGCAGGCTTTTTTTGCCTGAGCCTACTGGAAAGGGAAAATTCTGTCCCTCTTCTCCCTGAGTTTGAATGCAAACTAGTTTTGTACTTTGAACTCATTTATTACAAATCATGTAAGCTGAGTACAGGCTTTGAAAAGCAGAACCCATCTACGGTAGGGAACATGAAAGATTTGCAAAGACTCATTTGGGACTGACCGTGTGTGTGTTCTGCTTGATTCTCTCAACTGGCTTGGCACCTTTTTCCCCTCCACTCCAGACTTGCTCTGCAAGCATCTACGGTCCCAAGGGAGCCTCTGTAGGCAAGGACAGCTGATGGAAGCCTGCTGTTCCAATGCTTGCAATATAAACAAGTTCCATTAATTCAACCAGGGGATCAGCTGTTTCTGTAGGCATGCACATGTGTGAATGGCTCCAAGCAAGCCTCTGTAGGCAAGAAGAACTGACAAAAGAGAGAGCCCAGTGTCAAATTAATGTAACTTGTCCTTAATTTGAAAGTGTTGAAAGAGCAAGGCATCAGATGACGGAGTATTGAAAGGTGAGGACTTTGCCTCTACAAAGTGTGAAAGTGGGAGGAGGAGGAGGAGAGAGAAATTGGGTCTAAATCTGATGCCCAGCCCAGATACTCTAAATTAAAACGCATACTTTCTCAGCCTTTATATTGGGGCAGGCACAATGTGGCCGATGGGCCATACACAGCTTTCCAGGGCACTCATTGTTGCCATCCATCCCCCATGAATTCCCTCCAACCTCCTGTCACCAAGGAGAATCACAGGCAACCCTAAAGCTGGGGCAGAGGAGCTTTCCATTTAAAGTCTCTTTCAGGAGAGAAGACTTATTTAGCATTGAAGTAGCATTTTTTTAAGTCACCAGAAGATCCTTTAAAATAGTACCAAGGGGCCCCAAGTAATATTTAAGTAACAAATCACCCTAAGGTTTCTGGGGGCACAATTTGTCTATTCTGGGTGTATTTTGTTTTGTTTGTTATTGGGGAGGGGTTGGGGTTTAGTGCTGTTTGGCCTGCCAAGTGGGAGGACTGCACACCAGAAGATTTGGGGCAAAAATGGCTTCTGGATGCTCTGACATACCTCACTCCAGCTTTAGCTGATGCATGGATATTTCATAGAGGGGCATTTTCTTACATTTGAAAAACAAGGGAGAATGCTTCAATTCAAATTATGCTTGCCAGCTTTAGTTTTTGTATGTACTTGTATTAGTTTGATTGAATCTGCTACCAGAATAACCAAGGCATACCTCTGGCTGATTGAAAGTATTTCTTTTTCAATCTGATTGAGGAATTGGTTAAGGCTGTTTACAGACAAAGCTTTTTTTGTGTGCAATCACTGCCCATTTTCATAGAGTTTTAGGGATTGTGTTTCCAGATGTTGTCATTGCCAATGTGTAAGTCTCATGCAGTTTCCTATGCTGCTTCTACTTATATTTTTACTAGGAGAGAAAAATGGTGGAGGAAGGGAAGACAGAATAGCTGCACAGTGCCTTCTCCTGGGTAGCGTTAGAGAGGTTTTTTTGTCCGGAAACAAACTGCAAGCAGGCCCCACTACTTAGGGATGTAATTCTTCACTAATTTCATTCTCACAGGAAGCAATTAAATATTTTAGGAATTTGTTCCCTGCTGCAAGAAAGTCTCAAAAAACTGCCCAGTTTTCAAAGTTTTCATAATTTGGTCCTTATTCTACACAAAATTTGCATATGCTATTTTTTTGTGCATGTGTGCATTTTCTGCACAAGAAGGCTGGTGTAGTGTCTTGAGTGTTGGACTATGACTCTGGAGACCAGAGTTCAAATCTCCACCTGACTCTGGAAACCTACTGGAAGACCTTGGGCACATCTCACGCTCTTAGCCTCAGAGGGAAGCTGTGGCAGCCCCAGCCCGGACAAATCTTGCCAAGAAACCTCCTGTGATAGGTTTGCCTTAGGATTGCTGTAAGTCTGAAATGACTTGGAAGGTGCATAACAAAAGCTACAAAACAGCCTTTTTTGGCAGAAATATTATATACAGTGCAGAAAATTCTGTTCCCATGCAGAAAATGTCATAGTTAGGGACTTATTCTGTACCAAATTGGCACATGATTTTCTTGGTACAGAAAACAACCATTTTTGCTCAGGCAACAGCATTTTCTAATGCCAACTGTGGCACAGCATGAGCTTAGGGTAGTTATTTTTTCTAGATGACACTTCCCAGAAACCCCCAAGCTAATGTGCTCAGTGGGATCCAAGGAACTATCAAGGAACAAGTAACTTTCCCGAGCTCTGGGAACAACCACCAAAAAGGCTGTTTTTCGTTGATATTTTTGTTGACCAATCATCCTCATTCTTGAGGCTTTTTTGCAGGGGGGGCAGATGGTGCCCCATGTGTTCCCACCTCTTATTCTGCCTGTTGAGCAGGGCAGGGTGGAGTAGCTTCATAATTCCTTTTGACTGGTAGCTCTGGGAGTCCTGCAAATGAAAGTTCTTAATCACACAGACTGATCTCAAGGTCACAATAGGATATAGGGAAAGGTTTGGGGAATTTTGTCACACCCTGGCTTGAAGGTTCTGGGCAGGTTGGAACATATTTGAAATAAAACTTAAACTCCAAAAATAGAACTCCTGCAACACAGCAGAAGGGAGACACAGAATACAAGATTTAAATAGCCCTGGCTTTAAACACATCTTAGGTAGAATCTCTGTGATCTTAAACTAACAAACAAAACCAAAAGAAGATGAATGTTATAATCCATGTTGAACCTCAAAATTTTGGAGAGTTATCTGTTTTGAATTTGTGATGTGGGTATAACTGTTTAATGTTCATTTAATGATCACAGTGTGCTAACAATATAAACAGTAGATCTCAATGGAAAATGTGTCCTATTCGTACAAGTCTTATATGAATGTTAAATAGGAATAGATTGTGTTTCCATTAGCTCATGGTGTAGTGTGCTTGAAGCAATCAGTCAGATGAACAGCTGTCTACAGATCAAAACAGCATTGGTAAGTACCAGTGATTTCTGTTACTTTTTTTGGACTACAGCTCCATGGGTCAGGATACTGGGAACTGTTTTTCAAACAAAGTAACTTTCTCAAGCTCTGGTGATTTGTTTGGTCATCTGCAGGTCAGTCCAGAGCTAAGCAATTCTTTCCCTTGTTTCGTTTGCTGAACTTTGGCATGACATGCAAACATAGCTGGAGAGTCAACCTAAGCTTAAACAACAACAAGAAAAAAGATCAAACAGCAAACTTTTTGAAGTTTTTAAGCTGCATAAGTAACTGTCACAGGAGACTTGTGTGACTTGCAAACTGCAGACTAGGAAAATCAGCAACGAAGTCTGGAGAGTGACCCCTGTTTAAGGCATTTTTTCACGCACAAGCCTTTAAGCAGTTCTTTCCGTTGTTTCGTTTGCAGTGGAAGCATAAAACCCTCATTGTCCAGAATGTTCATTTGCATTACAAATCTTTCTTGTTCTGCTTTCACTTTTCCATTAACTATTATCAGGTATTCACTTAGCACCAGAGATGCTCAAAAGGTAGATTAATTTCTTTGTAGAAATTTCCTGCTGATTTATTAGCCAAAATCCAATTGTTAATCCCAAGTAGTATATACTCATTCAGTCCAAAAGGTCAAGACTTTTGTAAGTTCAGTTCATTAAATGAGTCTGTTTTCCTTGAATTAATAGCTGGATTTAGGTCAGAATTGTGCCATCCTCCACATGTTGTCAAAATGCGACTCCCAGCATTCATAACTATTTGCATTTCTGGGTAGGGCTGATAGGTGTTACAGTTCAACAACAACTGGAGAACCACACAGTTCCGATCCCTGATTTAGGCCGTTCACACAATCTGAGAAAATAGACTTTTTTTTTTAAAAAAAAATTATTTTACAGAAAGTTAGAGGTGGACCTTGTCGTTCCTAAACTGGCTGGCATGGGTGAATCAGTAGGAACTGCCTTAAAAATGTAGATTTTTGAGTTCATTCAATTCTCTTCTGTACAACTTTCTTCTAATAGTCTTCAACAGACTTTAGAAAAGGGTTTGTTTTTTTTTACCTAAAACTCCCAGCATGGAGTTACTACTCTTTTTACCCCCCTGCATGATGTAGTCCCAAAAAATAGTCCATGCTCTGTGTTTGTGTGTATTTGGCACACAAAGAAAGGCTGGATTGCACAGGTAGCTATACCTGTGCAGTAGATTTAATGTATTGTATTTCCTCATCATTATGCTGTCCTAAAATAACATCATTGTAAAGGTATGCTATGTCTCATGGAGAAGAGGGTGAAGGAGAGAATGCAGGAGCCAGACAAGGAGTTTGTCACACTCCAGTTTACTTCCTGGTTGAGAGGAAAAAAATCCTTGCCTGGGCGTACAACATCCCAGGGAAGACAGGGATATTTTTAATTTTAAAAAAAGTTTGAAATTAAAATTGTGCTGAGAGAGTCCTCAAAACCAGCTTTATGGACCCACTAGCCAGACTTTCCCCACCCCTGCTGTAAAAGGTTGTTCATATACAGAACAGTGCAGTTTCTTACTGGTAATCCAAAGGATGCATTCCTTCTTTGTTACGAAACACTCAGCCCCATTTCCTGACGTCAGTCACATTTTTAGCCTACTGCAAAAAAACCCAACAATTAAAAATAAAATGAGTCAGTTTGCTGCTGTTCATCCTGTCTGTTTTCTCCAGCCGTGACATATTGTTTGGGGGAGAGGAACATGTCTGAAGAGGTGTGCAGTGTCGAGGTGTCTGTGGGTGTCTCCACTCTTCATTGCCCCCTCCCATTTCTCTTTTCCCTTTTCATTCACTATTACAGTTCTCAGGGATCTAACACGTATGATCTGCTCTGGCAGTGGCGGAGCTTGGAGTGTGTGGAGGAGGGCGTGAGGAGTGGGGCCTATGGCGTGAGGGTGCGTGGGGGTGTGACTATGGTGTACAGGGGCGTGGCCAGGGTATGTGGAGGCGTGGCCAGGGTGCATGAGGGCGTGGCTACAGGCTGGGATGCCCCAGAAACATTGCCGCCCAGGACGAATAGCCCCCTCCACCACCCCCATTGCTACACGACTATGCTCTGACCGTACAATCTGTATGTTCCAACAATGAATAAAATCAGTGTCCATCCCTACACACTTTCTGTTTTGGAAGATAATGTTACCAGTGTCCACTTTTGTGGGGTTGGGTGAGGTGAGGTGGGACAGGATGGGATAGGTGGGCATGTTAAGGGTGCTGAGCCACCTTTGTGCCCTGGGAACATGATATGTATTCCAGCTCTGTGGATTTCCCCTTCCTTTGCAAACCAGCTATCATAATTATGGTTTCCAGAATCCATATGCTCCAAATTCCAGTATTTTGGGGGGGGGGTGACAGGATGGGACAGGATGAGTAAGAATCACCGTAACACCATGGTGGGAGAGCAAGTGTTCAGCTCTGTCGGTGGTGCTGTTTGTCTGTATGTGGGAAAGTGGCCAAATAAAAGAGAGTGACCATGAGTAATACTTTCTATTCTGTAGTACTCAGTTGTGATTATTTCCACCCACACCTCATTAACTGGTAACTTCCTTTTCCTTCTCCCAAGAACACCACTTAGGATGCGAGAAGGTGTGGGTGGGGAGGGGGTGAAGGAAGGTCTTGGGATGAGCAAGGAGCTGTGAGTGGTAGGATTGGGGTAGAAACAAAACAAGGCACATTTTGGAGGAGAAAACTAAACAGTGTGGATTATCAGTAGTGGGACATCATAGAATCCCTGTCTGGGTTGCTACTGTGAATGAAAAGAAGTTGAATCTATTGCTGATAAACTGTGGACAACATTGCAATATCCTGACTAGTTTCTCCTAGAGAGGTATTAGATTTTAAATCAAAGCTTGGTTTTATGTAGAGCATTTCCAAGGCTACAGCCCAGTTGTGGTGCAGGTTAAAACTGTAAAGTCTCCAACAATTGGTCAAATGCCTCCCCTGCACCAGCACCTCCCCTCATAAAAGAACCTTTATTTGCATTTCCTTACCACCACACTCCAAAATAGGTAAAGATTTTACACATTTCATTCATTCACAGCTACATGGCACCTTTCAGACTACGATCCACAACTCTTCTGGATGTGGGATTATGAGACTTGAAATCTAATCTATCTGGAGGACATCAGATTTTGTCTTTCTGACACAGAATCCATATGCTAGGAATTAGTACTCTGAGAAAACTGTCACGTTCTCAAAGGAAAGTAAAAAAATCATATCTTGAAAAGGGAGATTATATAGAGCATTCACCACCTTGCAGGACTGACTCTAGACTTTTTGCTGTGTGAGACATAGAACAAGATGGCACCCATTTGAATTCCATGTAAAAAAAACCAACTGGAATGTCAAGTGTGTTCAACACTGCCGAAGAGAACAGAATCCATTGTCTCTAACAGCATTGAGGTAGTTTAGGGCATTCAGAAGGCTCCATGATGCATGGCTATTTCCTCCAATACATTGCTGTCCCCAAATACACAAGCAAATTACAAAAAATTGATTTTCCTATGTTGCCTGAAATTTATCTTCTAAATATGCTAGATACCAGATTAAGGAACAATTTTTGGAGAAATTTGCTCTACATGATTTATGCCACTAGACTAACTTTTTCGCAGAGATGGAAGGATCTGGACATCCTTTTAATAGAGGACTAGGTTTTGAAGCTCTACGACTTGGCAGAGATAGATAAATTAACAATGCTGCTATACAATAATTCAGACCTGACAATTTAAACAGGAATGGGAAATTCTACTCCCTTCTCTGGGAACCTAGGTGGGGAAAATTATCAACACAAGGTTTTGATAATTAGGTCTTGATTTTATCTACCCACTTCAATTGAAATTATCAACTAAGGCTATATTCTCATAGTAGAGATCATACTTAATTTACCTATATTTTAGGACTCTATAATTACAAGAAAGGACTCAGCATTGATTGGTTAGGAAGTCATAATCTTTATCTTTGGTTATTTACTTGTATACAACAGCTTTTTTACTGTATTTTTAATACTGTTTTTGTATGGACGTATGTATTGTTCTTTTTCTGTTGTTACGTTTTCTCCTATTTTTTTTCATATACTTCATCTTCTTTTTACTTTTTTTTTTAAATAAAAAGTTCCAACAATACATTGCTGTCCCATCCCAGTACCTCCCACTTGTATCAACTGGCTCTGGTAACCTAAAGCAAGATACTGTGGCTCTGGTTTACACTTTGGAGCATGCCACAGATGTGAGGGGTTTGGGTATCGACTAATGATAGTTGCTAATACTTCTGGTTCTCATTTTTTTTCTCTATCTTTGAGGGAAGGAGGAGGAAATCCCATGCCTCTTTCTAGGGCATGGGAAATATCCTTTTTTAATTACTGTTTCCAGGGGTTGGCCTTACTGTTCTCCCATACAGTGTCAGTTCTGTGACTGAAACTTAACCATGGAATATTTACTTGGCCGTTAAATGTTGTTGTTCCTCAGCTAGTGGAAGGCTGATGGTTTCCATGTCTGTGGGATGATGAATCCACTCTGGATTTTATCTAAAACTTTAAAAGAGCTGTCCAAGGTTCTGAATCTATTGGGGGTTAGGTTTCAGCACCTCGGAGAGGTCCTTTAAAGTTGAAAGTAAATTAGGAATGTTTCACAGACATAAAAGGCAGCAGCCACCACATTGGTAGACTAAGGATGGGACTGTGCTTCCCATCATTGATAATCATAAACCATGCTGGCTGGAGCCAATGGGAATCATAGCCCAAAAGGAATCTGGAGGGCAAATGGCCTCCCCAGCCCCATTGCTATAGGTACTTAACTGGGGATACATTTCATTGAACTCAGTGGACAAACTACTATGTAAGTACACATGCTAGGATTTCAATATTGGCCTCAATTCTATGCAGGAACAAACCCTTCTAAACTCAGTGGTATTTGCAAAAACACATCTACAGTAATCCCTCCATATTTGCTAGGGTTAGGGGCACAGGACCCCTATGAAAATGAAAAAAAGTGAATAATTCTAGGCCCTCCCAAACCATATTTAACACACAAAAAAGTATGATGACCATATTAAACCCACCATGGATTCCTTTGAGGCGTTAGGGTTCCTTCACAAGGCAGAAGTGTGTTGCTGGTGGGGTTTACTGCCAGCTCCACTGCTGCCCCACATCATTTTTAATAGGGACTGAACAACCCTCTTTCACAATTTCTCCGTCTCACGAGGCTTGCAGCCTCTATTAAAAATGGCATAGGGAGGCAGCAGAGGTGACAGCAAATAATCCAGGAATAATCAAATCTGCAAAAGTGAAACCCCCAAATGTGGAGGACTGACTGAATAGATCTAGGTTGATCCATCTCATTCTCTCTCCCACCCGACATTCACAGCAATAGAGTGAACACCACAATATTGGATGACCCTTGAAGGAAACTTGTGTCTGCCTTTCGAGACAGGAATTTTGTTGTTGTTGATGTGATTAGTGGGCAACATAATAAAGTCCTGCCAGATTAATTTCAAAATCCAGGGTGGAGTTTTCTTTCCTCCTTTTCACAGTTCCTGAATGGAACCATGGAGTGAGTCACAGCATGGAATTCTGGAGAATGGCACAGGCGTTCCGTGGGATGTTCTGATCCTATCTCACATGTTCTGGACATGCAGAGAGTAGCTGATTGGAACCCCAAAGGGTGTGAGCCTTCTGTGTGAAACTGTCATCTCCAACTTTCCCCACTTTCTTTGTTTGCCAGGATGTATCTTTGTCTTCTCTCAAGAAAAAAAAGAACAGAACTGAGAAGGACAGCTGTTGTTTCCAAATTATGATTGAAGCTTGGTTACTGATATTTCTTCCTCTTCCTTGGAAAAGTTACTTTTTGGAGGCACCTCTCCTCCCACTCAGCAGGGTCAGTGGTGGCCTCTGGACAAACTGGCTTAGAAAACACAGTTCTGGAAGCTGTAGCCCAAATAACAATTTTGTTAATTTAACCTTCAACATGGTAGTGAAGATTGATAATGTTCCACTATTTTCTAGTTCTAAATTCCTTTTAGAATTATCACGGGTTCTGCTTGCTCACATCAAGTAATCACCCCACTGGATGGATCTGTCTCCACAAGCAAAATTATTGTGAAAGTGAACCCAACAAACTTCCTGTCCTTTTCCATTTGAACAATAACTTCCCTGACTTGCCTCTTCTCATATGGGTTTCTTTCCTGCTTTCTGATATGTTCTTTACAAACACACAACTAACAAGAAACATGTGAAGGAGAAAAATTCAGGGAAAAACTTCTTTCCTCTGTCTTCCCTCTCACCCCACCATGGTAGCCTTAGGTCTGAGCTGGGAGGAATGCTTCTCCAGTTCTGAGATGAGATGCTCAAACCTGCTCAGAGCCTGGGTTTGCCAGTGTTTGCTGCCCTTCCTCATTTTTCCAGTGGAAAAACTAGATAGGGAAAATTGCAAAAATGCTCCTGTGAAATATTTTTCCTTTTTGAATTAATGAAATGCTTTTGAAGACTGAGTTTTACCTGCTCAGAAATGTGTGGTGTGAAGTTATTCAAGTACGACAATGCACAGCAGTAAAGAATGATAATTCCTGAGTACTGTATTTGCTGGCGTATATGACTCACTTTTTTCCTGAAAAATATTGTTTGAAAATGGGGTACGTCTTAACCGCCGGTGTATTTTATACACTGGCAAATAGTGTTTGCTTGTGTATAAGTGGGGTACGTCTTATACACGGGTGCGTCTCATACGCCGGCAAATGCAGTATTCTGTTGAGTTTAGTGTTTCCAATATTATGAAAATGAACTTGCTTCCCAAATGGACTACTAGTCTTTAATACTGTGACTGTGCTAGGAGGGCTCAACTTGTGGCTCTCCAAATTTTGTTCAACTATAAATTCCATCATCCCTTGCCATCATCTGTGTTAGCTAGAGCTGCTGGAGCTTACAGTCCAACAACATCTGGAGGGCCATAATCTCCCTACCCCAGGTAAAACATTTCCTTTTGTTGCCTATGAAATATGGGGTTTGAATCTTTATTCCTACTACTTTTTTATTGTTGTCATATATTATCACAATAACAAGATGAAATAAAATATATGACCCAGGAAACTGATACATCATGTACAACGGTGTCTCCATTTAAAATAGCTTCTGAAGAGAATCATAGTTCAAATTTCAAATTCAACATTAACAACTAAAACACAGAGATTAGTTCATCACTAGAAGAGGTCATTTCATTGGAGAGCATCATCCTAAAGATGTCCACCGCTCCTGAGTCTCCTGCACTTCCTCTTTTATCTTTGTTGATAAAGTCAATACATGGTAGACAATCCAATTTATCTGTGTCTTTGTTTGTGTGATTCTTAGCTTTGTTTACACAATGAGTAAATTTTTCAAGATTATCCAAATTCCATATCTTGCCATATCATTTAGTCAGTAAAGGTGCATCCCTTTCTGTGCACTTACAGGCTGTGACCTGATGGTTTTCTACTGCTTGAGATACTAAGAATAAAGACAGGTGTAAATTGGGTACGTATAAGACAGCAGTTTGCAGTTCTCTCTCTTTCTCTGTTTTCCTCCTATTGGGTATGTTTGGAATTTTGTTTGCAGTATGTATAGGAATGTAGGGGGAAAAAAGTTGCAAACCAATATACGCTTACATGAGAATAAGTCCCACTGAACTCAGAAAGTCTTACTTTTGACTAGACATGTATAGTCTTTTGTTGTACAGCATCTGAGACTGCAATCCTGTGCATGCTTATCTGAGAGTCTTCTACATGAAGTAGAATTTACTTCTGAGTAAAAATTCAACTGATGATTTCATGAAAATTCTCTTTGGAGGGCTTTTATCCTACAAAGTAGTCTTTAAATATGAAATAAATAAAATAGCCCTTTATATTTCACGTATATGTTAAATAGTACACCTTTGTTGACAACAAAATGATTGCTTTTATACATCAGAATTCAGCAGTAAAAGAAGGCTAGGAATAATAAGAAACTAAGTGTTGCGTATATTTAACACACACATACCCCATTTCAGTCTACCCACTTTTTTTGAAAATGTTACATGTTTTTGAAAATGTTGTTAAACAGGTGTTGGGAAACAGTTACTTTCATCCAAGATCTGGAACTGACGGAGGCTCCATTTTGAGTGTACACCTGGCAAGATAGTAAATGGGGACTTGTTACTGTATAATATGTGAAACCAGCAAGACCAGCCACTAAATGTTAACACTGTGGAATAATTCTGTTTTTAGTGGTACAAAACTATCCATGCCCTCTTCCAGGATACTTTGTGCCACTCTTTCTCCATGGTCGCACTGAGCATTCTCAGAGCTACTCCTTATTGAGCTGTTTTTGAAGTCCCTTACCTTAGAGTGCCTCCCCAAAGATAGTTTTGAACTTCCACAAATCTGGATATTCCCTCAAGTTTATTAAGAGTTTATCTTCTGCATGGATGAAAACATAAGGATCCATAACCAAAGAGTGGATTGTTAGTATATAAAATGGGCTGGCTGTGTAGCAATTTGAACTTGGTTCTCCTGTGCCTTCTGTACTTAGTGTTTCAATCACTGCATAGTTAGAATTGCCTTTTTTTTAACTAATAGAACTTGTGTGCTTTTAAATGGCTGCTACATCCAGAAATGTAACAGGTAAAGCTTTTCCTAGCATGTCAGTGCAGTGACAGCAAAACCGTCACTTTGTGGAAGCTCTAGAAGTAAACAATAGATATGACATCTAATACTGGAGAACTGGAGATTTCAAAGAGAGAAGAGGACAGAGGGATTTACAGAGATAAGCAAGTGGGTATTCATGCTTGTTCTATTCATTCCCCATGCAAGAGATTAACATTGAAAGATGCATTTCCTAACATCAGTATGCAGCAAGTAAAAGAATCCTTTGACACATCTACAGTTGTTTCATTGTTAAGTGTGCTGAGTATCTCAGTGGTCTGTCGATGCTCTTGAATTCTTAAAGCATCTTGATCCCCCCTTTAATGTTGCTTGGCAGGTCTTAGATCTTCATTTTCTTCCCCCATAAGGGGAAAACTCAGCTAGGCTTTTCTTCCACCTAGGAAGAGGCAAGAGTTGTGCCATCACAGCTAAATGAGCTGAAGATGAGATGATATAATTATTGTTATCTGCCTCTCAGAAGCCGAAGATTAGAGGGTCTGCTTCTAAGAAAGGCTTCTGAAGAAGAAAAAGAGAATAAGCTATGTTTAAACCTCTTCCCCAGCCCATTGCTTCACCACAACAATCTCCACCAGAACGCTTGTTTGTTTTTTTTAAAGGGGAATTTAATATGTCTATGCTACACATAGACACCACACTCAATTGGAAGTAGCATGGCAATGAAACATATGATCCTTGGAAATATCCATGGGTGTGTATACCTAAAGGTGGGAAGCTGGGATAGAAGAGGGATTCTGTTGTGTACTGCCCACCTCTACTCACCAATGTCTCTTCCTGAGCTAGCCAGGGTTGGTGCTTGAATCTCTTCATCTAATAGTGCTGGGGGACTTCAACATCCATGCTGAGACTGCCCAGTCAGGAGTGGCTCAGGACTTCATAGCCTCCATGACAACCATGGGTTTGTCCAAAGTGGCATCTAGCTCTGCTCATACTGCTGGGCACATTCTTGATCTTGTTTTCTCGACTGGATGGGTTGATAGTGATCTTGGTGTGAAAGAACCTTCTGTAGTTCCATTGTCATGGACAGCTCCTTACCTGGTCAGGTTTAGACTCACTTGAACTTGGAACCTCTGGTTTGGGGACCAATTAGTATGGTCTGCCCTAGAAGGCTGATGGATCCAGATGGATTTCTGCTGGCTGTTAGGGAGTTTCCTGTCACCTCGGTAGGTGATCCTGTTGAAACTCTGGCTGAGGTCTGGAATGGGGAAAGGGCCAGGGCAGTTGACACAATCACTCCAAAGTGTTTCATCTTACAGAGTGGAGCCAAAGAGGCCCCTGGTTTTACAAGGAGTTGGCATCAATGAAGCAGATGAGACAGAGAATACAACAATGTTGGCAGAAATCTTGGAGTGAATCTGACTGAACACAGGTTAGAGCCTGTTTGAAGGCCTGTGCTGTGGCAGTGTGAGCAGCAAAGAAATTAGAGTCATCCCTCCACATTTGCTAGGGTTGGGGCACAGGAACCCTGTGAAAGTGAAAAAAACGTGAATAACCCTAGGCCCTCCCAAACCATATTTAACACACTAAAAAGTATGATCACCGTGTTCAATCCACTGTGGATTCCTTTAAGGCAGGGCTTTCCAAATGGTGTGCCACAATACATTAGTGTGTTGCCTGAAGTGTATAGGTGTGTTGCCTACAATCTTGGAAATGTATGTTGTTATATATAAATCATATATTTTCAAAAATATATGAAAGGTTTTCATGAAATATGTTGTGTCCCCATACATTTTGTTATTACAATTTATGTATGTCTCTGTATCTCTTATAAAAGGTTAGCTTAACCTCCAGTTTGCTAGTAAAACTGGAATTGCTGTGTTGCAAAATGATGCATGTCTACAAAGTGTGTCACCAACATGAAAAGTTTGGAAAGCTCTGCTTTAAGGCATCAGGGTTCCTTCACAAGGCAGAAGTGGGTGGCTGTTGGGGCTTACTGACACCTCCACTGCTGCCCCACACCATTTTTAATAGGGACTTACAAGCCTCATTCGCAGTTTCTCAGTCTCACAAGGCTTGCAGTCTCTATTAAAAATGGCATAGGGAGGCAGCTGAGGTGACAGCAAATAATCCAGGAATAATCAAATCTGCAATTGTATCCCACAAATCTGGAGGGTTGACTGCATTTTTTTCCTGCACCACTACATCTGCAAAGAACCACTCAGTGAAGCTCTGTCGGGTTGTCAGTAGTCTATTACACACTGCTCCTCAAGTAGAAAATTCAGACAACTCAACAGCTCACTGTGAAGAATCTTCATGGCACTTTGCAGACAAAATTGCTCAGGTCCACTCTGACTTGGATGCTGTACTTGATCCTATTCCAGTAGATGTAACCTTGACTTCCGCTTGTCCAGTGTTATTGGTACTTTTCAATTTGTGCAGCCTGTGGACAAGATCCTTGGAGAGGTGAGAATCGCCACATTTGTACTAGATCCCTGCCACTCCTGGCTCATTAAACAGGCCAGAAGGGGACTTGCTGAGTGGGTGAAGGCCGTAGTTAATGTCTTCTTACAAAAAGGCAGAGTTCCAACCTGCCTTAAAAAAGCATTTGTGAGGACTTTGTTCAAAAAGCCATCTTTGAATCCCCCTATATTGGATAATGATTGGCCAGTGTCTAGCATACAATTTTTGGGCAAAGTATTAAAGCATGTGGAGCCTATCCAGCTCCAGGGGTTCCTGGATGAAACAGATTATCTAAATCCATTACAGTTTGCTTTCAGGCCTGATTATGGAACAGAGACAGCTTGGTGGATGACCTACACAGGGAACTGGACAGGGAGTGTGTGTCCATGTTGGTTTTGCTGGACTTCTCAGTGGCTTTCAATACCATCAACCATGTTATCCTTCTGGGTTGCCTCACAGGGATGGGGTTTGGAGGCACTGTTTTACAGTGGTTCCATTCTTTCTTGGAGGGTGAGCCCAGAAGGTAGTGCTGGAGGACTCACATTCAACTTTCTGGCCATTGGCCTTTGGGTCCCTCAAGTTTCTATTCCCCCCTCCCATGCTATTTAATATATACATGAAACTGTTGGGAGAAGTTGTCTGGAGTTCTGGGATACAGTGCCTTCAATATGTGGATGGCACCCAACAATACTACTTTTTCCCACTCTAATCAAAGGAGACTGTCTTGGTTTTAAATCAGTACTTGTCAGCAGGAATGGACTTGATGAGGGTGAACAAATTGAAGCTGAAAACAGAGAGGTAATCCTGATCAGTTAAAGGCAGCATAGGGATTCAGTCTGTGTTAGATGGGGTTATGTGCCCTCTGAAGATACAGGTTCACAGTTTTGGTGCACTCCTGGACTAAGCTTTGAACTTAGAGGCCCAGTTTCTGTGGTGGCAAGGAGTACTTTTGCACATTCAAAGCTTGTGAGCTAAATGCACATGTTCCTTGAGATGCTAAATCTAGCCACAGTGGTACAAGCCTTATTACATCCCATTTGTTTTGTCTTTTTAAACTTTATTAAACATTATTTGTAATATACATATAATACTACAATACATTTGTGAAGTACATATAACCTTATAACAAACAACCAATAACAATATAACGTTCATACTACACAATATTACAAACAATATGACAAACAACACAATACCTCACATCACATCACATCACATCAATATCCATCCCCCACTCCATTTGGATGTAATGGGCTACTGTAATGTTCCCCATACTAGCATTTCCAGAATTCTTTGGTGAAGGCCAAGACAGTTGAACTAGTATAAATCTACCATGTGTGTAGGCATGTGAAGTTTTCTTGTGTAATGTAAATGCAATCTGGTGCTTCTTCTACTAGTGATCTTGCAAGATGGAGATAAAGAATTGCATGATATTAGTGCAATTAGTGTAAGAGACTAATCAGCAAATTAATGGCTAAGATGGGATTTGAACCAAAAATTTTCTGAGACTGGTAGTCCTACTCTTCTAGATTAGTTCATCCTTGTTTTTGTGCCCTGGACAATAATATGCTTGTGAAATACTTTGCTTAAGTTCTGTATTACAACTGAGCCAAGAAGGAAACTTGTCTGTGGTTAACAGGCCACCTGAGACGAAAGGAACAAACCAGCATTCATAAGTAATTTCATAAAGTCCTAGTGCATTTTGAATTCAAAGATCATTCTTAGGTAAATTATTTTGGTCAATACATTACTTCAATATATTACAATACAAAAATTACTTCCCAGGGACACGAGATTGAATATACATTGGGATGGAGGGGATTTCCAATAAATACTGGTTTACACTTAATTCTGTTTGCTTCAGTGTCACTTAACAACAGTGAAATGGGGCATGACCTCAATATCAAAGTTTACAATGACTTTAGAGGACAATTTTCTGTGTTCCTCTGTTCTGTATGGTGCAGTACTGCTCTCTCATATCCATTTTTCGCTTTCTCCTGTCCAGGTGTGTCTGAGAACCCGCCCACCACGCGAGTTCTGCAATGCTCACAGCCGTCTGTGGTTCTCTTGGCAACCAGTGCTCAGAAACACCCTGTTCCTCTCCAACCCACTTGGAACTGCAGCCTCTGCAGAACTACCAGCCCCACACCAGTCCAGAGAGTGGGGGAGATTTCCCATCCCCTCTGCAGCCCACAGAACTCCAGCATCTTCCTTTGGCTGGGCCTGACACAGAGTATTCATCCAACACTGGTTACGAGCTGCATGGGTCTTCAAGGTTAGACCTGGATGGTGAAAGCCAGTTGCCTCCTGGCTCCTACTCTAAGCTCCTACAGGCAGCACCAGATATGGCTCACCACTATGAGCCTTGGTTCAGGCCTACACATCCTAGCAATGCCACTGATGATGGTAATGTCAATCCGTGGTGGGATCTTCATGCTGGTTCCAGCTGGATGGATCTTCAGAGTGGTCTCCAGCCCACAGGCCACACAAGTGGACTTCAGCCAGCACTGGCTGGCTATGGCTCTGCAGAACATCAACTCTGCGGGCCTGCTCATCACTTGTTGCCTTCAGCACCCCACCTCATGGGCCAGGAAGTGATTAAACCTCTGGATTCTACCCAAGAACCTCACCCAATGGAGCAGGCTGGGGATGGTAATAGTAGGCCAAAAAGTTCAAGGCGCTCAGTGTCCCGGAGCTCCAGCCAGGCTGCCTGTCGGTGCCCCAATTGCCAGGAGGCTGAAAGGGTAGGCCAATGCCCTGACAGCTCAAAGAAGAAACATCTTCACAACTGCCATATCCCTGGCTGTGGAAAGGCCTATGCCAAGACATCCCACCTGAAGGCCCACCTGCGGTGGCACAGTGGCGATCGCCCCTTTGTCTGCAATTGGCTGTTCTGTGGGAAGCGCTTCACCCGCTCTGATGAATTGCAGAGGCACCTTCAAACCCACACAGGAACCAAGAAATTCACTTGCCCTGTTTGCAACCGAGTCTTCATGAGAAGTGACCACCTCAGCAAGCACATGAAGACACATGAAGGCGCTAAGGAGGAAGCAGAGGGAGAAGCCAAAGCTGGGACTGAACCTCCTGCCAAGGTCAAACGAGAACCTGATGGAAGCTCTTCAAGCACAGCTTCCCAACCCAACTGAGCCTTTCTTTCCTATCAAGGATGTCCCCCTCCCTATCTCTCCATAATGGCCACTCCTGGACTACTGACTTGCCTTCTTTGCTCAAGGCTCTGGGATTTCTGCACCCTCTGAGCCAGAACATTATTCTGTCTTTGGAGTGAGAAGTTATTTATTCTGTAGGAGGAAAGGACAATATTGTTAGGACATGTTGGGGAAGGGCCGTGCCCTTGAGCAGTTTTGGGGTGGGTCTTCACATTGTTTGGGAAGTATGGGAGGGGGGTGGTTTCTGAGGTGGGATGGGTTGAAGGGGCAGTTACTAATGGAGGGATCGAAACTTAACTTGTTTCCATCTTGAGATTGATATACCTGGAGACCACAGCTGTGTATTAACAGTTTAGGGGTTGACATAATTCTTTAGCTTAAACTTGTAGTCATTTAGGGGTACAACCATCCATAATCGGTATAACCATCCAGTGGTCAGCTCCTACCCCACAGGTTTCTAGTTTTAGTAAGTGATATGGCTAACCCCCAGTAGGTAAAGTGGCTACCATTGTCTCCTTTTGCATTGGTCAGATGTCTTGTCCTGGAGATCAGGGATGGAACTGGTGGCTTATGTCTTGGGCTGCTACTTGCTCTACTCTCAAAGTATCTGACAACCTATGCTTTATCCTTAACTATACATGTCTTCATAATCAAATCTAAAATTGTCTTTTAACTTTCCATATGGCAGTTTGTGGCCCCTGTGAATTACTGTAATCTGAGATGTTATATGCTACAGATTTCTTTTAATTTTTTCTTGAGAACCCAGCTGGAATGTGGTTTATACAGACCATTTGGCCATAGGCACGTTGCTTAGATCACCTGTGAAAGGAGAAGTAGTGCCAAACTGTGGTTGTTCCATTACGTGAAGCATCCAGGGTCCTCTCCTGAAAAAACTGGCATGCCTGATCTTTTTTAAAAAAAACCCTACAAAAATAGAAATTGAGAAACATCTCTCTGTTTTTTTCTTAGGTATCACAGGACAATTGTAACATTTGCAAAAGATTGCTTCCATCTAGGCTTTTCAAATGGAATGGCTGTCTCTTGTTCACTTAATACAAGAGACCTTAAGACATTGACCATGCTGGACTATCACAACAAGCCATGCTTGTTGGAATCTGGCTTATTGTGATGTATGAATCTGCCCCTGCTAACAAGTCATGGTTTCTTAACCAGTACAGAACACAATTTGAACCCATGGTTTCCTATTGGCTAACAAAATCTGACTTGTTTAAAGGGTGGCTTGTTGTGACATCTGAAATTACAACCAGAGCTTTTCCTGCTTTCTTTTCTCAGCTTCCCATTGTAACAGAAACAAACCAAATATATATCAAAAATGAGGAAGTATGGTTTGTTTCATCATTTACTGCGTAGTTCACAAAGCAATGAACCATGGTTAACACAAACCATGGCTCATTGTGATACACAAATGCTGCCATAGTCATTTATTTGTAATCCTCCCATGATTTTGCAGTATGTCTTCAGGTTTTTTTCCTTACCAGAGACATTCTGGTTTTTTTGAGACGGCTGGAAGAGCATTCAGTCCCCCCAAACATAGAAGGATAAGTACAACTTCATCATCTTCTTTTTTCCTAAGAGGTGTGGTTTCAGTGTGAACAGTGATATATTGTTTATGTGAATTGATTGTGTCTTAATGCACATCAGTCTGTTTGCATGTGGGCATCATTTTATAACCATGTTAATGTTTCTAATCAATCTTTAATTAGCGCTACAACAATTTTCCGGCTTAAAGAACAAAAGTATAAACCATTCACCAACATTTTAGCAATATTTTATTTGTTTAAACACCTCCCATCTTCCTTTCTGATTCATCTTTTTAAAAATATATTTAAAAAAAATGAATAATAAGTTTTAATAACAACAAAAATTTAATAATAGTAACTAATTTATTTAAAATTATTGAAATAAAATATAAATTAGAGAATTTATTTTAATGTTAACACCATAATGCGTATTTTAAGAAATAAGAGACAAAACTCTTCTCCACAATTTCCCCCCTAATTAAACACTTCAGACTTACAATTTTGATCCAAAACAAATATTAAAGACTTGTTTTTTTAAGAGTTTTTTTTTAATTAATGAGAAGCAGTGGGTAATCTTGTGTAAATTATTAAGGTTTTAGCGCTAAATAAATAATTGATTTATTTTTATGGATTGCTTGTTTTGCTGTTGCCCCCAGGTCTGTCAGGTAAATTCAGAACTTGGAAATGTTACTGTTTTAAGTGACGTCTCGCAGAATCCCTCAGCCAAACTGGATGTTAGTGATGCTGACTGGGGTACTCTGGGAGCTGTAGTTCTACAAAGTAGCATTTCCAAGCTTGGGGTGAATTGGGCCTTCTCTATGCACAGCTCCTCTATCAGATCCTCTTCTACAGATGGTGAGATAAGCATACAGGAAAAGTGCAAAAAAAGCAAGTCAAGCACAGTTGCACATGCAGCTTATAGTGAAAAAGCAGTGATTAATTTAGTGATATGAACCACTTGTCTCAAAAGCACTCTACAGGCAGAATTACTTTCCTGGAACTGTTCCTGTTCTGTTCAACAGCTCTTTGAAAGGGATGTAAAATAACAACAGAGTTCCTAAACCTATTTGCTGTTAGAATACAGGACCGCAAGATCTAACCACCCTGTGGAGCTTCCCACAGGATCTTCTCAGGGTGGGAGGTGGGAAGGCTGTTTCCCTTCAGAGAACACTTTTTTCCCCCACAGACGATTTGACTCAGGATTGGATTTCTTTATTCATCTCACACACCCTTTTGTTAATGTTTTCCACTACAGCATTTAAGCTACTGATATGAAGGACTGAAGAAAACCATTAGAGTTATAAATATGTATTTGGAAATCTGGGATGGGAGCAAATGAAAATAAATATATTCTTTTCTCACAGTTAATATCTTCCTATGTTAATTTCCCCATCCATTCCTTACAACTGAGAATTTCAGTTTTATCTGCATGAGAATTAGAAAGTCTAATTATTTCTTAGTGCAAGGGTTAGAACTAAGTTTGGCACTGGTGATAAAGGAGATAATAACAAGTTGTTTTTCATAAAAAAATTCTCAGATTCAGTCTTTGAGTAAATTTTATATCTTCACTCCACACTCTTTCCCATTTTCCCAGCTTTATAGTATGCTCAGTAGTTTGACATCAGATTTAGCTGGCATGTACTTTTTCAAATGCTACCTTTACTTCACTCCCAGTTTATTGTTTCACTCATTTACCAGATCTTACTTCCAACACTTGGGCCATTTCTGCACTACACTGTTATAGTGTTATTATTCCACTTTCAACATCCTGTGGAATTCTGGGGTTTGTAGTTTACTGAGGCCAAAGAGCTCTCTGGCTGAGAATTTTAAATGCCCCTCCCTAAACTGTAAACCCCAGGATTCCACTGGATGTTGAAAGTGGAATAATTTCACTGTAACAGTGTAGTGCAGAAATGGCCTTGTTCTACTTTAAGGATATCTGGGAATGCAGAACTGCAGACAAGACACTGTTATCCAGGATGCTGGATTAGCATTCAGATATTGGTAGTCCTTGAGCTAAATGTGTCTTTAGGGAATTGTCTTGCTATCCTCTCTTCTGCTCATCAAGCCTAATCTGGTCAGTGAAGATTCCAGTTATGACTGATGGAAGGTAGGGAAACATTTTCTTCTTGCCAGACTCCTGCCATCTGGTTCGATTCTGGCCTGCATATTCCTGGCCCATTCCAGTCTTTAGAATCTCTTCAAAGTTCCCCTTTGAGTTGCTGACAAGATTAGTAAATGCTGAAGCTGACCAACTTTGTGCTCTTCAATATGGATTTTTGTATCTTGAGAATACCATTTTAAAAAAGAAAAGATAATTTCTAGTCCTCATTTGTTGCAAAGAAAAGCTTGAAAGCATCTCACTGGCTCATATCCAGAGAACTGTAGGCATGTAGAAAGCTTGGTCCTTGACATGTTGCTGTCTCTAGCTGAGTGAGGTCCACTAGAACACTAATGAATGTGCAATGTTACTCCACTGATTTTGTGTAGCTATGGCAGATTACTTAGGTAAACCTGTTCCCGCACATGGATTATGTTGGGTGGATTTTGCTCAGTTCAAATCTTAGACCTTTTCATTGCCCCAGATTCTCAACTGGTTTCAAAACAGAAATTGTGGATTAAAACAACAACAACCCTCAAGCACTGTCATAAAAATCCTACCCATAATAAGGTCCGTGTCCCAAAATTAACTCTGCAGTATATGTCTGGCCACAGGTAGTATCTCTGTGGTTTAGACAGCAGATTTCTGTACAGCAAAATGTCCTTCTTCTTAGCAATCCTGAACGTATGAGTAACAGCAACTCTATGATCCAGAAGGGAGAAATCAAAAAACACTAAGGAGAAATAAGGATAAGACAAGAGTGTGCCAGAACAATGTGGGAAACCTTGTAACTGAACTTTTAAAGCTTTTTGGTCCAAATATAAAGTGTATAGACATAGAAACTACAGTCTGCTTGTCCTCAGTGCAGCAGCTAACTTACGAAGAGCTGTTATCATAATTGGCTTTTTAGCCTGTGCTAACAGCTATCACAATCAATATACTGATGAGGTTAAGCTAAAGTTAGGTTAAAAACCAGAATATTAGGACTTCAACCCATTCAGCAATGCAGAAATATGCAACAAGAAATTTGCCTGTGTGATTATGTTTTTAGATTGCATTAGTAAATGTTTTCAGATAATGAATTTGAATTACCGTCACACACTACTGTGTGCAGACTATTGAGAAAGTTTTGATTGCAATGGGGGGAAGGTTCTCATTAGATAATGAGTACCTGGAGATAGGAAGAGAACAGCTAGGTATACCCAATATGAAAGTTAAAAAAAATGAAAATATTTAAAAATATTTATGGATTTGAAATCTTAATCTAAATTTAAATAAATAAGTTGACCAGATTTTCCTAAATTAGTGATATTATTGTAAAGCCATTATTCAGCCATGCATGTTTGGAAATATCCTTCTGAAATAAAAAGAAAGATATTATTTTGCTTATCAAGCTTAAAATATGCACAACAAACCAGTTGTGTGTATATTTCCCTCGTATTGTTAAAATAACAGAATGCTGCTCACAAAAGCTGAATGTGGAAGGTAGGTTTCAGAATGTGCACTGGATTACTAAATGTTCAGACACATTTCACACCCAACAAAGTAATTACTTCATTTATCTTCCTTCTTAATTTGCTCGTCCTAAATCACAGTTACCAAACTGCCTAAGCTGAAATGCAGTTTTGTGTATATTTTAAAATCTGGTAAATTCTTAAAATGAGCTTTTCTTTTTTAAAATTGTTTTTAAAAATCCGGTAACAGAGTGCTTTTAAAAAACATGCAGCCCTAGATATTCAGTTTTGCTCATAGACATTTGAAGATACAGTAGTTGCATTAATTATTCTTTTGTCAACATTCAGTCTTTAAAATGTGGGTTTGGGTGGGGGCATCATCAAGGGTGGGAAAACACAGGCCAACAGCATTCCAACTAGTATTATAATACAATCTCCTGCTAATTATACATATTAATTTAACAGAACCTAACATTTAATGTTTAATGGGCAAATCTGATTTAAGAGAAATTGGTTGGGAATCTACCTCCCCCTATCCCCAATTTGGCTCTTCAAAACTTTGCACACCCAGCAATTTTAACATTCGCCTTCGTAGTTATTGACCTCACTTGGGAAGTTCAGCCACACCACCTCCCTCCTACCTGCTGGAGGTTTCTTGCTCTTTCTGGCTTGTGGCAATATTATGGGCTACTCTCCACCAGCACCCATATGCTGTACACTCTGCTACACCCTTTTGGAGAAAGGAACACAATTGTACGCAAACTCTTGCAGCAAAAAGGTGTCCGGACATGTCCAGGCCAGAAAAAGAGAGAGGAAAAGACTATATAACAACAATCGCTTGGGAAATGCTTGTTAAAAACATAACTCAGCCCAAAGGGAGAATCCTTTCATTATTTTTTTTAAAGACGAGGGGAGTAGCTAATGACTCTTTTCATGTGTACTCTCTCTCTCTCTTTCTCTCTCTCTATCCCTCTCTCCTCCCTAGCAGGCACAGCAACAAAGGGCCTTGCAGTTATTACTTTTTACAAGCTTGGATTGGCTTCAGCCATAAAACCAAACCTGGAGATGATATGAAGGCTATAGGTTCTAAGACCATTTCTGCATGAGACTGTTATAGCATTATGATTCCACTTTCAACATCCTATGGAATCCTGGGGTTTGCAGTTTAGGGAAGGGCTGGCCGGCTCTCGTGCAGTATAACAGTCTCGTGCAGAAATGGCCTAAAACAAGAGTGTTTGCATCGGGTGCTTCCCAGACTCATTCTCCTTTTAGCTGGCTACCAGATCCTTTCCAATGCCAGTTTGGGTTATCAATTTAAAATTTTACCATTGTTCTAAAAACAGGAGGAACTTGAGTTGAGATCTACATAGCGTCTTTTGCAATGATTTGCCCAGCAACTTATCCTCCCCACAATCTTGTATATGTTTGGAGGTTGTGTGGTGAGGGCAAAGGTACTTTGCATGCATTTAGAAGCATCCCCTAGCCTGCCTGGGCAGAAACAAAACAGACAAAACACACAGCAAACATGCCTTGTATGGGAATCAAAGAGTGCTTGAAAATAAATTTGAGGTAAGACCTTTCAATCTAACTTTATAGCCCCTGTTGCTCCCTAATCTAAAATTTTTGCAAAGAGGCTGCTTACTGAGTGGAAAATCTTTGTAGACAGACTATCCTGCTAACTCAATGGTGAGTAAAATTCATAATGAGCAAGGCGTTCTTATATGTCTTCAAATTGTTTCCAAATTATGGCAACCCTAAGGCAAACCTAGCATGGGGCTTTCTGGAGCTGAGAGTGGGCGACACACACCAGGTCACCAAGTGGGTTTCTGTGGCTGAGCAGGGGACTGAACTGTGGTCTCCAGGGTTGTAGTCCAATGCTCAACCCACTACACCATGCTCGCTCTACAGTGAGCAGTACTTTTTTTACTTTCACCTTCTACATTCTCAACTCACAGCTGTCCCAGTCTGGCAGAGCCAGTTCCAATTAATCCTTTGTCATCCCACTTTTCAATTGCTTTAAAATGTCTGTTTCTGTCTCTTCCTCCTATTTCCCCCATTGTCTTCAATTTACTTCAGTTGCTGTTCAAGTGCAAAATAGTTTGCACTCAGTTAGCGCAAGGCTAGGGAGAGGAAGGGGCAGAATCTTGCCTTTCTCTGTAAGCTCCGGCAAAAGCAACCTGCTGCAGCCTCTCCTGGCTTGTGTGCTCTTCCTCATTAATAACATTTGACATCCTGATCACACTCTGATGTTGGTTGAACACATGAGCCCAAGATTTCTTTTGTGAAGTGCTGGAGAGTATGCTTTCTGAAACATTCAAAATTAGGCTTAAGCCCTGTGGATTCAGTTCAGACTTGAGTTTACAGTGTGACTTTCAGGGCAGTCTCCTTAGAATAGATATTGACAAGCCAGCCAATCCTATGTGGTAATTTCCTCTCCATAGTGGTTTGTGTTGGATTATGACTCTAGACTAGAAACTAGGTTTGAGTCCCCACTTTTCCATGGAAACCCACTCAGAAGCCTTGGGCAAGTCATACTTTCCCAGCCTCAGAGGACGGTAAAGGCAATCCCCCTCTGAACAAATCTTGGCCAGAAAATTTAGGGTCACCATAACTCAGAAACAACTAGAAGACACACAACAAGAGTATTATAGCACCTCTAGATGGAGAGACATTTAAGAGCAACTATATAGAAGATAGGCTGAACTTCTGCATTTGACATCCACAGTCCACACAGACTACCATCTTGACCAATGCCTCATCCAAACAGTGGCACAATCTAACCCCCTCCCTGCTGTTCTAGTGTTGCCTGATAGTTGCTGCACTGACAACAGAGTTTGTACCTTATGGTTGTGTAGAAGAGGGAGTTTCAGCAGGTGCTGATTATCACACAACCAGGTGACAGACAACAGCTGCTAAAATTCTCTTTTTTGCAAAGTCCTTAAAGGTATAAGAACCATCCTCAGTTTTCACTCTGGCAATGTGAGGAAGCCATGACCTGTGAAGACTTTTTTCCTTTAGGGAAATGTGGCAAGCTGAAACTTGCCACGCTGAAATTTGTCCGCGGTCTCTCTGGCCCCAGAAACAACATGAGCTGCAGTCCCACAAAAGTGAAGCTTTCCACGGTCTGAATAAAGCAGGAGTCCGAGGATTCAATCTGAACGTGGGTGGCCTTTTTCTGGAGGAGCAGGAAGCTTCCAGCAAGACAGTCAGCAAGGCAACGTTTCTTGTTTTATTTTATTTTTTTCCCGGGTGGAGGGAGGGCAGAGGGGGAAGGGAGGTAGGAGGAACCAAATGCCTCTCCCTTGAGGGGAGGCGGCGGGGGAAGCCGGCTCGTGACTGAATCTGCCGGGCGCGTCTGGCGCGCACCCCGCCGCCGCCGCCGCCGTCCGCGAAGGGATTGCCAAACGCTGGAGACACCTGCCGCTTTCCCACACCCACTCCTCTCTCGCCCGCCACTCTCTTCCCCTCGGGGAAAGCTCGGGCGAGCGGCGGGGACGGTTCCCAGAAGCCAGAGAATCAGGCCGAGCCAGGATTCCAATGAGGTGGCCCAATTGTGTGGGGCAGGGTGTGTTAAACACCTGTCTCCTTTACAACCGGGACGGTGCGTTTTTTTAGCCTTTATCTCCGCTTACATGGCGAGCCTAGCATAGTCTGGTGCATTCTGGTCCAGAGTTTGTTGGGACAGGGTGGGTGAGAGAAGGATTTTTTTTTTAATGTAGACATTTCTCATCTAATATATAAAAATCAAAGTTTGTGTATTTGTCTGTGTTAGGCAAAGACCTCCTATGATTGACTGCCTAAGAAGATTCTGTGGAATCCTGGAGTTTGCAGTTTAGGGAGAGGCCTTTAGAATTCTCAGCCAGAGAGCTCTTGGGCCTCAGTCAACTCTGCCTGTCTTGGATAGGCTGGTTGCTATGGAGATGAGGTCTAGCAGCAAAGAGGAGGGCAGTGTATTCCCTCAGGAACCCAAGCTCTGTGTGTTAATAACTCTGGATACAGATTGGATTGGGGAATATGGGGAAAAGTTACAGGAACTGGACAAGACAGTTTTGGGGAATTAGAGACACAGGATCTCAAATCTTTCTAACAAGTATTACCTATGAGAAAACAAAATCCTGGGCAGCACTGGGTGTATGGACTAACTAGTTAGGGAAAAAAACCCTCTGCATTTCCCGTCATCTTCTCTTCAGTGCGTGGTGCTTGTTTTTAAGCAGTGTTGATTGCAGAGGAAGCAAGTTATTTCTTTTATTTTTCTGCCCTCACCACCCAAATCCTCTACATTAAAATGAATTAGACTGTGTTTTGTATTAGAAACTGTTGCAATTACCTCCCCACCCAGCCCCAGCCCAACCATCTGTAAAGCCCTTGAGCAAATAACAACAAAAAGTGGATTTCCCCACTAGCTGGAGTGTAATGAAATTTAAAAAGAAGGAATTTGGGGCAGGGAAGTAAATAGGAAGCGTGGAGGTTGAAAAAAGTTCTGCAGTTTGGACTGGAGTCTTGAGATTGCAGGTGGCAGCAGTATGGTTGTTATGGTGGCTGCCCTGGTGCTTTCAGGTTTCCTCAAACCTGTCTTAACCACGTTTCTAATCCCCAGTGAGGAGATAAAGTAGTGGTTGCTGAGCTGTTGCTTTATCTTTGGGATGTTAGTGTATCCAGGGTTTTTCTTTTCAGGCTTTGAAGAATTAGCTGGAATAAAGTTCTCCCCATCCCTTCGCTTCTAATTCTGCACTGTTACAGTGCTATTATTCCACTTTCCACATCCTGTGGAATCCTGGAGTTTGCCATTGGGGGGGCATTTAGAATTCTCAGCCGGAGAGCTCTTTGGCCTCAGTAAACTACAAACCCCAGAATTCCACAGGATGTTGGAAGTGGAATAATAGCACTATAACAGTGTAATGCGGAAGGGCCCTTAATTTTTGAAAGACAAAGCTAGGCTGTCTCATAAATCTCATGCCTTTGAATTCTAAATGTGTAGTTACTGCATGGTTAAAAAAAACTTTACACATGTTCAGAGGCCATTTTCCTATTGATAGTCTTGATTTTGGCAATTGTACTGGAAGTGCTGCTGAAAGGAGATTTCAGAGAGGAGCCCTGGCACAGATTCAAACCTGTTTCCCCCAAGCAGAACCCCACCACACACCTGCCTGACCAAACCACAGCCTAGTATGGGATCACTTGCAGACCTCTCCTACTTATCTGACAATTTAGGTGTCAGAGCACTGTCAGAAAATGGAATTGGTTGAAAAGTAGAACCCATGTTGGGAGTGTGAAGGACTCACTTGGTACCTACCACGCCTGTACTGCTTGCAAAGTCTCTCAGCCGGCTTAGCGCTTTCTTTCTCACTCTCAGCAAATTTTGCAAGGAGTGTGTGTGTGTGTGTGTGTGTGTGAGTGAGAGAGAGAGGGGGGGGACCTTCCAAGTAAGCCTCCATAGACAAGAAGAACTGATGAAAGAGTGGAGCCCCTGTCAAATTAATGGAATGTGTCTTTAATTTGGAAGTGCCAAAAGAGCAAGTCATCAGATAGCGGGGTGTGAGAAGGTTGGAGGGGGAGGTCCTGTATTTAGAGATAGATAGAGAACACCTTGTTTGTTCTTGGATGAGGGGCTGAAGTTCAAGGTCAGCTCTTACAGTTCTCATTCCTTTTTTCTCCACTATTTTGCAAAGAAAGAGATGAGACTGCATCTAAAGAAGGAATTAGGAACAGGGGTGGTTTTCTTGATTTTGCTGTCATACAGCTCCCATCAGTCTACACCAACATAGGCAATGCTGACAGATCAAGGGAGTTATAATTCAAGAACATCTGGAAGACCACATCTTTTCCTGGTCCAAAGATCCTTTGTTTTTTGTTTTTTAAATGTAAAGTAGGGACATGTGGCCCTAATCTAAATAAGCATCATCATGAGTAGTGGATGTTTAAACCTTCTCCTTCAATCTGTTATTTCAAAAATAGAACTATGCTTACCCTGCTACATGGGAATTTAAAAAATAGAAAGTAATTAATGGAAGCAAAAAAATCAAGATTGGCTGATCTGTTTTGCTTTGGCTGATTTGATTTGATTTGCCAGTTTATTGCCTTTCATAGAAACTTCCCCTTGCAATTTTCAGGTTTTTCTTCACAATTAGGGATTAGAAACTTGTTTCCACACCCTGCCCCAAACATAGCAATGAATCTCTTTGCTAGTTTGTAATAATTTGTATATGTATTGCAGTGACTGACTAGTCACTGTTTCCTATTAGACGTATCAATATAGTCAGAGACCTATTAAAGTTTTCCTAGGCGTTCTTGTATTCAACTCCTTGCTTCACCTTGATGTGAGGGATGTTTTCATAGGCTCTAAAATCCTGTTTTTGTAGGCCTTAAAATTTTTGTAGGCCCCAAGTGCTCTTGTTTTCCATACCACGCTGTACCACTAGGAATGTTTTTGTGGTCCCTAATTATTTTTGTAGGCCCTACGCACTGTGCCTAATGGATAAGGTAGCCCTGAATATGGTCTTTGAGTAGTGGAATAGACTGCTTTATAGGATTCTCTGTTCTCTCCCTCAACTCCAAATCATTGCTAGTATAGAACAGTTTTAGGGACACAGAAGTGGCTCTGGCGTTCTCAAAATAACTGAGAATATTTTTTATGCTAGCGAATGTTAAGTTTACTAGATATATATATTTGGAGAAAAAAAACAACTACCACAGGATTTTGTAGAAGTGGCAGCAGTTGCTGTGGCAAACATGAACTCCACCCCAGCTTGTTCCAGCTCAGTTTATAACTGTTTATAACTTGATCAGACTTGGTCAGGAGGAAATGGGAACAAAATGGTGGTGGGGGGAGGGCAGTAGAGGTATGTAGCATCGTGTAATGAAGCTGTGCCATTAAGTTATAATTAGAGGATGTCTTTTTTAATGAGGACTAGAAATTGCCATAAAAAAAAATCAAAGCTCTTAAATCTCAGGATTTGTAGCTCTGGAACAGTACCTATGGCAACCACAACATCCTTCCTGACCCGTCCCTGCTTAGGTCTTCTGTATGTCTTGACTTGATCTGGGCAGGAGAAAGGACTGTGTAGGAAAAAAATGTAACATTAATAAATCTCCCTTGGCAAAGATGGGCATAAAATGCCTGTTAGAACAGTATGCGTGAGCCATACCAAGCGGCTTCAGTTTGTGCCAGTGGCGTTTACAAGGTATTCCCAGTAAATATATATTTTTTTTTGGCTAGTTTTCTGAGTTTAAAAATAGAAATAGATGGGAGAGAATTTTGAGTGAGGGGATTGCTTTCTAGAAAATTTAATCTTCTCTTCCCAAGATCAAGGGTAGAGAACCCATGGCTCTACATATGCTGTTGGGCTACAAGTCTTGTGATCTTTCACCATTGACTATTCTGTCTTGAGTGATGGCAGCAACATCTGGAGTGCCACATGTTTCCTACTCTTTTCTAGGAAATGGACTGGGGTTGGAATAACTATAAGCTACAACCCTACAGCGACCAGCAGAGGAAAGCCTGGACATTGAAGCTCCCAGAATCCTCCTTGTTGATTAAGGAATTCTGGCATTTGTACTCCAAAAAATAATTTTTCCAAGTTCTAAGTTAGGGACCAACTGTCAAGTATCTCATATTTGAGAGGTCTTTTAGCAAACCCCATCTTATCTCATTCCTCCTGTGCCACATCCATACTATATCTGTGCAACAGAATTAGGGAAAAATTTCTTTTGGCAGCTGGAACTTCCAAATTCTGCAGCCAGCATAACCACTATAAATTCTGGCAGGGAGTTTCTGTGAGCTGTTGTCCCCAAAATTATTTTTTCTAAGTTCTGCATTTGTTTTTGATATTTGATATACTGCATGGATGCCCTCATATCTTAACGGACTTCTGAAATTTATGCATAATAATTTTTAAAAAATGGAAGAAGGGGTTGAGGGCAGTGAATAATGCTGGTCAGGAAAATAAAGGAAGCAACACAGCTTCTGCGATATCAAGAACTTCTTTCTCAGCCTAGTTTATAAGACTGCTGAATCCTGAGAACACAGGTGGAGAGTAAAGGAGAATCCTGTAATATCTTTTCTCCTACCTGTTAATCCATTCTAAACTGTTGGGTCTGCCTCCCTGAACAAGCATTTGAGGAGAGAGTTTACTGAGTTACTTTTTGTTTGGAGCAGTTCCAAAAATAAAAAGAGAGATCACAACACAAGCCAAGATGCACCACTTGGTTCTGTGGAAGATTGTCCAGTAATGACCACTGTAATTGTCCCTCTAACTCTTCCTCTCTCTGCCTCTTCTTGCTAAACAAGGACATAGTTTTGACGTGACCCATATTAGAGGAAGATGTGAGAGGTGGTGCAGGGAGTTAGCATTGTGCAATCAGAAGTGGTAAGCTTCATGGACATCACCATGAATTGAAGACCACATGCATTTTTGGATGAAGCAATGACGATTAGAACTATGTGCATAAAGTAGGCCCTTCCCTACCTGTTATTCTATTTGAATTGTCTTGGGAATATCTTATGGAATCCCAGGATTTGCAGTTTAGTGAAAAGTGTTTAGAATTCTTGGCAGTTTAGTGAGAGGTGTTCAGAATTCTTGGCCAGAGCTCTAGTGCCTTGCAAACCCAGCATTCCATAGCATGGCAATTAAAGTGGAATCATAGTGCTATGATTGTGTAGTGTAGAATGTCCCCTGTATTTAGAGAGAGAAGAGGTGCTTCTTGTCCACATTACTGTTGTTTCTTGGTACTCATTATGGCAAAGTGGTGCAATGGCAGCCAGCAACAATGAGGATTGGGGCTTGGCAAGGAGAGGAGACATGCTAAGGGGAAAATCTCTCCCAAATGCCCCCTCAAACTCCCTGAACCAGCTCCTAGGAACAGACTTATTGTATACAGCTTTGAAATAGGAGTTTGTCTTTTAACTGGAGTTGAGATCTTCTGAGACAAGGAACTTTCAGTTGAAATAAGAAGAGCTTGTTAGCTCCCTTCTGGCAGTGGGGGTAAAATTGGCAAGTATTATTATCCACTGTGCATTGTAATCATTTGCATGAGAGCAGCCAGATCACTGGTTCCCGGATTTGCTTGGTTGTTTGGATGTTGCTGGACTCCCAGAGACCCCAGCCAGAATTGCCAGGGGCTGGAGATTCTGGAAACTGCCATCCAGTAACTGCTGAGGAGGATAATATAGACTAATGTAAAAATTAAACCATTTTTACAGGGTAGTTGTAGCTTCATTTCTGAAGATGATGATAAGGAACTGCAGATAGTAGCAAAGACAAATGTTGTGTTTGTTTTGAGTGGATGGGATGTTAATTCCTTAGTTTAACCACCAGGGTCTAGACCAGAGGTAGGCATGAGTTGGATGACCATTTTCAGCTCCTCAGTCCTCTGACGGGCTGTCACTTTGCACTAGGAGGCACACAGAAATGACATATCTGGCAGCTGGAACTCTCTTCTGGTCACTAAACAGTACTTTTTTCCAAAGTGTTTTTTTTTTTACCTTTTTCATGTTGGGTGGAGCAAACTGCAAAAGAGTGCAGAACAGTCACCCTGAAATCAATTTTCAACCAGAAAAGAAATTAAACCAAACTTTTTTTCCTATCTGACGGGGAGGGGGCAGTTGTCGATCTCTGGGAGAAGGGCTAGGGCACATTGGCTGCAAAGGACCCCACTCCCAATAGTTGTTATGCGGTTTGCAGGCCTCACAGTTTCCACCTAGTTCTAGAATCTCTTATTCTGTAGGCTGAGATTGCTAATAAGAGCAAAAGCATTATTTTGATACAGGGTCCTGAGTGGGAGTGTGTTTTAGTAGTTTGAAAACCTAATGGGGGAACTGGAAACCTGACAGTCTCATTCTTGTTGCATCTCTCAATACCCCACTGATACCTTTGTTCCATTCTGGTTGGGTATTCGTTTTTGAGATTTTTCTTTCTGCAAAGACATTTCTGCATTTCTCTCTCAATACATACACATTTTTCATTGACTAAAGTTTGTTCCTGCATATTTTTCAGTGTATGCATTTTTAGTTGTTCACATTTAAAAAACTGTGTAATTTTTCCTCTGAAATAATTTACAATACAAGTGCTGTGCTAATGGGGCATGATTTCTGAGACAAGATATACTCTGTTCTGGTGGGAGCCTCAAGAGGACTGAAACTGATGTTTTTGTATGGACATACAAATTCATTGAATTTCTTTCCCTATCTCTACTTAGAGCTGTCCTTTGAAAACCCGGGTATGTTTCCCACCACAAGCAAAGTGATACGGTTTCTGTTGCAAGTAGATTCTGAGTGCCTTGAAGGGCAACAGAAAGAAAAAACAGGCAGACAGGTCTATCTTGAGGGAAATGCCCCACTCTTTTCAACTGGGGTTGCATAGGAGAGTTTCATGTAGAACAGTGATTCTCAAACTTTGGTCCTCCAACTATTCTACAGCTCCCAGAAACTCTTACGATGGCCATACTCACTAGAGCTTTTGGGATTTAAAGTTCAAAACATCTAGAGGACCAAGATTGAGAACCACTGCAGCAGAGGGTTGCATCTTCTGTTAATATGTGGGGGAAAGGTTGTTATTTTGATTTCCTGTCTCAGGCATGAAACAGTTTTCATTTAGCATGGTATGATGCTATTCTGCCATCCTGCCTGAGGGGATTCTGGGAGCTGTAGTCTTTGCTTCTCCAAAAAAATGCTTTTCCAAGCTTGGGGAATCGTGCATAAAATCAGTATATGGCAGATATTTCTAAATCCAAATTCTTTTATCTTTTAGGAGGATTTCTAGGTACAGTGAAATCCAGGTTTGAGGAATAGATTCAGAATTTTTATCTCCTTCATTTAACCTATTGGCATTGTTTAACAAATTCTTCACTAACATACCCTAGATTTTTAGCGTATCATTTTTTTAAAATTGTTCTTTGGATTATATTTCTGATTAAGAACTAAACTGTATTGCAGTTTCAAAAACTTCTCTTCCTTTTGGCAGAACTGAAGTCACCAAAAATAAATATTGGCACCTGTAGCTTAGGCGCACTTACATAAAGACAGTTTTCCCAAATGGTAACTTGCCATGATGAAGCATGTAACTAACTGGTAATTTGATCTTCTGTTATGTCAACCTATGTGGTCCCTGTTGGATTGCATCTCCAGCAGCCATGGGCAGTATTCTCATTGATAAGAAACACTGGGTGTTACAATCACAACATCTAGAGGGCCACATTATTCCTACCTTTGACTTACATACTCACATCCAAGCCAAAAACCAAAAAGATCTAGACGTAACAAAAGGGGGTTGAAGTGACTGGAATCTTCCAGTTCTCATTTAAATTGTGGATACAGATTGCTGCTGTCCACTAGAATGCTAACTTGATCTCTCCTACCTCTCCCCTTCATTTCTGAAATGCAATTCAGGGGAAAGTTCTGTATAGTTTGCCTGCTGCTACATGAACAATGTACTAATTTACTACTAGCATCTTGGCTGAGAGCTAAAGTCCCCTTCTAGAACAGAAGAGGGTCTTCAGACATTTTTCTTGGTCCTTGTGAGTTTACTGTGAGAGAAAGCCCACTGAAAATGTTTCAGACAAGACCCCTTACCCTCAACATCAATATCTACTTCTAAGCCGTCCTTCTTTTTCCGCCAGTACTTCTGTATTTTCTTTGACACAGAATAACATTTGAGGATAACAAGACGGAATAGCTGCATAGTGCCTTTTAATTGCTACTTGGAAGCTCAGTGGGATTTTCTCCCAAGTAAATATACATTGAGTTGTGGCCTCCAGAGTGAAATATTCCAGTTCTGAAGTGTTGGATTTGCGATATTCTAAATACGAGTTTGGACTTTGATATATTGCTGGTGTGGGTTTCTGGGGAGAATTCTTTTGTCCATATTTGTTTCTGTTGTGATGGCATCCATTGGTTTGTTTCTCTGGAAAGGTAAAAGTCAGATTGCCCAACCTTAAGTAGGTGAAAATGACAGGATTCAGTACGGCAGCCCTTTGCAGTTTTTCTATGAACTGCCTGTGTGAAGGCTATTCTGCAGAAATGTAGGCAGAACTTCACACCACACAATTATAGCAGTATGATTCCACTTTAACTGTCATAGCTGCATCCTATGGAATCTTGGCATTTGCAGTTTATTGAGACAGTAGAGCTCTCTGTCTGAGATTTATCAAAGCCCTTCTTAAACTGCAAATCCCAAAATTCCATGGGATGTTGCCATGGCAATTAAAATGGAATCAAAGTGCTATAACTGGGTAGCCTAATAGAGTCCCTGGTGTGACACCCTGAAAGCTTATTAACTGAGGCATCAGTTTGTGTCTGATATGGACCTTTCAACTAGATGACTATTGGCCCGGGGAATGACAAAAGAGCAACACATCTCTCCTCCCCTTCTGTTTGATTTTTCTCTCCACTTGCCCTTTCCTCTCACCTCTCCTGTTGCTGTTCCATCCAAGACCTGGTGGGGAATGTGCTGCAGGGTTTGTCTAGCTGTGAAGTAAACTGGGGTGAAGACTTGTGGTTTTTGTATTTTGTAGCCTAATAAAATTGTGTATTTTCCATGCTGCCTCTGTCTGTATCGTTCTGTTTCAGTACTAAGATCAACAAATGAAGAGTAGAGAGGCAAAGGTTTAATAGGCAGAGGTCCAGGGTGGGGGGAAGCAAGGACTAACATTGTGTCTTCTGCCCTAGTAGGATTGTTTTTCTGTTACCAGATTCTGAAGTTTCTTAATGGTAATGGGAAAAGACACTGCTGCGTTTAAATCAGAGATGAGAATCAAGTGAGACTGCAACTCCCAATTTTTCATACATTAGCTGTGCTGAATGGAGCCACTGAGACTTTCAGTCCAAAAATATCTGGAGGGCCACATGATTTAAAGACACCTCTGTCATTATCAGTGCTTCAGTGAGTCATGTGTTCTAAACCTGGCTGGTGTAGAAAACATGAAGCTAAACCCTGTTGAACAGTGAACACCAGCTTCAGGGAAAGTTTGTGTCAGCTGACCACCTGGTACCTGAAAACCCTGATCAGTATCTTATTCATAAACCACCACAACCATCCCTGCTGCCAAAATGATCTTATTTACATCCATGTTAACAAACATTCATTCATTTATATTCACTTTGAGTTCAGGCAAGTTGAGTTCAGGCAAGAAGTTCTGCTTGGAACAAACTTTGCAGCTCAGTTCTTGCATACTTGGGTATTATTTATACAAAGGACTGGTGACTTGTAGCCCTCCTCATATTTTTGGCTGTACCACCCTTCATCTATCACAATTGGTTATTCCAGTTAAGAGGTAATGAGAATTGTAGTACAATGGCATCTGGAGGGCTACCAGTTGTTTGCTTTGACTTATGTAGATTGCAAATAACGTGGTTTGAGAATCTGGAATGAAGACACACTGTGTTTTTGTAACACATTGGATAAAACAGATCCAGGCAAAGGGAAATATTAAGGAATGATAAATAATAGGAAACAGTACTTAACTGATTTCAAGAGGTTTAGAAATACCACATGGTACATGGTGGGTGAAGTACCGCATAGTGCATGGTGAGTGAATGGGGTAGCAACTTATTCTTTGTACTGTGAGTAAGTCATTAATGGAATTCACTGCTCTGAAGAAGTGCTGATGGTCTTCAGCATAGATGTTTTTAAAGGAGAGAATTAAACACTTGTGCAATTATGGTGGTTTGGAACTGTAGAATCCTCAGATTTGTAGTTTTTTAAGGAATTTAAAATTCTTTGCCAGAGAGCTCTAATGCTGGAGTTCAGGGGATTTTGCTACATCTTTGTCCAAAATCCATATTCCAGGATTTTGTAGGTGAAAGTTAAAGTGTCCTGAATCTGCTGTAACTATGCAATATGGAAAGACTCATAAGCTTTTAGAGTGTAATTCACTGTTTCATTTATGGAAGTTTATGGGAGTCAACATTGTCTTTAGTTTACAGCTCTTCTGTGGGTTTTTCCCATTGCTGCTTCAATCTTCTTTTTCACTAGAGAAGGGTAGGAAAAGTATGTCATTCTTGAAACTGCCTACTGTCTGAATTTTTGCTCCTGACTGTGACTCTTAGGATTCTTGCTCTGTTCATACTTGGCGGCAAAGCAAAGCATTCTTCACATGAAATGTTCTCAACCAGCTTTGCAGTAGGAAAAAAGAAAGGATTCTTTTGGGTACTCATATCCCTTTTTCTTTGAAGGCTGCCTGCTTCCTAAACACTATTATGATCCCAAGTAGCTAGAGGCTACTCCAAGGTCTGTTGCCTGATGAACCCCCTTTACAAGAGCAGACATGGCGGAACAGCTCCCAGCCATTTTCCTGTGGCCACATTGCATCATTTATCATTTCTGTTGACAGGAGGGAGGTAACTGCTCAGTCAGCCGCTCTAAACTGGTCTGGTTTCATACCACTGTGGCAGCGCATGACAAGAAGAAACTTCTGATGTGTGGAGTGCTCTGAATTAATTTCTCTCCCTCACCCCACCTGCAGAGATAATGGATCCAGAGGAAAACTTCTTCTTAGGTGGGAGGAAAATAACTGCTGGGAAGACTGAGTCTAGCTCAAGAACTGAATACCAGCTATTGGGAAAAATGAGCAAAGGAGATGTGCTGTTGGCGTCCTCATGTCTTGCTTGTGGGCTTCTAAGCAGTTTTTTGGCCACTGTGAGAATAGAATGCTGGACTTAGACAGGTCTTTAGTCTGATCCATCAGGGCTCTTCTTGTGTTCTTAAGTTCTTTGCTCTTGAGGCAGATGGTTGTACAAAAAATTTCAGATGAGATGCCTGAGGTATCTGAATGCTACATATAAAGCAACTCTGATATTGAGGGGCACACACTCTGTACAAGCACAGAGATATGTTGTTACTAATCCTAGTTCCTTTTTCAAAAAGAAAGGTTTGGGAAGAGGGAAGTGCTGAAGAATTCTTTCGTGTCTTCCATGAAACCCCTGCCTCTGGGAAGAAATTATTTACTATAGTAACTGAGCTTGTTAGGCCATATCCATACCAACAATGTACTCTAAGTACAAACCCAATACTCCTCTTTTCCTGACCTGCACAATACCAAGGGAGCTGGAAGCAGTGAGACAGCTGTCTTTCCAAGCTGTTTTCCAGGAAAATTTAGCTGCCACTGCAGATATTTTCCAATTTTGAAGAAATTCAGGGTTCTTAAGAACATAGGTTGAAGACTCCTACTTTAGAGTAACTAACTTAAAAGTGCTGATCCAAGACATTAAAGTGCCTGTTGTGGAAAACCCAAACAGCATCTCTTTCAGTGAATTACTTGGGGAGGGGTTTGCCCCCCATGATATTTCTCATATACAAACCCTATTGAAATTACTGGAAAAATTGCTATCTCTTTGCAGAGATCCTGTTTTGCACAAGATCATGGCTGTATCCTTGCAAAACTGCCGGTTTGTTTCAGAGAACTCCTCAAAGGGAAAGTGGGATAAATATCAGACAGATAAAAGAGACAGCTACATCCATATTGTCTCATGAAGCAAGGTTTGAATGATGTGGTGGGAGGGGCTGTGATAAGGCAGCCAGATAGGGAAGTGGACACAGCTCCTGCATTTTAATACACTGTTATGCAAGCCAGCCTTACACAGCTGTTAATCTGGTCTCCCTGTTTAAGAGCCATGTTTTTCCAGAGAGCGTTGTCAGTTTCATTTGTGCTGTCCAAAGGGACAGGGACAGAGACATTGCCAAAGCCCGTGAAAAAGAAAGATGGCCTGTGACTTTGTGTTTGAAAAGACATGTGGTTTGAATGTTGGACTTCGTTTCCAGCTTCTAGCTTAAGGTTTATAGTGAGTTGAAACCTGGGCCAGTCTCAAATTTTCAGCCTGACTTCACAGGTTTGTTCTAGGGTTAAAATAGAGGGACCCTAGCTCATTCTAGGAAAATGGGAAAGAAAGTAATTAGTAATATTAAATAAATAAATGGAAAATGTAATTACCTTGCTGTATCTGATCAGACCATTCTGGCCCTGTGTTCTTTTTCTCTTTGCAAACAATCTGATGCCTCTGGGTACTCACAATATAGTGTGTGAAGGAGATGGCCATGCATTCCTGTTTGACCTAGCATCTGGTATTCTCAGTCTCTGTAAACAATGTTGTTTGCCTTTTAGGTATCATGCCTAATGACTCCTAAGAGATATGTCCTCTGTTAATTAGTCTCATTTTTTTTACGGCCACCCAGGCCAGGGGCTATTTCTGCATGTTGTGTGGCATCAGACTGCACATGTTAATTATGCATTTGTTTGAAGGAGGACTTTCTTTTGTTATCCTGAACCCTCTGCCAAATTAAGCGCAGGCCAGTCCTAAGCTACACAGTAATTTACCTCAACCTTGCATTATCCAGGTGTCAGGAACTGCAACTCTCATTGCTCAAATCACCGGACCAGTTCATGGATGAGGGTGGTGGGAATTGTACTCAAAGCATAGTTAGATGTTGCTAAGTTGAGAGAAGTTGCTATATGTGTTGATTTAGAAGTACATTCTATAGTACATGTGTCTGCTAAGGTAGGTGCGTGTGTGTGCGCGCGTGCGTGTGTGTGCATGTGCCTTCAAGTCACCTGTTAACTTATTGAGACCCGATGAATTTCATAGGGTTTTCTTAGGTAAGGAATAATCAGAGGTGGTTTTGCCAGTTTCTTCATCTGAAATATAGCCTACAGCACCTGGTATTTATTGGCAGTCTCCCATCCAAGGGCTGACCCTTCTTAGATTCCAAGATCAGATGGGATCTGGCGTCTTTAGGATATTTAGGCCCTAGTGGGGCTTACTCCTAAGCAAATATATTTAGGATTACAGTAGAAACCAGGCAATACTAAGGCAATACTTGGAAAAGTTGCTTTTTTTGGACTACACCCCCGGACATCTCCAGAATCCTACAACTCCAATATTCTAGGAGTTGTAGTCCAAAAAAGTAAGTTCTCCAAGTCCTGCCTGGAGTTAAGATGTTTATTTAATTATTTGTTTTTTTGTTACGCATATATCCTGCCTTTCCTCCAAGAACCTACTTCGCGGATGGTAGTTGTGTGGTGCTTCCTGTGTTGCTGAAGCGCATCTCCAAAGCCCTAGTCTCCTTAGCTAATAGTGAAGAATGGTGGGAGTTACAGTCCAATATCATGTAGAGGATGTCATGATTCCCACCCTCTCTTATTTTACTATCTTAACTATTTTTTAAAAAATGTTACTGTTTTCAGCCATCTTGGGACCTTCAGATATAGACTGGAATATAAGTATTTTAATCAATAAAATAAAGAGAATGGATATCTAAGTCAAATGAAGGAAAGCTGTGTGAAATGTATGGTTGTTGACAGGAATACCCTTGATTGTGTAAGCCACTTCTATTTGTTTACTGTTGAAGGCGAGTGCTTTGGAATAAGCATGATGATAGTAGAGGGGGAATGAATGGCCTATCTCTAGTGATGCCATAAGGATTGGCCACTAGGTATCTTGTGACTCAAAGTCACATTGCAGGTTGTTATTGCATTTGCAACTGATATGATAGCTGATGTGGGGTGGGGCTGCATGCAGGTGTATTTGTTTGGTGGAAATCACCTTTTCCCAGGAAGAAAAATACTGCCCTTTATAACTTGGGGGGGAAAACAATCACTCTGTTCTGTCTGCAGCATGAACTGTGCGTGTCATCCATGTGTTTGTAATCTAAAAAGGGTCTTCTGTTAGACACTGGGAACCGTCCCTTACTGGTCCCTCCAACTTCTGTGCAACACCGTTTGAAGAACAGCTGGAGATAGAATCTATATTGCCCAATGTATTTGTGGAAGATATTTTTCCCCTCTAGCTCATTATTTCAAAACATAAGTAGGGAGGGATGGGAGTAACTCCCTTGAACAGCCGGTTGGGCAGGAGTCAGACCCAAAGCATTTCCAACCCAGAACCTGTGCTTACTGTTGGCCTGCATTCTTCATCTCGGCTTTTTTGTTGCCTTCTTTGATGGGGGAGGGGAGATTAAAGTATTGATTCTCAATTGAAATTAAAAGGATCTTTTGTCACCCGCCCACTCCCAGATCATAACTTTTTATGAGGATAAATGATGCAACTTTAAGAACTTTAATCTGGGCAAAGAAGTTTGAGTCCAGAATTATATTTTAATTAATTAACCACAGCAACAACACTAGCATGTGCAGTGTACTGAATGGAATTTTCAGCCATCAATGATTTGGATTCTACCCCAGAATCTAAAATTAGTGAGGCATTATTAGATAATGTGACATGTTCAAACTAGCGTCACTTTTTGTAATTGTGCTATTAAGATTCTGTTAATGGCAACTTCATTCAGCTGATTTGTCAGTCCTTTTGGAATTGGTCCCAGAGCAACTATGACTGTTGGAACCAGACTCGTTTTCCCAGAGGCATGAATCTCTGTAGGTCTTGATATTTCATAGTCTTTTCCTTCTCTTTGTTTTCAATCCTGCTGCTTCCAAGGAGGAAGATTATTTAACCATATATATTTGCACATCCCAGAGAGCCAGGAATTTGAGCATTGGAGTATGACTCTGGAGACCAGGGTTCAAATCCTCACTCAGTCATGGAAACCCGCTGAGTGACCTTAGACAAGTTACACTCTCTCAGCCTCAGAGGAAGGCAATGGCAATCTCACCCTGAACAAATCTTGCCAAATAACCCTGTGATAGGTTCACCTTACAGTTGGCACGTTGGAAATGACTTGAAGGCACACAACAGTAACATTTGTATGTCCAAGTTCCTGAATTCTTATGGGGTAGGGAGGTAGGCTTTAGATCTACAGGTAAGCCCCTGTAGTCATCTAAAAACAGTTGCTAAGGAAACCATAAACAGCCACCCTTTCCATTTCATGTCATGTGCATACCTATCACTTTTGAGCATTATGAAATTACAGGTGGCTGCAGGTGTGGACCTTAAATGTCCTTGAGAATAAAAGTTTTAATGGCATAGCAAAAGGCGTATAGTAGTGGGGCTTTACAGACAAAAGTAGGGAGGCTCTGACTTCATATGCCACAACCCAAAAGGCTCCGGCAGTAGCAGGAAATGTTAGGTCTTCCATAAGATATATGTTAAGATAACTACCTAAAAATCTGGACTATCAAAGTACAAGATGCCCAATTTAGTTACTGTTTTGATTCCTGAGCCTTTTCTGTACCGCTCACTGAACTTTTTAAAACAGTTTGGTCCTCTGGCACCATGAAGATTAGGAAGATACTTTCCTCACCACCCAGATAACTTGCTCCTGAAAAGTGAATATGCGATGAATTCACTTATTTGGTTAATTTATATCCCACCTTTCTCCCAGTATAGGAACCAGGCAGCTAATGACAAATTGAAACAAAATACAGTCCAGCGAAGTTAAACAAACTATTATATTAAAAACACATAGTTAAAAATTTTTAAAACACATTTAAAACATCATCTAAAAGGACAAAACCACAGCATGCTCCATTAAAAGCCCATACTGGCATAAGAATTGATTGGCAACATCCAGGATAGCTGAAAAAAGTCTTTGCTTCCTTGGGGAAAGAGAGCAGAGAGGGGGGCCAGCTGAACCTCCTATGGGAGAGAGTTCTACCATTTGGGAGCAGCCACCAAGAAGGCTGTGGTAAAAAGGAATGTAACCAGATCTAGCAAGAGAAGAGAAGTAAAAGGCCTTCCAAAGCATCATACACTACTTTGGAACCCAAAACACAAAAGGACAGAACTTTCTCTCAGGCTGAGGCTCCATCTCTTGTAGCAACTGAAGGTGGAGTTTCCGGAGTATGGCCCAGAAAACTAAAGCTGAAGTGAAATTCATCCTGAACCAACCGGTTGCAGAGGAGGGAAACCTGCAGGTGAGGCAACAGGGTGTAGCAGCATCCGTATAAATAATGCCTTGGGTACAGATGGGAGGGTGGAGGCCACCGGACTAGTGACTCCAACTCTGTAGGGAGTGTTGCTCTCTGTATGTGACTTTCTCCACCCTCGACTTCTCTCCCCCTTTCTCTCTCTTTTCTAAAAAAATATCAACTGGACACTTTCCCTGATTCCGAAGAACTTGTTCAGGTGTGAATTTAAGTGGGTGCAGTCCATGGTCCGGTCTCGAAAGGAAAAATGACAGCAGGATCTCATAAAGGGTGTCAGTCATTAAGGCTAGTTGTGCAGTGGGTGTGTGTCTCAAAAAGAAGAATCACTTGAACCCACCTGGTAGTGTTCAAAGAGCATGAGACACAAGCTGGGAACATAGAATACCCAAGACAGAGGCAGTTGGCCTCAGAACCAGGGAAACTAGGTTGGCTACCTTTCTGTTCTTTGGACCAGAGCTTAGAAAAACTACTCTGAACTACAACTCCCACAATCCCACAGCCATTCAGAGAGGCATTTGGCACAAATAAGCTGGTCTGGTGCTAAAGAGGACTTATACTGTTTGGGTGCTCCTGGCTACACTTAATTATTGTTACACACCTTTAAGTCAACTCCAGCTTATGGCAACTCTAGAGTTTTTCATCAAATTATTGCTACCTTTTGGAGGTATAAAAAGGGTGGGCTGTCAAGTAAATAAAAGTGTATATATACATACACAAAAGGGCTGTTGGCTTTATTGAATACCTTTCTCAGATATTTGCTCTGGGAAGAACCATGGGATATTGATTCATTTTTATGAATGAGGCATCTACATCAATGCTACTCAAAAGTGGTGGCCGCTGCACTGGTGCTAGTCTCCAAGCCATTGGCTGTGGGTCCTTGGAGAGTTTCCAGGAAAGGAAAAAAAATGTAGCTAATAGGCACAAATATGGTGCTGGTCCCAGGCACACTGGTTAAAAAAAGATGCTGGTCCCCCACACCAGATAGTCTGAGAAACACTACTCTACATCATATCATTAAATCTGGTAGTTGTAGTTAAAAAAAGTAATTTTCCAAGTTCATGCCCAGAGAAAGGTTCCAGACAGAGGACTCTTAGCAAAGCTGCCAGTAGTGGCTGGGTAGCATCCATGTTATTGGGGAGGTGAATCTGCTCTAGGTTTTAGTCCAGACTTTAAAGGAGCTATCCAAGGTGTTGAACTTTATCCCTAAAACTGGTTCAACACTTTACACAGCTCCTTTATGGTTCAAATTGAAAACCAGATTAGATTCTTCTACCCATTGATAATGGAAGCCACCAGCTGCCACTGAATACCACTCAGAAGACAGTGTGCAGCTAGTGTGTCTTCCCTCCCTTAGCAGATTCTTTATGAATATAAAAAGGAAGAGAGAAATGAAAGAACAGGGAAAACACAGGAGTGTAACAAAGATAGACAAACCCTCTGTAAAAATGCTCAAAACAGGCAGGATGATTGGACAATAAAAGCCCTGTCTGGAAGGATGCAGGACGGACAGTAGTTTTACTGAGCTGGAGCCATCAGTGGAGGAAAAAGAGTTGTGTCCGTATGAAAACAACCTGGAAAGATCATTGGCTGAGACCCTGTATGCAACACATAGCTATGATGTTGTATCTATGCTCTATTTTCTGATCTAACCTAAAACCCACCTTAAAAGCCAGGCAGCCATATTGAGGGACAGGGTTATGCCATGTTTGTAGATGGCATAACCTGAAAGATTATTTTTCCAGATCCCTACTGCCAGCAAGCTGTGGTGTGACAAGGAATTGTGATATGACCCTGCAGGAGGTCCCACTTCATCACACCATGGCTAACAGGTAAGAGGGGGCTAGATGCGTAATCCTTCTGTTTCCTGTTTGCCAGCGTGGTAGAACTGCTTCACTTGCTATGGCTGCCTGGCCTTTAAGATGGGTTTTTGGGGCATTTGCAGTAAGGGATGTGGTGCCACGAATGTAAATGGGAATATTATGCAGTTGTGAGGCCATAAATCTACCTCACAACATTGTAATGGCCTAATAGGATGGAAGCCAAGATTTTCTCTTAATGCTTTTCCAGGTTTGGGGGTGGGCGCTTGAGATAATGGTGCTGTTAGGCAGTTTAGATTCTGGACTTAATATTTATAGTGCTGCCCCACTTACACATTATTAAAAGGAAGGCAATGTACATTCCCTGCTACATTTGGGGGCCTTGCTGTTCATTCTGTTAAGAGGGATGCTGGTATTCCTGATTTCACATGATAAATGACGAGACACACTTCCATGAGAAAAGAAGAAAGTGGCAATGGGATCTGACTGGAAAGCAGATCCAAAATATTTTGGTGCCTGAAACAAAGGATGAGGTTATGGCTACCCAGTCACACTGCACCCAGTGAATCTGTGTCCAGTTCTGGGCACCCCAATTCAAGAAGGACATGGTCAAGCTGGAGCAAGTCCAGAGGAGGGCGACCAAAATGGTGACGGGTCTGGAAGCCATGCCCTATGAGGATAAACTTAGAGAGCTGGGTATGTTTAGTCTGCAGAAGAGAAGGTTAAGAGGGGACATGATAGCCATGTTTAAATATCTGAAGGGATGCCATATAGAGGAGGGAGAGGGCTTGTTTTCTGCTGCTCCAGAGACCAGGACAAGGAGCAATGGATTCAAGCTGCAGGAAAGGAGATTCCACCTGAACCTCAGGAAGAACTTCCTGACGGTCAGGGCTGTCCGGCGGTGGAATATGCTGCCTCGGAGTGTAGTGGAGTTTCCTTCTTTGGAGGTTTTTAAGCAGAGGCTAGATAGCCATCTGTTGGGAGTGCTTTGAGGGTGTTCCTGCATGGCAAGGGGTTGGACTGGATGGCCCGTGTGGTCTCTTCCAACTCTACATTTCTATGATTCTATGAATCCAACTGTGAAGGGGTGGTGTCCTCCCAAGCACCTGAAGGCAGCAAGGGGATGGTGTGGCATACACATCCTCCAAGAAAGAGGGATGGTTAGGAGGTTTTCACTGCTCCCCCAACCATATCTGCCACCTGCGGCAGTAGTAGAGCTGGTCATGTCAGGTTCCCATTGATGGAATCTCTGCATAGTAATGGCAGATTTGAATCAGGCAACCAGGGTGTCCTTCTGCACAGACAGAATCAAAATAAATAGGAACTCTTCCAGTGGGTAGCAGCCTTTTTGCTCCATTTCATTAAAAGCACAGGTGCTCTTTGGAATTGTTACCTCTGAAGACACAAACATCTTGTTTCTGTAGTGACCATGACTGGTGAGAATAGGAGAAATGCCCTTTTTAGTGATTCCTCTCTCATACATTTTGCTAAGAAAAGCTAGTTTGTCTCCCTGTCGTTTGTCTTTTAACCAGCAGGAGAAATACTTTTAATTCAGGTAGGCCTCTGGCATGCAGAGTTGCCTTCTCTAGAAGCAGCTCTAAGCTCAGGCATTGAATTGTGTGACCCTCCAGATATTTGGTACTGCAGCTGCCAGCATTCCTCACCATTTGCTCTGCCGGCTAGGAAGCTGTTGTTTAACAGCTTCTGGGGGGTCTGCATTTTACTCACTAGGGTTGCCAGAATGGAAACTGGAGAGAGGTCTTGTACCTTTGATGGTTTTGCAGAAGAGGACATTTCAGCATGTGCTGCTTGTTTGTGGTTGTGTGACAAGCAAAACCTGCTGAAATTCCCTCTTCTATATTTAGGCTGCCCCTAGGTTGGAAACAGCTGGAAGGCACACAAGGACAACAACATTGAAGGTAGAGGAGCTGTCTCCTGTTTTCACTCTGGCAGCCCTGTTATCCATGGGTAGTTTAACAAAATGGGCATTGCTTCTGCCTTTTACTGTGACATTTCAACAGTATTTTTAATTCATTTGTTTGCATCTTTTTAATCACATTTCTTTCTGTTTGTATTTTGTTATTTCTAACTATCTTGAGCGTCCTTTGGGGGAAAGGCAGGGAACAAATGAATAAAATACAAAGGATGAGCTGGGGTATGTTAAGAAGCCGAGGAGGGACAGTGCTGGCAAAGTAGGTGAAACTTGGATGGCTGAGACGCAGAGCTTGGGAGGGCAGCCCAAATGGTTAATTGAAACGATCATCTGGATCTTCTTAAAGATTGAAGCCCTTTCAGCAACTTTGAGAAGGCGCCGTAGATTATTCGAGGGCGCCCTCTAGCGTCCTTTTCATTGGATCACAGCCTAGAGTCCTTGTCTGGTACCTTCCGGCAGATGCAAAGAAGATCCAGTCCGGGTTTCAGTTCCAGCGCAGATTTGAGCTTCTTAAAGTTTGCCGCGATTGGTTGGTTGCGCAGGATTTTGGCTGCGAAGAAAGAATCGGAAAGCCGTGAGCGGAAAATGGGTGAGAAATGGGAAAGGCTGGGTAGGTGGAGGAATGAATTTTGCAAAGGGTAGGCTGGTGGGGTGGTGCACACACCTTAGCAGAGTCTGCACCGTGGTGAGGTCCTCCATATATGGATTTTCACCAGACATGGATATTGACCATGCTGGCTGGGGACTGATGGGAGTTGTAGTCCGGCTGATTTCTGGAGAGCTGCACTTTGTCCACTGAATGACTCCCCCACGGCTCTGTCCTAGACATTGCAAAAATGTACGGGTACTGAGCCTGGATGGGCCTAAACACTCTAAAGGCACCAGGTTCCTTTTGATCTTGGAAGCTAAGCAGGGTCAGCCCTGGTTAGTACTTCGGTGGGAAACCGCCAACGAATACCAGGTGCTGTAGGCTATATTTCAGAGAAAGGAACTGACAAAACCATCTCTGAGTCTTCCTTGCCTGAGAAAACCGTGTGAAATTTATGGGGTCGCCATTAAGTGCACAGGCAGCTTGAAGGCATACACAGATATGCAGAGGTCGGTATTGTAAAGCTGTGTTGAGGAAATTGTTGGGGGGGTGGGACAAAAAGACTTTAAAAGGAGGCGGATTTAACTGCAAACAGTTCATATTTGTTAGGGCAGATTGGTATAACATGAAGGGAATTTGGGAATGTTACTTTCAGCCAGTATTCTTAAAATCTGGCTAGAGGATTTGGGGCATTCTGATTGTAGGGTTCTGGGAACTGCAGTCAAAACTAACATTGCTTACTCTGTTCTGAAGCCTGTAAACTAGCTTTGAATAAAATTGTTTTTAATTATCGAGGATTCAGGGGAGCCTCCAGTGTATAAAAGCAGGAAGTATGGAGGGTGGGAAGAGGCTACAATTTTCAAATACCTTCCTGTGTTTTTTGCTTATTTCTTATAGACAGAATGGATGACCTTCACTCCCATGTGTCACCCTCCTCGTGTGACTGTTTTGTCTCACTTCCTCCGGCGTCTGCTGCCAGAGAGGTGATCTTTGGCAAGAATTCAGACCGGCCAAAGGATGAAGTCCAGGAGGTTGTTTATTTCGCTGCTGGATATTATGCCAAGGGGACAAAGGTCCAGGTGAGGTGAAACCAGGAAGGGGGCTGGAGTGGGTTGCTGTGGGCGAGTAGAGTACAATATTGTGGAAAGCCAGAAGAAATAGAGGATTCCCGGGAATATGTTGTTGTCAAATTTATTGGCAACCTTATTGTAGAGTTTTCTTGACAATATTTATTCAGAGGGTGTTTTCCACTGTCTTTCTCTTGAGGCTGAGAGAGAGAAACCAACTTGTCCAAGGTTACCCATCGGGCTTTCATGGCTGGGTGGAGATTGGAACACTGTCTCCTGAGTCCTAGTTCAAAACTCAGATTACTATACCACACTGGTTTCTGATCATATATATTACAGTGATGAACAGAATTCACTGAATAAGTAAAATGTTTTGGCTTTTCTCTTCTTCAGTTGTTTAAGGTAAAAGTGAGCTTGTAGCAATTGCTGGCCGTTTAGAACATTCCGTCATTATTTTTTTTTAATGTCGACCATTTCTATACTACACAGTTATAGCGCTATTATTCCACTTTCAACATCCTATGGAATCCTGGGGCTTGCGGTTTAGGGAGGGGCCTTCAGAGAGCTCTTGGGCCTCAGTAAACTACAAATCCCAGAATTCCACAGGATGTTGAAAGTGGAATAATAGCACTATAACAGTGTAGGGCGCAAATAGCCATCATCAACAAGCCCACTCTTCTTTTAAGGGATTGAGTAGCTGAAACTGTTTGCTTATTAATTGAACTGTTAAGTTCTGTTTGAAAAAAATGTATTTTATGTGATTAACTGCATCTTTCTGAGATTCAGAATAAGTTTATGAGAAGTGATATTTGTTTGCTTTTAAAGCCATGTAAAGACAGAGAGTACTTTTCTATCACAAGTTAGAGAGATTGCTACAAATCTCATTCCTGACACTCTGCAGTCTCCAAGATGAAAAAGGAACAGGGCCTTCCGTACACTGTTGGGAAAAAGAAGACAGTGCAGATTCAAAGCCTGTGAGACAATATGTCTCATCTTGACCAGAGCTTGGAAAAACTGATTTTTATTCCAACTCCTAGAGTCCACAAGCCATTATAGTTCACTGCTTAGGTGACTGAGAAAGTAATTTTTAGCTCTGAGAACAAAGGATGCCATTCTACTAGGGAGTGGGCTACAGGCCACATGCAAATTGGCTGACTCTGCAAGCTATGGATTGGCCATTTTGGAAGCAGTTGCTTTCATTTTGATTGACTGTGGCTGGTTGTGGTGCTTGAACCTGCACTGATGATGGTTCATGTGAACCTGGGCTTGGAAATAGTACTTTTGTTAGACTGCAACTCTTAAAATATCCAGCCACCATGGCAACCAGGCTAATCCTGTGGACTGAAGTCCAAGAAGGAAAATTTCCCAAGTTGCTCGGAACAAGCAAGTTTCAGATGGTAGTTAAGAAGAATCACAGTTTAGGGTTTTGACGGGCTAAGCTGTGGTTAGTCCAAAATGAAAGAAGAAATTTCTAGTCTTTTTGTGGTGCTGCTGGAAGAGGTGGAAGGAATATGGGGAAGCATACAGACCTGATGAGGAGGCATCAGAAATGGCACAAAACTCTGAAATGGGCTGGAGGAGTTGAATATCCAGATTTGTGTCCTTCCCGTTTAAAAATCCATCCTTATGCTTGTGTGTGTATGTGTGAGTGTGTGTTTCCAGAGGAACGAATGTAGACTTGGGGAACCTGTGGCCCTCCAGATACTGCTAAAGTACAATTTCCATCAGCCCTACTCAGCGTAGTCAATGGTAAGTGTTGATGTGGCCAGAACACTTGGTTGGCCACATGTTCTCCACTCTTTGTAGGGGAAAAAACGCAAAATCTAAAGCCACTTTAGAGTTTGTGTGGATGTGATCTCGGTTGCATAAAGAGCATGGGAAAGTGATTTTGGGAGGACTACAGCTCCCAAACCCTCATGCTAAATGGCCACTGACCAAGCAGACTGGAAGATTCTGGGAGTTGTAGTGTGAAAATGGTCCTCCCCCACCCTGCTGCTTTGCTTACAAAGACCAACTTTCTTCCTAGTGCACATATATTGAAGTAGATCAGGTTGAAAGGACACATGCAGTCATACTTAGTCGACCTGCCTGGCTGTGGGGAGCCGAGATGGGCGCTAATGAACGTGGGGTCTGCATCGGCAATGAAGGGGTGTGGACGAAGGAGCCAGTTGGGGAGAAGGAAGCCTTGCTGGGCATGGATCTGGTCAGGTAAGAAACAACATGGTGCATGCCAGAAAATTATGAATCCACCTACAGCCTGTATCTATCTTCTGTCTTCCTCCCTTCTGGGATTCCTCTCCTGGGACACTTGACAATACGGTGGCCGTGTTCAGGGTGGAAACAGTCCAGTTGGTGCAGACCTAACCTGCTGGTTTCTGAGCTTGGAACAGTTTTTTTCTATAGAATAAAAACAAGCAGTTACAGCAGCTGTATATACAAACTTACCAGTAAGGAGCAAGTACGATTTCCAAATTGTTTATGTCACACTTGTTCTTTGATTCTGGTGTTCCAACTGTTATGGCAGCAGAGCCTGTTAAAGTGTTTTGGAACATAGCTTAGAATGTACTGTACATATTTAACTTAACTTGAAATCACTAGGACCTTAAGATTTTTTGTGTGGAAGCAAACTGTTTTCTTGTAGATGTTTCTGTCTTAGCCCTTGTAGCCAGTTTCTGACTTTTCCCGTTGCTTAAAAAGTAATCTGTGGCTATTATTTGTTGCAGTATTTTTAAATTGTGTTAAATTGCTCTTGATCATTACGTTTTGTTACACTAATTAAAAAAAAACAAGAACAGAATGAAAAGAGAATCACTATGAAAAATTCCCAGCAAAATGTCTGTAAATATACTTTTAAATGGTAACATTGAAAATTAACTAGAAAATGTTGCTTGTTTCACCAGTGAAGTGCTGTTGATCCAGTTTGGTATGTTACTTTGGAAATATGTTTTGGTTGTACCTTCAGTACAAAGAAATTAAGAACAATTTGTCATATGCAATTATGTTACTTGTAACTTCTGAGTTCTGGCCAATCTGTGTCTTAAAATATTCTGTATTCTTCAGCCATATAAACAAAAAGGGACTAAGTAGTGTCTGTTATATTGACTGTTATTGGTTTCTGTTTGCAAAATCTTAAATTGAGTTTTAAAAAATCTCAAATGTGTTTGAAACTTGTTTGAAACTTTTAAATTTTGTATATTTAATGGATTTTTTTTTTACTTTTTAAAAAACTTTTGTGTTACGTGGTTTAGCTGTGCTTTGTTTTAATTTCTGGTAAGCTGCCTTTGGTCCAGTGCTGGGAGAAAGGGGATATATTAAAGAAAGAACATATTTTTTTATTTATCTTACATGTAAGACAAACTGTCCCTTGTTTCTTTGTTCTTCCAAAACAAAACAGTTTTTAAAAAATGAAATGAAATAAACAAAAAAAAACCCACAGTGAATTTAGTGTATGAATTAAGTATTTGACAGCCAGGTTAATGATGTGTAACAAAAACTAAGTGGTGTATTTCAGGCTGGGTTTAGAAAGGGGCGGGACTGCCCATGAAGCCCTCCAGGTCATAACAGCACTTCTGGAACGCTACGGCCAAGGGGGAAGTTGCAAGGAGGAGCCAACCCCTTTCATTTACCATAACACCTTTCTCCTGGCGGATCGCAAGGAAGCCTGGGTCTTGGAAACAGCTGGGAGATTTTGGGCTGCTCAGAGGATTCAAGGTGAGCCTGCTTGCCAAGAAGTGTGACAGAAGATATTGGGCCCTTCCACACTACATAGTTATAACACAATGATTTGGCTTTCAATTTTGTGGCTCCATCCTGTGGAATTCTGGGACTGATGGCCTAATGAGTCACTAGAGTGAGAATTCTGACTGAGAATTCTAAATGTATGTATGTATGTGCCTTCAAGTCACCTATCAATTTATGACAATCCCATGAGTTTCATCGAGTTTTCTTAGGCAATGAATACTCAGAGGTATTCTTATTTCATACTCAAAATACTCATTTTCTCCCTCTGAAATATAGCCTACAGCACCTGGTATTCTTTGGAGAATTCCAAATACCACTCCCTAAACTGCCAGTCCTAGGATTCCATAAGATGGTGCCATGGTAGTTAAACTGGAATTATGTGCAATTGAATGTAGCAAGTGCTGTTGTTTTTCCCAACTCTCACTGCGCTTTCTGCTTCCTTTCAAGAAAATCTTGGTCCAGATTCTGAAATGATAAAATACTGGCAACTACTGAGAGCCAAACTAAAATGAAATGTAAGCAGCAGAAGAACTAAAAAGTTGCTGAATGAGAACATTTTCCAAACAAGAGGACACCTATAAGATCTGACTATTCTTTGCACAGTTTCAGGAGGTGCAAAATAATTTTGTGTAGACATTATTGTCAATCAGTGTATTATATCTGCATTTCTCTAGAAGAAGAGAAACACCTCTTGTATTTCCTTAAGTTGTTAAAAATACAGGCCTTGTTCAAGATACTTCTCTGCGAATAGTGTTTGCTTTAAGCTGCATAATACTGCAAATCAGACAAAATAGTTTAGCATATGAGGCAAGAAATCCCAGAAATACTTTTTCTCTTCTTTGACAATATAAATAAATCAAATAATTAACAATTTCTTATTTTTTCATGAACCTTCAAATCTGGTGTCTGTGACAGTTTCATCTCTCTGCCTAATGGTAGGGCCAGCCCTAGGAGAGGCATTGCTAGCACAGCTGCTGCTTCAGAATTAATCCTCAAGGCCAGATCCCTGAGATTTTAGGGAAAACTGAGTGTTCAAGTGGATCACAGGGTAACAATCTAAGATACTGAGCACTGACTTGAAAATCAGGTCCAAAATTGCATTTGATAAAATTGAAAAAATGCATTATGGGGTTGTTCTATCAGTAAAGCTTTTCATTTCTCAAACTTCCCACATTGGCTAAATAGAATTTGGGCATTTTTTTCTCATCTGCAGAAGGTGCCCGGAACATCTCCAACCAGCTGAGCATTGGGACAGAGATTACCACTGAACATGCAGGTCTACAACAGCATGCCCAAAAGCAGGGGTGGTGGAGTGGCAAGGGGGAATTCAGCTTCACAGAGGTATTTTCACTCATCCACCAGCCTGTTCGCATGGAAGCAGCCAAAGCTCGATACTGTGCTGGCCAGCAACTCCTGCACAAACATTCAGGTGTGTTTTCAGAATATATGGGGGGAAGGGCATTGGAATCAAAACTGAGATTATGGGGAAAACAAGGAGGATCTGAAAGAACTGACTTCTGCTCCTTGGGTCCCTTGGAACAGGAATGGAAGTAGGGTAGCTTGTGATCTATTACTAGATTTGTGGGTGGTTTGCAAGAGATCACAACTGATTACCAATGTGTTAACCATAACAATGAAAAAAATGCCTCAACTCCAGATTTCTGCTGCTGAAATGAAGAGTTACATTGGGGAAATAAGTACTGCAGGGGTGGGGTCATGCAGCCTTCTGGATGTTGGAACTCCTATTTGTCCTTCTCCATTGGTTATGTTGGGTAGGGCTACTGTGACTTGCAGCCCAGCAGCATCTGGAGGTCGACATGATTCTTACCCCTGCTGTGGAAGGTTTTGGGGTGAACTATGAGTTCAGCTCTGGTACTGAAAACCAGTTTCTTGTTTGATCGTGGGCTCAGGAGTCTCTCTCTCTCTGTCTCGAACTGAAGCAGGGATGGGAGGCAGTCTTCACTGCTCAAACACCTCCATCCTTCTCCAGCTTCCTGGGGCTTGGCAGCTGCTGGTTGGTGGGGAAGGAGTTAGACAGAAAACAGAGGATAGTGAATAACCTCTGTCTTCTACCCAAAACAAGAGATACATGTGCATAACTTCATGTTATGTGCAGGTATGTCATGAACAGAATTCAGGACATTTTTTTACACGTATTTATGAATTGTTTATTAAAAAAAACCCTGAAATCTGAAAAATATAGAAAAACCTCCAAAAACTCTCATAATCACACACAGTGAAGAGGAAACTTGAAATTCTTCATTATAGTGTGAGAAAGTGAAATAAAGTAGAGGTTTACATTGCTAGAAAGGAGAGGATAAACTGGTTTTATTGAGAAACAAGCATTTCTGTTTACACTGAAGCTTTATGCTAAGGTGCTCTTCTGTATTTTTAAGTTATAGGTAGGATGATCCAGGTTGGATTCTGTGGCCCTCCAAATGATACTGGATTACAATGCCCATCATTCCTGATCATTGGCCATGCCTGGAGCTGGAACAATGAATGCATAGTGGTGTGTAAAGATGAGATTGCTCAGCCATCAACCTAAGATCTCAGGCTTTTCTGATGCTGCTTGTTCTTGAAAACACAAAGTTTGGTGAATGGGTAGTAGGTAGCACATGGTTCTTTTGGTATTGGGCCCATTCACATTACACAGCTATAGCAGTATGATTCCGCTTTCGCTGACAGGGTTCCATCCTGCAGAATCATGGGATTGAGAACTCTGATTTCTATGTATTGTTGTGAAAACTGATGAGAAAAAAATCAGCTCATTTGAAATGTGCTAGAGAGGAGTTCTGCAGATACCATGGATTGCCAAAAAGAGAAATGAATGCAAATGTAGCCTGAATACTCATTAGAAGCAAAGATGACTAAACTGGGATTATAGTACTTTGGGCATATCATGAGATGAGTGGGAAAAACAATAAAGCTTGGTAAAATGGAAGGCAGTAGCAAAAAAAAGGAGACCACATTAAAGTGGATTGATTCACTCAAGGAGGCTGTGGCCCCGAGTTTGCTAGACCTGAGCAAGGCAGCTGGTGCCCATGGCTCTTGGAAGTCTGTCATTTATAGATTTGCCATAAGTTGAAGTTGACTTGACAGCAAATAACAACAATTTAGAATTCTGAGATGCTCTAGTCCTTCACCAAAAAACAAACTCCAGGATTCCATGGGATGTTGTCAAGGCACATGAAGTGGAATAGCACTGTATTTATGTAGTATGAATGAGCCTGTTGTCGAACAGCAACTCACATCATCCTTCACCATTGGCTACACTGGCTAGTGCTGATGAGAGCTGCATTCCAGTATCTGATGGACCACAAGCTGCCCACCCTCGTATTAGAACCATCTTTTTGCAAGAAAAAATAATTGGTGGGATGACCAGCTTGCTCTGTCCTTTGGTAGTCATGCAGGGTGCCTTCTTTGTTGTAGGCCAGATCACTGCAGAGACCATTATGGCCATCTTGAGTGACAAATCCAGTGGGATCTGTGTTGATTCTGAAGGTTTCTCCACCACAGGAAGTATGGTGTCCATCCTCCCACAAGATCCCCACCTACCTTGCATCCACTTCTTCACAGCTACACCAGACCCTTCCCGGTAAGCCAACAACTCCTACTTAACTGCAAATGGCAAATGGACATGAGCAGCCCCCTTCGGCGAGTCGCAGCCATCCTCAATTTCTAGTCTGGCCCAGAAGAAGTTTTGCAATGGAAGGCCGCTTTTAGGGACATAAGAAAGTGAGTCAGATCTTTGGTCCATCTAGCCTGGTATCATTGATGCTGACTAGCAGCAACTCTCCCAGGTATCAGGAAAGAATTTCTCCAGACCTTTCTGGAGATGCCAGGAATTGAACTTGGAGCCTTCTGTAGGCAAAGCAGGTGCTTGATGACTTAACTACAGATCCTCCTTTTGAACACTCATGGCTAGATTTTACTCCAGGAGATGGCCTAGGTGGAACTGTAAACTGGGGTAGACACTAATGATTTGCCTCCTGTGGAATAACACAGAGCTCCTGAGTTAGTGAATTATTGTCTTCCACTCATAATTTGAGATATTTCTCTTATAAACTATAAACCCTAAACAGTTTTAAAACAGGGATGGAGGATACAGCCCCCTCCCCTGGTCATGTTGATGGACTGCAGTTCCCATCACCTACAGCTGGCATGGGCAGTTATCCGGGATGATAGACACTACAGTTAAACATCTGAAGGAACACAAGTTGCTTTCCTTCACAGGACTGCCTCTATCCTTTATGTTCCCTTTTTGGAAGCCAAGAGCAGTCTCATGGGCTTGTTGAAAGCAGACTTGGGTTCAGATTGCTGTTTCTCAATTATTCCTTATTTGTCATGTTTGGTAGCAGTATGGTTCTAGATGAGATACAGCCATATGAAGTAATTGGGAAGACTATAAATATAAATATTGTTATATATTGTCTTTGTAATGGATTGTCTAGAAAGGAATGGGCAACTGAGGAAGTTCTGGGGGCTAGACAAAGTGCCAAAATGCAGTCTATCACTACTAGTTTTAGAAAACAGATATGTTTGGTTGTTGAACTGTGTAGGAGAGACTATAAACTATATGAGAGGCTTTTAGAAAAGGCAGTCTGACTTGTTTGGGCAGCATTAGGGGAGATCAACATGTCTGGAGGGGTCAAGGGCTACAAAAACAGCCTTAGGAGCCGCATACAGCCCACAGCTGCGCTCTGCTTCCCCAGTATAGATGATTTGCCATTAATTTTGGTCTTTACTGATGGCCTTAATTTTGTGTAAATGACTTTAATTATTAAGAGGGGTTTTTTTAGTTGAAGGCTTTTCTGTGATTGATAACATTCACATTTTATATACATTAATATATAATTATACAATTATATTTAAATTTAATTTTAAGAGATGGGAGGCTGGTTTTAGCCTTTAAAGCCTTTTGTAGTCTCACCCCCCCCCCCGCAATATCTGAAAGTCTGTCTCTCTATCAGTGAGTAAGAAGTAAAACAGAGACCAATGGGGTAGGTGGGTTGAAAGGAGAAAGATGTGTTATTACTTCAGATACATATGCTTTCAGGTTTTTTTCACTATAACAACTAAAATTAAAGAAAAGGTGACATCCCTGCTGGGACTAGAACTGGAAGAATAGTTTTTTACTATTTGCCCCACTTGCTTTTTGTTGTTGTTATTGTGGCGGTTTGTCTACATTGATCATTTTGTTTTATAGTGGTTTTATCTCTTAGGTTTTGCTCACCATTTTGAGCTCCAGAAAAGCAATGTTTTGTACTTCCATTTTCATTGATTTGGCACTCACATTTATCACTTCTTGCCCCCCAGTTGTATTTTAGTCACTGAACAGAGTTTGAAATCATTCAATAATAGTGCCTGGATTTTGCATGTTGTACCTGACGGACCTCTTGCACTTTTCTGTTCCTTGGCAGGTCTATCTTCAAACCCTTCATCTTTGTTCCCAACATCCCTCCTTTTCCCCAGGTGAAATCACCAAGCTTTGGTGACAAAGACCCCATCAGAGAGAATCCCCGGTTTCAGAGCCAGGTCGACCGCCGCCATGATCTCTACAGGCAACATCAGTTAGTCTTGGAAGTCATGGATCATGACCAGGTGACTCTACTACATATTTGGGCAATCCATGTGATTGAAGCTGCCCAGTTTAACCATTGTGACTATTGCCTTGGGTGGAAATTGCAGGGATGCAAATTTCAGTTAAGTATAACCAGCCAAACATTAACAGCTGTTTGACAGTGGGACAGCAAATCCTGTTCTAACTTAGCTGCTTTAAATTTGAGTCCTAAATCGGGGTGGTCTGTGTCTGGAGGTCACAGAGCTACTCTCTCAAATCCTCTGGCTACATTGGAGGGAGGATTTTGGAAGCTCTAGTCCAAAAAAGCATTTTTCTTAAGTTCTGATTTAAATGTCCCTGGCTCAAGATTTGGGTCCACTCCCTCTAGCCTGTCGCACTTGTCCAAGCATTTTTGGCTCAGTCTTGGACACTTGGGACCAGTTGAAGACATCAGCTATGGAGGGTACGTGTGTCAGTTTCTGTGGCTACATTGCATCTACATCTGTAATGGCAGTGGTGGAGGGCAATGGTGTATTTAAAAATAGAGTAGACTCTTGTTGGTGAGTCCCAGCCAGAGTAGACCCATTGAATCAATTGATGTTGATTGGTGAGTCAATACATAGGTAAATGCCATTGATTCAATGGCTGAACTGTAGTCAGGATTAAAAGTATGATTTATGGTCAGAGTGTCCTAGACTTCACATTAGCATGCTGTCCTTTCTCTTCTGTCCTACGTCTCTAACCCCAGCATGAAAGCCAAAGACTCCGGGAAGCTTTGCAGAAATTTCAGCAGCAGATCCTGGAAAGAATGAAAAATTTGTTGGCAGGCTCCTTGACTCTGAAACCCCAGGAGTTGGCTGACCTCTTTTCTAACTCTGTGGAAACAGAACTCAAATTATATAAATGATGGATAACAGCAGGTAGGTTTAGGTTTCATTCTGATGCTACTGAAAATTTCATGTGTGAGAAGGATGAGGATACTGTGCTGTTATTGTTTTAAAGGTTTAAAATGCTGGAGGTGGCATGTTCAGCCTATAGAATTCTTTGCTATTGGTATAGTTCTGGCTTTGAAAAAGCTTATACGGTGGGTCTGATAGTGAAAGTGGAATGTTCATATCTGAAGAACTACAGATAAACAAGAGGAGTTGATTGTGTATTAGTAAAATCATGTGCTAAAAGGGGCTTCTCTGAGGTCCCTGACTGGCTACCATCAGAGATGAGGCACTGAGCTAGATAGACTCTTGAGATGCTTATGAATAAGTTGAGCAGGAATGAGTGTTCTGCCAGACAGATTTCTAGCAGGTTGATTTCAAACAGTTTGTCCCTGCGTTTTAGTAGTTTGGCTGAGGCTAGGTGCTTTGATCTCTGAAGATGCACACACATACAGACATGAGTTGGGCATGGGACACATGGAAGGAAATAATCTTTTGAAAATAAGCAAAGACCTATAACCCTTTAAAAAGAGAAAGAGTTCTCCATTCCTCTTTTTATCTACCTCCTCCTTGCTGCATAACACTGCTAGTACATCCTGTCCACGTCAAGTTCTACCCAGCTCAGTAATTTCTTGGACTGGATAGATTGACAGGAGCAGTACCTTGCATGTTCCCTCTGGAAAGGTAGGGTAGCTATTAGAGATCTAGATGGCCTCACATGTATGAGTGAGAAGCTACATCCCAGCTGGGTAGTGCAATCCTAACACAAAAGTTGCACACACTGTAAGGAATTAGAATGAGGCACAAACCACTTCTGCTAGCAGAGATCTGTGTTAGCTGATCTCAGAAATCTACCGGAAGAAGAAAGGGAGTGAGGAAGGAGCCAAGGTGTGCCATTTCCAAAGCCCTTCTAGCCCAGAGTCACAGCTACAATGCTGGCACAAAGTTAGGCCAAGGTGGAGGAAGTCTTAAGTAATTTCCAGCATCCTAGGCTGCGAGGTCTTAGATTCAGTGCAGCTTCAGCTGGGCTAATATCAGCACTTGGCCATCTTTCCCCAAAAGGATTGCCTTTTGCGGAGTGATCTGTGAGAGCTAGCAGGTTGGCAAAGAGAGACTTCAACAGGTTGCTTGCTTCTCTGCCCCCAATCACCTCCCCAACAATTTTTGTTCCACATTCTAGTATGTGAGAGATAAATTGTTATGATGACTAGAGCTTCCATGTATATAGAATTACTATTTTGATTTAACCTGCCAGGGGGTTCTGTATTAATAGGAACCTTCCCTGAGCTCCCAAGTAAGTTTTGTTATCTCATCCGTTGTAGTCATTATCAGTATATTGCTCACTGCTTATGTTGCAGATGTAGAAATGGCTGTTAGTTAAATTTTAACTGTCTAACAGACAAGGCAGGATGACCAAATTGAAACCATGTGATTAATTGTATGGTTTGTTATGGGAATTGTTAAAATGTTCATGTGACTTTGTTTATTAGGATTCCCAAAGTACATAATGAATCTGGGAGAATGGCTTGCATTTTCTAAAAAACAAAAACCCAAGCCTGTGTATATTATTCAGATTTGAACTTTTGCCTGAAAAATTCCAAAAGTTAAAAGACCGCCCATATTCCATCAAGCAAGATTAAAAATATATTATTATGGATCAAGTGTAGCAGAATACTTGTGAAGTGTGTCTTCTTACTTCTCTTTTCCAGTTCTGAGAACTTCAGAACAAGACTCCCTTGTTACCTTTTAGTCCTGTCACTGTGATCCTGAATTTCAAGCTCATCTCCTGCGCTTTGTTCTTGCTCCTTGCTGATGAGATGATTGGAGCAGAGCTGACTTCTAATCAGAGGCATACATGTTCCTTCTCAAGACTTTCAGGAGTTGATGTTCAGAATCTACAACCTTCCCTGCACCCACACGGACTTCAGCCTAGATGCAGACACACCCTTAAAACTACTAGATTGGAAAGACTGTGCTTGGTGCAAGCTCCTTTTAAGGGCATATAGGAGATACCAGTTTCAAGCCTTGCATTTGTACTCATCTCAGCACACTTCCTGTGTTCCTTTTGGAGCAGCTGTTAATTTAAATCAGTTTTCATACAGTTAATATTTGCAGTGCAGAATTTCCACATGAACAAGGACCCTCTCTACATTTCATTTGAAAGAAGCAAACCTCAATGGGTTGAGGAATCCTGCACTGGGGCTCACAATCCTTACCCTTTTCTTTAGAGAAAGTGCCACTTGCAAGTTACAGCAGAGGCCATCTGGCTTTTTGCATCTGACTGGTCAGCTTTCTTACTCCATGCTTTCCCCCACCCTCTGTTTCCTTGTATGTTTTTCCCATGTTTCGTTGTATGCTTTTCAAAACAAAAAAGTAACAAGTCTTCCTATTAAATATGCTATTTCTTTAAATCTGAGAGAATAAAAGCTTATTTTTAAAGTTTTTTTTCCCAATGATGCTGTTATTTCTTCCATCTCTTGCTTGCAGTTTTAGCTGCACTTGTCAACTCTCCTTTAAAGTTTTTCACCTGGGTTTGGTTTGTGCCCTCAGTCTTCTCCTTTGAAGCACCTGTAGAAAATGATGCAGTTTTAAAGAGTGTGTTAGAAACTGTGTGGTACTCAGTTTGGAGCATGTTATCCTCCTGGGCTGGAGTTGCTGGTTCTGATCTGCTCAGTGCTTTGGGACTACCTTGGCTAGTATTAAAGACCAACTGTCTCAGCTTTTGGTGCTGCTTTAGCTCTTCCAGGTGGGCCTCATGGTCCCTCACTGCCTCCTCTCTTCTCCGGGCAGAACGGCTGGTGAACTCCTCATGAAGATCAACAAAAAGGTCTGTCAAAAGAAAACAAGAAAACTGTATGATTGACATATTCTGGTACTTATGACTCAAAGACAAGAGCAGAGATATCTACTCCAGAGAAAGGGAATGTGAGGTTCTCCTGATGTTCCTGGATTGCAACTCCTATCATCCCTTACTAGTATAGTTATTGGTAAGAAATTATGAGAATTTAATGCCCCAAAACATGTTTTCTCCGTATCTCCATGTCTGTCTACTTGTTCTTCCCATCCTAACAGGAATGGAAAACAGCAGTGCTCCCAACTAGTCTTTCTTCCAAACTTGCGTACCAGTTGCAGAACTTCATTTAATGATAATAGCATACGCAACCCTGGCCAAACCTATGTTAATTAGTCCAGAAGATATGGCTCAAGATACACATCTGGTTCTGCACTAGCAGGGAACTGTCAGTGTATGCACACAATATTCTCCCCAGAACTTGGAAGAGTTACTTTTTTGGGTGACAACTCACAGAATCTCCCAACCACCATGACAGCTCCTCTTTGTTCTTCCGGAGCTTGGGGAAACCATTGTTTCAGGCTCTGATTCTGGATATGACTATTGGAACTCCAAAAGTTTGGAATTCTGACTTAAGTCCTGCGACACTAGAACTAAAGTAGTGCTTCTCTGGCTATCTGATGTAGAGCACTAACAATTATTTTTCCAACATGCCAGGGACTGGTACAATATTTGTGCCTATTGGCTACAACTTTCTTTCTTTTTCTTTGAAACTCACCAAGAATTGGCATCCAATGGTACGGAGACCAGCCCAGTCCAGGCCCTCCTTTGAGGAGCACTGGACTAAGCTTCTTTGATCTAAACATTTTGGACTAATGTACCAATATTTGAAGGAGGTGCACTGTACATTTTCCTTACTTCCAAGTTAATCCATCATTCTAGGTGTGCTGTGAAAATGACTCTAAATAGCCTGATCACAGGATCTGACAAGTCTTTGCTCTCATTTTCCTAGCACCCAAATCTAGGCTTGTGACTGGGATACCTTTTTCCGCACTCAAAGGACAAGAGAGCTCGGGCAAATCCTCATAATCACTATCTTCTGAACTGTCGTCTTCTTCCTTGTTTTGAAGAGTCTTCCGGCAGGGGACGCTCTTGGTATCGAGTTCTTTCAGAAGGGGCAGGGCTGCCAATACACACTCCCTTGGGATGGCAAGAATGATGGGGTCAAACAAAATGGTCCATTTCTAAAGCACAAGGTGGTTCTTCTAATAAGGAATAGGTAGTTTCTTGAGGAACAGCAAAATCCCTCACAACCATTCCCTAGGAGTGGCCAATTGTTTGGTCCTCAAACACAGGGCAGGAAGAAGAGTGAACTTTGAGGAGGCTTCCAGAGGCTTAATTTTTAGAAAAAGAGACACTAAAACCCACCTACTGTCCAGTCTGGAACGTTTGCTTCCTCTTTCTGTACTACTCATAGATTTAGAACACACTCTTTATTAAGATCTGTTCTTTGATGGTGCTGTAATATAGACCTCCTGTTTCTTTGTGTTGTCCAACCTGACAACAGCAGGCAGGCCTCGGAACTTGGGCAGGTGTGTCCACCCCTGGTCAAAGGCTACAACTCTCAGAATTTCCCACCCAGCACAGCCAATGTCTGTGCTGAGTAAAGGATTCTGGGAGTTGCAGTGCAGCAAACTTTTCCAAGCTAAGAGTATAAATGGGTGCATTCTTGGTCTCTACTTGTGATTGTACTATTGGGTGTGTGTCTGTGTGCAGTACTTCTTGTGTTTACCTGTAGCCATTCTGATTTGTGCATTTATTTCCTGTCAGATCAAGGACCACGAGGCTCTGGGGCAGCTCATCTGCACAGATTGCAAGGTGAAAAGAGTTAGGGAAGCTAGTGAAGTTGGTAATAAAGACAGATTGCTGTACTTTAGGAGATGCAAAGTAAAGTCATTAAAGCTCGACATCTAGACAAAAAAGGGACAAATCTTTCCTTTCCCCATTAACATGGGGCAATTGCCTCTCCAGTGGCAGTGTGAGAGACATAGCTGACACACAAGACATGCAACTGATTGGGAAGTTCAGCTGTAGAGACCTCACTGTAATGAACTGGAGTTCTATTAGGCAAAGTATGTTAGCTATCATTCATTTCAGAGGAGCTTATTTATAGGAGACATGGGTGGCTTACTTTGCTGTTTTTGCTGAATGCAAAAATGCACAGATACACAATAAATATAGCACCTCACCTTAGAAAAGTTGCTTTCCTGGCCTATAGCTCCCAGAATCTCCAAACCACACTCCCTGCAGCTATGCTGGCTGGGAAATTTGGGAAGTTGTAGTCCAAGAAGTAACTTTTTCATGTTCTGTGTAACACATACTAATTCTTTATGGTATAACATAATAAGTTAGAACCAGAAACTAATTGGAACTTACAGAGTTGCTCCAAGTAAGTCACATCATCTTGTCTTTCCTGCTGCCTTCAAAGGCAAAGGCAAATTCACTGGTTAAACTAAAGCTTGAATCCAGAGTGCTCAGGTTCACATCTAGTACATGCCATGGCAGGCAGGCAAGATCTTCATCCAGAGATCTGTTTAATTCAGGGATGTGGAACCTCTGATTCTCCAAGTACTTTGAACTTTAGTTCCCATTAGACTACTCAGCACAGGCAAGATTGTGGGAACTTTAATCCAAAATATTTGAAGGGCTAAAGGTCTCCCATATCTGGTTTGATCTAAAACACCATCATACTACTAAGGTGGTCAGAAATAAATATTGGATATGGACACTTTTTAAAAGAACAGCTAGTTTCTAGTTCCTTATTTAGAGGTTAAAAGTTGCACTTTTAAAAATAGGTGAGCAATTCTTAGGAAAAAAATATTCAAAGCCAGAGGCAGAACTGAGCAAAATTTTCTGTGGCTGGAGAACTGGGACCAGTGCTATGCAGAAAGGGGATAGGTGTTCAGCTGAGTGGAGCACGTGGTCAAAGTTCATGATGATCCTGATTACAGCATCTGAATTACACTTATGAAGGTTTTGTGAGAGGATATTTTATTGCTGTGAGAGGATATTTTATTGCTGTGTCTGTTAGTCAAATTGCCTGTTGAAAAATCTGGCATATTTAGTTTAATATCTGTAAGAGTGATGGTCATGACATATATATTTTTTTAACAGTGCAGTCCCAGGTACTGCTTGGTGAGGTTACTAATATTCTTTATTCTTAACAGCCTATGGGAGAGTAACAGCGGTAAAGTAGGAATAATCATACGTGTGTCCAGAGTCTCAATGCAATTCTGTGAAAGATCCAAAAATTGTAGCTTCAGGAGACTCTGAAGGTTCTCCACTTTGCTGATTTGGTTCCCAGCTAATGATAGAAATCTGTAATCATCATACAGGAAGGCAAAAGAATGAAGCTGTGAGAACTGTACAGAAACAATGATGTACTACAGTGTAGTTAGGAAAAGATTTGATGGATGATCTTAAAAAGAGTTTATCTACTCCTTAGCATGCAATGGGAAAAGCTGTGATCGGCGACGTTGTCATCACCTCTTTTTCTGGCCTCTCATTTATTTCCTGTAACTTTCCTCTTCTTGCTATTAAACCTATTGATTCTTCTGTCCTTGACAATAGTCTGGTTCCCACTGACATGGTAAAAAAATTTCCTCCAGGTACAAGACTAGCAGGTCAGCGAGAAAGGTTCTAGCCTAGCCTTTTTTCTAACATGTCAGCTTTTCACATGGAACAATTTTGTTTGTTTAGAAGAGCATTCAATCATGTAAGCCTCTAGCTACAGACAGCAGGGTTTTTAAAAAACAGATGCAGACTTATTATTTTAGAGAAGAGCATGCTACCAGGGTGGGAAACCAGGGTGGCCCCCTAGATGTTTTGGACTACAAACCTGGCAGTTCTTTACCATTAGCCATGCTAACAGGTGGTATTGGGAGCTGAAGTTCAAAATATTTGGAAGGCTAAATATTCCCCACCCTTGTAGTATACAGCTTCTTTTCCTTTCTCCCAGCTTTTCTTTCTGCCTCTGTTCATGAGCTCAGCTTTTGCTGACCTCTTTCATTTTCTCCCATTCTGGTGTTTTTGTCTTCTGCCATGTTAGTTCCAGTGCCTTAAAGGGCTTTTCCTGTTCTGTTAATTGAAGCACTGCCCACTCTTCCTTCAAGGCTTCATTTCAGCAGAAACTTTACAAAAACCTCACCACCCCTCCTTACTATCCCTACTCCTCCTCCACTACTCAGTCTCTTACATCCTGCTGGATTAGACCAAGGTCCATCTAACTCAGGAGCAATTAGTTTGTAGCAAACCAGATTTCACACCACAGATTCTGTTAACCGTTGGCAACGTAGCTATGGATAAGAGATACTCCAACATTTGGAGAGCCATACGCTGCCCAGTCTTTTACTCTCTAACAAATCTAACCCAGTGGCTCTGAGAAGCTTGAAACTGAGTCTAGTATTCATTTAGGGTACATTTTTAACTTAATCCTCTGAAATCAAGACCCAGGTCACCTCTGTATTCCATGAACAGTGTTTTAGATGCTACTGGTAGTAGGAAATCTAACTCATCCATATGTATACTACCATAAATTCCCAATAATTTGGGAACAGATGGAATTTGTTCACTCACATACATCTGAATGACCTGTGCAAGCCTTTGCTTTTTTTTAAAGCAGTTGATTCATGTTGTAAAAACAAGAAATATCACTTACTTCAAGTTAGGAAGGCAGCTTAGATTTTCAATTTTCTGTATTTGGTTCTAAAAATGAAATTAATGTGAGTCAGCTTTGGAATTTATGAATCACAAAGTTCACCAGTTTTCTGAGGTAGTTTGTGTATCTATAAATGGTTAGACCCCACTGGGCAAATTCAAGTTTAGTTCAGAATCACCTTGAATTAAAGGGCAGGCTTAAACATTCTTCATGCAACCATTTCTTCTTTAATTTACACATCTAGGGCTGAAAAAAAGGAGGGTGGAGAGGATTCATGTTCCCTCCTTTTTAAGCCCCTCTGTGCAGAGATTGTAAGGGGGGAAGTGGTAGGGGTATGGATCCTCCCTTGACTGTAGTCCTAAGCCAAGCCAGATCTGTGTGCACTTACTCTGGATTAAAAAAGAGACAGGCTCAGTAGCACATGCTGCATATTTAAGACAGCATCTAATTTAGCCATTAGTTACTGCTATATGCTGCAGCTAGTACTTTATGCCTACAATTCAGGGACAAAGCACAGTGGTTTACTCAATACTCTATTTTAAGACTAGCCAACGAAAAAATCTACCCCCTCAACACCGCCCACTTCATTCCCCTGCCTCATCTTGGTTTACTATCCAGCCTGATAGAGAGTTCTGGAAAACTTGAGATCTTTCTATTATGTCACAGTTTGGCCCTATTAACATATTGCCCTATTGTGTGTTTTCAATTTTTTCTTGAAGCTACTTCCCTTATGATCTCTATAGTTATTTCTTCACCTTTGTGACAGAAGCACATGTGTCAAGATCAAACATCTAGTATGAAGATCAGACCTTTGATGAGGAAAACAAAAAGAACAGTGAGGTACAAGATAGAACATGTTACCTGTTGCAGGTAGATGCTGTGGATCTGTTCTAAACCTTCCAAATTTGTGATATGGTTAATTCTCTCCCTGTCAAGCCGGAGGATCTGAAGAGAACTCAGGGCTTGGGATCTGAAGCAGGAGATGTTTTTCACAGCTGTCAACCCTGTCATTTCTCCTCCTAGTATTGTTAGCATGTTAACAAAAGCCCAACCCCAATTCAAACCCTTGCAGGATACTCACATACGCTCCAGTGTCTCTTTGTCCATTGGCATGGTCAAATTCCTCCGGGCAATGAGGGATTTTGTCAACTTCACTCCTTCAATGGGGCATCTCTGTGAGTTCTCTGAAAACAAGTACATGGGAATTCTGTATTAAGTGCACCCCTCTGTTATGGTAGGATGGTATTAATATTCCCATATAGCAGAACAGATATGAGTGTGAGTGACAGAGGCTTCTATTTCAAACTGCTTTGATGGGTTCACTGCTGTGGGGGTGGGGGAATCCCACAGATTAAGTTAGGAAAGAGGCTACCCGTCTAGATAACAACTAGGTGGAAATCTGTTAATAGCTTGTGCTCTCATTTATAGAGTAGTTATCTAGTTCTTTTATTTACTGACTGTGTATCTCATCTTTCCGTAACAATGTTTGGCATATATATTTCTTTCCTTCTTTCTAACATTCCTGTGAGGTGTTAGGCTGAGAGACAATGGCTAGCCCAAAGCTAGACAAGAAAATTGAGAGCCAAATGGAGATGTGAATTTGGGTCTCCATATATTTTTTGTTAAACATGCATGCACTAGTGTTCTTCCACTCTGGTGGTAAAGCAGTCTAGATAGGCTATGTTTCAAAAGGAGGTGTGATTCAGTTGGCAATCTCATGCACACTTTCCCGGTAGCAAGCCACATTAGTCACAATGGGATATATATCTGAGTAGGCACCACATATAATAGACCTTAAACAAAGGAGGCAGAACAATACAAAGTAAGTAGATAAGCAGTTAACACATCTCTTAACTAACTCACTTCTTGACACTTTTTTTAAAGCAGTCGTCATTTGTGTAAGTAGTGGCATTAGCAGAAAAATTCATAGTCTGGAGATGATACATCTGATAGCAGACCTATTCTTACTATGATTCTTCATTAGACCAACATGTGGCAAACTGGGTGTCTATTCTGCAGTCAGCAAGCCAACAGTACAGCAGAGTTCAGGCCAGAAGTTTGAGAAGACCATTTTTGGGCTGCAGCTCCCAGATCCCTCAGTAATCATGGCCAATAGTCACAAAAGTAGTCCAAAAAAGCAGCTTCCAAGCTCTGGTTGAGACATGTGTTTTGTCCCATCCTAGGCTTACTGGACAAATGCTTCCGTTAAAAAATGAGTATTTTAAATTTATTGGACTAGAACTAGATGTAGTCACTGGTAAGACAGATCCACTAAAATCAGTGGGCCTTATGTTACAGACTGCTAATTTAATTCACATTGATATCTTTAAGTCTACTCTAAGCAATTCGTCATGCTAGATTCAAAACACTACAGCTTGACTACATATACAGTCAGTCCTTCACATTTGCTAGGGTTAGGAGCACAGGACCCTCACAAAAGTGGAAAAATTGTGAATATCAAAATTTAAGTGTGTGTCTGTGAGAAGGGGGCTGAGGCATGTTGGGGAGAATGGGCACACAGGTCTAAACCAGCTCAGAGAAAGGAGAGGGAAGGGGGGCAGGTTGGCATGGTGGCCCTATCTTTCCTCTTTCTCACCCATCTTCCTTGGGTTTGGGGGGCATCAGAAGTGGGCTTGTGGTGCTCAGAAGTTAGACTGATTGGAGCCGCTGAGAGGGAAGTTTCCCCTGGAAAAGAAGCATTTGAGGGGGGGCAGGGCAGGGGTTGGAGAAACTCACATATTATCAAATTTTTGAAAGTCAAACCTGCAAATGTGGAGGGCCAAGTGTACCCTTTTTTCCAATAAATAAACAGACTCCCCGTTATGTACATAACTTAAGGTTTTTCCTTTGTTCTGGCTGCACTTATCCATTTGAACACAAATATAAAATATGTAAGGGAAAACTGATTTTAAAAAGTCTGTGTTTGTTACTGCGTTTCCTGGATTCATGTTTCGAAGTGTGTTCCACCTTGTAGCATATTGTGGGTGTGCATGTGTCTGTGTGCACCTTCAAGTTGTCTGTTGACTTATGGTAACCCCATTAATTTCATAGGGTTTGCTTAGGTAAGGAATACTCAGCAGTAGTTTTGCCAATTCCTTCCTCTGAAATACAGCCTACAGCACCTGGTATTCATGTACCCAATGACAAATCCAAACTCATTAGTCATGAGTGTACCATGTGTATTTACACACTGGCAAGCAGGCCTTACTTTGAAAATTCAGGATCTGCTTTGTAACATGAGAGCAAGGAGCAGGATACAGATTTGACTGTATTGATATACCAGAATAAGTTTTCATACTAGTTGCATTGGGTCATTTTTGCATAACACTCAGACAGACCTTTTGTTTTCCTCACTACCTTCCAGGGGTGTTAGTGGTATGGAGAAGGGGTGGTGCTGGCTTCCTCCACATTAGCAGAAACTATATCTTCTGAATGATTAGACGTAGGCCATTTCTGCACTGCACTGTTATAGTGCTGTTATTCCACTTTCAACATCCTGTGGAATTCTGGAATTTGTAGTTTACTGAAGCCAAAGAGCAATCTGGCTGAGAATTCTAAATGCCCTTCCCTGAACTGCAGACCCCAAGATGAGGATGTTGAAAGTGGAATCATAGCACAATAACAGTGTAGTGCGGAAATGGCCATAGTTGTGGGATGGAGGACATTATCTTGGTTCAGACGTGTCCTGAAACAAGGGTTGAGGATGGACAAGTTTCATGTGGTGCTGGAGGCATCACTTGATCAAGCATATTGACAGGCAGGAAAGGCACTGAAGCCCCCCCCCGTCAACTTGCCCCCAAACATTGCACATGTATATCCAGCCTTGCATATTTTCCAGACACAAATACAGGCATTGCCACTGAAGGCCCCTTGAAGACAACGTCACTCACCTCCTAGCATGACTGAAGAAAGCGTCACCAGCATGGATGCAGCTCCCAGGAACAAGAGAAGCCTGAGGGAGGTGTGTGAGAGCGCTGTGGGGTTACCGTGGAAACGGGGGCTGTGAGAAGTTTGTGGAGCTGCAACACTAGAATTTTAAACCCCAACTAGCTCTGCTTGGCAATCGTCGGTCGCCTGGAGGCTGGCTAGCGGCGCTGGGCTCTTTTTAGAAACAAACGGGAGATTTCTGAAGGATTTTTCGCACTGAATGGCGCGAGGCTCGCGCGGTTTCCCCTCCGGAGCGTGGGTTGGCGGGCGTTCCGTTGCCTAGCAACAGCTTGAGGAGGACGGTTTCTACGAATGTGGCGCACCTGAGGCCTCTCTAAAAGCAACTTTGGGGAGGTTATTCGCAATAACATTGCTGCAATAGCCTTTAAAATAACTGAGGGGTGGTGGTGGAATGGGTTGGGGGTTTTCCTTGGTTAGTGCGAAGTCTCTACTAAGTGTTGGCCTTTTCTGAGACGTCCTTAGCCATGCCTGGGCTGTGAATATAATTTCCGTATTAGGCTGTTGCAGCGCTATTATTTCACTTTCAATATCCTATGGAATCCTGGGGTTTGCAGTTTAGGGAGGGGCCTTTGAGGATTCCAGGATTCCGTAGGATGTTAAAGTGGAATGATAGCGCTATAACAGCCTAATACGCAAATGGCCTATATATATTACTTTGGCATCAGCTTGGGGGGGCCTATCACGGCTTGAAAGCAACAATGCGGGATCGAGCTGGGGCGGGAGGCGAGCCCCCACAATTGCAGCACCATCCGGGGGGTGGGTTTTTAATGAGCTTTGGGAAGGTTAGCTTTTCTCTCGAACAGCAATTTGAGAAAACAGTCCCCCCACCTCCAACCCAGAGATCAGGGTCTTGGGAAAGGACGTGGTGGAACAACCATCATCGCAGGGAATCCTCCTCTCCTGAGAAGGTGTGGCATGAAAAATCTATGCAGCGAAGCTTTCACAAAACGCGAGGAGCTAGAAAAAGAGAGAAATGACCAGTCTTATGTCTTTGCATCGTAAACCAACACTCTCCTCCTTCCTCTCTCTCTCTCTCTCTCTCTCTCTCTCTCTCTCTCACACACACACACACACACACACACACTCTCTCTCTCTCTCTCTCTCTCTGCGGGAAATTACTATTAAGCAAAATTGTTCTTTCCCCTTTAAATCCCCCCCCGGAAGCCTTTGTTCCTATCCCATAATACTCCTCTTCATTTTTCCACACCTCCGCAAGATGGCTGCTCTCAGCGGTTGGTGGAAAGGAGTTGGCAAGCTTGGTAAGAGTGGAGAAATGTTAGAGCACTTTTCCTCTCCTGCTTTTCTCTACTGATTGCTCTCTGCATATGTTTTATTTTCCTCTCGTTCTTCAGCCTCGTCGGGATCAAACGTCTAAATATCGTTCACTGACTGAAAGGCAGTGTCCTATAATTAATTTCCTTTTTTCCACTTCTCGGGACTCCGAGAAATCTGGCGTTTCTGGTTGCAGTTCTGTTAGGGGTGTAATTTGCTGCGTATTATGCTTCCTTAATTTGCCAGACTATGGCCATTTCCGCGGTAGACTGCTATAGCGCTATTATTCCACTTTCAGCATCTTATGGAATCCTGGAATCCTCGAAGGCCTCTCCCTAAACTGCAAACCCCAGGATTCCATAGGATGTTCAAAGTGGAATAATAGGAGTGTAACTGTCTAGTGTGGAAATGGCGTATGCCAACCGTCAGATCACTAAGGCAAGACAGGTGAGGCATAGAGGAGTTTATAGCAACAGGAATCATTATTTAAACCGGAGTGGTGCATGAGATTTCTTAGGAGAAAACATGGAGATTCAAGATATCTAAGGAATCCCTGAGCTTTACCCTGTTTAAATATACCCTCAAAATCCCTAGTGTGTTTTTCTTATATGTCACTGTTGTGGCAAGGAGGTTTGGCATACTAAGATAAAATAAAATGACTTAATTTTTAAAGAGTAGTCTTTGTAGACCATTGCAGCAAGAACAATGAATAGTCCTGTTGTACTAGGAGGATTTATTATGAGGTTTTATGGATTATAGCTCTCTTGCTTAGAAGAATTAATATAACTGAATTGAGTCTGTTGAAAAATATGTTCTGTAACTTGTCATTTTTGTGAAATTTACTGTCATCAGTTGGGATAATGATTAATGTAATAACAAAATGGATGAAAATTGTCCTTGTCTTTTCCCATATAATCTGCTCTATACTCACAGGTTTTCTGCAGGACACCAACTTAATTAAGCCAAAACTAGGTTAACAACTGGTGTGTGGGTGTGTGCACCTATACCTTCAAGCTGCCTCTTGGCTTACACAATTTATAGAGTTTTCTTAGGCAAGAAATACTCAGAGGTGGTTTTGCCAGTTCCTTCCTCTGAAATATAGCCTAAGGCACCCAATATTCCATGGTGGTCTCCTGTCTGAGTACAAAGCAGAGCTGACCCTGTTTAGTTTCCAGTTTAGATGCAATCTGGTGCCTTTAGGGTATTCAGCCCATATTTTCTTTGGTTACCTCCAGACTGTAAATGCCCTGACAGAGAAGATTCATCAGTTGGATATGCTCTGTGCATTTAAAACAGCAGTAAAGACCAGTCTCTTCTGAGAGGCCTTTCAATATTATTTTTAAATTATGAATTTTAAAGTATTAATTGATTGATTTAATGTGTACTGGCTTTATATATTGATTTAACTGGTGTTATGTGTTTAATCTATCATTGATCCCTGCCTTGATCCATAAGGTAAGAAATAATAATTGCCAAATTCTCTTGGGTAATTACAAGTGCATCAGTGTCATAGTTACACTGTTGCTCCTGGCCTGACCCTCAGCCACTCGATTCCCATTTCCTTGTCAGCAGCTCCTGCAATCAACAGGGATCTATTCCTCTGTCACTCAAGAAGCAAGTGACTGACAATCTCCCGCCCCCCCGATCTCTATAGTGACAGGCAAGTGACAGAGGAACAGACCCCCATCAATTGTAGCCCAGTAAGTGGGAATGGGGGTGGAGTGGAGTTTCATATTCCCAATGTATCCTCTGAACTAGGGCACAGGTGGGGATCATGAATACGAAACAACCACAGATTTGTAACTGTAGGTTACACATTTGTAACTGCCAAACAACAAAAACATTTTCTAGTCGTGTTTTGAATGCCTTACTGAGGAGGAAAAGACTATAAAATTATGAATGGGAGGAGGGTTTAAGTACTTCCTGCAGTTGTGTACTGAAGAAGCTACATCAGGAAAATCCCTTTTTTCTTCTCTCTTCACTTTGATCCTTACTGTTAACAGCATACTGAAGTGTTGAGTGAAGGTATTTAAACAGTTGGCATTTTGAGCCCTTTGCGATCAAGGGTCCTGTGACAGTCTTAGTCTATGACTTGTCTGGTTTGCATGAGTGAACTGAAAGTAGCAAGCATTCCTTAATGCTTGCTACTTTCTTATGTTGATCTGGGTGGTAGCTGGACTGCTGGAGTAGGGATTAGGATGGATATTTTTCCCCTTAATTCAATAATTATGTTTGGAATGATTGTTCATACACCTTATTGAAGCCTATAAAGTGCCCTACATTTTGGATTGTACCTTAGTTAGATTCTCCTGTGTTTTTACTGCTGCAGGCTGGCTGCCTACCCTTCAGCATATCCGCCATGGCTCCAAAGCTGTTACTCGACATTGGAGAGCTATGAACTTTATGCGACAAAAGCTAATGGCGGTGACAGAATACATACCTCCAAAACCTGCAATCCCAGAGGAGTGCATTAAACCCCGTTCCAGACGTGTGGAAGAGGTAATAGTAATGTCCACTTACCCTGTCTCCCTGCTGGGTGAATTGTGACTATGTGAAGGCATGCAGCAGTGAATTCAGAGACTTCTCATGCTTGTGTTGTTGTGTGCATGCCATAAGTCACCTGTTGACTTATGGCATACTCATTAATTGCATAGTGTTTCTTAGACAAGAGAATGCTCAGAATTGGTTTGCCAATGCCCTCCTCTGAAATACAGCCTACAGCATTTTGTTACTCCTTGGCAGTCCCCCATACAAATAGTAACCAGGTGTGACTGTGTTTAGCTTCCAAGCCTTCAGAGTATTTAGGATGTCCTCTTGTCATACTTCCCCCTCATAGTTTCATGGTTGGTGTTGCCAGCTGCAATGTGGTTTATGTGATTTCTGTGTCATTTAAGACTTTATCTTGATGAGTTTGATTCACTGAGAGCAAATGACATCAAATGCCTTGGGGCACAGTTCTGCTTTTTATCTATAAAGCTCTGGAGAAATGGCTTCAGGATTAGTGCCTTCAGTTTTTTCTTAGGACTAGCCTTCCTATTAGACAGAGTGAGTCAACCACATCATGTGGTAGAAGCAACCCAAAAGTCTTAAATTTAAAAAAAGGTTTATAGCTCTTATGGTTGGCAAAATAACATTGCAGCTGTGTGCAGCTAATGCCTGTTTATGTTCTTAGTTTCAAGAAATATTCTAATTTGCCTTATCTCCATCAGCTGTGTAACCTTTGCATTTGATAAGACTTGTAATTTTGACCAAAAGTCTGTCCAAGGATTTGAGTGACAAAAGACAAAATCTAGACACGCCTGTTCCCAGAAACTGTGACAAACCTTATAGTTTTCTCATATGTTGCCTATTTAGTTAACAAGAATACTTTCTAGTGGAGCTTAAATTTGAATCAAATATTTCATTTAGTTCTGATGCTTCTTTGGCTGTGTAGCAATGACGTGTTCCCTTGTTGATTTAAATCATTGTTTAAATAACCAGGAGAAAAAGACAGTTGAAATCAAAGAATCAGATAGAGTTTCTAATTCTCTTGTTTCCCAAGTAAATATGCAGATTTTTGCTGTAATGATTAAAATATATAAAGCTATAACTTTACTTTACCTAAGAGTATAATCTGAAATGTCTGTTTGTGTATTCCACATGCCTCTTGCACTGCAGAATCTGCTTAGAGCTTGTTGAATCTTCATTCATCTCAGTCTCAAAGGCTGCAAACAAATTTCTTCTATTTCTGTAGGAAAATGGCTATATAAGGCTATTACGTCGACAAGTGGAGCAAACATTCCTTGAGAATAAAATGATTGCTGTGTGCCAGTACAATTATGTCCCTGGAAATGACATGATACTCATGAGGCATCGGCTACGGAAATACAACATCCATGTTAAATTCTTTCCTAATGAGGTGCAGTTTTTATATAAATGTTCTTCTACGAATGCAACATGCAGTGTCTGCGTTCTTTGAAATAAAGCTCCTATATACAAGATTATGTAAGACAGGGGTGGAAAACTAGCACTCATGCGTTCAGTGTTGTCTTTCAAAACATTTCTCAGAGGTAGAAGAGCGCAACCTGCTACTGCTATAGCATTCTCTTAGGCAGTGTCCTGTTGCCGCTGAATTTTACTTTAGGTGAAATTCGGAGCTTGGTAGCAGTGAGTTACAACTAATGCAGTTACCATTGATGAGTTCCTTTTTTGTTGTTGCTAGTGAGCAGTAATGTCAAAGTAACACAATATGTGGGATATTTGCATTGTAATGTATAACATATTCAGGTTACTTTTACAATGTCAGAATCACAGGACTAGATTTTGTTCAAAATGTTTGCTTAAGATGGAATTTAGGGTATTTACATGGTATTTAAAGATGGCGTTCAAAACCTCCTTAAATACTATAATAAGCAGGCTTCTCAAACAACATACAGGCTCGTGACTGTCATTTTTTGCCCCTGTATGATTTTTACCATCTTTATCTGATATAGAAACCAGTGTGCTTTGAATGCTAGTGTAATGTTTTTTGCACTTTTTGGTTGGCCTAATAAAGGTACCACTATGTTTTGTGTTTTGTATTTTTTGTATTTTCCCAAACACTATGAAGAATAATAGTTTGAAGCAACATGCTTTTTAAAAAATAAATTGCCAAGCTCCGATGAAATGCAGAAATGTGTTTTTGAATGTTTGCTCTGAAAAAGCATCCAAGGAATTTCTAGTGAAACAAAGTTGATAAAATAGGTGAGTTTTCTCTGGAGGGCTTGTATTCTTCTCTAGCCAATATGTAGCCAGTTATTTATCAGATCTTAATCCAGAGACTGACCAATGCTTGGGCTCAAATTAAAGAATAAACTAGGGAAAGTAATTTCTGCATCCTCTTTCCTTTTTTTGGCTGCTGTGGATCAAACTAGAATTCTACCTCAACTTGGCATGTTATTTTTTCAGGGTTGTATCTCTTTCCCTATTCTGTTCAGGACAGCCTCTGTTGGATTAAAGAGCCTTTTGTCCATAAAGAGATACCATTTGGTACTGCTCTTGTGGTTTTAACAGGTATTTTATTGCCTCTTTTCCAGATTGTGAGACCTTTTCTTTTGGACTCCAAGTTCAAGAACCTCTTCCCTCTCTTTGTTGACCGCAACCTTCTAATGGTGAGTCCAGAAACAAGGGCACAAGAAATGCTGAGAGTGTTGAAGAGTATGCCACAGATTAACCTCCTAGGTAAGTGTTGAGGCATGTGCCACTGATCTGTTGAGTGCTCCCATTGGAGTGCTAGGTGCTTAACACTTGACAAATGTGATACAGACAGAAGGATGCTTGAGTGTGCTCTGAAAGGATATTTTAGCCTGCATTAATAGAACCATAGTTTCTAAGACAGGGGAAGTAGTAGTTCCACTATATTCTGCACTAGCCAGACCTCATCTGGAGTTCTGCATTCAGTTCTAGGCACCTCATTTTGGAAGGGTATAGACAAGCTGGAGCAAATTCAGAGAAGGGCAACAAAGATGATAAGAGGTATAGAGAACAAAGCATATGAGGGAAGGTTGAGAGAGATGAATATGTTTGACCAGGTAAAAAGAAAAGTAAGGAGTGACATGATAGCAGTCTTTAAATTTCTAAAGGGCTGTGATAAAGAGGAGAATGCATGTTTGTTCTCTGCTGCTCCAGAGGGTAGGACCAGATCTAATGGTTTTAAGTTACAGGAGTGTAGGTTTTAGTTGAACATTAGAAGGAACATCTTGACAGTAAGAGCAGTTCAACAATGGAACCAGTTACCTAGCAAGTTGGTGGGGTCTTTTTCTCCAGACACCTTCAAAAAGAGGTTAGATGGTTACCTGCTGGGGATGCTTTAGCTGGATTTCCTTCTTTGAGCAAGGGTTGTACTTGATGGCCCATGGAGTCCCAATTTTATGAGTCAGTTCTGTTGGTGAAACCAAGTGTTTCCTTGTTCTGTAGATCTCTAAGCAATTTGCAATATATCAGCAAGGGTTTCTATTGTCAGTTGCTTAGCAATGATAATAGCAGAAAACAACTTTTCTTCTTAAACTATGCTGCTGAAATCAAGAAAATATATTCCTGATTTGATCATGAGCTTGGTGCACCTTGTTCCTTAACTTTGTGTCCATCTTCCTGAACAGATATTTTGCATTTCCCTGTGCACATAATTAAATTGTGGAATTAATTTTCACAGGATGTAATATTGGTCACTGGCTTAGACTGCTTTAACAGGTATTCAGCCAGACTTACTGAGGATAAAGCTATGTATCCTTGTTAGTCATGATGCCTGTTTATTACTTCCCGAATCAGAGGCACAGTCTCTCGCAATACCGGTAACTAGAGAACAGGAACATTGCGGTGCCAATGGACTTATGTTCTCCCTTGTTGGCTTCCCATAAGCATCTGGCTCTTCTTAATGTTCTGGTTGCTGGACCTCAAGGTTCCAGTTAAAAAACAAAGTATATCTTTTAAGCCAAAATCTGCTCACCCATCCTGTAAACTGTCTAGATGAGAGACTGTTTGGGAATCATGAAAGAAAAAAAGGTATAAATGTGGCAGGAAAAAAAGGATTCATTGATACAGGATTTATTTACCACATCCTTGCATATACTAGGCACCTGTGACAGTATGTGGAAATTTTCCTCCCAACATTTAGTGTTGTAATTTCTCCTCCTTTTCAGTCCTGCCTTTTTTACAATAGTGAGACTCAATGCGTGCATTACTTTATTGTTGCTGTGTGCTTTCAAGTCATTTCTGACTTTTGGAGACCCTAAGGTGACTTTATTGCAGGGCTTTCCCTGCAAAGTTTATTCGGAGGGAGTTTGCCTTTGCCGTCCTCTGAGGCTGTGACTTGTCGAAGGTCACCCAGTAGATTTCCATGACTGAGTGGGGATTCAAACACTGGGCTCAAAATTGAAGTCCAGCATTCAAAGCACTACACCATGCTAGTTCTCACAAGATCTGAAAACCCATACACATTAAAATACATTAAAAAATTCAGTAACTTCAATATATAAAACAGTGTAACTGTGTAAAAAAAAAGTTATTTTAAATAATTATTCTATAGAATTAAAATCATTTAAATATTCATTTTAAAAAGCCAACCCATCTCTGTATGTGCTGGTCAATCCAAAATTGGACAGTTCAGTTTTTATAATACACTTGTGTATTATTTTAACATTGTGAATGTTATTCATACATCTTTTTGTCTAATCCTTCCAGGAGTTTATGTTGACAATGCAATCCTAAGCCAACAAGGTTTCACGAACTATGCCAAGCTGCCATCCATGGTGACTGCCCAAGGGGAAGTGGTGGGCGCTCTCTCTCATGACATCCCAAACCAGCACACTTTTGCAGCGTGGTCCATTTCATTTGACTTCTTTGTTGGACCAATATGTTAAACAGCAGAGTGACAAGGCAGATGAATCAAAGGAAACGGGGACTCCTAACAAGGCAGAAGCTCTTTGATGAACACTCCTCACCTTGGATCTGTGTGTTGCATGTCTGGGAGGATGGAGCCCATTTGATAGGACTACGTTCTGTGTATCGCTGGATTAAGAGAAACAGAATAAAGAGCAGATCATGAGTGAAGGATATTGGAGTACAGATTCCTGTCTGAATATTAGGTTAATACACGATGCACATCTACACAGATTTATATACCAAGACAGCAAGCATGGAAAGAACCCAGCAAATTGAGCAACCCAACGGAAATATATTTCAGATTACAATAGACCTAAGTTGACAAGTAGAGGAATAAAGTGTTAAACACAGCATAATATTTATGTATGTGATAAAGCCCTCTGTACTTTAGGACATAAAGAATTATACCACATGTCTGTAATATTAGATATTTTTAATGAACCTGTTGTGTATATTACTCTGTTGGATAACTGGTACTCTGGGAAGAAGGTTGGTGCTTCTGTTCTAAATCAAATCATTCTGCAACTTGATTAGGTATAAATATATAAAATACATACAGGTTTTTTTTTTAATTTTACTGTGTGAATGAATATGGTCTTACCTCTTGAAAGTTAATTCTAGCAAGTCTCTGGTTATGGGAGGGGCACTGTCAAAAAGACCCATGAATATGAGTTACCCCTTGGATGGAAGAAGGACTGAGAGCAGTCAGTAAGTAGATGGGATACAAATTTGATGAAGTTACTTGTTTGGACTAAACTTCCCAGAATTGTCTGGCCATGCTGGTTGGGGATTGTTAGAGCTGTAGCCTAAAAACTTCTTGAGCTGCAGCAGGGTGATATGGGAGGAAGTACTCCATTGCATACTTAGGTCCCAGCTGTATGGCGCTTTTAAAGTAAGAAATTGCTTTTAAAAGTAAAGACTTGAAATTTCTGCTAATAGCCCATGAAGTACTTAGTGCCCCCTAATTTCTGAGATCTAACAAGGTGGCAACACACTTTCAAGCTTGCTGTCACAGTCAGAAGGGCCAGAACTTGATTTTTAAGAACCTGTGCTGAATAAAAACTGTCTCAGAGGTGGCTTGTTGGAATGTTAGTCTTTGCCATTGCTTATATAGGAGACACATGATGCTTTGACACTTACCGCACTTTTATATGGATGACTTGAGAAATCTAGCCCCTATTCCAGTGGTGGGCAACTGTGAAGGCTAGAGAGCTGCATTAGACCCATTCAGGAGTCCTGGGAAGGGGCTGTATCCTCTGTTGTGTGCTTTCAAGTTGTTTCCAACTTATGGCAACCTTAAAGCAATGCTATTATGGTAGGGTTTTGGCGGGGGGCAAGATTTGTTTAGAGGGGTGTTCCCTTTGCCTTCCTCTGAGACTTAGAGAATGTAGCTTGTCCAAGGTCACCCACTGCCTTTCCATGGCTGAGCAGGGATTTGCCTCCTGGTCTACTGACTCCTAGGTCCAGCACCCCAACCAATATATCATGCTTGCTCTCTTTTGTGAGGCAAAAGTCACTTCCAGTTAAAAAAAAAAAAAGATTCTCCTGGGCATAATGCACACATCCCCCAGATTTGCTAAATCTGCTAAAATTTTGCAAAATAAGTAAATGGTCCCTGTGTGGTCTAACAACCTACTTTGTACAATATAATATGGTGAAAAGAATGCTTCAGAAAGGTGCATTCTGAACTGTTTCTCTATAATCCAAAATGTGTTTGGGCTGGTTGTGGTTACAGTTGCGGTTACTCAGTGGAGAAACAAACACTTTGCATATAACAGGCATTACTACCCATCTTTCAAAAGAGCACAAGTGTTTGCCACTTGGTAGAACACTGCAAACATACTATAGAGACAGGTAATGTAATTTGTTCTGGGACTGAGGCCAGCAGAATAGTAATTGACCAAAATAGCCTCTGTTATATCTGACTATATTCTGCTGCTGAAGAGGTTTTTAAATGTCAAACTCCTAACATCATAAAGAATAGTATACATTAGATGGTATATATTTGTGCTGGGACAACCCATGTCAATGTTCTCTGCAATAGGTGTTCTGGCTTTCAAAATTAATGCCTGGTACAGAGGCCACAATGACTTTCCATGTTAAAAATGCTTGGTGTAACCAAAATAATAACCCAATGATTATTGATCACCAAAGACAGCACATGCAAATATGGTAAAGGCATCTCTTTTAGAGCCAGGTTGTAGCTACATACACCAAGGCTATGGAACAGTTTGTCCTCTCTATATTTTAGAATACAGTTTCCACTGTCCCTGCCGGATGGAGCTGATGGGAGTTGTAAGGGAAAATATCTGGAGTGCCAAATGTTTTTTGTTCCTTACCGACAATAGCAGACCATTCATTGCAGCATGACTGAAATGGAATCCAGAAGGAAGTTAGGTTAGCTGCTTGGTTAACAGATGCATTTAAAGGATCATTCAATGATTTATAATGATTTATAAAGCCATGGATGAGAAACCTGCTCCTTCCTCTAACTGCTGCTGGTGAGAGACCTATCACAAAAGTTGTAGTGATGGTGGGAAGGAATTAAATATTCTGGTATGCCCTCCGATTTGGCTGGGACAGTCCTGATTAATCCTCTGTCACCTCACTTTTTCAGCTGTTTCAAAATGTCCCAGTTTTTTTTCCCTTCCACCTACTTTCCCCCTTCCTTCCCTACTTCAATTTTTGAAAACTAAGTTCAAAGTGCAAAAATAGTTTCCACTCAATTAACTGAGCAGAGGGAGAGGAGAGGGCAGAATCTTGCCCTTCTTATTAGGCTCAGGCAAAAGCAAACCACTGCAGCTTGTGTGTTCTTCCACCTTAATAACTTTTGCTGTAACCACACTCTGACATTGCATATATCCCAGTTTTCAAATGTGAAATGCTGGCAGGTATGTTTTGGTAGAGGACATGCCCGGGTGGCACCATAAACAGGAACGTTCCTGTTACAAGCTGGTGATACACTGCAACATTTTGTTGCAGACCTCACTTGTCTATTGGAGCAGTGATTGAGCTCGACAAAATGACTGCTGTGCTTTGGACCTAGAAGCTCTCCTGTTGAATGGCCGTTCTGGAGTTGTAGCCCCCCTCTGAGCAAGGTTGCTGAGCTTCACGGAATTGACGGCTAATTAACCCCATTCAGTACAATGGGACTGACTCCCAGGTAAGCGTGCGTAGGGTTACGATCTTAATTGAGCGGGCGCCGCCCTACTGTCTGCTGCAAACAGATACCTGGCCGAGAGAAGCCGATTCTGTTCGGAAGGTATCAAAAGATAACTTCTGGCATCATCGAGATGCTCCAGGAGGGACTCGGGAGTCGCCCGGAACCGGTCCTCCAAGAGGCAGGGTGGCAGAGGCGAGTCACGCCCAAAGAAGAAGAAAATCGGATTAATTCAAGAGGACCAGCGAGAGGCAGAGACCCAAGCGGGCTTTTTTCGGCTTAGCTTGGCAGCTGCTTCCTGGTTCCGGTTTGCCGCGGCAACAAACAGCCGTTGCTGCAGGAATTGCAAAAGGGAGAGAAACCCAAGAAGAGCGAGGATCGCAGCTGCCTGCAGGTAGGGGGAATAAAGGCACAGCTCCCAGCCCCCCAGCCCTCTCTCCCCACGGGTGGGGGCGGGCGTACCCCCTTTTGCTCTGTGGATTTGGGGAGGGCATCTCTGCGCCTCGCCCTAGAAAGAGAAGAAAGGAAGGGTTGTTTTGGACTTTCCCCCACCGGCTTGACAGATGGAGAATGGAAAGAGGAGCTGTCATATTCTATTTTTAATAGGGCAAATGTGTCGACCTGTCAGAGAGAGATGAGAGATCTCGATCAATGAAAGGAAAAGAATGTGTGTGGGGGGGAATTGAAAGGGTGAGAGGGAAGAATTTCCCAATTTGCGGAAATAGTCTGTGCTAAAGAAAGCCATAAATGCATCTCCCCCCGCTCACTGCCTAGAAAAGAAACTGAAGGGGAATCTAAAGAAAAATCAAGAGGCTTCTTCTTCTTCTTTTTTTACCTGAGCAGAAATAGATTGATGGAAATATGGCCCATAGAATGCAATTGATCTGGGGGTTGTGAGATAGAATGCTATATTTGGGAGGCATCTTGTCCATGGTAGATGGGGATCTTGGTTTTAGGAGACTGTAGGCCCACGGGGAAAGTTTGCACCCATTCCAAAATATATAGGGGATGTATAGGGAAAGAAGATTGATTTTTGACTTCTGGGAAAGATAAGTAAAATGAGTTGGCAGTGAATGTTGAACGAATAGACACTGCATCAGTGAAGCAAAGTCTGCGGAGTTTTGATCCGTAGTCAAGGGAAGGAAAGGGTCATGGGAAGGATTTTGCCACACTGTGAAATGGGAGAGCTTGAACTTTTGACTTGGAGGTGGCTTGGCAGGAGGACTGTTGTCCTGTTGCACAGAAAAGGAATCTGCGTTATGGGTGAGTGTTGAGTGAAGAGTTGGTTGGGTTCTGTTCCAGAGCGTGCACAGAAAAGTGATTTGTCCTTTGCTAAGGGATTTTTTTTAAAAAAAGCAGCAGGAGGAGGAAGGGTCAAGGATGGCTTCTTGAAGGAAAATTGACTGCTTGGTGAAAGGATTTGACAGGTTGCAGAGGACAGACTTTAAATTCAAAAAGGTCAGGGTTCAGTGTATGGTTTGTCTAGGTACTGGAGGTGGAAAGACTCTGTATGAAGCACCTTTCTTTATGTTCTTATGGACAAGGAAGGAACATTCTCCAGACAGAAAAGAATTCCCAGCAATCCACTCTTTGAAATGAAATTTCTCAGGGATCACCAAAGGTGTGGTTTGCAAATTCTCATTCATTAGCTGAAGAGTGCCACATGCTTGTGTTCATTCACACATGAAATGCATCCTTCATGTGCAGCCATGGAGTTTAGGCAAACCGAGTGGTATCCATGCTTCTGTGAACCTGCTTTGGATGACCTGAAACTGAATGCACAAGCCATATCTGCAGGAAAGGATTACAGTCAGCCCTCCACATTTGTGGGTTTTGCTTTTGCGGATTTGATTATTCACAGATTATCTGCTGTTACCTCTGCTGCCTCCCTGTGCCGTTTTTAATAGGGACTGCAAGCCTCATGAGACTGAGAAACTGCCAACAAGGCTTGTAAGTCTCTCTTAAAAATGGTGTGGGGCAGCGTTGGAGGTGACAGTAAGCCCCACTAGCCACTCAGTTCTGCCTTGTGAAGGAACCCTGATGCCTCAGAGGAATCCACGGTGGGTTGAATATAGTGATCATACTTTTTTTGTGTTAAATATGGTTTGGGAGGGCTTAAAGTTATTCACGTTTTTTTCTCTTTCACGGAGGTCCAGTGCTCCTAACTCTCACAAATGTGAAGGGATAACAGTACATTTCAGTTGTTGTTGGACAATGTAAAAATTCTGTCTGTGAATTTCTGTGAAGGCCTGATCTCACAACAGTCATCACTTGATGTTCCAGTTATGAAGTGATGAATGTGCACGTGGGAATCTAGTCTTACTTCAGTCTGTGGCCCCGAGGCAGAAAATTTGTGCCTGCAATGTTTGTGGGAAGAATGCTTTCCCAATTTTGGAAAGAGATTCCTACCATCCCTTGCTTTACTGATAATTCCATTTAGGAATTCTTCCTATCAAGTGGCAAACATATTAGTCTATCCTCCCTCTTAACAGCAGAATTTTTGTTCAGGGTTCTAACGAAGCAGGGCCTTCCAGTATAACTCTAACCCAGTTTTCCTCCCCCTCCTTTCCAACTATTACTCTACATTTTGTGGCTATAAAGCATTCCAAGTTCTCATTGGAATTCTTTTTGTCTTCTTAGCTGTCCCCCCCCCCCTTGGAGGTACTTCTGCAGAAGGAAGCAATAACAAAGCACTTCGGAATACTCCCTGCCTAAGAAAACCCAATAATAGAGTTGCTATAAATTGACCTCTGACATGAAGCCACACATATTATTGCATTATTACTTCTACTCTGAAGTTGGGATCCTTTTAGCAGGATGATATCTTCCCCTTATTTCTTGGTAGTCCTATTTTGGTTACAGTCTTGAAGGGGCTGACTGGCTGACTGTACTATCTGAGATTATGTTTAATCTTAATTTCAAAATTCATAACATGATAATACTTTTGTTATGCCAGGCCAAAAGGGCAAATTTTCAAGGTCTTCAGATATTTTCATCAGATGTTACAAAACGCAAACAGGAAGAATGAAAGGGGGAAGAAGTGTGGATCTTAATTGGTTTCTTTGCAGTTTAAACTCATTTCTTCTAACCCCATTGTTCCTGTTGTCTTCAGAAATATTTGCAAACATCCTGTGTTAGTTCCATTTATATCTACACCATCATGCTCTCTCTTCAATAAATTATTCTCTAGCTAAGCAGGTCTAGTTCCTTTAGCCTGCCTTTTCCCAGTTTGCCATTCAGATCCGGTTCTCTTGCTTGTAGCTCTCTTTTGAACCTTTTCCAACACTGTCAAATATCTTTCCAGAGCAGTAGTACTTGGGACTGAATGTGCTATTATTCTAAATGGAGTCCTGCCAGTTACGAAGTGCAGCAATTCTATTAACTTCTCAAGACTTGAAAATTATGCTTTTGTTGGGGCCGGAAACCTCAGCACTGATGGATTCTGTTTACTGTTCCAGAGGCAATATGGGATATGTTTGGAATAAAATGGGATGTTTCTCCCTATGGACTTATCAGATGCTCTGAAAAAAAAACTATCAGTCTTCTGTTATTACATCACTGTCTCTGCCACTGATTTACTTTAGAACTTGAGAAGTGTCACTTATTTAGTTATTGCAAATGTTGATGGGCATTTTAACTAAACAGTGTTCTGAATCCATATTTTATAAATGTAGAACATTACCTGAAAAATCATAATTCCAGCTGTCTTCCATGCAAGGTTTAGGCTTATTTCACTTTGTAATTTTCCAACTATTTCAGTGCCTCTCTTCATCTCATTTTGGTGCCAACCTGTTTTCTGAAGCTCTGGAATGTTGTCTTTAATGGGCTGTCTAAATACCTAAAAGGATTCTCGTGACTGTTACACTTGCTCTGTTGTGTAGAACAGGACCTGTTACTGGAGGATAAATCAGTCAGTGGTTATTAGCCATACAAGCTACAAATGGAACCTACATAGTTAAGGGCAGGCTACCAGTGATTCCATGGGCAGAGGGCACATAACACGATATGACAAGCTCTGTCGTGTGTGTTTGTGTGTGTTTTTAGAGCCTGTTACCTGTCTTTAGCAGTTTGATGCCTACACAGCCATTAGCCATCATAACTGGGAGTGATGATAGTTATAGTCCAACAAATCTGAGGGCACCAGGTGAGGAAACGCTAGACTAAATGGGCCCACCAGTGGGGTGCTGCAGTTGGAGAATCAAACTAATAAATCAAACTAATATTATACAGATATATGCTCAATATTCACTTGGCCATAAAGCTCCCTATATGACTATGGGCCAGACACTGTCTGTGGTCTAACCTGCCTCACAGGATTCTTGTGAGGGTAAAGTGAATGAAGAAAAACCCAGCGTACTGTCTTTAGTTTCTTGGAGGAAAGATGGAATATAAGTTAGTAAGCAATGGAAATAAAAAAAAACCTTTGAGCTGATCTTTCAAGTCAGTTCTTAAGTTCTGTTTTAGAAACATGTCACTTTGTAGTATCTGTGGCACAACTGTACACACGGCGCTCTTTTTTTTCTTTTAATGAAAAGCTGCTGTTTAATAAGCCGAAACCTATTTTTAACACCCGAGGCAGGTGACTGGCTCTACTGGAACTGACAGATGGTAGGCAGCTTGGAAATCTTTGAAAGAAGCTGTCCTCTGAATAGGGCTTTCCCACTGCAGGTACTTCATTCTCCTTCCCTACTATCTTGTTAATATTCAGAATCCAAAAACACCCGAGTGTAAGCAGACATTCACATTTAGAAAGCCTCTGGTGAACTAAGTAATCATTTTCTCTGTTTCCAGCTCAGAAATGAATGCTGTGGCTTACACTGCCGAAGCATTACCAGGGTGTAAAAAAAGGAGGCTTGGGGAAACCCCAAAGGTGGCAGAAGTACAAGTGGAGTGGAGAAGTCTTAAGGTTAGGGGAAATTCCTCCCCCCACACACACACACATAAGAAAAAGAACCTAATGAGAACTGAGCATACTTGATGGTGACAGAACACTGAAAAACGGATGAGGGACAAGGTTTGGGGGGGGGGAATACTGTGGTTTTCCTGAATAGCAATTCCACCCTGCAAGTTTTGTTGCAAGCTTAACAACAACTGCAATCAAAAATTTGTTTGTACATATGTATATGAAAGAAAAGTTAAGGGAGCAGTCCAGTAGGAAGTTCTGTTGTGCATGTCCCTCTGTAACGAGTGGTGATTGCAGAAAAGGAGATACTGCTGCGCTCTTTTGCAGTCCCTATTTATTTCTCAGCAGGGGTGAGGCAAGCAAGGGGCTGCATCTCATACCCTCCAGTATTTCAGAGATGAAAGTTGGGACATGTGTGGGCAAGCAAAATAGCAAAAGTTAGCACTTTGACATAACCATAGGTCAGTATTTTGATAGGTAACTAAATAACCCTCACCTCAAAAAAGATTACATTAGCCATTCTCTATAAATATCCATTGCCCAACCCACGGTGTTTTTAATCCTTTGGTTCATTCCTGTAACCAAGCAAAGAGCATTCATCTTTCTTAAGTGCAAAGTTTGTAAGCTGTAGTGATGTTAGTTTTACATGTGGGATGAGTGAAAACAAGTGTGAATGATCAGCAAACCAGAATTGTGAAGCTGCTTATGGGAGGGACCACTTAAGAGTTGGAAGTATCAGTTAGTAATTCTGAGAGTAAGCAAAGGGTCATAATTCCATATCCTCCAACATTTCATAGATGAAAACGAGTGGCTGAGCAACATCAGAGTGTGGTCAAGATGGCAAAAATTATGAAAGAGGAAGAACAGATAGGAGAGGAGAGAGGCTGCAGCGGTTTAGTTTTGCCTGAGTCTACTGGGAAGGGCAAGACTCCCTGCTCCTCTCATCTCCCCTGAGTTAACTTGGTGCAGGCTACCTTTACTTTTGAACTCAGGGTCTTTCTGCACTACACTGTTATAGTGCTATTATTCCACTTTCAACATCCTATAGAATCCTAGGGTTTGCAGTTTAGGGAGGGGCCTTTAGATTTCTCAGCCAGAGAGCTCTGTAAACTACAAACCACAGAATTCCACAGGATGTTGGAAGTGGAATAAGAGCACTATAAGAGTGTAGTGTGGAAAGGCCCTCAGTGTGCATTAACTGGAGTGTATGGAAGATGAAGGAGGACAGAGGGAGGAAAAGAGAGAAACTGGGACATTTTAAAAGCAGTTGAAAAAAGTGGGATGACAGAGGATAATGGAAACTGTTCCTGCCACATCAGGCAGGTTAGTGAGTATATGTTACTGGCAGAACATATGCTTTGCATGTAGAAGATCCAAGCTTCAGTCCATGGTGTCTAGGAAATAATGCTGGCTGAAACTGCACAGCAGCTGCCGGTCCGTGTTGACAGTTCTGATCTTGGTGGATCAAGTGGTTTCATTTAGTAAAAGGCAACTTCCCACCATTCTGTGAGAACTTGCTGCTGAATCAAGGGCAAGGAACCCTTGGGCTTCCAGATATTTTGGCTTTAAAAAGCAGCAGCCCAGCGTAGCAGTGTCAGGGGATTGTCAGAGTTGTTGTCCAAAAGAGGACCTAAGTTCTGCCCTTGAGAGAGAAGCAAAAAGCTTCATGGTTTTTTTAAAAAATCCTTTTCTCATCCACCCCACCCAAACTCTCCTCTTGCTTTCCCATTCATTTTCTCTTATAATTACATTTCCTTACCTTTCCCATTTCTTTAGTTTACAAATTCCCACATGGACCCTTAATCCTACTGGAATTACTTACTGTTGGTTAAGTGCTTTGAACCTAGTGACCTGAACATTGTAATTCCCCAACCCTGCAGAGCTGACACAAAGCAAGAAACAGTTTTGAACAACAACAACAACAAAATCTACAAGAACTAAATTTCATAAAGAACCAGCTGGAAATGTAAATCTGTTGGCCCTTTAGCAGTGTGTTTAATTTGATTAATAAATAACAGAGGAAATACCTTAAATCAGTAACCTCAATTTAAAAAATAAATTTAAATTGCCCCTTTTTATTAGAAAAATTTCAACTTACTGATATTTTAGGTAGTTCCTATCACTGGGCTGAAGTTGCAAAGAAAGATACTGTATCCAGTATGGTCCAACCTGTGGCCAGACCCCCACTATCAGTTCAAATTTACACCAGTTCACACCTGATACAAGGAATTTCCTTCCTTTTGACTTCAATGAGATGGAAGGGGACTGAAAAATAGACACTCATTCATCAATGAACAACATAGACTGTTTTGACTAAACCTTGGACAGGTTACTTTTTTAGACAACAACTCCCAAGAATTCCCCCAATTGACCTTGTTGGCTGGGGCAGTTCTAGAAGTTGTAATTTGAAATACTGACTGTTTTCAAGTTCTGGTTTTAGCTTAGCACTCAATTGCAACGCATCAGCACTAAGTATATAAGTCACATGTAAGAAAAATACAACTCCATGTGGCACATATTTGGGGCTTACAGGTGGGAATTCTGTTGATAGGAAACAGGAAGAAAGGACATTTTGCCATAAGCTCCTTAAGTCCCAATTTTGGGAAAAGCAGGGTGGAAGGTGGGAACCCAACTACTACCACTACCACTACTACTACTAATAATAATTATAGAAAGTGTGGGACTGTTTCACACTATCCAGTGATAGCACTATGATTCCATCTTACTGCCATGGCAATATCCTATAGAATCCTGTGATTTGCAGTTTAGATTGGCCTCCTCAGATTATAAAGCCCAGGATTCCATAGGCTGCAGCTACGGCAATTAAACTGGAATAATAATGCTGTAGTTGGGTAGTGTGAAAGGGTCTCAGGTCTCAGAATAAACAAGGTAGGAAGCAGTCTTCTCAAGTGGGGAGGACCTTCCAGCCTATGAGATCTTTCTGACCGGAGAGGAGTATGCATGGCTTCCTCTTCCAGCTGAGCCTTGTTTAAGCCTCACAATATTCCTAGGCTAGGGTGTGTGGCAGCATTTGTCAATTGATTGATTGATCGATTGATTATTCTTTAGTTCTTCCCCCTTGGTTCCGACTCACACTTTCATCCTGCTGTACATGGCCCAGCTTTAAGACTATGTGAAAGAGAAGAGGAAATGTCTCTTCTGAGGTGATCGAGGCATCTATGAGCTGAAAATAACAGGTGTCTCACTTGTAAAGATTTTAGAGCTGGCCTTGTGTGATGATTTTAAGCTAATGCACATGGGTTTGTGTACAAAAAGGTAAATGTAAAGCTTGTTTCAAATGATAATGGCAATAATTATAAGTGTGCTATTGGTTTTTAGATACTTTTTTTTTAAAAAAAGGCTAAATCTGTTTTTGACTATTAAAATTTACAAAAGTTAAAATATAAATACAAAAGTATACTTTGCTCCAGGAATAATAAACTGTAGGGATAATGAACTGGCACAGTGGCTGTATTTAAAAATTCCCCAGTCACATTGTATTGAATGCCCAGGAGTACCTGGCATGGGAAATACAAAAATGTTGGGGCCAGGTGGGCCTCTCTAGAGGCAGCATTCCATGGTTTGTGGGAGCGTCTAGCAATGACTAAACAGGAACTTTTGGGCTACAACTCCTCAAATCCTCTGGCCAGTTATTGTGGGCCAGGGGATTATGGGAATTGTAGTCCAAAAATGGTTTGTTCCAGTTCTCAGCCACAGCCAACATGGCCAATGGCCAGTAAGCCTGGAGGTGATAAAAGTTGGAGCCCAACATATTTAGAGATCATCAGAATGTGGAAGACTGTAGAAAGACCGACTGATATGGAGAATGAGGAGACTGTGGAATAAGAACCTATCTCCTTGGGAAAAATCATTTTTCATGTATGTCAGGAAATGTGAGGGCATCAGTACCCTAAAGGCATCAGATCCTGTCTGATCTTAGAAGCTAAGCAGGGCCAGCCCTGGTTAGTATTCAGATGAGAGACAGCCACCAATATCACATGCTGTAGGCTATATTTCAGAAGAAGGAACTGGCAAACCATCTCTGAGTTTTCCTTGCCTAAGAAAACCCCATGAAAAATTCATGGGACCACCATAAGGTGACAAGTGACTTGAAGGCCTGCACACACAGGAAATGCTGCACTTGTATCTATGTTATGCTGATTATGAAATTGGACATTTCACTGGGACAGAATTTATATGGAATTTGTTTTCTGTGAGGGTCAGCTGAGCACCTACATCCTCCATTGCATGCTTTGATTTTCTTTCATAATCCAAAAAAAATCACATTCTATACACAGTGACACTGACTCTTATTTTTTCTTATGTAAACCCAATTACGCAAATCAGTCCAATATGTTTGCAAACAAGCTTCATTTGCATCAACTTTGCTTGGTGCGTCTGTTCAGATCCAGATTGTTGCTGACTTTTGGGGTGTGGGTGTGCTAAATTTGGAGATTTGGGATGGCAGAAGAAGAACGCAAAATGGATGAGTAATGACAGTGTGTATTACATTTAGCTATGAGGGAAGGGAGTGTTGCCATGAAAGGAGAGCAAAAATCTCTCTCCCATAACATCAGATCTCTTTGGAATTCATCCGAACCCAGGAAACACAATCTGGGTGCAAATGTGGATCTTGATGCACAGATCTGTCGTACAAATGGCATGTGCAACCAGCAACTGAGGCAACACACTTAACCTTATAGAGTAGTGGTTCTTAACTTGGGTCTGGGAACCCCAAGGGATCTGCAGAGCCGTCACAGTGGGTTCATGAAGCCCTGCTGCTGGACACCAACAGGGATGTAGCAACTGGGGGAGGGAGTTGTGGTTGCTGAAACTGCTCCTTTGTTTGCAAATGAGGGAGGAGTTTGAGCGTGCACACACATACCCCCACTACCATGTTCCTGACAAAAGGGACGCAGTGGCAGGCATGTGTGCATCATGACTCTGGAGACCAGAGTTTGAATCCCCACTTGCCCGTGGAACCCACTCAGTTACCTCAGGCAAGTCACATTCTCTCAGCCTCAGAGAAAAACAAAGGCAAAAAGTCTTGCCAGGAAAAACTCTCATGATAGGTTTGCCTTAGGGTTGCCATAAGTCAGGTTTCAAAGGGGAAAGACATGATACTGGAAAGAACCTCCCCCTGTTAGCAGCACTTTGTTGTTGTGTGCCTTCAAGTCATGTCACTTCTGACTTAAAGCAACCTTAGAGAGAACCTATCACAGTTTTTCTTTCTTGCAAGATTTGTTCAGAGGGGGTTTGCCTTTGCCTTCGCCTGAGGCTGAGAAAATGTGACTTGCCCAAGGCCACTTAGTGTCTGAGTGAGGATTTGAATCTTAGTCTACAGAAGCCTTTAATAAATAAATATTTGACAATTTAAATAAATATTTGAAAATTTAAATCTAAAGTTAAATAGTTAAATCTTGAGTTAAGTCTTGGGGGTCCCCAGCAAAAAAGTTATGTTTGCAGGAGGTTCCCAGTAAAGAAATGGTTAAAAACTACTGTTACAGATGGTTGTTGTTGTGTGCCTTCAAGTCGTTTCCAATTTATGGCAACCCTAAGATGAACCTGTCACAGGGTTTTCTGGGGCTGAGAGTGTGTGATGCATCCAAGGTCAACCAGTGGGTATCCAAGGCTGAGCCGGGAATTTAACTCTCTCCCCCAGGGTCATAGTCTAATGCTGACTCTCAGCCTTATTGATTATGTCTTATTTGTTCAGTTTGGTCAGTGGAGGCACAAAAGAATCAGATCTTGGAGAAGATCTCGTTTGGATGACAACTCCCAGAATCCTCTAGTCACTGCTGGCTGGGGAATCCTATGAGTTGTCATCCAGAAAAGTAATGTTTCCAAAATCTGCAAAGAATGTATATTGGGCATCAGCGCTTTGTCAATTACCTTTTTTCTCTTTTTCAAAACTATGTGTTCCTCTAATTTGATAACAAGTGTTTGGAAAATGTAGCCTTTATTGTTATTCATTGTGTGTGCATGTGCCATCAAGTGGCCTGTTGACTTACAGTGACCCCATTAATTTCATAGGGTTTTGTTAGGCAAGGAATACCCAGAGGTGATTTTGCCAGTTCTTTCTCTGAAGATTCCCTACTGGGTCTGGTATACCTTGGCAGTTCCCCATCCCAAGCTCTAACCAGACCCAACCCTCCTTAGCTTCTAACATCAGATGTGATCTGATGCCTTCAGAGTAATTAGGCTGCATGTTATTCATTGTAGTGTGGAAAAATACGGTGTGATATTTCTTGTTACTTTTCTATTTCTTTACAACCTTTCTGATTCATAAGAAGATGGCATAAAACTTGAAAAATTCCCGTCAAAATGTCTCTGAGGTGCTTATCACACTAATTAGTTGTTTCATGTCATTCTACTTGAAAACTGATTCTGCCATACTTTGAAGTGTAGTGAAATGGCAGCGCACTCTTTCACACCATCAATGCATTTGTGCCTCAGTGGCATCAGTTTCTCTGTTTGCTTTCTCATACTTGAAATATAGTCAATACTATTAACAGTACCCTGTTTGCTTTGCCTCCTGCTCCATGTTTGGTGTTTTGTTAAAAAAAAAAACAATAGTCAAGAAGACATAATTGCACAATTACACAAGTACATAATGATGGAAATGCTTCCATTCTCTGCCCAGATTGAGAAGATGAACACACACCGTGCTACTTCCACCATTTTTTAAAATGCTTTTTACTCTGAATCAACACTTTCCTAGTTCTACTTTTGTATATTGCTCTTTAAACATTTGTGTCTTTTTACTAATTTTTTACTGAACCTCATGCTTTCTTCTGGGCATTAATCTTAATAGGATTACTTTGGAACTGCAGTATTGCTCTACTCCCCTTATTAAAAATGCACATAATTTAAAATAATACAAACAAACAAGTCAAAGAATGGAGAACAAATGTACAGCAGCTCTCTTGGGAATCCCAATGTCCTTTCAGCCCAATCACTGGCATTATTCAGAGGTTTCCCTGCTGGAAATTCTCAGGGAAGCCCTTGGGAATGAGCAATGAAACCACTTCCACACTGTGCCCATTATGCTCTCAATATTGCAACAAAGAAGAATGAAACATTCATGCCCCAAATGGCTGGTAAACCACAGCAAGACAGGGGATTATTAATAGAGTATTTCCAGTGGGAAAAGAATCAATTTCCAGACAACCTAGTGATAGTACAGCATGGTATAAGCAGTGGGAGAGCCAAAACATATGATAAGCTCCAGGCAAAGACAATGCCAGGCAGTTGTGATATAATAGTGGCATGTAATTAGCTCCTATGTGTCTTTGGATATTTTTGAAAGTAATCAGAAACTGTTACTTATTACACCAGTAAAGTAATTTTACTCTAACTTGTTACTTTGCTTTTAAATATAACTTCACTACACTCTTGTTGCACGGAAGGGTAACTAGGACTGCTAATTGCATTGCATGTAACTTGTTCCTTCCAAATGTTGACTTTTGATGCTTTTAAGATTCTTTGGATCACAGCTGTTTTCTATACATTTCAAAATGATTACTGACAATGTAGGGGGCCAGGAACCTGAAATTTTAAAAAGCAACACGAACGAAAAGCAACACGAACAAATTCTTAGGATTCTTGCTCCTGCCCTTAGAAAGGTTATCGGGACTTAGGTTCCTGATTTCTGAATAATGGCAAAAAGTATTTTTCCTCTCTGTTTAAAAATTATGGTGTCCTGCTCATAGTGTCCATCAGCATGAACACTGATGGTTGTGGACACACTCATTTTATGGTCAGATAGATGACTTTGTGTACCTAGATTTTTTTTTTTTTTTGAATGTGGCTGTGATCAGTACATGGAAAGTAAGAATTCAGCCTTGGCATAATCAAATCATGAACAAAAGTGACCAGAAGGGGGAAAAACTGATCAAGAGACCTCAGAGGGATCCATTAACTGAGCACAATTTTTTTAAAAATGGTTTTCTTTCCTTTGATTTTGAATTTTTCCTCCCATTGTTAACTTTATGGTAAAAATTCAGACTTTTTAAGTGTTTACTGTGTTGTTCCATTCCAGGCTAGTCTATGGCCCTTTTCACACGCAGTTTTTTGTGTGCAAGGGCCCCTTGAGCTTCGGTCCATACGATGCACTCCCACTCATGTGACGCTCAGGAGCCTAAAGCGGGGTGCGCGCACATTTTTTTATTTTCGGCTCTAAGCCTGTGTGCGGTGCATTGAACAAACCAGCTGAGTCATGCTTCCTTCCCCCAGCACAGCCTACAGCTCCCAGACTGTGCTGAGGAAGGAAGGGAGGGCGCTAGCGCGACGGTCGCGCTACCAGGAAGTGAACCGCAGGATGAAGGAGCGGGGAAGCGGCAGCTTTCCGGCTGAGGCTTTTCATGCGAGATGCCCCCCCCCAGCCGCGCAAATGGGTAACGTGCGAAAAGGGCCTACGTGTAAAGCAGTGATGTAAACTTGGGTCAATTGACTTGGACTCAAGTCAATTCAGTGACTCGACTTGGACTCCACTTGGCAATAAATGACACACTGGCTCGATTGCACTCATGACTTGTATACTTTTAGTGACTGACTTGCTACTGTTGGTTCAGCAGCATAACATATTCATCCAGAAACCTTACAACTTTGAACAATGCTCTCACCTCCTTTTGCCTACTGGTCATGTGATGATCTGTCTCAAGGCCAAAGCTTGGGCCATTTCATGGATGAGAACAGCCAATGTGTTGGGCAACAGGCTTGAGGTGGGGTTGAGGTCTGCTTGGCAATCTGCCCCCACTACATATTGGAAGAGCCTTCTGAAACTTTTCATAGCCTCAGAAGGCAAGACTGAATCCCAGAGCGCAGGGAAAGATCCTTCCTTCTAAGCTTTTGAAGCTTCAGTAGTAGGAAGTATGAAGGATCCTATTCCCCACTTCAGATAGAATGGTTTTCCATTGGCCATAGTTTAGATTATAGTGAAACCCTAACTTGTGATTTATCTTAATCGTAGTGTCATAAACCAGTTAAAGCTAATCACAGTTTGTCTGGACATAACACAACTGAAGTTAGTAAGAGAAGTTTCTTATGCATGTACCTCAAAACAAGAGTAAAGATTTGAGCTTATTGAAACAGATTTGAGCTTATTCTTCTAATAATATACCAGAGTTTATTAGCCATGTTGGATAGGAAATTATGGTAGCTGTAGTTCAAAACCAAAAAACCTTTCATGACCCTTGAGGGTTTTTTTTTTCCTGAATGCCACTGATGATTTGCTTCCTAGCTTCCTTCCCTTCATTCAGGCAAACTGCCTGAATGAGAAATCTAAATCTATATACTGTATATATTCTTACCGCCTTTCACCCATGTTCCTGCTTCGGGTTTCAACGTGAAACACAGAAGGGAACAAGAGACTCAAGGCTTTAATCCTGTGCATGTTCACTCCCGTTGAGTTCAGCCGGTCTTTCATCTGGGTAAACTCACATAGGAACAGGTTGCAAATTGAGAACCTGTTTGCTAAGGGAGGATAGATGCAAAACGGGCGTGGCTGAGCAGTTTATACAAAGCAGCAGCAGGAAATAAAGAGTTGGCAAGGGAAACAGGTGAACTTCATAAAAGGGCAAGGTACAAAGATAGTTTCATGGAAGCAAGCCACGCAGGTAATCCATCTATTGTAGGGGTGGGTAAATCTGTCATTGAGATGGCATTGTGACCTATTCTTCTCATTTTCTTTTTGATCGTTTTTCTCTCTCTCCCCTCCCCAGTCTTTCTTCTGTCTTTTTCGGGAAAAGCCCGCATCCTGATCTAGAGGCTTTGTTTGCTTAATTCCGCAATCAGGGAAAAGGGGTCCAAAGCATACAGCCAGATCAAATGTTGCGAATGAGGGGAAATCTGCATTGTGTACTTGCTTGACAGTATCTTGTCATGTTTGCATAATTAGAGCAGTTCTTTGGGCTCAGATGAGGATGGAGGAGACAAATTGAATCTGGAAATAAGACTGGAAGGGGGAAAGCCTGTCAGATGTCTGGGCCTGTGAACATGAGAGCCATCATTAAACATTTTTGGCATCAGACTGAAGAGGGAACAAATCTCCTCAAAATCATCAAATTGTTAACAAATTGCTGGGGAGCCAAAAGATGAAATTCCTGATCAAGTGAGAACAGCTGTTACTCCAGATGCGATTGGACTGCAATTCCCATCATCTCTCATGCTGGCTAGGGATGATGGGGAGTTGCAGATCTGCAACATCTGGACGGTCACATGTTTGTCACATCTGTTGTAAAGTTTCCACATCTCTAGTGGTTCAAACTCTTTAAGATATTGCTCCTTTCTTTTAATGATCTTGAGAAGATGACGGAGAATGCATTTCAGTGCATGCTTTCTTTAGCGTAAGTCTATATCTCAGTGTGGCTTATTTCTAAATCAGGAGTGATCAACTGTGGAACACTGGGAGGTCTCATTAGTTCTTCAGAAGACCTCAGAGGGCTAAATCTGCTCCTGCAAAACAAACAAGCAAAACTATTATTTTGCCCCCGAACACCCTTTACAGGACATAGGGGCATGTTTTCAGGTCTTTCTGGGCCCCTAGCGAGCATGTTGGGACATTTTGAGGCACTTTTTTAAAAAAAATCACAAAATTTTGTTTTGATCCTTGGGAAGTCCAGGGAGCCTCTGGAGAGGCTCCAAGCATGTGAAAATATCCTGTTCATCCCCTAGAGATCATTTCTAGGCATTTTGAAGTAAAAACTGCCCTGCAGGGACAACATATGGCCCATGGACCACACTTTGCCCACTCTTGTTCTATATAAACATGCATAGGATTGATCTTAGCAAATTCTGAAACCCAGTCAGATCTGGAATCCAGACTTAGCAATATTCAGTCCCTGCATTATTTTTTCCCTCAATAGTTTTGAGGAAGGAGGTTTTTGGGTTCTTTTGCTGTCTGGATTCTGATTGTTTTGTTGCTGTTGCCGAATTTGGAATAATTGTTGAGAGTGATGCAGTGTTGTGGGGACAGCCGAGGTGAGCTGCATTAAGAGTCAAGGAATGATGTTAATGGAAGAAGGCTGAAAGCTTAGCTAAGTAATAAGATGCTCACCTTTTGAGGTGACAGTTGTGACAGAGAAGCATGGACAGAGAAGGATGGACCAGACTGAAGAGGGCTGCCACCCCTAAAAACTGGAGTTTCATCTAACCCAGAAATGGGAGCCAGTTTTCACACCTGTGACAGGCCATCAGGTTGCACGTTTGGCCAAAAATTGGGACCTGTCTGAACTTAATGCATATCTTCAGTTGGTTTTTAGTGGATTTTCCCCTCTGCTATTTTATATAACTTTGGGGGTAGAATGTGTGTTACTGCATAACATTGCTGCAGCTGACATTTTTGGCCATTTCAGGAACAATTTTACACCTGAAAAAAATGTGGAGTTCTGGGGGCTTGGGGAGATTTAGAGATTGCAAAAAGGGATTGGGGGCTGAAGTTTCCCCACCTCTCAGGTAGCCTTTGCCACACTTTTTACCTCTTAAACCTTTGGCAGAAATCTTATGTATAATAATGGCTTTTTACTTTTTTCTGCAGTGAAGAGCTGGAAATAGGCCTTTTTAAAAAAGGGGCAGGAGAAGAATGCTAAGATTGCCAGGAGTGGTCCTGCCATTAAGCAGAGTAAGCTGGCTGCCTAAATCAGCAGATTTGGAATGCCATGGAAGAACAGCCAGTGATTACTTATTTAATGTATTATCATTGTATAGTTACTCTCAGGAAAGTGTGGATGTTCTTTTACGATCTTCTGCCCGAACTGCTAGCGTAACCTGGCAGGTCTAGGCTATTATGTACCTTGTCTCTGGGAGCAGGGTGCAACATTATCTCCTGTGCCTCAGGCAGCAAAATATCTTGACACAGTCCTAAATTGTAATACAGTTGGTCCTCCACATTTGCTAGGGTGAGGGGCATAGAACTTGCACAAAAGTGGAAAATCAGAAATATCAAAAATGTGTGTCTGTGGGAAGAGGGGTGAGGTATGGTGGGGAGAGCAGGCACCCAGGTCCAAAGTAGGTCAGGGAAGGGAGGGGGCTAACATGGTAGGCCTATACTTCTTCTCTTTTGCCCATCTCCTTCCTTGGGGGTGTAGGGGGCATTGAGAGAGGGTGTGGCATTGAGAAATTGAGCAGCAATCTTCCCTTAGCTGGCCAGGCAGTGGCTTGTGGACGAGGAGGAGGACCAGAGATGGTTTTTAAAGGGCTATGTTGCCTGATCACTGCCATTGAGAGGGAAGGTTCCTCTGGAAAAGAAGCACTTGAGGTGGTGGTGGGGGGGAGTTAAAGAAACTTGCAAATAATCAAATCTGTAAAAGTCTAACCTCCAAATGTGAAGGGTTGACTGTAGTGCATATTATAGGAGCATACAAATGTGGATGAAATAACTTATTGGTCTAAAAATAAGCAGCCATTATGCCATTGGTGAAAATAAAAATAGAGCAAAAACTCAGAGGTGAGAGAAAACTCAAATTAAGCTTTTTTCCACATAGAAATAAACCTCTGTTTTGAATTTGTGAATTCTCATTTCTTCATTCCAGTTACACAATTGTCACAAGTATTTTCAGTATTCCTCTGTAGAAAGTACTGATTCTCATTGTCTTTTCTTTTGCTAAGCAATCCACCTGTTATATCCTCTCTTCATAGGCTGCCCTCTGAATCTTAAGTTCGGGAGATGAAAAGAAAGTCTTGATCAAAAGGTGCACTTTTGACCATTCCTTGGCATCCAGAAGAGACATCGGCAAGAGAAGCAACCTCCACTGGGATGGGTAGCCATGAGAAAGACCCCTCTTCTCCAAAAAGGGCACCACCGCCCTCCCGCTCCAACAGCACTGTGTCTTCCAAACACAGCATTGCTCGGCAGGTGTGACTTCTCCCCGTTGTGTAACCCCATAACCTATCCCCCTGCATTCTTGAGTGCTGTGGGAGTGATCTCTACATCAGAGGATAGTGTTGTGGCACAAAGTGCCATTTCTGTTTAGAAATTATGATTGGGTACTATCCTTTACTTGGTCCTTTGGAGCACAGCACAAAGTCCCTCCCAGAGTTTTTCTTTTCCTTAACATTTCTGGTTGTGTGTGTGTGTGTGTTTGGATTTTAGGGTTCAGAAAGCTGGGAAGTGGTGGATGAGCTGCAGATACAAGGTGGAGTGATCCAGGAGCCAGAGAGGCAAGAGGGTTACCTGCTCAAGAAGCGAAAATGGCCCCTGAAAGGTTGGCACAAGGTGAGAGCTTTGGCTGTGTGAAGAATCTCTGTAGGGGTTCTTGCTTCGATTTTAGGGTAATGGGTGTGATGCTACATGTTTAGCATATGATGATTCCCTGTAATCCCACACTTTATAGTCCATTTCAGGGATCTGGTATGTTGATATGATGAAATTGGGAATAGGGCTTATCCCTCACAGGTTTTAGTAGTTTGAGGAAAATAAATCAGATAAAATAGCTCTGTTCCAAAATAGTTCACCCTGTATTGGAAATAAATTATATGAATGAAGAAGATTGAAGCAGATCTTGGGCAAACATTCTGCTCTGCCTTCTGTTCTTCCTTCTATAGTTCCCTGGAGTAGGCTCAAATTTTACTATATATATAGAAAGAGATAAAAATTACCTCAGTTGAAATGACTTAAAGGCACATAACAAAAACATGTTTCTAAAATGTGCACAAATATAATTTGGTCAGTGGAGCTATGTGCCGATTTGGAAAGGCATGGAAACATTTTTTTTAAATCAACACAGACTGTATTTGGAGATGAGAAAAGAAGAAAGTCCACAGATCTCCACACTACAGATTATATTAACTTCATTCTCTTGTCTTCTGAGCCCAGTTCCTTAATTTATTCTGAATCTTCATAAATTATTTGTTGTTGTTATGTGCCTTCAAGTTGTTTCTGACTTATGGTGACCCCCAAGGTACTATCACAAGGTTTTCTTGGCCAGATTTGTTCAGAGAGGCTGAGAGAAGGTGACTTGCCAAGGATCACCCAGTGAGTTTCCATGTCTGAGTGAAGATTCAAACCCTGCTCTCCAGAGTCATAGTCTAGTGCTCAAACCACTATGCCATGTGGGCTCTCATAAATAATATTTGTTAATATTAATATTATTAATAATTTTCCCTTTAAATAATATTTGTTGATAATTATCACACCATTGGCCACTCTTTAAAAATATAATTGTTCAGATGTTTGTCTGGTACCACCGTAAAGGTGGATCTCTTGTTTGAACTTTAAAGGAACTATCCAAGGTGCTGAAGCAGTTTGAGGTATAAAGTTCAGCACTTTGGATAGCTCCCTTAAAGTCTGGGCTGAACCTCAGAATGGATTCTGTGTCCCACTGACATGGTGCTTTAATTTTCTCTGTTTCTGGGATTCAAGCATCTGTTACCTGTTGTGTAATCAAAATGAAGTCTAGCCATGCCAAAATGGGAAATAAATATATGTGGGCTTTTCTAAATCTTAAGGTTTACAGAAGTAGGGAAAAAAGCCTTTTTTTATGGTGAAAAGCACCTGTAGCTGTGGTAAAGAAGGGAAGGAAACTCCCCTAACCAGATAAAATAAGGCTTGAGCATTTCAGTGGCCACAGAATGTGAACTGTCTGCTCTGCAAGGAATGGGAAATGAATGGAACAAAATGCCCATAGTTGGCTGCCTAGAATTCTGACTGGGATCACTCCATGCTCCAACTTTTTTATTAGTTTTTAAATTCTTTTAAAATTTTAGTTTTTTTGCTTGCTCCAAGTTATATAAATCAAGCAGAGCCAGTGTGAAAGGGTGGTTAGAGTTTTGGACTGGATCTTAAAAAATCCAGGTTCAAGTCTACATTTAGTTATAAAACTCAGTGGGCAAATCATTTTTGTCTCTATCTCACAAGGTTGTTGGGAGAGATAAAGTGGGAAGGAGGAGACCATTATATGCCCCATTCAGCTCATTGAAAGAAAAGGCGGGGATATGTGTGTAACTAATAAAGAATAATTTATAATGTGCTGGATCATATTACAATCAGCCTTCCACATTTCTGGGTTTAACTTTCAAGGATATGATTCTTTGTGAGTTTCTCCAACCTCTGCCCCCTATCTTAAGTGCTTCTTTCCCAAGGAAACCTTCCTTCCCTCTTGGTGGCTCAGATCAGGCTGTGCTGCCCTTTAAAGACCAGTCTTTGGTTCTCCTCCTCCACTACCAGCTGCTCCCTGGTCAGCTAAGGGTGGACTGCAGCCTAATTTCTCAGCACCACAAATCCTTTCCCGATGCACCCACACACCCAAGGAACGATATGAGTGGGAGAGAAGAAGAATAGGGCCACTATGCTGACCCCCCCCCTTCCCTTCCCTTTCCTTGACTTGGTTTGGACCCTGGTGCCTGTTCTCCCCACCGTGCCTTGGCCTCCATCCCACAGAAACACCACACACATTTTGATGTTTGCAGTTTTTCCACTTTTGTGGGGCTCCTATGCCCCAAGCCTAGTGAATGTGAAGGGTCGACTACACTAGTAGATTCTTCTGATCCACATTTTGGGATTTGGCCACTGTTTGTAGTAAGAAGCAGTTTTGAAATTTAGCCAGTCAACTCTTTCAGGAATTTTAGAGAATAACCTCAGGTCCTACTTGCTTGATTTAATTCAGACAGAGTAATTATTCTTCGTAATTTATTATTTCTTCTCCTCTCCATCCCCTTCTCTTTCTCAAAGCGCTATTTTGTTTTGGAAGATGGAATCCTGAAATATGCCACAACACGTCAAGATGTGAGTACAGTTTGGAGGGATGCCCAGATTTTGGTGTGGTAATGTTTGTGGGAATCCAGGAGCTGTAGTGGTCAAAGGGGAACACTTATGATTAAAGAGAAGCACTCAGAAAATAAGCTAAAAGGGAGCATAATGGTTCACTTCACCAGCATGATTCTGTCTGTGGCTTCTCCCTCCCAGGTCATGAAAGGAAAGCTGCATGGCTCCATTGATGTACGCTTGTCAGTCATGTCAGTCAACAAGAAGGCTCAGCGGATAGACCTGGACACAGAAGATAACATTTATCATCTTAAGGTAATGGGTCCAACAAGGGCACCTTATCCAGTTAAGGGACAGTGGCATGAGAAGAGAGAGATGGCATTGCCAACTTGCATGAAGCTGGTAGAGGGAAGAAGGAATGGTACAGAGAAAAATATCATTGGGGACCTGAGTTCAAATGTACATTAGCCTTTGGCATACTGTAGACATGAGACCTTAGTTTGCTCAGTTTGGGAAGTAGGAGAACTAGTGTGAGGATGGAGTGCAATGGTGCTTGCCAGCTTTACAAGAGAATTAGTCCAATTTATGAGGGATAGAGCTATGATAGTTATCTTTAAATATCTGAAGGAATGTCAGGTAGAAGATGGAGCCAGCTTGCTTTCTGTCACTCCAGACACTAGAACACAGGCCAATGGATTCAAAGTACAAGAAAAGAGATTCGACCTAAATATTAGAAATAACTTTTTTACTGTAAAAGCTGTTCAACAGTGAAGGAATTACCTTGGAAAGTGGTGGAAATGCCCTCTTTGGAAGTCTTTAAACAGAGGTTAGATGGGCATCTTTCAGAGGCGCTTTGGTTGTGTATTACTGCACGGCAGGGAATTGAACAAGATGGCACATGTGATTGCTTCCTGCTCTGTGATTCCAGCTCTAAGATTCTATTATCCTATTGACTGCTGTGGGAACAGGAGCTGGACTGGATAGGCTGTTGCTCTGATCCAGCTGGTCTCTTATGCTGAAGGTCCTGATCTGACAAATGATATCCAAAAGCAAATTTCTACTTGCTGATCTGCTGTGCTGGCTTTACAAAAAGTTGCTGGGTACAGGAAAACAGATTAACAGTTCACACTGTGGTTAATGCACATGTAATAATCCTATGAATGATCTGATAAAGATCTTGTCAGTTCACTAACCATGGTAAGGACTTGTGCAGTGAGCGCTAGCTATCCAAAGAAATACAGCTGCCTGCCTAAAGTTCTCTAAATCAGGGCAAGATCTTATTTGTTTAGCTTGCTGGAGTTTTTAGTCCAGGCTTTAGAGTTGAGGGGATGTTCCTGCAGGCCTCTAAAAACCAGGGTTCATGAAAATGAGTTCATCTCGGCATTTGAGTGTAGAGAAAGGCTTTGTATGTGGGCATGTGTCAAGCAGTAGGGAAGGGATGGGTGCATCTCAGCCCTTGGCAGATCACTTGTGTGCATCCATTGCCAAAGCATGATTTTATAACTTTCAGAACATGTGTTCCTAGAATTTCCCAAAGAATGTGAAAAACTGAATCCTGTAAGTTCTAACGGTTTCATGGAATGTTTGCTGGAGCCTAGGAAACCACCTTCCATCTTAAGCCAGCAGTTTTGTGCAGAAGCTCTGGACTTATTGTGGGTCCCATGACTTTATTTTTCTGAGAAGCTTTATCTGCAGCCATGAGGCCTAGCAACTTTTGCTCTACCATCTCTTCCCGTAATGAAAACAGAGTTTCATAGAAGACCTCATAGAACCTGTATTGACAGCCTGTATCTAATCATTACTGCTGTGAAATAAATTTGGATTAGGTTTTGGATTAGGCTAATGATCTGCTGAGTTCAAAAAATTTAGAAATTTAGAAACTTAGAAATCTACTTCCAGTGTGTGGGAATCATCAATGCAAATATCTACCACTTCTGTTGTTTAATTCCATCTCTCTCTTGCCCTGGTAAGTATTGTCCTAGTCTTATCAGCCTCTGGTAACTGATTTTGAGGGTTATGAAAGGATAGCAAAATATTAATTATTTCAGTTTAAAGTTTATTGCTATGTCTCTGCTGTCAGGAAAAGGGGAATAGTACTTCTGCAAGTTTCTGTGGCTTTGGTTACTAGGCCCTCTGATTTGTGTGTATTTGTGGGGGTGGAGGAGAGTATCATTTCCTGTTCTTCCTCAAACAGTAAAATACCTTGAACCTGTTTTGGGGACCTGTCACTCTACATAATCACAGTGCTATATTGTGCCTTAATTTCCATGGTTCCAGACTGTGGAACTCAGGGATTTACAGTATAAAGAGGAGTATTTACAGGTAGAATAATAGAATCATAGAATAATAGAGCTGGAAGAGACCATCCAGTTCAACCTCCTGCCATGCAGGAACACACATCAAAGCACTCCCAACACATGGCCATCCAGTCTCTGCTTTAAAGCTTCCAAAGAAGGAGACTCCACCACACTCCATTCCACTCCTCTAACCATCAGGACGTTCTACCTGAGGTTTAGGTGGAATCTCTTTTTCTGTAGTTTGAATCCATTTCTTCTGGTCCTGGTCTCTGGAGCAGTGGAAAACAAGCCTGTTCCCTCTTCCAATATGACATCTTTTCAAATATTTAAACATGGCTATCATGTCCCCTCTTAGCCACCTCTTCTGTAGACTAAACATACCCAGCTCCCTTAGCGGTTCCTCATAGGACATGGCTTCCAGACCCCTCACCATTTTGGTCACCCTCCTCTGGACATGCTCCAGCTTGTCAATATCCTTCTTGAAATGATGTGTGCAGAACTGGACACAGTATTCCAGACAAGGTCTGACCAAAACAGAATAGAGTGGTACCATTGCCTCCCTTGATCTAGACACCATACTCCTGTTGATGCAACCAAGGATCATGTTGGCTTTCTTGGTGCTGTACGCCATATTTCAAAGAAAGGAACAGGTAGACCACCTGTGAATATTTCTTGCCTAAGAAAACCCTATGAAAAATTTAGGGGGTTTCCATGAGTTGACAAGCAACTTGGAAGCGCACGCGCACACACACACACACACACACACACACACAGTATTCCAGAGCCTTACCAAACTACATACCCTAGGATTGCATAGGATGCATCTATCACTCTTGAAGTAGTATCATAGTGATAATTGTGTAGTGTGAAAGAATCTCTGTTCTCTGTTCTCTGTTTATGCTCTTTTCAATTTAATGGCCCCCTTTCTGCTTAATGCATTTTAGATAAAATCCCAAGAACTCTTTAATAACTGGGTGGCCAAACTATGCTCACACCGCCAAGCAGAGAAGTTCCTGATAGGCAACCATGGTGGGAGAGCTTCCCATTCTGCACAGGTGAGTTATAGACAAAAATCGACTTCTCTCTGTGCTTGAAGCTGCAGTATATTACTATTTTCTTGTTATGTTTATAGCTTGATGTTTCTCTAAGGAGCTCAAAAAACTTCTCTCCTTCCCACTTTTATTTTCTCAATTACCCTGTAGGGTAGCTCAGATTACTGAGACAAAATGGTTGGCTGGAGATCACTTAATGAATAGAGATTTGACTCTGGATCTCTCAAGTCCTAGTCCAATACAATAACCACTGCACTGCCCTGGCTCTCAGTCATATGGTATCCTGGCTGTGTCACTGGCCCCTCTTGTGTATGAGCCATGGAGGTGAGTGGTGGCCTCACGTATATCAGGATCTGTCCTTGGCTCTCTTTGTCCACTTATACGTAAGGAGAGAAGACTTGCATCATTTCTGCAGGAAAGGTTACTTTCCCTGGGCCGGAGTTAGCCTTCACGATTCCAGTGGATGCAATTAATACATCTCACTTATTTTTATTTGTTTGTTTATTTGTTACATCCCACCTTTCCTTCAAGGAACTCAAGATGGCATATATTGTCCTCCCAGACTGGCAGGAGGATTCTGGTATTTGTAGTTTAAAATAATATTTCTGAGTCTTCATTCCTCCTCCCCATTCTTATCTTCACAATAACTCAATGTAGTATCTTCATAGCTGAGTGGGGTACTGAACCCAGTCACCCCACTCCTATACTGATAATTTTTTGTATTTTAATTGCGCCCTGCTTTTTGGGACACAGTTTAAGTATCTAATAAGGTACAATAAGTTATAAATATACAGTTATACACAAGTTTAAAGCAGTCATTAAAACATTTTAAAACTGCACTCACACACCCGCACAGATACCATGAAAATTCCAGCATATCCATTTAGACACAGTTAGCAGTTAAAAACTTGCTATCTGTTTGTCAGATTCATCTGGTATCTTGGGTTGGCTGATTTAAATTATAATCCTAATTTTAATCCTAAACCAATTTTAGTTCTCAAGTACAGTTTATGAAGCACGTTCTAGGTAAAATGATAGGATTCCCTTCTCCCTAGTAATGGTATCCCTCTAGTGGATTTCTGCCTAATGGATTTCTAAAAAGAAGTGGTTGTCAAGACCAAAAACACCTTTGCTTCTGGCATGCAATGATCTTATCCATGATCCAAAGACAGCTTCTATGTGAATAAATGGCTTTAGCTCTGGGATTTTTAATGTATTGCCCATGGAGACCATAGAATACACCCCTTGGTGTTTATTGAGGCTCCCTTCTCCTCTTCTTCCTCCTGATATTTTAATTTTTTAAATTAGTAACAACAACAACAACGATGATGATGATGATGATGTCTGCTATCTTGTCTCATTCTTGCAGGCCTGCAGCTCACGGCACCGCATTCTGATGTCAGAAAGTGCTCCTGCTTTGTCTTCCCTGGGCAATCACCGGGACAAGGTGAATTCCTGGCTGAGTGACAGTAAAGGCTTGGACAGGTGTTCAGCAGGTGAGGTGTGATGTTCTTACCGTTTTTCCCGTAGGCTTTGTTGAGTTTGACAATAGAATAGGCCTGAGTGAGGCTCCAAATTTTGCTTGCAGCTGAGATTGCCCATTGATCCATGCTTCTCCAGAACTCCTGTGGTATATTTCATGTCCTCTTCCAAATGACAACTGACTGGAGACTTGATATATCAAGGGAAGTCCTGCCTCCTAACCTCCCAGTCTGTTCCTTCTGCTGCAGATGTTGCCCATGCAGGTCAAAATTTCCCTACCTCTCCCAATCAATTGTAGTTTCTTTTCTTCCCAGAACTCACAGAATGTCAGGAAAAGCTTCAGGAGCTCAACCGTATGCTACAGAGCCTAGAATCTCTCCATCGCATTCCCTCTGCCCCACTCATCTCCAGTAGTCAGGTACGTACCATGGTGGCAACGCTAATGTTTCTTCTGCATAGAATTTCTTGAGTGTTTTCATAGCCACCAGCTCTGTAGCTGCTCCCATAACATACCATATAGGCTTCTGTGTTTATGTCTCATTTACATGGTGAGGCACCACTTCTTTAAGTGTGAAACCAGGGATTTTCCGAGAACACACAGTACCTTGCAGTCTCACTCAAAATAACTCTTCAGTTATAGAGGTAGTACAAGACTCTTTCTTGGTTTTACAGACCTCGGCAAGCACAGAGAGACCCAGAAAGGGAAAGAGATCTACTCGCATTTGGTGTACTCAGAGTTTTGCAAAGGATGACACCATCGGCAGGGTGAGCTGGTTTAGGATCGCTGTTTTGATTTTTACATGAGATAAAAGAGAAGCTGTGTCTAGCTCAGAGCCTGGCAGAGAACTTGTGGTGGCAGCCATGCTAAGTATACAGTGATTTTCTGGGACAATGAAGAAAGCCTTTTTAAGTAAGATGAAGGGAAGGAAGGTGTGTAATCTTTCTTAGTTTTTTTCTTAAATGTCTCTATATGACAGTATTAGAGCTTTTGGGTTTACTTTGCTATAAATGCAAGAAGGACAAAACAGTATGATTGGGAAGCTGTTCTGTTGCATGTCTGTACCCAAGTATTAGAAATAATTACTAACTTGTAATTAATTGGATTTGTCCAACTACAGATCTAATTATTTCATTACAGTTGTGACTTAATGAGGTATAATGTCACCCCTTTTACAGTGTAGCTGTAACTTAAAAAATAGGTTGGAGAGGCTATTATTTGCTCTGATGTGGCAACACCAAAGAATCTAGTATAACCTTAAAAGACTACTGCATTTTCTTTGGTGGAAGCTTTCATGAACTGAATGGGCTGTTACCCATAAAACTTGTTAGTGTCTAAGATGCCACTAGGCTCTCTGTTTTGTGGTGTTTATAAAATATAAGATACTTTTATAGTTACTGAAGTGAGACCTCAGTAGATGGTGGAGGAAGACATTGTCAGAGTATCACGTTGTGCTGTGCGTTATGTTGCTCTATTCCAGTTTTTAAAAAATAATTAAAATAATCATTATTTTTTATTAATTAAAAATTAATTAAAAATGATTAAAATTACTTTTGAGAAGTTGGAAAGTAAAGAGAAAGTACCTCTTTTTAAAAGTGACTGCAGCAATAATCAATTATTTTGGGGCACCGCAGCCCTGTAACTGTAACAAAATTTCAAAAAGTCATTTTCTAAGCTGTGGTCTAGTTTAGAAGGGGCCCATTGTATATTGTGATGGCAGCAATAATGAGCACATAGTGCTTTTCTGGGCCAAAGGAAAAAGACATTTTAGGTTAAAAAGAGGAGGAAGAAAGTGTGACTGGGAAGCTGTTTTGCTAGATGTCTAAACACAAGTTTTTTTCTCCTAGCAGGTGGGACGTCTGCACGGCTCTGTACCCAACCTCTCAAGATATTTAGAGTCATGTCAGAACCAGGCCATCTTTAGTGTCCCTCCAGAATATGGCCAGCTGCAGAGAAGTTTCTGGATCTTAGCTCAAAAAGGTCTGCTTGTGGCCAAAATTAGTTTATTCTTGTATCCGCAACTCCCAGCTGTCACAGTTCACCTGACCTGAATTTTATTTTTATTGTTTGTGGAGTTCAAACACTGATTCCTATCTTGGCTGGGTGGAAAAAGAAAGAGAGAGCTATTGGAATTAAAGAATGTTGTATGGACTTCTGGTTCTGGTTTTTTAATGATCATTTTCCATAGACGTGTATAGAATTTGCTACAATAAATCAAGATTTTTGTGAATTGGGTAATCCAGTGTCTGTGTCAAAGAAAGACGAACCATTTGACCTGGATAAACATTGCTGTTTTCTTTCGCTGGAATGACTAGTTGTGCTTCTATAGAAGGAGTGGTGAGAGTTATGGGGCTGGCAGGTGCCATGCAAGCTTTTGAAGGATCTACTGTGGCTCGTTGGACTCCCACTGCCCCCTCCCACAGACTCATACACCCTCCCCATTTTTTTTCAATTGACAAACTGGGTTTTTGACTGGAAAAGAAAATACTTTTTAAAAGCCTCAGAAAGTTAATTTGGCATGTATACTGAAACAGAATCATAGAATCATCACAGAAAAACAAAGCAGAAAGGCTAGAAAGATGTCCGGCAGTGATGCAACATCACTTCTAGTCACTCAGAATGGCAGCTGTGATTGGCTGCAGCTCTCCAAAGTTTCAGAGGAGCAAAAAATGGCATAGAGATGCCCTCTTAGCTCCAGACCATGCATACACCTGGTATAGGAAATCTGAACCCTGACTGCGATTCATTTCTTTTCTTCTTTTCGAACTCTCCTCATTCTCTCTCTGTCACATGCACTCAGACAAACTCATTCCACCTCTTGCTAAAATTTGCCCAGTATTGCTCAGTCTCATGTTGATGATTTTATTTATGCTCGTGTGAAACAAAAAAATTGAATCCGGTCACCTACAGTTGTTAAAATTTGTTTCCTACCAAATTCCATGCAAAAATAGTAGCTTTCCAGAAATAGAAAAAGTTCATGTTTGTAGGTTGTCTCCGAATTGAATGAAAATGATTGAGATGTCAGCGTTTGATCAAAATTAATTCACAAATGTGGATTTTTGAGCAACATATTCAGAAATCCAGGGTGTTTATTCAGGAGAGACTTGAAGCAGTTGGTGGATCAGGTCTAAAATCTTACCGAAGTCTTTATTTTGGTCCCATAAGACAACACACCAGCTTTGGTGACTGTGTGATCAAGCATGTTGATTTATCTAGCTTACGAAACAGACTGTTTAAATTATAATATAGATTTTAGACAGTATTTTCAGTTGGGTTGTAGCAGCCTTAGCAACTAGGAGCTTGAGGTTCTTTCTTTAACAAAACTTGATATTCTGAAGCCTTTACTTAGTATTGAATTCCCCAGAATCATGGACTATTCTTTTTCCAAATGCCTTTCATTGCCAGTTCATGGATCCCTCAGCAGTGTACTGGCCGTCCTGAGTGTGGAACGAGACCGGCTTCAGGAACTGGAACAGATGTTAGATCTGCAGCGTTCTACTGGGCCTTCAGCACCAGGTGGCCGTGGTGGTGCCTTTGGAGCTTCAGCGGCTGGGGTAAGGACACCAGGGTCTTTTGGTGGAGTGGTTGATTGATGATTTCAAGGCGTAGCATAGTAACTTCTTTATCCCCAAAGTCAAGGATTATGGAACATGGGAGTTAACAGGGACAGGGATGGGGAGGGGAGAGGCCTTTAGAGCATATGCAGAATGCACTACCATTGGTACAACATATTCTCAACCAAGTTGCACATGTGTCCAACTGACTTAAGTTGTACATTCTGAGCTCTAGAAATATGTCCTTCTAGTTGTCATGTTTTAGATTGGGGTGGGCAGGTCATGGGAGTCTAAGGGCCAGCTCCCTGCCCTAGGTCATACTACTAACCAGAACTAAAACTAAAGTCAGAAGTCCACTTCTAGGCCCTTTCCACACGGGGGAAAAACACGGGGTAACACGGGGTAGGATGACCTCACCCGGAGGTCATCTACACCGTGGGGTGTGCTAGGGCGGTTAGAAATATGGAGTTTCCCCACCTCAAACTGCCCTCACGTGGCCGCGGTGGTGGCGTCACGTGTTTTATAAAGACCACATTTCATGTGATCTTTATGAAACACGCGTGCGCTATCCCGTCGCAGCGCCCTGTGGGGAATTGCAGGGGCGCGCAAGCGCTTCCCTGCAGAGCTGCCCGGGGGCGGGCTTCCAGCTGGCACGCTTCTCCAATTGGCAGAGAGCCGCTGGAAGCTGCCAGCCGCCATTTTGGGCACTGCCGGACAACACCGGATGCCGCTGCCATGTAGAGCGGTGAATGCGCGCTGCTCCCCGCAGCGACAGATCGAGGTAAGCTCCGTTCCCGTGTGCACCGCCCCGTTTCCCCGCGTTTCACGCCCCCCCCATGTGGAAAGGGCCCTAGTTTCGTGCTCCCTCCTTTTTTGACAAAGCAAGGCATGGAAGATGCACTTTGCTTTAAAGGCGTTTGTTTTGTACTTCCTGGAAGCTTCTTGGAGCTCAATCCTCTTTTAAAAAAAATGATGAAAAAAGGAGTGTTAGTGGTGAGGTTTTTGCCATTCTCGGGCCTACAAAACTGGCAGGGGGTCATCCTCTGCATCCACCCAGCAAGCCCAAATATCTCTATTTTCCTCTTTAGACCCCCCTCAAGATGGTGACAGGAAGAGATGTCCCATCACTTCCTGTTGCCTTTTTGAAGGAGACACCAAGGGGAAGGGAGTTATTTGAGAACAGTATAGGGCTTGGGGTGCTTGTGAGACTGAGTGGGGTATTTTGTGTGTGTTTACATGTTTTTTGGGGAATTCTAATTGGTTTGGGGGAAAAATTTGCCCAAAAATGTGTTGAAAATTGTTCTAAAAAATGTTTTGGGTTTGGATCTTTGTGGCGCTGATGGAGGACTTCAGGGGCCAGAAAAGTGAGATCCAGGGGCTGCATGTGGCCTTTGGCCACAGTTTGCCCATCCCTCCCTTAAGTGACCACTTCCTGCTCTACATTCTGCCAAGTTCTTAAATACTCATCTTTCCCCTTTTCCAGGCTTCTCTGCAAACACTGGACAATCCTGAATGTATCCGCCGCTTCCATTCTCTCTCCATCTCTTCAGATACCACCCTGGATTCTTTTGCCTCATTCAACCCTGATGAGGTGAGGTATTCTTTCAGGACAGAGAACTAAAATGATCTGTTCCCATCCAGCCTGTAGGACACTGTAAGATTTTATCTGCATGTATTTTTTTCAAAAAAATATTTCAGCAATCTTCCAGTTGTTCATAGTGGTATACAATGGACAGTTTCAAAATACTGAATGAGGATAACGCAAGTGAAATGGGGTGGGGTCAGGTGGAGGAATCTTTGGCTTGTGGAAGGTTGGAATCAGGGCTGCCAAATGCTCCATTCTGCTCCCCTTTCCTGTGTTCATGTGAGTGGGGGAGTGTGACTGGGGAACAATTCACTGGTTACTTCCAGTCACCGAGTTTACAAAACCAGCACCTCTTAGCCAGCACTTGCAAGCACAGCCTGACTCCTGATCAGGCCTCAAATGCTGCTTGCAAGTTGAGCTGTGTGGGCATTTTGCTTCTACTTCCTTCCTATATGGGAGAAGAGATTGGAGACAAGCGGTGTCTCTTGCTGCAGAATGGGAAATCTGCCCCCTTCCTCATCTGGTTCCCTGCTCCATCACAGCCCTTTCAAGCACTCCAAGGCCATTTCCGCACTACACTCTTATAGCGCGATTATTCCACTTGCAACATCCTATGGAATCCTGGGGTTTGCAGTTTCGGGAGGGGCTGACTGGTCCCTCCCAAAACTGCAAACCCTAGGATTCCATAGGATGTTGAAAGTGGAATAATCGCACTATAAGTGTAGTGCGGAAATGGCCAGGTCCTTCCTATGCAAAATTTACTTGTAACCCTTACAGCATATCTGTGCAGGTTAAACCAGCATTATCATTCCCCCACATTGCAGAATGTAAGGGGATGGAGCTAAAAGAGCAGTTTGCTCAAGGGCACCAACTCAGCCATTCCTTGTGTACAAGTATATCTCAGTTTAACAAAGCCTCTGCCAAGTTCCTTTTTGCAAAATCTTTTTATTCCTGACCAGCTTCCACTTTCTCACATGGTTCTCTGCCTATCTGGATGTTTTTAGCATCATGTACATTGGGAGGGTTGTGAAGGAGAGCTGGAGAAATGCAAAATTTTGGTTTTGGGTTACAGCAGATGTCTGCAGTAAACACTGCAGTTGAGAAGGAATGGGATTCTGCTCTAACTGATTCTACTGTCTCTGCATGTCTGTCTACAACAAACAAAGTAAACATCAGCTGCCTCCAAAATCTAAGCATGTGTGAACAGCAAAACACAGAGAAAAGTGGAGGGCAGATAAGCCTGCCTCACCGGCTTCCCCCGGCATGTTAAATAATCATAGGCCATTTCTGCATGAGTCTGTTATAGTGTGATGATTCCACTTTCAACCTCCCATGGAATCCTGGGGTTTGCAGTTTTGAGAGGGGCTGGCCGCCCCCCAAACTGCAAACCCCAGGATTCCATAGGTGGTTGAAAGTGGAATCGTCGCGCTATAACAGACTCGTGCGGAAATGGCCATAGATCTGTATGTCTGCCCACCAAAAAAAGGAACTCATAAGAAAAGTAGTGTTTAGTGAAAGAAAGAAAAAATCCCTGGAAGAATTTTTCCAAAATTTTCAAATGGTTTAAAGTTTTTTTTTCTTTATTTTTGCCAGGCTTACCTGACATGGGTTTATTTCACACATTATTAGTTCTGTATTGAACCTTTGCTGAAATGTATTGAATTATTCTTGTTCTTTGTGGTGGTGCTGCTGTTATTTTTGCCTCTGATACCAAAATTTCTGTTTAAGAAGTAATGCCAAAGAACATATCTACTTTGTTATCTGAAGTATACTTGTAGAGAGAAGGTTCGATCTTATTATTTCCAGTTTACAGCTTAGCCTCAGCTTCCTGTCGGTCAGCCTCTGAGGCTTATAGCTCATGCTTTACACTTGCTTAAGAAAACCCAACAATCAAATTGAACAGCCACAGTATACTTAAAAATGGGTTTTTTAAAAAATTATGTAATGCTTGCAGAAACACAAAGCACTAAGACCTCTGTTGTCAGCTGAATTTGTTTTCTTATAGTGGCAGATGGGAGGATTTGATGAATTTGTGGAAGTTAGATGTATCAACTGCCATCATGCTAAATGGAACCTCCATGTCTAGAGGCACACGCCTTTGAGTATCTGATGCTGATATCAAGCAGGAAATAGCTCTTGCCAGAGGTGTGAGAAGTTACTTTTTGGGACTACAACTGCTAGAGTCCCCTAGCCAGGAGCCATGGTGAATAGAGATTGTGGGAGTTGTAGTCCCAAAAATGTAATTTTTCAAAGCTCCAGCTGTTGCTTTCCTTTTCTGCTTGTGAGCGCTTACTGGTTTCTGCATGACTTAGTGCAGAAGATGTTAATGAAACAGTTGTCAATTAAAGAAATTGTCACTCAGTGTACTCCATTGTACTTTAGTGTGGTAAAACCAATTCCAAAGCCCTTCAAAGATACTGCAGAGTGTGCTGGGTGCATGGTCACTTAGGTATTCTGTGTGTCTTACCCATTAAGTCTCAGTAATGACTTGTATAGTTTTGATCTCTTGGTCACATTTTCTTCCTCTGGCCTGCAGCAAAATAATACTCTGTTGGTTAAGAGTCAGGAGCAGCAGTTGTCCAATCGCAGCATCGTGTCCCTCTCGGATTCACACACTGAATTCTTTGATGCCTGTGAGGTTTTCCTGTCAGCCAGCTCGTCTGAGAATGAGGTTAGTGGATATGATGGTCAATAAAGGACTTCATAGAAGGGACTTTTAAAAGACATTCTTTGCCCAGAACTAGTGTGCTTTCCACCAGAACATGAGAAAAGTTTCCTTTTTGGACAGCAGCTGCCAGAAGCCACCTGCCAGCATGTAGTCCAAAAATGAAACATTTCCAAGTTCTGCTTCTTCACATATTTTGAGAGGCTGGGCCACTTCTCTGTTGGGAATCATTTTGTATCTTCATCTATAAGGATGGAAGTGGGGCATATAAACAAACCTGATGATGAAATGCAGAGCAAGTGGCTGTAACCTAGTATTTGGAGCAGGTTTCCATGACAGGTGGAAAAGTGGCTGACAGCAGCAGAAATCTTCACAGCTGGAAGATTAGCTGTGGTGTGTATGTACAGCCTTTTCAAGAGACATATCTTGTGCCAGTGGAATATCTATTTAGAAAGCTGAAAATTGAGATGCATGGCTCTGCTTTAAACTGTTCTCAGCTGCAGGTGCTCACAGTCAGCTCCCTATAATAGCACAGATGGGTTCCGAGTGAACCATTAGCGCCACCTGATGGTTTCTGAAGAAATAACCACCAAGTGCAAACTAGTGTTACCCGGTTTAATTCATTTCTGGTTTAATGTTTCCCAGTTTGATTCACTTCTGAGTTGTTGTTTTTCCCAATAAATTGTACCAAAGCTTGGAAAAGACCCCAAGTCATTAGTCAAAGTTCAAGTCCCAAGGCTTGAAAAATAGTTACTTATTGTTACCATTTCAGGCAAAGTAACCCTTGCCTATTCAGAAGTAACAAAATCGTTACTTTTAGATTTTTTTTTTAATGGAAAACATATACGTCACTGTTCTACAGTTTAAAAAAACTGTTCTACAGTTAAAAAAACAACAACAATACATCAACATGATGACAACCTGTAACTACAAAAGGAGCTACAGTTACACATAAACTGAAAAAAGGTTGAAATTATTCCTTGTTACATTGCAGCATAATGTAGTTTTGCTTGAAGAAAACAGATTAATTACAAGTAACTTGTTATGTCTGAATTCTGAAATATATACAGAACCCAGTTATATGATGATTACAGAGTTGCTTTAAAAAGCCACAGAAGTGCTAAATAATAGAATAGACTTGAACGTGATGAACATTTGTGTTCCAGACAAGTGTAATAGTTTTTTTTCTTTTCAAAATATAATTATGTCATCCATTCTTTTTGTTATGATTGTTTCATGTTTCTCTTTTTTTTTCTCTTCCATCCTTTGTGAATTAGTCAGCAGCAACACCACTCCCCCCTGCCTAGCAGTCGCTATTTCCCTCCTGCTCTCTCATTTCACTCTCTCGGTATCATAATCTCTCAAATTCTCTTATTTTTGCGGTCTTCCTCCTTTAGATTACTGTCACAACTGGAATGTGCAAACTTAGCAGAATGGATTCCCTTCATATGTTAGTTTAGGTCTTTCGACACTTTTTCTTTTGGAAGTAACTCTGGGTGCTTGCTTCAAATCAGGCAATACTGTGATATTCTTGTAGTGAGTCCCGCAATTCCTTGGTATCAAGCAGATGAAGCACCTAGGATTTGGGGGAATTGAGCTATTTCTTCTTGTTAGTCCTTCTGTTTAGAAACCTCAGGCCTTGGCTTCTTCTTTTTTTCCATTTCAAAGATCTCCACATTTCAGTCCTCAGCATCTCCATGATCCTGTGAAACCTTCTTCTGTTGTTGGTTCTCCATCTCCTAGGCTTTTTCGTTGTACCTCATGCAGAAGCAGTTTTTATTCCCCATAGATTAACTTCCAGCTACGTATAATCTTTTTCCCTCCTCCTTCATTTTCTCTATAGGACTCATGAGCCTACCCATCAGAGGTCTTCTTGTTCTTTAGAGTTTGATTTGCAGGGAGAATGGACATTGTGTCAACAAAATTCATAACATAGCAGTAGGCAAAGCTACATAGTGGTTTGCCCCATCCTGACACATTTTTGAAGCACCCCAGGGGGATTTTAGCAAGGAACCCCATCTTACATACCCACTGGTAAGGTGCCTTGGATTTCATGAACTTGCCTAAAGCACAAGCCCCTGACCTGCCTCAGATTCCCTTCACACCAACACAGCCATTTTGTTTCCTCTCTTTTCTTCCTCTTTCCTGGCAAAGTCAGCACTTCCCTTGGCCCGTGTAACCTCCTATTGCTCCTCCAGGCCACAGATGACGAGTCCTGCATCAGTGAAGTGACTAACAGCATCTCAGAGGAAACAGCAGAGATGGCAGGAGGACCTGGGCAATGTCACAAAGGTACGTGATCCAGGAAATGGTTTGGTGGGTTTTCTTGCAGAGGGAAGGAGCTACGAAGTGGAGCAGTGGGTGGAGGAGAGGGACAAGGAGGGAGACTGAAACGCAGATGGAGGACCACAGGCCCTTCATGTCTAAGCGGGTCATTGGTTCCAAACCTTGGGGGTCCATGTTTGTTCTTTTGGGGCCCTCCAAATGGCCAGCCACTTCCCCATGATATAATTGTTTGGCGATTCTTCAGTCCTTGTATGAGTCTGAAACATTGAAAGACCTCTTGTAACGCTCAGTTTCTGTCAGTAAAATGTTTAAACTTAAAATATGTTTCTTCTTCACAGTCTCAGTGACTCATGCATATGAGTTGATCTGTACCTCTGCAGAGTCAGTTGGAGTCTTCTAGAGCACAAGTGGGAGGCAGGGACCAATTTTCTTGTGGGTCACGCTGTTATGTTCAGGTGCACTGGAAATGACATAGCGTCACATCTGGCTGCTATTTTAGGCCAGTTTTCCAGGGGATGTTTTGAGGATTTGAAAGGGGAAATTTAAACTGGTGCATTTTCCTGTGATTTCAGGTCATTTTGGCCTGCTTTTAAGTGAAAAGGCACCTAGAAATTGGTGTGGAATTTTTTGTTGATTGTGTGAACTTTGAGGGCTTCAAAAGTGGGGCTTGGATGGCATATAGTTTGAAGCTTACTGGAGTTGCCAGAGTGGAAGCTGGAGGTGGCTCCTGTACCAGTCGCTTAGGGACAGAGGGGGACAATTCGCCCCAGGTGGCAATGCTTTTGGGGCGTCCCGGCCCATAGCCGCGCCCCTGCATGCCCTGGCCATGCCCCCATGCACCCTGGCCACACCCCCATGCACACAGCCATGCCCCCATGCACAGTGGCCACGCCCCTCGTGCTGTAGCCCCATTTCCCCTCCACACACTCCAAGCTCCACCACTGTCCTATACCTTTACTGGCTGTGTAGAAGTGGGAATTTCATCAGGTGTTGTTACCTGATTGTGAAACAAGGAATGCCTGCTAAATTTCTCTCTTCTGTGCCATCATTGAAGAGAGTTGTCTGGCAACTCTATAGTCTGCACTGCCCCTACTCCTTGCCAGGACCTAGCTCAGCAGTTTTAACAGTAGGTCTGTTCCCCCTCTCATGTCCGTACACATGGGAAGGTAGAAAATTGATCCTTAAAAAAAAAAAAAGAATTGCTTTTGGTGCTTGAGTATATTTCGGTCCCCCAGAATTCATTTTTGTAGTATAAAATAACAAAGTGCAAGGATTGGAAAGGTGCTGGAGAATAGACACCAGTCCAAAAAAAAAGGGAGCAGAATCAAAATAATTGGAAGCTACTCTCCAAGTGCGTCTAAACCAGCCTCCCAGTAATGCAGGAGGTACATTCCTACAGCAGCCCTAAAAAGGTGGCTGGTTTCTTATAGCAAACAATTGGCTTATGAAATTTACTGTTCCAAATGATGGGAATGGCTACTAGTGTAAGATAGCTGCGAAATGATTGCACTAACTCCTGGAAGATGGAATCTATCTCTAGCTGCCAACTAAATCAGGACAGAATACCTTTTATCCTTTCCAATGTTGTTTGTACATGGACTTATGTCTGGGGGAATTAGAATTGGCAGTTATGTAACAGCTGTATCCAGTAAAGGCCTTCGGTTACATTACTATGTAGAGGAGCCAAAAAAATGCCAGACAAGACACTGCCTAGGGAGTGCTGATGTCCACTGGGACATTCATGTCAGTGTCCCATTACACAGCTTCTCAGTTCGCTGACAGTAAGTATATGTAAAATTATGTAATATGCAGGGTGATAAGGTTTCTGGCTAATAATAATAATACAGCAAAATACCCTATTGCCTTCTGGTTTACTATCTTAAAAAACACAGCACAAAAAGAAAAGAGGAAGGGTAAGATAAATAAAGGAAAAGGAAAACAAGATCAAGGATAGAGCTGTTTTGTAAATTGATAGATTTGCCTTTTTTCTAGTTCAGGAGTTTGGGTGAGTACACATGTGTGTGTATGTGCCTTCAAGTTTCCTGTCGACTTATGGCAACACCATGAATTTCATAAGGTTTTCTTAGGCAAAGAATATTCAGAACTGTTTTGCCAGTTTCTTCCTCTGAAATATAGCATACAGCACCTAGACATCAGACAAGAAAGAATTTCCAGAGAATACACTGAGGCCATTTCCGCTCTACATTGTTACAGTGCTGTTATTCCACTTTCAACATCCTATGGAATCCTGAGGCTTGCAGGATTTTAGGGAGGGACATTTAGAATTCTCAGCCAGAGAGCTCTTTGGCCTCAGTAAACTACAAACCCCAGAATTCCACAGGATGTTGGAAGTGGAATAATAGCACTATAACTCAGAGTAGTGCAGAAATGGCCCTAGAGAACCAGAATGGTGTAGCAGTTTGGCATTGGACTATGACCATGGAGTCTAGGGTTTGCTTCCCTCTTGGACAGGGAAATCCATGTCTAGGGCACGTCCCAGCCCCAGAAAACCCTGTGATAGGTTCACCTTTGGGTCACCATAGTTCAGAAATCACTTGAAGGTACACAACAACAAACAACATATGTGCATTTAAAGTCAGAAATCACTTGAAGGTACACAACAACAAACAACATATGTGCATTTAAATGTAAATGTTCACATATCCACAAACTGGACTGAGAAACATATTGGAAGCTCCTGGAGATGTGTTTCTGGCTTGTCAGATCAAGAACATCCAGCCTCAGGGACTTTTGCCCGAAGTTTGGAAACATTAGTTTTGGCACTAATTCATTAACATTAAAGGAAAATAATTTGCTGATATTAAGCCGTTGGGTGAAAAATCTGTAAAATTAATTTGTTGATTAATAAGTTGTTTCTAAATCATTGATAAGTTGTTCAAGACTCATTTAAAATTACTATGAATGGTCAGCTTCTCTGCACATTACGTCCTGAAAGTCTTAAATTAAATTATCATTCATTAACTTAAATTATCATTAATTAAATTAAAATTATTCAAATCAGCTGTTAATGATTATTCAGAAAGAATGTTCTTGGCATTTAACAATTAAAATAATGAATTTTAAAGTCACTGTGTACATGTTTTGACTAATTGGGAAAACCACTTATTTTTAATTAATCCTTTCCAGCTGATAGTAGAAATTGCTTCTGTGCCTCCCAACAGGCCCAAGTTCTATTGGGGAACCTGCAGAGACGACGCTGAGTCGGCCAGTGCCTCTCCCTTTGTACCTCCCTGGGCCAGGCCCTGGCATAACTCGCCGGAACTGCCTGCCGGCCTCTCACGTCCACGCCAGTGACATCAGTGTTTGGAACATTCTTCGCAACAACATTGGCAAGGATCTCTCCAAGGTTTCCATGCCAGTCCAGCTGAATGAGCCCCTCAACACCTTGCAGCGGCTTTGTGAGGAACTAGAGTACAGCGCCCTGTTGGATGCAGCCAGCCGCACTCTGGATCCCTGTGAAAGATTGGTATCTGCCTTTCTTAACTTCTTCCTTACCTGAACCCTCATCTTGGAATAGGAGTTGTGGTGGCCAGACAAAAATGTCTTTTCTACATATTTCTTTTGCAAGCCAACCCTACCCTTAGGCAGAGTGAGGTGACTATTTCAGGTGGCAGGTGATGGGAGAGGGCCGCGGTAGCAGCAGGATGGCCGTTTCCCTGAACTCGTTCTTTTGTGTCCAGTTCTCAGTATCCTCAAAAGACAGGAGTTTGATGCTGCTTCAGACTTTGGTGATTTCATATACATCATGTTTTTTCATATGGAGTTGATTGGTACTGCTATGTTACTTAGGACTTCTGAGTTTTCACATATTATGAGTTGGATCCAGATTAACCAAACACTGGAAGAAAAGCTTCTGCAAATGGACAATAGAGAGAGGGAAGACCTACAGAGATAATTAGAGAGCAAAACTATGAAATCAAAATCAAATATCAAAATATCAACAAAATTATGAGAAAATCGCCATTGTAATCAAAATGTTATAATCCAAGTTTATAACAGTTATAAATGATATATGTGTCATAATATAATTAGTGTTTTATCCCTGTGGAGTGCCAGGAACTAATTAGTGGGGAAAATATTTATGCCAAACTGGGGAGTCATTCCATTCTTTGGATTTATTCAGTGTCCACATTTTGTATATGCCTAATTTTAATTTTGTGGTTTTGTAGTCTAGTTTTGTTGCAAGTCCTTCCTTTTCCTGGCTGGATTCAGGTTTAGATACATTTAGCACAGACACATTGAAATCCATGGGACTGAAGTTAGTGCTCTGCTCTAAATATGCCTGAATCCTGACCTATGGAATTAATGGGATTTCACAGTTGATGCAAGAGGCTTACTCTAGTTGGGACTAACCAAAAGGATTCAGGGCATTATTTTGTAGCAATCCTGTAAAGTAGATCAGGGTTATTTTATCTCTATACTGCCATCACCAACTGAGGCTGAAAGAGAAGATGGCTTGACTAAGGTGAGCCTGTAGTAGGTTTGAATAGGGATATAAAGAATAGTCACAGACTGTAAAACCGCTTCAAGATTTTATACCCCTGCCTGAAAGCATAAAGACCAGTACTTCTTCTGCAGCGGCAGGATCAGTAACAAAAAATGTTGCTTTTTTGCACAAAAAGATGTTTTTACATAAAACTGTTTTCACTAACTACAGTAGGTTTTGTGTGTGTGTGTGTGTGTGTGTGTGTACAAGATTATTTTGTGCAAACTGCAAATACATGAATTTTAGGCACTATTTTTCCCTAAAGTGCAAAAAATATTTGGAAATGTGTGCACAAACACTTGTAATCTTGCCCCGCAGGAAGGAAACTTTTTAAATGTTTCATTCTTGTTTGTGAGAATGAAATAAGGAACTGTTTACATCATTAGGTCTGAGCTGGTTCACAGCTCTACTTTTCAGCTAATTCTTTTTGTCCTAAAAAAAAAGCATAGCAAGCCATCTTCTCTGCCTTAAATTGAGTTAGACCTTTGGTCCCATCTAGTTTAGTATTATCTGCAGAAGCTCATGGTGCTTCTGCAGAATTTCAGACAGGGTTTTTTCTGGCCCTAGTCTGGAGATGGTGGGGTTGAACCTGAGGATGCTGAATAGGGATGGGACAAATCCAGAATTTCCCGAATCTGGATCCGAATCCCTGGAAGGTTCTGGGAATCCACGAATCTCACGAATCTTGAATCTTTCGAATCCTTTTTTAAAAAGTGTTTAAAAAGCAAGAGAAAGAAGGATAATCTTGAGCAAGACACACTCTCTCAGCCTTAGCAAAAGCCTAGGCAAAGGCAAACCTCCCTCTGAAGAAATCTGACCAAGGCAATTGTCATAGTTTTGCCTCAGGATCTCCCCAGATTGAAAATTACCTGAAGGCCCTTTCTAATCCGACATTTTCCTACCTGTGTAAACAGGGCCACGTACTTCAGTAGAGAGATCCAGGTCAAAACTGGCTTTTCTTTGCATAGCTCCTCTGCATCCTGGGGTTTGTAGTTTGATGATGCACCAGTACACTTTGGCAGAGAAGGCTGTGACCCCTTATAAAAGTCCAAACCCCAGAATTGTGTCTGAAAGAGGTTTGCAAGGGAGCTATGCAAAGGAATGTTTCAGCTATCAGTGAAATGTCAAGCCTGTAGCTTCCAGTCAAGTACTGAACTTCAATCTTAAATGTTCAATTTAAATATCTTAGGAAATACTGTTAGCAAAGGCCATTATTACTCCAAGGGAAAACCTTACCTACTTACCACCTTCCCTTATATGTATGACCGCCCAGGTTTTCAGGCGTCCCGGTCTCCAACAATCTATTTAGTTGGCAGATTTGAAAGATTTGGTTTGCCTATTTTGGCACAGGGATTCGAATTGGGAATCTCGAATCCTTACCCAGGATTTGAGCTATGGCGCTTCTACTCCAGTTCAGCAGCTTTCAGCCTAGCTTGGAATCATCTACTCTGATTTAGCCGCAGCTGCCCAAGGTCACAGAAGATCTTTCCTGATTCTGCTGCTGGGATCCAGGAGTATGCACCCTGGTTGTCTTCCAGTGGCTTGTCTGCAACTCCCATAACCATCAGACAGCTTGGGAAGTGATTCGGGACCATGGGAGTTGTAATGCAAAACATATAGAAGGCATTAGGTTGTCTGCTCCTACCCAACATTGCCAGGGATTGAATTACTGACATCTTTCCTATGCAATTAAAAAATGAGGAGTCTTTTGCTGTTTCTTCCAGAGGTCTCCCTCTTTCCATGAAGGTTAAGCCTGCCCTGAACCTTAAATGCGGGGACCAGTACAGTTTTGGTTTTTTTCTTTCTCCTAATCTTATTTGAATCCAGAGTCCTATAGTTATGGTCAGTGGCACCTGGTGGCTCCTGTGTCATTCGGAGGGAGAATCTGTTCTTTGTTTTAGTCTGAACTGTAAAGGAACTATCCTAGATGCTGAACCTATTAGGAAGATGGGGTTCAGCATCCTAGATATCTCTGTTAAAGTTCAGATCAAAAGTCAAAGTAGATTATAGCATGGATTATGATTAAATTCTGTGATGTCCAGGATATTAATTTGTCATGAAGTTGTTGCTAGAGGGAGATGAACTATTGATAGGAATGTTCCAATACAAATTAAAAAAAAAATAAGCAAAGGGAGGAAAAGAGGATAGAATGAATATGAGGTTACTTATAAATATAAGTTGATAAGGTAAAGAGAAATTAACTGTTTGAAGAGAGAAATTATTTTAAAAATTAATATTTTATGGATATTTTTAATATTTGAGGGGAAGAGAGGTAGATTAAAGATAAGATAGGTATAAAATAGTAGTTTATTAATATAGAGAAATTATTATTTAGTAATAGCTATTCATATTGGGGTTAAATATGACTAATACTGACTGTATTGTTGGTTGGAGATCCATATATGTTTATGTTTTAGTGTAGTATAGTTTGGTTTTGATTTTTGAATGGAACTTTTTTTTCTGTGTTTGTTCTTATGTTGTTTTCCTTTTTGTGTTTTCTATTGTTTTATAACAATAAAAATATTATTTAAAAAAAACAAAATAGATTCACTGTTTCACTGACATGGAAGTCACCAAGTGCTGTTGGATGTGACCTGAGAAGCAGTGTTCCCTATGGAAAATGCTGGGACTGGGAGAATATAGCTCCTGGCTTCACACTGTACAGTTATAGCACTGTGATTCCAATTTAATTGCTGTGTTTGTCTCTTATAGAATCTTGGTGTTTGTAGTTTGGTGAGGCACTAGAGCTCTCTGAAGGGAATTCTAACTCCCCCCACAAAACTACACATCCCAGGATTCCATTGGATGTTGCCATGGCAGTTAAAATGGAATCATAGGGCAGTAATTGTATAGTGTCAAGGGGGCTTATTTTCTTTTCCCATCATGGGCCTTCTCTTCACGAGCAAAGTAACTTTCTGGCTGCTTGCGAGTCTCTCTCTCTTCCTTTTCTCATAGCCGCTTCCTAACACCATTTTTTCCTCCACTTCTGTTGCACAGGTCTTCATGGCCGCCTTTGCCGTATCTGCTTATGCTTCTACCTACTACCGTGCTGGTAGCAAGCCATTCAACCCTGTTCTAGGAGAAACATACGAGTGTGTGCGGCCAGACAAAGGTTTTCGTTTTATCAGTGAACAGGTAAAAAAGCCAACAGACGCGTTGGATGCAGGGCAGGGCAGAAAGAGAACACATGAGAGCAATCTTTGGATAATTTCAGCAGGCATCATGTAAGACACATGTGTCAAACACAAGGCCTATGGGGCGAATCCAGCCCGCCAGGCCATTTCATGTGGCCCTTACACCTCTCTTGCAGCTGCGGCAGTCCCTGCACCTGGCGAACCCAATCCCCACATTGTGGGCCCCCGGCTGCCGGTATTCTAAAGAGGGGGCAGTCTGGGGAGCAGAAAGTGGTACAGAGAGGGTTTGGGGAACCGAAAGTGGCACGCTTTGGGTATACTGATCAGTTCTGTGTCACTTTACAGAAGTATAGAGACTATAAACTAACTACAAGCGTATAGCCCTAAAATGTCCAAAGAAAGAAAAGTTGATACAGAGAGAAGGCAGTTTAAAAACCAGTAATAATCGAATGCAGAGGCAGTTATTTAATATGATAAAAGAGCATACATTTATATAGTCTTATAGATACAACCGGCCCTTTGAGGGCAACCATAATGCTAATGTGGCCCAAGATGAAATTAAGTTTGACACCCCTGATGTAGGAAATGGGGAAGACTCTCCTCTGATGCTTCAGAGGTCAGAGATAAAGCCAGTGGATGGGAATTACAAGGAAGCAGATTTCTGTCAAACATTAGGAGAAACATCATAACAGTAATTACTGTATAACAGTGGAACAGACTTTCTTGTCTGGTGCTTCACTGGAGGTGTTGAAACAGAGGCTTGGTGACTGCTAGTTGAGGAACCCAGGAAGCTGTAGGTTTATTGAACAGGGGAGTTGGACTATATGACCTGTACAGCCCCTTTCAACTCTACAGTTCTATATTACTGCTGAAGATTATAGCAAAATCTTTATCTTACAGACCAGGTGTGGCTAGGGGATGGGAGATATGCAACAAGCAACGAGTTGATGGTACATACAGCTTGCGGGCACGAGGATGGGAGCAGTGGTATGCCAATGGAGGGGAAGAGAATGATGGGTTTATGAAATATTGGACTGTCTATGCAGGAATGGGTAGACAAGAAAGAAATTTCAGCTTCCGGGTTATGACTCAGATAGGTCGATGAAAAAGATTGGCAGGAGTAAATAAAATGTCCCTCCCCCTCCCCAAGCAATTTTCCATCTGCCAGTTCTCCAGTACTTCTTGTCCTCCTACTTGTCCCCAGCAGTCTTGGATGCTGAGAACAAAGCATGGGGTGAGGTGATTCAGGGAAAAAAGCAGTGTGTAGAAGAACAGTTAAGCACATGTACATATACTGTCCAGTTACCCTTTTGGACTACAATTCCTAGAAATCCCCCAGCTTGCTTGCTGTTAGAGTTGGAAAGTGCAAACTTAGCAGAATGGATACTCATCATATGTTAGGTTTTTTCTTCTCCTTCTGTCCTGCAACACTTCTTTTGTACAAAAGTCTGGGTGCTTGCTTCAAATCTGGCAATACTGTGACATTCTTGTAGCGAGTTTCACAAATTCCTTGGGATCATGCAGTTGAAGCATCTAGGATTTGGGGAAGGTGGGCTATTTTTTCTTGTTACTCCTTCTGTTTGGCAACTTCAGGTCTTGGCTTCTCCTTTCTTTCCATCTCAGAGATCACCATCTTTCAGTCCTTACAGTCTCCTTGATTTTGTGAAATCTTTCTCTGTCACTGGTCCTCTGCCTTCCAATTCTTTCCATCCTATCTTATAGAATCATAGAATTGGGCCATGTGCTCCAACCTCTGGCCATGCAGGAATACACAAATAAAATACTCCTGAAAGATATTTAAAGCTCTCCAAAGCTAAAGAGTCCAGCTGCTTCTGAGGCAGCCAGTTCCGCTGTCAGATTTTTCTTATTATTAAGAAGTTCTTTCTAATGTTTAAGTGGAATCTTTTTCTTGTAATTGGAATCCATTGGTTCATGATCTAGTCTCTGGAGCAGCAGAAAACAAGCTCACTCCAACCTCTTATGCAGAAGCCACATTCCTCATGTCTACCTGCTGTGCCGACTGTGGGATTCTGGGCTTTGCAGTCCAGTATAACATTTCCAAGCTCTGTGAGCACACCTCTCCCTAACACTTCTCTGCTGAAAATGTACCTCGTCCAACTTTCCAGCTCTCTGACTCACCTAACAAGAGAACTCTGCTTTTAGTTCCATGCTTAAAGTCAGTACCTTGTTCATGCTTGGAATGAACAAGACATGACAGAAAATGTGGGAAGATGGGCCAATAAGTGGATCTCTTCAGTCGCCTATATGACCTGGAGATTTGTCCATAGAATGGCCCTATACTTTCATTTGCACAAGAACCCTGCAGAGCTGTTCACAAGAGCAGCCAACCTGCCCACTTCTAAGGCATTACTTTAATTCTAGACATTCATTTAAAATTAAAATATGCTGAATCCAGGGATTTGTGTTGAGTGTCATAACTACATGGGACCATAACTGATAGGCCTTCCATGGAAAAAAATCCATTTCTGTGTATTCCAAACTTTTTCTTCCAGCAACATAGTTGGGAAGTGGGTGTCATTTTATTGCTGCTAATGTTAAGTGACTAAGAATCAGAAAACCTTCCTGATCTAGTGCAAACCAGCCATAGATCTACCACCAGATCTACATCTAGCTTCTGCTGAACCGTGATTCAGACAAAATTTGGAATCTATCCAGGGATGTTGAAGAAATCTCACTAAATAACTGGTTTTCTGTGGGCCAAGATTTTAGCCTCCATCAGATTTCTCACCTTGATTGTGAGAAGCGAGAAAATAAGACTTTTTTTTTCCATTGAGGTTTCTGCAATTTGTGCAAAATGTTTCTGAACAAAAATATTGTCTTTTCCTTTTGTGGTGAAAGGGACATGCATGGACACATACCACTCAATAAGGACAAAAAGAGTTCCTGATTGATCATAGAGGTACAAGCAAGTCATCTGATACTTCCAGTTTTAAAAACCTAGGTGCCAGCTACTGTAGTGTAGCTACTCAGTGTGTATGCTTTGTGTAGAACGGCTCTCACAAAAGTGAAGACTTTCATGGGATAGTGTTCATGAGTACTTAAGTACACAGAAAAAGAAACAGCTGCTTTCCCACTAGCCTAGCTATAGCCTTTTGAAAGGTGGCTGTCCTGATAAGGGTGGTGGCTTATTATCTCTTTTCTTTCTCCCCAAACTGCAGGTGTGCCACCATCCTCCTGTCTCTGCCTGCCATGCAGAGTCTGACAACTTTGTTTTCTGGCAAGGTGAGGCTTCAAGGTAAAAGCAAGGGCATGGCTGGACAGAGGTGACAACTGTCATGGGGGCTGGGTGGTGGAGAAGTGGCTGGAAGCTTTCCTAAGGAAGAAAGCATGAGATCGGCTTTATGGGCCAAACAGGCCATTCCAAGCTATTACCAGAGTCTTAACCATAGAACCCTTTTTCAACTCCTGGGCTCAGCTCTTGAAGATTATAAAAAAAGATGTTTTCTGAGTATGTGCTGACTGCTTTTCTTATATCACTAAAACAGTTCCCTGTGTATTTATATTGGAGGGGATGGTGTTTCTGTGTCAGAAGGGGCAGGGTCTGACTAGCTACAGAGTCACAGCAACTGTTTTGTTTGTTTTTAAATAACATCGGGTTAGAACCATGCCATTGGTGTACAGCAAAGGGGAGCAACTTATAACTATCAATATGTTGTACTGGAACTTCCATTATCCCTAGCCAGCATAAACAGCAGTGAAGGATGCTGGGAGTTGCATTTCAATAACATATGGAGGGCCACTGTACTTTAGAACCACCTGCCACACTCATTTCAGACATACCCAACACCTCACTTCTCCATTTGGCATATGTCTCTAAAGACCTAGTTAGAGTGATCTCACTGCTTCTTGCTCTCTTTGTTTAGACATGAAGTGGAAGAATAAGTTCTGGGGCAAATCTCTAGAGATTATCCCTGTGGGCACAGTGAATGTCCATCTTCCCAGGTAAGTTGCCAGTCCTCTTTCCTGCTCCCTTTCAATGCTCCTCCTACTAACTCCCTTCTCAAAAAAACTTGGCTCCCCTGTTTGTATCTCTTTCTCCCAACAAAAGGTTTGGGGACCACTATGAATGGAACAAGGTGACTTCCTGCATCCACAACATCTTGAGTGGCCAACGCTGGATTGAGCATTATGGTGAGGTGCTGATTCGGAACACGAGAGACAGCACCTACCATTGCAAGCTCACCTTCTGCAAGGTACATCTCAGCCTGAGCCTTCTTTGGCTGTTCCTTTTTCAAATCCCCTTCTTCTCTTTTTCTGTGCTTGCCCCACTCACTTGCTTCTTTATCCCATGCCTCATGGCCCCTCCTTCTGAAATCACCCTCTGCTACTGCCTGAATTTGAACATACAAGCAAGTTAGATCCAAAGCTTGGAAGTAATGTGTGACAAATAATGATGTTACGTGCAACATGTTACATTTTGCAGTAACAAGAGCCAAATAATGTCTTGTTTTCCCTGCTTTAACATTAGTGTCAACACATTCTTTTTGAGTAATATCTAATTACTCCTAAAAAATCTGTTCCAGAATAGTCATGGAGTAGTGGTTTGGCCATTTTTAAGGCATATTTTTCATCATGCAGTGGTTGGAGTGCTGGACCAGGACTCTGGGAGACTAGAATTCAAATCCCCGTCAGCCATGGGAGTCCACTGGGTGACTTAGGGCAAGTCACCCCCTCTCAGCTTTAGAGAAGGCTGTGGCAGACCTACTCTGATTAAATCTCAGCGACGTATCCCTATGGAACAGTCACCATAAGTCAGAGTCAGTTTGAAGGAACATAACAACAACTATTTTTTTGCTGAAAGCTCCCCAGCAGATGAGTAACATGTTATAAGTACATTACTTGTAAAACAACAAAAAATGTTAATGCCTTGTGCTTTTTTAAAAGTGTTAGCTAATGTTAATGTGTTAGTGCTTTTTGGAATACTATTCCAAGCTCAGATCAGACCATTGTTCTGACTTTGTACTGATTACAGGCAGTGGCTCTCCAAGATTCAGGTAGGAGGAGGGAGGAGGTCTTTTCCAGTCCTGATATGGAGATGCCAGGTTTCGAACCTGGGACATTCCTCATGAAAAGCCTGTAGTCTGCCACCAAGCTGGGTCCCCCCGTCTTTGGTTCTGACTCATCTCCTGGTGTCCACCATCCTTTTACCCTGCTCTGTCTTGCTTTGTGATGCCTGAATTCTTTCCCTTAGTCCTGCTTCTTGCCAGTACCTCATAAGCCCTGCATTCTTGGCTGATCCTACCAGTGGCAACATATTGTGGTTGTCATGGAAGGCTAGCAAATCTGTGGCAATTAAAATTCTTTGCTAATTGTACTTCTACTGCCAATGAATGAGGAGGGGCTCTTGGCTATTGTTCTCTCTTGAGTGGTTAAAATAGCTGGGCTTCTTTTGAGTAGTTGGCACCTTGATTTGGGGGTAAGGAGGCATTTCTTGTTCTGCTTCAGGCAGAATAATTTCCCCTGCCTCAGGCAGTAAAATATCTAACCTTACTTGCTTTCCAAACTCCTCTGTTCTCCATCGTTGTTGAGACTTTAGCCTTCACCCTTCCTTCCCTTTCTCATTCTGTGGGTTCTTCACTCTGTGTCCTATTAACCATCCTGAAAAGTCTACCCCATACCAACTTTATTTTTTGTCATACTTAGTATAGCCAGGTTTTCAAAATAGCAATAAGGAACAGGAGAAATTCATGACATGCAGGGTCAACAAACTGGAGGTAGCTATTAACAAGTTTGTGTTCTACCTAAATGCCAAATGATAGTTTTGATTTCACTGTAATAATAACATATTGCCTACATTAATAAATTACATGATGCACACATTTCTGTCTTTTTGAAGCACCCCAACATATGAGATTTTTTGGTATTGCAAAGGAAAGGTTTCCAAACCTCAGACAGGGAACATCCCTTTAAAATAAGTGATATCTGCCCATTCTATAAGGGAAAAGGTTTTCTAACCCTGAAATAAGGCACATTTCAAAATAAGGGGCACCTAGTAACCCTTGTTACACCTGAATGCCCCATGTTGATTCCCTCCCCCTTACTCCCATATCCCTGTCCTCCTTGTCCTCAATTTTTCTCCCTGCTTCCACCCTTTGCACAATTCCTGCTTGACTGTATGGAGCCATTCTCTCTGCCCTAACCCCCCTCCCTTCTCTGGCAGGCACGGTACTGGGGTTCCGGGGTCAACGAGGTGCAGGGCGCCATTCTCAGCCACAGCGGCAAGGTCATCCATCGACTCTTTGGGAAATGGCACGATGGGTTGTACCGTGGTGTGGCCCCCGTCGGCAAGTGCATCTGGAGGCCCAGTAAGGAACCAACCTCACTGAGGAAGTGGGCAGAGGAGAAAGCGCAGCTACCTGTCCTCCTTGAGGGGACTGGTGAGGTCTCACCTCCCATAATGGTTGAGTCTGTTCGAAAGTTTCTATGGCTCTGATCTTTGGATAAATTCTGTTTTATTTATTAGACGCCTTGAAATGGATTGTGTAAGCATTGTACAACTGGTAAAGTCAAAGAATATGTGAAATAGTAAAATCTGATGTACAATTCCATCCTCTCCTTAAAAAATCCTGTGTATACATGTCTAGTTCGGGAGCAACAATGAATGTGCAAATTGTGAAACCTTGCTTTCTGATAGGGATTTTATTTCCCTGTAATTTAGAATGAAGGATCAAGTTCCTCAGTGCCATTGTTGCATCCTGAAAACACATGTTAATTTTTGTTTCTACAGATTGGGAAACCAGCAGGTTTATTGGTGGGCAAGGCTCTGATGGTCAAGGCTGCATAATAGGTTTAGCTTCTCTGGAGGTGTTTAATCAGAGGCCGAAATGCTATGTATCAAGGCTGCTGTTGTTCAGCCTCCCCGAACCAAAAGCTCTCCAGATGTATTGGACCACATTTTCCCCAGTCAGCATAAACTGCCTGGGCATGTTGGGGGTTGACATCTGGAAGGTGCCAAACTGGAGAGCCTTGCTATATTTGTGTTATAAGTTCTGCAGTGAGCACTAGGCTGGACTGGTTCAGTAATTCTCAGCTTTTGGCCCTCCAGATGTTGTTGTACTTCAGCCTCCAGAAGGCAACATGGCCAATGGTCAGTAGTTCTGTGAGGTGAAGTCCACATGGTGAGCCAAAGGTTGAAAACCACTGGACTATATGATTGCTGGCATTCTTTCCAGCCCTAAAATTCTATGATAAGCCATCTGAGATGGCAGATTGTTAGTACTGTTGAGGCTAATGGGAAATTAGGTCTTAAGGCTTGGAACAAGCAGAAAAGAAAAATGAATTCTGTTCAGATGACTCTAGACAACTAAGTCTTATGAAGTCTTGACAAGAGGTGAACAAAATATGGCCTTCTGAATGTTGCTGCACTGCAGTTCCCAGAATACGTCTCCACTGACTGTGCAATCTGGGGCCAATGGGAGATGGAGTCCAACAACCTGTGGAGGACTACACTTTGCCCACCTTTGATCTTTGATAAAGCAGTAAAGCACTTACCCTGGCAGCCTCTACCATCCCTAGTTTTGGCAGGTCTCTGGAACATCAGCAGGCATTGCTCCAGTTCCCACTCTTATCTCAGCCTTATTTACATGATGAGAAATCAACCCAACCAACAATTCTTAGGATGACTTTGAGGGATTAGGATTCTCTCGTGCTGGATTGTCAAGGGGGGTGGAATACATTGCTCTGACAAGTTTCTCTGCCTATCTCCTCCTCGTCCAGATCCCATGCCTCGGGACTATGAGAAGAACTATGGTTTCACTCAATTTGCCTTGGAACTCAATGAATTAACGCCAGAACTTAAGCGCCTCCTGCCTTCCACAGACACACGGCTGAGGCCTGACCAACGGTAAGAGCTGGGAAACAAAAGCATGGCTTTTATTTTATTTTTCTGCCTTTCTGTCAGTAAGGTGCTCAAAGCATGTTACAGTCTGGCCATCTGTAGCATCCACAATCTCAGTTATAAAACAGGAAAGCAAAGAGTCAAGAGCAGAGTACACTTTCCCCATTCATATCCTGATTGCTGTTGAAGCCCAATAAATATGCCCTTTGTGAATTGGAAGCTCTCTCACTTTCCTCTCCTACTTCCACTGTCTCCAGGTACTTGGAAGAGGGAAATGTGCAGGCCGCAGAATCCCAGAAGCGACGGATTGAACAGCTGCAGAGAGACCGGCGACGAGTGATGGAGGATAATAACATTCTTCATCAGGCACGCTTCTTCAGGTATTTCCTTGCTATCCATTCCTCTTTGCTGGCCACGCACATGGCCCACTCATGCTATCCTCTCCAGCTTTCTCTTAACATTTCTCCAAGGAGGCAATATATATTACAGTGCTGGATTAGACTTGGGAGAACTGAATTCAAATCCTCCTTCAATCATGAATCTCAGTGCGTGAACTTGGGCCAGTTATTATCTAACCTACTTCACAGAGTTGTTATGGAGACAGAAGAAGGTCACATACCTCAACCTTGATCTCCTTGGAGGAAGCCAGGGAATACAAATAAAACAAATATGTTTTGCCTCCCATGCCATTGTCCTAAAACAAAATGTTCTCTTTGTTGTCTAAGCCTATTTGGTGATGCAGAGGGTAGTCTGGTAACTTTGAGGCCAATTACTCTTGCATCGTCTTGGTGTGAGTGTGAAGAACTTGGCCTTGGACATTAGAGTGGCTGCTAAGTTAGTCTGTTGCAAAAACAAAACAAAACAAAACAGCAAAACATCTTGTGTGCTTTCAAAGGCTAGTAGATGTATTGTGCCATAAACTTTTAGGAACTATTTGGGATATATTCAGGAAGTGATGTTCTCAGTTGGGATTTGTTGTTGTTGTGTGCCTTCAAGTTGTTTCTGACTTATGGCGACCCTAAGGTGACCCTATCACAGGGTTTCCTGGGGCTGAGAGTGGGTGACGCACAACATATACATATTTTGGTGTGGACGGTAGAGGAGAGAGAAGGAACCCTGGCAATCTTCGGTGGGTTACATTATTGAACTGCAGCTTGTCTTCATCCTAGTGGTGAGGGACCAGGGGAACTTACAGTCCAACATCTGGAGAACTACATTTCCCTTCATCCAGCACATTCTCACATTCTGCTTCACTCTCAGTCCTCCCCTAACTATATTTATTCTAAAACACCTACCTGTAAAGCATTTCACCATAAAATGTGAACTTGTACAACCATCAGATGTGACAACAACCCATGGCGTTCTCTTTTTGTCCAAGGGGACAGTAGAAGTGGGGCATGCAGAGAGCACCGAGAAAGGGTAAATGGCTGTCAGAGAGGGGGCCTTGGAAGGGGAGAGGCACTTGGAGAAGGGCAGGCTTGGAGCACAGATAACAGTGGAATGGTGCCAGATGCTGTAGTAACTCCAGAGACTCCACTCGCCCAGCTGCTACCTTGGTTGTTAAAGTTTTCCCCTTTCTTCTTCCTGGCAGGCGGCAAGTAGATGCTAACGGCAAGGAATCCTGGGTAAGCAATAGCACCTACTGGAAGCTGAGGGCAGAGCCTGGCTTCAGCAACATGGACAGCGCTGTCTTGTGGTAGCTGCTAGCATCTGCAGGAGCAGCTGTGCCTTTCTGCCATCTCCCAAAGTGTGTGTGGGGCGGAGTGGACAATGAAGCCCCCCCCCATGATTAAGCACAAGGTGATTGAGGCATGCCGTCCTGGAATACCAGCACCTCATAAAGCGGCAAGAGGCTGGGGTGAGTGGGGAGGGGAGACAGTCTCTTAGGTGTTTATGCCATGCACTTCCAAAGCAACTCTCTCACATGCCCAATCACTTGAGGAAGGCACCCACCGCCCATGTCTCATTCTCGCACTGCTGCCTGCTGGCTGGGCAGATTTCCGGTGGCGCTTTGGATTGTCCCACAGACACTTTCAGGAAGCACTTTAGCATCACCTGGATCAGAAGAGGCCAAGACAGAAGTGATGAGGCAAGTGAGACTGAAAGACCTGAAGTAACTTGAAAATGGGAAAAAGCTCTACTAACTTTCAAGCCTTGCTTTTTTTTTTTTTGCTCAAATGACAGTAACAAACACATGCTTGAGCAAAGAACAACTGTGGGGCACTGGAGTGGTTGTTTCTGCAGAACAGTCTAGATACTGGACATTTTGGCCCTTTTTAACTACCTAGCAGTGCCCATCTGGGGTGGCTGTTTGTCTGCCCTCCCCCTGCATCCTTTTTTTGTTGCTGTTATTTTTGTATCACTGTCCTTTCCAGAAGATTTGAACTCTTCTTCAGCTCTACTTCAGGTTGTTGGCATGAAGTAGGGCCTGGCCTTGGTAAGAAATCCTCTCTATGGGAGCCAATCATACATGGAATTCTGATAGCCTTCTGAGGAGACCTTTATTGCCTCCTGAGGCAACTGTTAGCACTTGGGCAACATTTCAGGGTGAAATTCAGTACATTCCAGGGATGGCTGATAATTGGTAGCTATGTGATACTTCCATCTTGGCAAAGCTAGGACTTTCTTTAAAGTAGAGTGTCTTCAAGTGAGATTGAACCAGCACTGTGTTTGCTCCTCCCCCGCCCCATCTTGTCTCTGGTCCTTCTTTTCTTCCCTTTTGACAGGTATATATGCCTCCCTTCCTTACCACTTTTACTTTAGCATTGGAAGCAATAATTGTAAATAAGGTGGGGGGAAAACCACTGACATTTCCCACAATGCTTAAGGGAAAAGTGAAATTTATTCTGATAGCTTCTTGTATCTCAGCATCAATTAGACTCTATCAAATGCAGTCCTGTCTTGATTGTGATTGAGCTTAAAGATAGATGTGGGGAAGGAGGAGGAGAGGGAAGGATTTTGTGGCCAGAAACAAAATATAAAACAAGCATGAGTTAGGAGAAGGAGGAATAATTTCTCTCTGAGTGTATCTGCCCCATGTTAGCAAAATGGGCTAGATATCTGGGTGTTGTTTTTTTTTTTCCTCAGCTATGCCAAGAGGAGTATAGACTTTGTATGAGGCTCAAACACTGAGTCCCATTTCAGAGGAAGAAGAGGAACAGTAAGTAACTTCTGCCTGTATCTAGAACAGGCCCACCCATCTTGTGACTCACTACAGACAGGGCACCAGTTATCTTCTTTAGGCTGCAAGATGCTTGACAATCACCGGTGTGTTGAATCCCAGTAGGATAAAGAACATGGGTGTAGTTTGGTTTAGTGGACTGCAAGATGTGTCAAGGTTCATCTAGGATGGGGTAGGAAGTCCTTGCCTTTCCAGATGTTTTGGACTACAATTCCCAGAAACTCAAGCCAGCATGGCCAATGGTAAGGGATTTTGGGAGTTGTCCAAACCTTCAGGAGGGCTTTATTCCCCCCTTTTGAATGAAAAGCTGTATTTACACTGATTTATGTCTGTTTATTCTGTTCTTTCACCCCTGATTTCATGCTCTCCAAGCTACAGACAAGGAAGTGACTAAATAGTGCTGTGTAAAATTCTTTTTATAATTCTATAGCATCCAGGGACAAATATAAGACATGCATCATTTAGAGTTCCCAAGACCACTGTCCATGTTGCACATCTATCTTAAACTTTCTCATTGTTATGAAAATGTATATCCTTTGCTCAGAGGTTGGAAACATTACCTTCTTTGAATATAAAACCCCAGATCCTACAGTGAGCGTGATCGGTGGCCATTCTGGCTAAGAGATTTGAGGAACTATAGTCCAAAAAAAGTAATTTTTCCATGATCTGCTGCCACTATGTTGGTTGCTTCTTGGTAGCACCACTGGGGAAATTCATGGTATGATGCAGTCGTTAGATTTCCTAGATTCTGTCTCTGGAAATAGGGCAGCCTAGCTGATCATACAGCTTTATTTCTCTTTCCTTCCTGTTCTCTTGATCCTTTCCCCAAAAGTCCTTAGAAAATAGGTTTCAAGTAGGATTTCTTTTCCAGCTAATGAAAAATATAAAAGCATAGTGCTGTCCAACTCCCTGTTTCACCCTCGTGTGAATAAACATTTTGGCCATTTCTGCACTAGACTATTCCACTTTCAACATCCTATGGAATTCTTGGGTTTGCAGTTTAGGGAGGGGCTGCCCTAATACTTACTGTGGATCTGAATGGATGTGACATCACTGATTGAATGCATGCAAAGCATTTTTGCTTCCTTCCTCACTGAGGATTGTGTTAGACTGCGGCACTTCTTCATAGGCCTCTGCCAGCTGATTATGAGATTCCACTTGATACTGAGCATTAGGACCAGAGGTCTGGAAGAATTTCTTTCTGTTAGATTCCTAGATTGCGTTAAGGACCAAGATACTCATTTTTGGTTTGTGGGGTTCAGCTGTGACTCCTTCTTGCAAGCCACCTTTTAAGAGTTCTGAGAATACCTGCATGGACGGGAGGACTCTTAATTTTTTTTTCATGATCTGAGCCCCCCCTCTGTTTGGCTCCCTCCTGAAGATTCTACCCCACACATCCTAAAAAGCTTCCTGTCTATCTGTCTGTCCTTCTTTGTGTGCTGGGTGTCTTTGGTGTCTCGTCTGCCCTGAAACGCAGGTCGGCCTGCTCTCATTTGCCTCACCTGGCTGGTCCGGTTCCGAGTCGCTGCTCCATCATCTATTGTGTCTGCGTTGACTGGCCTCTGTTCTGTCTTGTGTTGTGGCTTGAACAATCCACGGTGTGTCCAATAAAAAAGAAATTAAGATTTCAGAGAGTTCACGCTCCTGGCAGCCATTTTGTCCATGCTTTCAACTGATGTATGATATCTTCCCAGCATTCAGGTGTGTTTTCCTTTCCAACAGCAATTTAATAACAGCAGCCAGAAGAAAAAGGAGACACAGTGGCAGCATTCATTTAGGCAGGGACAGGAAGCCTCTGTTTGGACTCAAAATCTAATTATCCCCAATCAGTGTGGCCCATATTTGGGTATGATGGAAGTGGCAGACTGCAAGTTGCAGGTCCAAAGAAGGTTTGAGAATGTAAAATAAATGCATCATTTTAGCAATCCACAGACAATCCATTGCTCATACAGTCTGTACAGAAAATTTCTGAGTAACTGCTACAGCACACCAGCTCCCTTTTCAACAGAGGGGCATAACTGCTAGACCAAACAGGATGCAACTTGAAATCTCTGTTAGTTCAAAGGAACAAGCAGCCTGAAGAAGCTGACTTGTCCTTTGTGGAGAAAGCACTGCAAGTCTTATTCCCTTGAAGTAGGAATAGGGAATGCGTGGCACTCCAAATGTTGCATTTCAGTTGCCATAATACTTCACCAATAACTATGCTGGCTAGTGATGGTAAGAGTTGCCGGGTGCATTATCTGTAGCTGGGTGCATTAGCAACTATTTTCTGGCCTCTGCCTGAGGGTAACTTCCTGGCTGTTAACATCTGGTGGCCTCTCCTTACTGTGTTTAGAGGCAACCAATCAAGCCCATTAGCCTTTTCCAGAGTGCTAATAGTCCTGGAGCAAAGAGCTCTGGATTCATCTAGATAATCCATTTGAGATGGTACTTTGTAGACTGAGCTGGGAAGGACTTTCAGCACAGAAAATTGGAATATGAGATCCTTTGGGGAGATCTCTCCAATTAGCACATAATTTTTAGCATCCTTAGCACAATTCACTGGAAAAGGTCAGTATTTTAGCTTTGGATAATGTGTGTGTTGCGGGGTTGGGGTTACACTGCAGAGTAATGGCTTGATTGTACTATACAGAGAAATTTTATGCCGCATCTGAACCAGCCTCCTTGTGATGTGTGGCTTAGTGTCTGTAACGGTCTTTTCTCATGAAGCAATTGAACAGCACCATGATTCCACTTTAACATCCTGTGGAATTTCCTAATTAATTAATGGTGCAACCCAAGAGGCTCTGGATTGAAATCCCTGCCCTTTCTAGCCAGCCCAGCAGGTGAGCCTGGTTACTGAGGCAGCCCTACCTGAATTCATCTGACGCCAACTCTGTCAAAGCTGGGATGGGTGAACAGTGCGGGTAGAAAAAGTGGAGACTTGGGGGATTTTCATATTTCACAATTATAGTATTATGATTCCACTTCAGCTGTCATGGCAACATCCTATGGAATCCTGATATTGGCAGCTTAGGGAAAGGGTATTTAGAATTCTCCATCAGAGAGCTCAAGTGCCTCATCAGACTTCAAATCTCAGAATTCCATGGGATGTTCCCATGGGGGTTAAAGTGGAACTATAGCACTATATCATCATTGACTAAAACCTAGCAGACCAGTGGATGCTGCCTATATGCTCTGACAAAACTGCTATGTCACAAATTCTCCAGGGCTCCCCTGTAGGGGAGAGCAGATCCCAAACATTTTAATTTCTGATGCAAAGAACAAGATGTCATCCACTTTCCAACTCCGTATCCAGTACTTGACTAGACTAGAGGCTGAACAGTGGGATGCTGCATCTGCAGGCAGGAGGCTTGGTAAGGGATGCAGAGACACAACTGCTTCCCAAATATGTCTGCTGTTCACACAACAACCCAGCATCTATAGTCTGAGGCAACCTGCCTTCTCTGCCTGATATCTGCATATATCAAGAATGGGGAAAAACTGTGTGACACCCTGATTAAGGGTGATGTCTGTATGCAAAAGTTCATCTGTTGACACACACACACTTAACAGCTTTACAGTTTATTTAAAGAAATTCTTCAGCCAAAACAAAAACAGGGTGCCTGTACACAGCTTTCAATAAATATTTGCAATTATCAAGATTTTTTTCCTTCAAAAATAAAATTAAAAAAGAGAACCTTATAACACCACAAAAACCATTGTGTCTTTTACATCTACATCATTTCTGTTTTAAAGTGTAAACAGAGAGTTGAGCCTGATCCCCCCAGCCACCCCCCCTCAAAAAAAGGCTGACCTGCAGAATGGTTAAAGGAGAAGAAAATCCCATTTGATTGTCTAGCATAATTAAATTTACTCCACCAAATGACCATCAAGTCTTTCCAGGATGTGGGCTTATATATATATTACCAAATTTTTTCCGGGTAGGTGAGTTATAAGAGAAGAGGCTGAAATATATATATATAAAAACCATGCTGTAGCCTAAGTCCACTCATTAGTCCTAACTACAGAAGATTCCCTGAATCAGTAGGAATTTACAGAACTGTTGACTTAGCAAGTCCTAATAAATCCAGTGTCAGCTAATGGCTTCCACTGTAGCAGGGCTATGAATGTATCTACTCAGTGTTTTGAGTCCAGCTATCCAGTGTTGAACCTACTCCAAGGACAGCATTCAGCAGACTGCATAGTCCCTTTGAAGTCTGGACTAAAACAATGAATGGATTCATGGCCCCACTGACATGGAACCACTAGCTGCCAGTGATTTTCAACTGGGATTAACAATTGGATTTAGACCTATGTTTTTTGCCCCCATTATGCATAAAGCAAATGATTGAGGTAGGGCTTTAGGAACAATGGCCAAGATCTTGCATCCTCAGATAACATCAGTGACAGAGCTCCATAATCATAGTGATTTCTGCCAATGTCACTCCTCAAAAACCAGCCTTTTAAGCCTGGCAGAGTCCCAACAAAAGGGTTTCCAAGGTTGGTGTGCTAGGAAATTGAGATGGGGAGACCCCTTGGGGTCGTGCTGCAGCTGCACGTCTCAGCATGCCCTGGGACCAGGACAGTGGTATAGTCATAATTTCCCAGTACCTTGAAAACTCTTCGGTTGGGGTACTGCCTAGTTTAAGAGGTAGGATTTGCAGGTCATGTTTGGTCATGTGTGCATCCCAAAAGTTATGAGATCATAACTATGGAACAGAATGCCAGCCAATCACTTTGGGCAAATCCACTAGTGGTGTCCTACATGTGCCCCACTAAAATGAAAGGGAGCTCCCAATTATTTCATTGGGCATATCAAAAAGAACAGCATGATGGATCACACCTTCCTTGGCTGCTGCATTCTGCTTTGTAGATCTCTTCAAAACCAGAGTATGTGCTCTCAGATGTGCATGTGGCTTGCACATCAAGGCAAATGCCATACAGCTAGCCCAACAGGGTTGCTTTTAGGGTAAGGATGGGGAACCTATAGCTTGGCTCAACAGAATGGCGAGCCTGACACTCCAGATGGTTTGGCCTTAACCATCATAGCCAGACTGTGGGAGTTGTTAACAGTACAACCACACCTGGAGAACTGAAGTGCCTGACCACAAGTCTAGAGTGATAATCCTGATGGTTCTGTATAAAATAAGAGGTTACTTCTTCCATGTACTTCCAGCACCTCTCAAAGCAGGATTTGAATGCACAGTAGAGATACATGAGAAACTTCTTCCTGTGTTTCAAATGAATTTATTAGATTGAGGTGTTAGCCTCTGACTAGAGTTCAGAGCTGTTGGCTCATTTTTGGGAGCAAAAGGGAAAAGAGGACAAGCAGATGGTTAACAGAACACATGTCACAGTCAGGGCCTGTTCTGTTGCTACTTTTCAAGGGTGGCTTGCCATATGAGTCTTTTTGTATCACTTGCATATGCAAAATGAATAGTTATCCAACAAGATTTCAGGACTTCAATTACCAGCAGTTTCAGAATGGAGTCACAGGTAGCAGAAATGGTAGGATGTACATTATATCTGCAGTCCAACTCTGTTTGCTGGGAAGTGTGCAATTCTCCCAGTGTTACCATCAGCTCTGGCCAGCTTAGCCCAGTTAGGAATTATGGCAGTTACAGTCCAACAAGATTGAGAGGGCTACACTTTTGCCCAACCTGGGTTTACACTCTCTGTTAGACTGTGACAAGAATCATCAGAACATTCTCTGTGTGTGATAAACTCAGGTTCTGTTGGACTCCAGCTCCCAGTATTCCTCATTACTGCTGGATGGGACTGATGGGAGATGCAATCCAGCAAAGTTAGGAGAGCCATAGGTTGTCCAATCCCTGCCCTAATGCAATTATTACACTTTCTGATTCCTGACTGAAGCTGATGCAAGCTGTTATCTCTCCTCTTGCCATTTCTCCAAAGTTGCATATATCTAAAATGATGATCACGTGACTCCACCACAAACACCTGCATGAATGAAGCCTAGGAAAATCTGAATCCTACTTTACAGAGAAGACTCCTCTACCTGAAGGTTTGCCTGCTCCAAGTCCAAGTTAAAGACAAATGCTGGAATCCTGTATCACCTTTTATTTAACATAACTTTATGTACACTCAGTCAAGTAGCAGAAGTGCTAAGAAACCCTGTTAGTGACTTGTGAAGATGCATAACAGGAGACCAGCAGGAATGCCCAATGTGTATTGATGCCCGATGCACCGCAGGACTGAGGAGCACTGGTATCCAATGAGCACTGGTCACTTTGCCAGCTCTGCTACATAATAATGTAACAACGGCCCTGTACTGGATATGGACATTATGAGCCTGTCCCATTCTAAGTCCCGCATATGTAAGTCCACTGATGAAGATGTAACTTCCACACAGGATTCTTGCCAATGAACCATCTGAATGAACAGGCTTGAAGTTGCCCATCAATAATGAGCATGTGCACAACAGACTAAGATCGGTCTCCCCCCATGCACTATGGGGAATTTAAATTTAATTCTATTTAAATCAGATGTGGGCAATTTTGTGTGTACTGAGTGGGTCACACTGGCAAACCCCAACACCACTGAGAGGCTCCCTCCCATTCTGCCACCATTACCAAGTTTACTGCTGGAAGAATTTTACCTTTTAAAACAAGGTGCAAATCCCCTACATGCCTTGTTTACAATGCAGAACTGGGAGGCTTTCATGAGCATGGTTCCACTTGTAAACCAGCCACATGGGGAGCACATGCTTTGTTTTAAACGTAAAAAATTTAAATGAAAGATGCCAATCCAGCGTTGCAGCAGTAAATTTGGAGGCAACAGCAAGGAGACTATGAAACCACAACAATTATACTCAAACTTGCATACAGATTACATAATCCTGTTGATAAGTCTTGACTAGAATAGATTCATTGAATCTATGGAGTTTACCAACATGTTAACTAATCATTCAACAATAGACTGAATGGTTAGTTCCAATCCTAGTTGGGACTAACCAACAGGACGCCAGCCAATATGTGCCATTTTAGACAAGTCTGAGCTGTGTTTTTGTCCTTCTTTTTCATTTTGGGGGATGCACATCCTCTTTGATAGGTAGACACCTCAATTTAAGCAGCTATTAGACTGAAAACAATGCAGCAGGGAGAGATCATCTATGTATTCTTGATGTACATTCTAAACTCAATTGAAAGCACATCATATTTGCACCTGGGAGTCCTTATCCCCATCCATCTTGGACAGTAATAATCTCCAAACTGAAATGAATTTCAGAGGATTATTCGCAGTCAAGTTTTCTAACATTAAATTGCTTGCAATGATTCTAAGATGTTACCACCCGACTGCAAAATAATTCCAAACATGTATGTTATGGATTTTTTTAAGGCAGAACAGGGATCAGAGTACAAAAGTAATTGTCTTGTTCTGCATCTGGTTGTGTGTAAAGAAGGACTCTGTGTGTGTCTAGGTGAGCAAAGAAAAGATTGAGAGGACTGCATAATGAAATGAAACTGGAACGCACATTCCAGTCTAAGTGATACTTTGCAGAAAGACATGCATCACAGTTTACGCCTGTGGCAGAGCTTGGAAAAGTTACTTTTTTTGGCTTGCAACTGGCCACGCTTGGCTAGAGGCTGGCACTTGTAGTCCAAAAAGTAACTTCTCTAAGCTCTGGTCTATTGCTGCTAATACAGGAGGTAACACATACAAGGCTGTTTTGAGGCACAGATGGCCTCTCAGTGGTTCTCAACCTGTGGGTCCCCAGATGTTTGTGGACTTCAGCTCCCAGAAGCCCCAGCCACTATGGTCAATGCTCAGGGCTTCTGGGAGCTGAAGTCCACAAGCATCTGGGGACCCACAGGTTGAGAACCACTGACTAAAATCAACAAGCTGACCCTTAGCAATATGGTATTAAAATTCAGTTAGGATTTTATATGTTTGTTTTGAAATGGTACTTCTAGATTGAATTTCCTATCTAGACTTCTGCCAAATTAAGAATCTATCAGGAATTTCATTTCAGGTCTACCATTAAATGTGTAGCAACAACACAGCTCCCAAATTAAACAAAGATAGGGACAGAGATGTAAAGATAACCCTGTAGGCTGGTTTGGTTAGTATACTACTGTTGAAGTGTGGATTTGTGTGCTTGTCATTTGCCACACAAAACTGCCTTAAAAAGCCATTCAAGAATCTGGAACTGGGTACACAATCCATGTGGCCTTGCATATCCTCTGTTCACAAAGGTCAGTGTGAACTGGTGCTTTATACTAGAAGTTGCTGAATAAAGAAAGAACTTTATTCTGTGCCCTAGCAATACTCTCAGCAATGTTCATGAAAAAGCATATCCTTCCCCCATACAAGAAGGGGTTCCCTTTAAGTGGGATACCTCTGATATGAGTGCAGGAGAGTTGGATGTTCAGAATACCCTACACACCCTTTTTCCAGTGCTTGAGAGTGTTACTCTTTGGACTTACACCTGCCAGAATTCCTCAGCTACTATGGCCTGAAGGATTTTGAGAGCTGCAGTCTGAAAAGGTAATACTTCCAAGCACCCCCCTTTCTTTTGAAAGTTGCTGCTCCTCTTCAGTTACCATAAAAGCCATAGTAGCCACCATCGCCACCTTCTTTGTCAAAGAGCTCTCCGTTGCGGATAGGTGGGGAGCTCTCGGCACTGGAGACGTAGGGCGATACCCGGCGACGCTTGCACTCGGCTTCATACAACCCAGAGTCTGACGAATCTGCTGACTTTACTGAGCCCAGCTCAGCCCAGCCTTCATTGTCCTTCCCCTTCTCATCACCAGAGGCCACCACCTGCAAGTCCCTCATGGGCCGGAACCAGCTCAAAGCGCCTGGGGTGGGCTTGGGGTGGTGATACTGAGGTGGGGAACTCCAAGAGGCAGAGGGACCAAAGGGGTGCTCCTGGTAGTAGGGCAATGATGGGTGTGGTGCAGCCTGCAGAGCAAAGGGCTTCACCCCATAGGGCATAAATTTGTTCCCTCTGAAGTCACCCTCATAGGTGCCGTATTCCAGAGGAGAAGCAGATGGCTGTTGCGAAGCAAAATACCAGTGGTGGGTATCCTTGGGTGGCAGGGGGAGTGGGGCACGCTCTCTGTTATAGAAGCGGCTCTGGGGGAGCATGTATTGATCATGCAAGAAGGGCTGGAAACGGCTGCCTGTGAGGAGCTGCTGGCAGCTGGCAACACTGGGCGGAGATGGTGTTGTGCGGTCTCCATCAGTGGTGGTGTACATCCTAGAGGGAAGACAGGAATTGAAAAGAGAGAGTGGGTTGTGAACCAGGAAGACTGGAACAAGTGGCTAGATTACACATAAAATCAAGGTTTGCACAATCATTTCTAACAGCAGCTTCTATATGTCTGGTTTGCTATTGGACCATTGCAAACCATGGTTTGAAACTAGAAAATCAGGGCAAATCACCCATAACATAAACCAATGGTTTGGAAAGTCACTGGTTTATGCAACAACATTCACTATGAACTGGGACAAACAAACAAACATTTCTCTTGTTTGCTGTCAGTTGCAAGCCATAGTTTAAAATTAAGAAAACATGCTAAATTACTGTTAACCATAGTTACTGCCTTAACCACCATAGTTTGGTGTGAGCTCTAAATGAAATATTTGCAATGAGTTGTCTCCAAGGCTTTAAAAGGAGCTAAAGAATCCTGTTGAAACTCTCTTGTACTTTTATCAGGACTGCACAATAGTGATGAAGACTCTGAAGTACAAAATGTAGAAACTGCAAACCATCATACCTTGCGATCTAAAGCTATTTTAATTGCCAGTCATATTTAATTATAACAAGTGGAAGACTTACGAATCAAAATTGTCCCGGAACCCTTTTGCAAAGGGATTGTGGTCTATCTTCAGCTGGGTGATCTAGAGAAACAAAGGAGAAAGTGGCAGTGCATTTGTTGTGAACACAAACACCATCTTAATTGCCAAAGTCCTCCTTACCATGAAAATAGAGGTAACTAGTTACACACAACCAGTGTTACACACAATTGTTACCTGTAATCAGTTATCCAGTAACAAACTACTGCTGATACTCTACATTGGCTACTTCATTATGTATGTAACTAAGTGAAATATCCTGGCCTTCCCTTTACAAGCCAACCTTAACTGCCAGCAGTTGCATTGAATGAAGGGGGTCTGTTCAGCAGCCAGTCAGGGCACAAGGAGGATGACACTTCTAGCCTCCTCCCACCAGTGACCAAGGTTGCAACAAGGGTCCTGCTTCTAATTGTTGCAGCCTCACTCACTGATGGAAGGTGGCTGTAAACCTCATTCTCCTTGCACCTTGATCAGCAGCTGCATAGATCTCCCTTGCCCAATGTAGCTACTGACCATTAAAGTGGACTTGGGAGTGTATCTCTGTAGCCTTACAGTAACATGACAAAGCCTTACTGAATTCAGAGCAGTTACAGACCCATAACTCTATGTTATGAATCTGTAGCTGCAATATAGAATGCCACCCAATTTCTACATGAATTGCACTTGTAATTTAAGACAGAGGTTCGCTCCTCTAGTGATGTAACTAATTTTTCAGTAGTTCATAGTCACGGGGTATGACCTCACTGAATGGTGCAGGAGGAATACGACATGGTACAAATAGTGTCTCATGCTGCTCCTTTGTGCTCTGTTGTGAATGTTGGTGCAACAATAAATTGGGAGGGAGACAGTGTGCTTTGCATGACAGGTCAGTAGCCAATAACATTCAATTTTTAAAAATGCAACCAAAAACAATTATTTTAGTTACTTTTGCAAAACAAGGAAGCATATAACTTTTAAAACAAAATGCAAATATAACAGTAAACAAGTTCACAGCTATAACTCCAACAAATTCTGTTTTAAAAGTAGCATTCCAAGTTCTGTTCCTACCCTCCTATCTGACTTAGTCCAAAGCTCCCATTCTGAAATATACTTATCCCCACTTCTAAATACTATGATGGGATTTGGATTCCATGGGGTATCCATCCCAAGCTAGTATGTAAAAACAAATTTCAGGGTGTTTAGTATCTGCTGCACAGATATCTACTGGGGGGTGTTGGAATGCAACCCCTTGCAGCTTGACTGTGCTATGTAGAGCTGATAGGAGTTGCAGTTCAACAGCACCTGGGGGCCATGCATTTCTCATGTCTAGAATACAGTGATCTAGGAATGCATTTATATATCACTGTCTTGAATCCTGCTGGTGACACATATCTGTTCAAATTACACCTTGTGTGTCCTTCAATAGTCATTGAAGAAGGAGGTATCCACTCTCTCTTTCATGCAATGACCCCTGTCCATGGAACTCACTTCTCAGTTGTTGGTGTATGTGTGTCCCTTATGATCATTTAGTGGCAAGGAGCAGTCAGATAGCATTCAGCTAGGTTCCCACACCTGGACAGGCCACAAAGGTGGCATCATTCAACTCCTGGCAGTTCTCCAGAGGTCCAGGTGGATGACATTGTCTTTGTCCAGATGGAGGCACACAGCCAGATACTGCCTGGCTGTATCCCATTCATCCCAACCATTAAATAGCTAATGGGGATGGCCCCAGAGAGGTGGGCTTTGCTCACACAGAAGGGAGAGAGAGGAGTTCTGTCTGGTGGAATTTTACACTCCATCCGATCTATCTAGGACCCTGGCTTCTACCTTGCTGCAGTGCAGTTCCCAGCCACCCCATTCACTGTTGCAAGGCCAGCCTTCCACCACTTTTTCAGATTAAGTGAAAATGTCCAAAGGGTATGGCTATTTGTAAATTTATAAAGAGATAATAAATAGTTGGTGCCAGTCAACAACATATCCAGCTGCTGGGAGGAGAATTTATCTTTGGTGAATTTTCACAGACTATAGGTTGGAACCATACTTAGTCATGCTTAGAGTAGATCATTAAGGTCAATGTGACTTACATTAGACAAGCCCAACTTAAGTCCCATTGGTGTCAATGAATCTACTATAAAGATGATTAAGGTTGCAAAACTATGCATACTTAACCAGGAATAAGTCCCATGGCTCTCAGTGGGACCTATTTTTGAGCAGACCTAGAAAGAACTACACAATATGCCTGAGTAGATTGAGTCCTACCTGCTGCACAAGTAATAAACACAATGCTGGTACTCTGTTGTCAGGGGGAAGCAAGGCATCTCCCTTTCACTAAGTTTTTCTGTTGCAGAACAATGGTATCTTTGCTGTAGTAAACTCACATCAGCATTTTGGTAGGCTGTAACAGCAATGAACTGAGTCTCTGGGAAGGTGAAGGTCTGGGTGCAGATGGAGGGGTGTGTCTCGTCCAGCTCACTCGGTTTGGCTTCAGTAACATGTAGACGTGGCTGATACTTGTGCAAAGACTGCAACACAATCATCTGCAGGACCAATGGGACAAGCTTCATTTGCACATGTCCCATAAGCTGTGTGTCTCAGCATATTCTATGACACTCAACCTTCTGAGTTTTACAAAGCAACTGAGGTTGTTTTTTAATATATATATATACACACACACACACAAAATAAAAATTTTTACATTGCAAATACACCAATAAAGAAGAAAAGGAAAGAAAGAGAAAACAGAAGGGGAGAGGGTGGGGGAAATAATAGAGTATAGTAATGGGTTAAGATATATACATTAATGTAAACAGACTATATATTTTTGTTAGTGTCTATAAAACACACAGTCATGACAAAATAGCAAGGTCTTTCAATTGCTGAATGATGGACGGTGACAGTGTGTCCTTCCAACCTTAGGGTAAAAGTATAGTAAAGGTACGCAACAATGCATTCAACAATGTTCCAAGTCATAGCAATATAACTGATAAGTACATAAGTACAAATACCAACTTTGGAGGGAGGGGTATGTTTTGGAGAGGGTATGAAGGAGTATGTTTAAGACCATTATTTAGGCCAAGCTTGAGTACTGCCACCATCACCTGTGTGACGTTGTTGGATGCTCCTTTGTTATTGGTGAGCTTCAGTTTCCCAAAGGAGATCTCCTGCCGCATCCAATGGGCTCCTGTGTTGGGAGAATCTGGGTGCATGTATGTCCGATTCCCTGCCAGAAAGAGAGCATCTCTGGTAAGCAACTCTGGAAAGCAACTCAGAGTAAGTGTGGAAGTGTGAGCATGTCCACACCACAAATATTTGCCTGATTTGAAACCACTTCAGCTTGCTTGCCATCAAGAACTCTCATAATCACTGGTCTGTGGGATTGTTGACAGTTCTTTGCTTTATTCTACATTTGCCAGATTTCTTTGATTGAAAGCCTTGACAAATAAGCAGGGCTAGAACTGGTTTTAAAGCTTCCAGCATAGTCATGTTTACAGATTTGCAAAGGAGACAATTGATTACTTTATGCAACACCCAAAATGAAATGACTCATTTTCTTTATTTTAGTGAGCGTCCATTTGAGATCTGAATTGCCAGTGGAGCAGACAAAAAAACCCAGCAAGACTTAAAGTATGATTGAACAACTTCCTGGGGTCACTTTCATACTCTCCTTTGTTTCACAAACTGGGATACATGTGACCAGGCAACACCAGAGTGTGGTCAAGATGGCAACAGTTATTAAAGTGGAAGCACACACAAGCTAGGAAGGTTGCAGCAGTTTGCTTTTGCCTGAACCTACTAGAGAGGGCAAAAAGTGCAAACTACTTTTGCAGTTTGAACTTAGGCAGTTTCTGTACTGCACTGTTATAGTGCTATTATTCCACTTTCAACATCCCATGGAATTCTGGGGTTTGTAGTTTACTGAGGCCACAAAGCTCCCTGGCTGCAAACTCTAACTGCCCTTTCCTAAACTGCAAACCCCAAGATTCCATAGGATGTTGAAAGTGGAATAATAGCACTACAACAGTATAGTGTGGAAATGGCCCAAGTCTGCAGTAACTGAAGCAAGCTGAAGACAAAAGGGAGAAGTGAGGGCTGGAACATTTTAAAAGCAGCTAAAAATGTGGGATGACAGAAGATTAATCATGATTGTACCTGTCAAACAGGGACAGTTGGAGGGTATAGACTTTGGATCCCCTGGAACCCAATGAGGCTGCGAAATCACTGCAGCTGCTTCCAAAATACTGCTGGGTGTCAAATTTGATGTCACTACATCTCTGGCCTTTCGTGGCAACTGCAGTGGCTATCTATAGTGTAGGAGAGGTCAGAGCATTCTCCTGTATCACAGAACCTAGTGAGATTGAGTGGTAAAGTGTCTCAGTGGATTTCCTGGTCACAGAATTTTCATGCACGACAGTTGCATTTTTGACAGCTGATTTAGAAGCTTCTTCCCCATCCATTCAGTAGGGAGCAGGGGGTGAAGGGTTCAGATGTATTGCCCATCCCTAGTTTAAAAGCCTACTGTTGCATATGTTGAAGATTAAGCTGAACCCACAAGACAGAATCTAGAAAACAATTAGTGGATATTCTCCTCATAGAGAGAGTAAGCTATCCGTATTGACTTCAGCCAACAAAGATATCAAAAGGAAGAATAATTATCATGGAAGGTAATGTGAATAGTAAAAAAGAAAATTGGATCTGCAATTATTCTGGAATGTTTTAAACACACTTCTGCTTTGAAACTCAGTCTATATATCTCAGTGAGCCAAGAGGGTTAGAGGATGAAAGAGATCACTCAAGACTAAAGCCAGCCCACCCACTCTAGATCTTCCCACAACTAAGAAGGTGACTACTAATTTCCACCTTTGAAGTAAACCACCATGTTCTGCAATCCCCTCACCTTCACAAAAAGCAGTTCAGTTACAGTTCTTCACTGTGGGAATTCCCACCATCACGTTGTTTTAGAAATTTTTTACTTCAAGCTCCCTGGATAGCCACACTGACTGCCGCGGTTCCCTGGCTCTTAATCTAAAAGCATGGGGCATAGGTTATGGTTTATTTGGCAGAGATTGAAACACTTAGCAGATGTGCGAAGACACACTGAATTTATTGTTTTATACATTTTGGGGGCTACCAGTAAGTCTGCAGTCCAGCAGCTCCATCGGAAGAGTTATAGCAGCTTTCCAAAGCCAGGTGGAACCTTACTGATTCCCTGCTTCACCCTAACACTTGCTCAGCTTGAAGCTGCCACACTACCCTCTGGCCATCTGTATTGGTGGCTCTATAGAGATGAGGCACAGAGTTTCCAGATGCGATAAAGCTAATAAAAGGAATCTTTGGAACGGGGAAAGTGGGAAGAGGAGAGAAACTGGGATATTTTAAAAGGAAGTGGGATGACAGAAGATTAATCAGGACCGTCTCTATCAAATTTGGACAGTTGGAGCATTTTCTTTTGGTTCACATAGGATTACCAGTCTGGCTTTAATATACCATTTAATGCAACCTTGTTCCTTTTCCTCCTGCAACCAACTGCTTTGGAATGTGATTTCACTCCAATAGCAGCCATCCTATCTGATTCCTTGGTCTTTGCCAGGTCTCTTCCAAATGCCAAAATAGGAATACAATAACCATTTCAGCACGGAAAGGAGAATGACTAGCACTTACAAATAACCAGTAGGAATTGCACCAGTACTTTTTGACAGTGACATGTCAGAGTTCTTATCCACACCACTAGATGGTACCATAGTTCCTATAAACAGGAAGGTATTGGCAGCAAAGGGCTGGGGAGATGCAGTAGAAAGATTGTGGGGGCAGGGAAGATCATTTCTTTCCCAAACCTTTTCAACTAGATTTATAGAAAGTTAAACAAAGTTAGACTAGTACGATGGTTTCATTGATAAGTTTTCTGCCGATATGGCCCCCAGTCTTGAGTATGTAAAAATGAAGGGCTACCTCTCAATGAACCACCTGAAAATTCCAGTCATGATAAAATAACTTCTTCCTACATGCACCCCAAATTTTAACTGAATAATCTTGTGATCGTTCCTATCCAAATTAATTCACAGTCTACTGGATACTGCCAACATCTATAACAAAGGAGAAAGAAACTAGGGGGGAAATGATTGGGTGAGGGTGGGTGGGTGAAGAACCTTAAATACTACAACTAGGGTGAAACGATATCTCAGATTTGAGATTGTCAACATCTCCTCACATTAAGAACAAGTTAATGGGGTGGTGGCTTACAGTTCCCAGAACCCTTAGCCAGCTTGGCCATTGATACGCTGACTGGAGGAATCAAGACAGCGATAGCATAATTTCTCCAAGCTCTGTTTTTTCTTAAATGAAAGCCCCAACATTTCCTTCAAATCAGAATGTTGTCAATGTGAAATGGAAGAACAAGTTAAAGAGTGTATGATAAAATGGGCTTAAGAACTTTGGTTATAATATACAGATGGGTCAATGGCAAAATATGTGGACCAAGAGGTTGAATTTTATATTATGTTATGATCTCAAGGAGGATTTTTATAAAATGATGTATCTTTGGTATATGACACCAGAGAAATTGTCCAGAATGTAAAAACGTATATTTAATGTATGTTGGAAATATGAATAACATTAAGAGACCTTTTACCATGTATGGTGGACGTGTCAAAAAACGTTTAAAAATGGGTTCAAATACACACACTGATGCAGAGCATTTTAAAGATTAATACTTCAGAGCATTTTCTTTTGGGAATGATGGATGTACTGGCGGAAAAGAGCCATGGAAAACTGTTTCAACACATGACCATGGCAGCAAGACCATTGTATGTGCAAAAATGGAAGAATTCAATACTACCACTATGAAGAATTGGTTGCTAAAATTGACAGATTCAGCAGAAATGGACAAAATCTCTTATTTACGTAGAGAAAGGACAGTAGTGACATTTCTTAGAGACTGGAAACCGCTTAAGTCTTTCTGTGAAAGAAAGGAAATGACTTTGTAACTTTTGGTTTTGATGATTAGAAGGTGTAGGCTATTGAAAGAAGGGAATATGTTGTAATTTTGAAGACAGAGGTATGAATACCTACACACATATATAACTCCTGAAAGGAAGATTGGAAGTCACTTTTTTCTTTCTTTTTTTCTTGTTCTTTTTTTGTCTTCTTTACTTTACAAATTTTTATTATTTTGTATTTCAGTTTTCTATTTATGTTTGTCTTTACTCTTTGTAACTTTTAAAATATTTTTTAAAAAATTCCTAGTAACTGCATCTTAAGAAAATCTGTTTGGCAACATGACCAAGGCCATTTCCGCACTAGGCTGTTATAGCACGATAATTCCACTTTCAACATCCTATGGAATCCTGAGGTTTGCAGTCTGGCTCCTCCCGAAACTGCAAACCTCAGGATTCCATAGGATGTTGAAAGTGGAATCATCGCGCTATAACAGCCTAGCGCGGAAATGGCCCAGCATAAGGCTGTAACCTATGCTGCTCCCAGATTTGGTCAGATGAGGCACAGGTACATCCAAGAAGGGCCTTGACCACTGCTGAAGCCAAGTCTGCCAGAATTTGAATAGACTGCAGCTGGACCTGGACTAGAACAGCAAACAGTGCTTCTCCCTTCACTCCAAGGTTCATGATAAAAGAACCTACCATCCAAAAAACTATTGGTGGGTTCTGCATTTTGGGAACGTTGCAGGAAGAGGTATTCTCTATCTTCCTACAAAACACTTTTGCCTCTTGGTAGAAGAGAGCAGCTGGAAGATATGGGTTCAGCTCCACACCCTTGGCCAGTGAATGGCATGGGAGTATGTCCAGGAGTTGTCTACTTGTCCTTGTGCCCCAGGGAAGAATTAGCTTCCTCCCTTCTCCAGGAACACTCCTCCCCATGAGTACTTAGGGACAGCTGGATGGCTTCTTGGTGCACTACCATGGGTAATCCATGTAATGGAATACTGCAGGGGCTGTGCCCCCAGGAACTTCTGGCCTTCCTTGTGCACCCTAGGGGGAAATCACAGAACAATAGAGTTGGAAGAGGCTGCAAGGGCTATGTAGTCCAAGACTCTGCCATGCAGGAAAGATACCCATCCAACCTTTGATCAAAGACCTTCAAATAAAGAGAGCTCATCACCCTCTGAGGCAGACCAATCCACTGCTGAAAGTTCTTACAATAAAGAATTTTTCCTAATGTTTAGGTGAAACCTCTTTTCTTGTAATTCAAATCCACTGGTTCATATTCTGGTCTCTGGAGCAGCAGAAAACAAGCTCACTCCATCTTCTATACGGTCTCCCTTCAGATAAACAGCAGTGGTCCCCAATCACTGGCATAAGTCAATCAGCAAAGATGGATCTGACACAGCAGTCCTACTAGATCTTGTCTGAATATAACTAGGTTATTTTGACATCTGAGACCAACCCTCCTCCCACCCCACCCCACCCTGCAGAGAAACAAAAAAATCCCATCATAAGCAACTCTCCCCAATAGGAAAAATGCAACAAGTAAATAATGCGCAACTTGCAGCTTTTTCTCAACACCCAAAATGAGCAGCCTGCTTCTCTCTGTAAATGGCAGGGCCAGCCCTGAGCACAGAGATGAAGAGTTTGTCCTAGTGGTAATCCACGACATGTGGAATCTCACCTTGACAGAGACTGTCAACAGCTTCACTCAAATTCATTTCCAAGCCAGTTTGTCCTTGTTACTGCTTGTTCCACTGTTTTCTTTAGAAGATGCGTTGTTGTGTTTTTTTATACTCGTTTTGTGTTGTACAATGATATGCTTACAGTAAGCCTTTCACATTTGCGGGTCAAACATTTGTGAATTTGATTATTCATGAATAATAATTATTATGGCATATATATATATATATATATATATATATATATATGCAAAACCCCTCCTCTCCACAAAGCTCTGTGCTGTACACATAGACACCTAGAGAACAGAAACAGCACAGTGATGCTGGGGCAGAACTGCTCAACTGCAGTCCTGTCCCCACTCACATGCTGGTGTAAGTACTTACGTACATCACGTCAGAATAGAGTTTTAGTTGAGTTCCCACAGCTTCTTAACTTGCACAAAACATTAAATGGATAGAGTGCAGTTTAGAACCATTTCCGAATCACTAGCATGAAAGCCTGACAGGGGTGGAGTCTGGACTGGGACCACTGAATACAGGCAGGAGAAGCTTAAATCTTCCCCGTTATTATTATTTTTCCTTAAATCTCCTCACTCCTGTATGCAAGGGCTAAAAATAGGAAGGAAGGAAGGAAGGAAGGAAGGAAGGAAGGAAGGAAGGAAGGAAGGAAGGAAGGAAGGAAGAAGGATGGACAGCAGGACGGCCTTTCATTGGCACCAGTTGTTTTTCATGCCTTTCTGTGCGTGAAAGAGGAGTGAATATAGGGGGAGAAAGCCTCAAGCTTCACTTACTTTTATGCAGTGGTCCCAGTCTGGTTCAGATTTCCAGACACTTGGAAGTAAGAAAGAAAAATTGTGTGTCCTTGTATCTCTGCCTCCCAAATGCATCATATGAAGGGGGGGGAATGCTCTATGGAAACACTGCTGGAAATACTGAGATAAATATACAAAGAGCAAATTGGCAATGAGAAGAATTTCAAAATCTGCATTACTGTAATGTAAATCCTTCCAGATGACCTAATAAAGATGCTGTACTAAAATAGATTTTGATATAAAGTATGTCAAATGCTTTGGGTTTATTATTCTATCGTCATTTTAAAGCTAATTGGCTGAGGGGGCCAAACTAGACATGACATTATTCATGTTATCTGGTCTTTTTAATACAAAGAAATACCTATCTTTTGGGAGAGGCAGACTAGGACCTTATTGCCAGTATTGTATAATGATTAGAATGTTAGACTGACACTTGGAAGATCTACCTTGTAGGGTTGTTGTGAGGATACAGTGGAGAGGAAAAGAAGTCATGTGCATTGCCTTGAGCTCCCTCAAGGAAAGGTGAATTATAAATGCAAGTAGACATATGTATCTTTTCTTAACACTGCCCTACTACAGTCCCAACTGGAATTGCATCTCTCCCAGAACCGCACATAGGCTATTCACGAAGGGAGGAAATCTCCCTTTGGTGATGAGAAGCATTAACTCAGTCTTAACCGTGACAGTGGCACAGTTCATGCCACTTCATGCATCTCCCTACACAAATTTTTTTTAAAAAATCATCATATAAGGCAAAACATTATGAAAAATAATAATATCACTATGAAGAAATACCCCACACATTCAAGCTGCATTTACAATATCTCCAAAGAAGAAGAATGCTCATTTTAAAGAAGATGAGATAATGATTGCTTATATCACAAGTGGCCAGCTGTGACCTTCAAGATGCTTTTGGACTGAAATTATAGTCATCTCTCCACATTGACTAAGGTTAGGGGCACAGGACCCCCGTGGAAATGAAAAAAACGTGAATAACTCTAGGCCCTCCCAAACCATATTTAACACACAAAAAAGTAGGATCACCATATTCAACCCAATGTGGATTCTTTTGAGGCATCAGGGTTCCTTCATAAGGCAGAAGTGGGTGGCTGATGGGGCTTAGTGCCACCTCCACTGCTGCCCCACACCATTTTTAATAGGGACTTACAAGCCTCATTCACAGTTTTCTCAGACTCACAAGTCTTGCAGTCCCTATTGAAAATAGCACAGGGAGGCAGCAGAGGTGACAGCAAATAATCCATGAATAATCAAATCTGCAAAAATGAAACCTGAAACTGTGGGGGGGGGGCTGACTGTATTATAATCTCTCCCCATGGTAAGAGGGGAGTGGGAACTTTAAGCTAAAAACATCCTGAGGGCTAAAGTTGCCGACCCCTGGTCTATAAGAAGGTGCTATCTAGGCCAAATCTCAGCTTTAGGTCCAGTTCAGCTAACTGGGAAGAGAATCAGGCAGATTATAGGGGCAGGGAAAGTAAGCTGCCATGGCTAGGGTCAATGCAGGGAGGAGAGTAAAAACGGGAGGGCAAAGAAGAGAAAAGTGGTCTATAGGAAGAGGGAAAAGACAGTTCTCCATCATACCTGGCATATTTCCCTCTGCCTTTCCACACTGAACCCATTTTCCACCTTGGTACCGCCAGTGGTGCTGGTCGACTAATACAATGTCCACATAGATGCTGTAATGGGCCACAGGGTCCAGCCCAGAGATGTTGAAGCTCAGAAATGGGAACATCCTCCTAGTTGGTAGTGCAAACAAAGGGGTGGGGTGGGGGAGAGAGAAAAATAAAGAAGGATATCACATCACCAGTTTGCCTCAGATTCAATACATTTTCCCACTCACAAGCCATGGGGAGGTCAGGTCAGGCAGACCCGGGTTTGAAAGAAATTTCACTAAGTATTTCAACTATTCAGTTTCTCCAGCTTGGTCACTCAAGCTGGATCTCACAAATCTCAACAAAGGGGGCTCAGAGAAAATGGCAGTGGAGAGGTGTGCAAAATAGAGCTCAGTGACAGGCGAGTGTTACTTGCAAGCAGGAGAATGCAACCGTGGGACAGCTTCCACCATCAGCTAGGAAAAACACTTCCCCTGACTAAATAGTTGCTTGTTTCATCAGCTGTGGGTGCTGCACTCCCCAAAATTAACTTTAAAAGGTGTCAAATATCAGTGTGTAGCCTTATGTTACTCTAAGGGCCTTGCCTTGGTTGCAGCCATTGTCTCCGGTTCCACAGCACTGTCAAGTTAGCACTCAATGACTTTTTTCTCTCTACTGTATTTTCCCCAACCTGTAAAATGGAATTAAGAACCTGACCTGAAGAGTTATGAGGGCAAGCAATGTAAGACAGTGAACTATTTAACAAGTGCTAACAGAAGTGACTAAGAATAATGAGAGAAGGAGAGAAGCTTTTTGGTGGATGTGGAAAGGAAGCTTTAGTCTACTGTATGAGATCTATCCATAAGTGAACAGGTGGGAAATTGGATTTAAAAAAAAATCTGATTTACTGTAAATTTAGTCAAATAGTCCATTGATTTAGTTGTCTCGTTAGAGATTTCTTTGTTCTGATGTGTGTGCTCATCCAGTGTGTTAACCTTAATTTCACTGGATTAGATAAAACAATGGAGGAATCTTTGAGAACATAATCTGAAGCTGATACCAGATTTGCCTAAAATAGGCAAATCTGAAATACTACCTCAGCAGAAATTCCATCCATAATGACTAGCTTTCTATTATTGAAGACAATGTTTAAGTAAAGTAAAAATAGGACTTGGTGATCCTTTACTTATCAATGGAAAATGAAGCCATGTTGACTGGGACAAAAGTCCAAGACGCTGAACAGATTAAAAGAAGCCTCATTGAGCCAACACGGATTGCCTTGAGAAAAATAAAACTTTTACATCTCTTGCTTCTTCATATTATTGTTTTCGAAAATCATTTCAATAATACCCTGCAGTGAGGCAATTGCAGCATTTGGAGTTAAAAGTATGCCAGGCAAATTTGAGGAAGGTAGGTAAGTGGAAGGGGAAACCAGCATGGTGTTGTGGTTTGAGTGTTACAGGACTTACGAGTTTTCCACACGAGAGTGTTATAGCGCTATGATTCCAGCCGGCCCCTCCCTAAACTGCAAACCCCAGGATTCCATAGGAGGTTGCAAGTGGAATCATAGCGCTATAACACTCTCGTATGGAAATGGCCTTAGCCATGGAAACCCACTGGATGACCTCAGGCAAGTCACTCTCTCAGCCTCAGAAGGAGGTAACAGAAAAACTCCTCTGAATAAAACTGGCCAAGATAACTTTATGACAAGATTGGCATAAGTCAGAATCAATCTGAAGGCACATAAGAACAACAAGGTAGGTAGGTAGGTATGAATAAAGATAAACCCATTTTTTCCAAGGTAGGAGTTTCTCCTGTATGTAAGGGAAAAACAAGGCTTCTTCTTTGACGTGTGTGTATGACTTCATGTGGAGGGAACAGGGTGGCATTTAGTCTGGCACTTCAGAGATCCAACTTCTAGTCCCCATTGAACCGTAAAGCTCACACAAATGGCCTTAGACCAATCACTCTCCTTAAGTTGATTTGCCTCACCAGTTGTAAGAATGAAGTATACAGAAGGAGAGCTATGTATATCATCTTGAACTCCTCGGAGGAAAAGTTGTGTGTATAAATGTCAGTAATAAATAAATGGTAAATATGTGCACCTATGTTACTAAATGAGCAAGCTGTATGTGCAAGAATGGAGAGAGTGGGGAAACCTAGAAGGGAAGCAGAAACCATAAAGGAAGAAGTTAGGTGACGAATTAGATACTGTCTTCAAGTTTTCTGGTGACTTGCTCTCCATCCTATCTGTGGCAATGGCCACCAGCCCCACTGCTTCTCTCATTTTTCTCTTCAATTCCTCTTCTTCCTTTCGTTTTCTCCATTGCTTCTCTGACTAAGAACCAGCCTGGCAGGAAATGGTGCCATCCAGATACCCAAGCTATAGTACACAGTACCCAAAGTGAGCCAAACTATTACAGCACATGAGGTAGAAAATACCACAAGCACCTCATCCCACTATCAGTAAAAATGAAACAACAATGAAGTAAATAACCAACTATTTGCTACCTTTTTAAATAATGTCTCAAATCTGTTTCCTGGAGCAGCACCCCAGCACTGCCCACTGGTAGGGCTCGGCCTGCTCCAACTGTTTCTCTCCTGCTACAACATCCATGTTCCTAGTCCCTTTGTTAGCTCTACTCTACTCTCTTTTCTCTGTTTCATGGTCCTTCCATTTTCCCCATTGTTTTCCAACAACCTGAGAAAAACTACTCCTTTGACCCAAGAAGAAATCTTGCAGTGCTTCCAAACAAAGCTTGTTTTAATGGTGTAATTGCTTTGCCTAAGTCATAGAATATTGCAAACAGCCCAGACTCCATTACATTAAAAAAGGTCCAGATATCATTATGTTCTATTTGTAATTCTGTTTTTTTCCCTGTAGCTTCTATAGTCTTTTCTTTTCTTATTTAAAAACAATAACAATAATAACAACAACAACAACAGACAAGGAGAAATAACTACACAAACACTATGGCCCTTTCCACACCTTACCTTTTTCGGCACTGGGGTGCGGGGATTGCGCGAGCAGCCTCCAAAGAGAGGCTCTCACGTCCCAGCTGCTTCAGCTCCTCCCGAGCAGGCAGCGCAAGAGCCCCGCCTCTTCCTTCCGCAGCTCAGCCCGGGAGTTTCCCAGGCTGCGCTGGGGCAAGAAGTGTGACCACCGTGGCTCCAGAGGCTCCGCACACACGGCAAGTGTGTGGGGGGCCCTGGAGCAATGTGCAATCATGCACCATTTTCGGCTGAAAGCCAAAAATGAAAAAGTGCACGAGCGGTGCCTGCCCTATCCTGGAGCATTGCGTGATTGTGAGTGCATCGTGCAGATCGCTCCTCACAATCGCGCGACGCTAAGCGGCCCTTTCGCATGGCAAATGCCGTGCGAAAAGGGCCTATGATTCATCTGTATCTGGTCAGCAATTGTGTATGTAATAGCATCTGTATATGTCTTTCATCCCAGCCAGCAAAATGTCTTGGGCTGCCTTTAGAAAAGCCCAGTAAGATCAATACCCTTGTCTCCCAACTGGGGAAAGCCTAGCTCCTCTGGAAAATTTACAGAACATTACTTCAGATAGCTATGTTCTGTTTATCATCAGCACCTGGTAATTAGACATAGGCTAACATTCTGTTGCTGAATTATAATAGTGTCAGGTGTACACTATTGCAACTCACTTTTTTGGTTGCTGCGGAGGTCAAAATTCTGTCCTGATTATGCAGTGGCCATAATCTCTCTCTCAAACCCACCTTGCAAGCAGCACAACTGCTGCTCCCAGCACAGCCATTTCTATGCCAAAGCAAGGGGATCAGCGGGGATGGATTGTCTGCATAGAAATCCCAAGAACACTCAGAGATCTCTGCAGATGCCTGTTGCAGCACATCCAGCTATAGCAAAATAGCTAGATGCATGCAGACCGATGCTCCCACTCCCTGACAACACAGAAATAGCTATATTGCAGAGGCTACACTGTTTGCAAGGTGGGTTTGGGGAGCGGGAGGGGACTGTCATCAGAAGGTGTAGGTATGTGCTACACATACGTATCTCAATGTAGGATCTTGGCCACATTCTCCTTCTGAAGGACTTTGCAGCTTGATGTATCTAGGGCCATTTCTGCACTAGACTGTTATAGTGCTATTATTCCACTTTCAACATCTTATGGAGTCCTGGGGTTTGCAGTTTAGGGCCCCTCTCTAAACTGCAAACCCCAGGACTTCATAGGATTTTGAAAGTGGAATAACAGCACTATAACAGTCTAGTGCGGAAATGGCCTAGGTTGTAGAATTCCCATTTAAAGAGGGCTAGACTAGCCCCCTCACTGTTGACTTTCTGCAGACAAGCAAATTCCTTTTTATTTAAGCTGGCTTTCTACAACTTGCTGGCTACTGAGGGAATAATGAGGTGGGCAGGGTTAGTATATTCACCCCCTCTTATGTTTTTAAATTACTTCTTAATTTGATTGTTGTTTAAATGTGGTAATTTGTTTAACTGTGCTTTAAAATAACTTACTGCATTTTAAGTGGTGTTTTAAATTGTGTTCTGAGCTGCCTTGAGTTCCTGTATTGAGAGAAAGCTAGCACAGAAATAAAGAATATATTTAAGAAGAATTTTAAAAGGTTTCCACTTCACGCCTTTTGGTACAGATAAAACATCAATTAATTTATTTGAAAATTCTTTTCCAAAGCCATCTTAACCTCCTGATTATCCTGTCAATTTTCAGCAGTGATGTTTTATGTGAAGAAGTTATTCCTTTTGATGTCCTGAACCTACAACATCTCCCAATTTATTTCCAAAGAATTCTAGTTCTCTGAATGAGAAGAATCGGTTGCATCACTTACAATTTTATTGCTTCCATTTCCCAGTTATTTATTCTTTTAGCTTACCTGATTGCAATGTAAAACTGGGTGATGCCCGTGTTTAATGGATGGTCTTAAGCCAGTACTATTTAACCTCCTAACATACCACATAAGGTTGTCGTCAGAACAGAAAGCAGATAAAAGAATTAACTTTCTATACTGCCATGTGCACCCTGAAGCGTCAAAGTGTAACTAATAAATGAGGAAAATTCTTCCTTGTATTCTACTCTAGAAATGAGGAAATCAGTTAACGTGTTGTCAGCTATTCATAACCATTTAAATCTAATTTTGTTGCATACATAGGTTGAAGGGGGAGAAGTTTTAAATAAATATATTAATTTTAAATTGGTGTTTAAATCTACATTGCATTACTACACAAAAAACCTTACCAGAATAAAGGAGAAAAATTATGTCCATTATTTTACTCATTTCCCTGTCCTGTTTTAAAGTGTGGTAAGAAAAAAAAATCAGCCGCATGATTTTTTGAAAACCCAGTTTCAAATCCACCCACCCCCAAACTTTTCTCTTGCTTCCCTTTCCTTCCTTAGAATCTCATCTGCTTACCCTCTCACATTTTTTTAGCTTATTAATTCCCATGTGGATCCCAGTAAATTCCCCAGGGTTTAGTGTTTCAGAATCCAGTTTCCTAGGACAGATGAGGTGACTCCGTGGGCATTTCTGCACTACACTGTTTTAGTGTTATTATTCCACTTTCAACATCCTGTGGAGTTCTGGGGTTTGTAGTTTACTGAGACCAAAGAGTTCTCTGGCTGAGAATTCTAAATGCCCTTCCCTAAATTGCAAATCCCAGGATTCCACAGAATGTTGAAAGTGGAATAATAGCACTATAACAGTGTAGTGTGGAAATGCTATGTCGTGCAGGTGTGGAATACATAAGAACAATCCGGAGGCACAGAAGATCCTGCCTTCCAATCTACCTTTATTATTGGTGACCTACACCTTCTTTCCTTCAATGTGAGGGACTAAAAAAAGCAAGATATTATTTGTCAAATATACAACGGAATCAGGCTTTTCATTAAACAAAATTAACTAGATAATGTAAATTCTGTTGGTTTTTTAGCAGCATGGCTCATTTTATCAATAATTTCATCAACAGCTTATTCTGGAGAAACATTAATGTTGAATTCCAGGTTCAGCCAATAACTTCTCTTTTTCATCTGCAAATTTCCAACTAAATTCATAGTTTGATTTTAATTCATTAATTTCTACCTCTGTCTCTCCAGAGGGATGGAGCAGCGGACTGACATCAAGTTTTTCCTTCTGCCCACACAACAGCCCTGTGAAGTAGGTTAGGCTGAGAGAGAGGACTCTCTCTCTCATGGCAGAGGAGTAATTTGAAGCCAGACTTCCTTGGGAAAGTCTGACACATATCCAGAAAAACCTACTGACAAACTTTCCCCCTCTAAACTAAGAATCCCCCTAATTCTCCACATGTTCCCCTTTCCACTGGACATTTTTATGGCTCAAAGCTAAAGAGAGGAGGAGAAGCCCAGATTCTTCTTCTACTGACCAGTGCAGTAGGATGGGCTCTTTCCTTTCTTCAGTGACCTGTCTTTGTACAAGGGAGAGAAGGGAAGAGGAAGGAGTTAAATCTTCATGCTGCATCCAGGGGAGTCCTTCACTCTCCAACTCTCCCCACAGAGAAGGGAGGGAAGATGTGTTGCCCATTCACCAGCTAGCCCCATCAATTACTGCATTCAGCCCTAACAGTTCAGCTCTATGATCTACTTTCCAGCAGTCAATATAATCCCAAATTATTCCCCACTCACCCATCCCATTCCATCAGAGCAGCGCAAGGAGAACGGCACGCACTTTTCGTTCATCATGACCTGCTCAACTGACTGCGACAGGTGTAAAAGCAGCTCTGTTTTTTTTCTTATCCCTGCTGACCTTAATCAAATTCTCTACCTCTCCACTTCCCCCTTGGCTCCCTCCAGCCTCCCTCCACATTTCCGGTTCAGAAATAGACACTAGCTGCTATTTTCAGAGAAAGCAAGAAGCGGAGAGAGAACAGAGAAAGGCTTGGGACGGATGGACAAAAAGCGGATGGCTTGAGAAGTTTATTCCCTGGATGAGTCAAAGGAGTTTTGAAAATGTGGATGGTATTCGTGAAGACCTACAGATACACACAGGCATACGCAGAGAGACACATCAATTAACATTGGATTCAATTCACAAAGTCTTCCTCCCAGTGAAGTTTAATTGAAATGAACAAGAGCTGCTGTTTAGCTCCAGTTTGGGTCTTGGATGGTTACTTTTAAAAACTGATGTAGCTCATTAACAAACCCATTAGTTTGCTTTAATTACAAAATTAGTAGTTACAAAATTAGTAATTAATGACAAAAAAATGAATAGCACTTTGTGTTGTTGTTGGGTGCCATCAAGTCCTTTCTAACTTATGGCAACCCCAAGTTGAATGTATCACGGAGTTTTCGCAGCAAGTATTTGTTCAGAAGGGTTTTGCCTTTGTCCTCCTCTGAGGTGGAGAGAATGTGACTTGCCCAAGGTTATCCAGTCTTTGGGTTTCCATGGTCAAACAGGGATTGAACACTGGTCTCCAGAGTCATAGTCGACCACTCAAACCACTACACTGTGCTAGCTCTCACACTTTATGTTACTCCTCACTTTTCTGTTGATTTTTTTTGGGGGGGGGAGTCTATGTTTTTAAATAAAGTAAGAAAATTGTCAAGAATTTAATAACACTCCCTAGAAATACCCCCAAATCGTTTTTAGTTCCACAAAAGTATTGTGAAAAGCTAATATATATGTATCTTTATTACAGTCATTGACCAGCACAAGAAAAGCTAATAAGCAAATCTGTCTTTTTATATGGAAACAGTATCACTTACTCATAATTCCATTATTACAAAGGAATTGTTTGCTCACCCTGTTACTTCCAAATATAATGACTTACAGCTATTGTGCATTTCTTCTCAGCTCTGTTCCCAGTCACTGCAATGGACAGAGATAGGGAACATAACAGAAATGCAATTAATAGCAAGATGATAATGATGGTTATTATTATACTTCTATCCTGCTTCTATTCAGAGATTTCAGAACAATATGTTAAAACAATATAAACAATTTAAATCAATTCCAGTTAAAAACAATAAATACGATGAAAGGATATTAAAGAAATCACCAAGTTAAAACAGAAGAAAAGGTGAAAACAAATGAAACAATGTACCTGTATACTTTTTTAGAAAGATTACGCCAAAAGGCTCTAAATAAAAAGCCATGTTTTAACTTGCTCCTAAAAATAACCAATGTCGGCCCCACTTGGGCCTCCAAGGGGAGGGAATTTTGTAAATGGGGCGCCACAACAAAAAAGGCCCTCCTTCTCCTATGTCCCTGCGTGACATATTGCTCCCAGTAGTAGGACACAGAGGAAGGTCCCTCCGCCACAGGCAAATAAGGGAGTCGCTTCTTCAGATATTGAGGTTCAACCTGTTTGAACTATCTGTAGCTTCTGAGTCATCTTCAAGGGCAGTCCCATGTAGAGCATGTTACAGTTCTCCAGCTGGGCAGTATCTGTCTGAGTAACAACTCACAAACAGATAATTGAGCTGTTCACACTTTTCTACTAACTTTCCCATCTCTAGGCTTGTGCAAAAGAGCAACTGGAGTGGGCCTTGATAGGTGTAAAATTGATTCATCTCCCACCCACCTCGAGAGGAAACAAGAGCCTTGGTGGCACAGTGGTTAAATGCCGGTACTGCAGCCACAAAGTTGTGAGTTTGATCCTTCCCGGCTCCAGGTTGACCCAGCCTTCCATCCTTCTGCAGGGCGATAAAAGGAGTACCCAGCTTGTTGGGGGCAATTAGCTAACACAGAGAGCACTTAGCTGATAAGCGGTATAGAAATACACATGTTATTGCTATTGCTAACTAAATCTTGTTCGTTGCAATAGATGCTTTATTTTCTGTTGGAATGAGACAGGCAACACTTATGCCAACAAGTTGCACCTTATTAACCATCCTCCACAGCTCATTAGCAATCAGTGAAAAAAAGCTAAAGAAGGACCTGCTCTAAAATCACAGGCCAGAATCCTGTTAGGGATTTACATCTTTCTCAGTGGACTTACATCTGCAGGAAATGGAATTGGGCAGTTCCATAACATCTGTATCCAGTGAATGGATGCTGTTATCATTAGTACATCGGGGACCCAGCAAAGTGATTAATAAGCATTGGGACCAATGCACAACGACAGCAATTTTGTTGCTGCTAGGGAGTGCCAATGTGCATTGGTTCACTCTTACCAATGGCCCATAACTCATCTTTGCAATTCACTAACATGGTTTCTTAGCACCTCTGCTATATAGCTATGTATATGTAAAGTTACATTCCATACTCTGTAATAGAGGATTCTAGCCACAGATTCCCAACTCAGCTCATGCCATTTGTGTGAGGGAGTAAAGTTTTTGCTTTAATTGATCTGTTCTACTGGGGGCAAGAGGCCACAATGTCTCTTATCACACTACATTGTTATAGTGCTACATTCCACTTTGAACCGCCACGGCAACTTCCCATGGAATCCTCAGATTTGCAGTTTAGGGAGGGACTGTTAGAGAACTCTCAGCTAAAGTTCCCTTGGGCATCACTGAACTACAAACCCCAGAAATCCACAGGATTTTGCCATTGCAGTTAAAGCGGAATATAGTGCTACAATAGTGTGGTGTGATAAAGAGCTACCTCAGGGACAACAAAGTGCCTCCAGTATAATGATAATGTTTGCAGAACTACTTGAGTCACAGAGTTGAAAGAAGTTTTCTCACACATTTGGACATGCGGCTATTTGAATTTCAAATATTTGCCTTCCTCACTTCAGTTGAGAGTAATTTAAAAATTAACAGGTTGGATCTGGACTAAGACAGCTGCCTTTCGTTTCAACTGAAATTAGCAGAGAGGAAGTCACAACTAAATTTGTCCCATTGATTTAAATGGTCCTGAAGTACATCTAATGCTGTAATCTTGAATAGGTCTTCCCAGAATGAAACCCCACTTGGCTCAATCACACTTATTCCTGTATAGAGATGCAATTAGTCTGGATTTAATCAAATGCACAAATGATGATGAAGAACTTTAAATCAATATAAATATTAGTTCATCTGATGCTCTGTTTTTTCCTTTTCTTTGAATTTTGGGGGACTTAGGTTCCCCACCACAGCAGATGTTAGAAAATGTCGAGACCAATGCAATGTGCTAAACTAGTGAAGCTTCATATATGACTAAAAAAAAGATACATTAATTAGAAAAGTTCAGTCACATATTGAGCCAACTATTGAGACATTGGGAGGTATACATAACACGGGTGAATCAGCACTTAATACCAGACCAAAGCATCTTCTATTGACCTCCAGAGAAAGCTCCCAAACCTGAAAGTGAGGTGACAGAACATTTTAAGTATATGTAAATTGTACTTGGATCATTTTCTAGCATAGTATGTGAGATAAGGAAAAAATTAACAGCCAGGTTTATGGCCCCCCTATCCACCCCCACAAGCATATAATTAGTTTTTGCCATTCTAACATCATGGTAATCTGAGTGGAATTTTCCACCTACTAGATGGAAATATGTTTACTGGCACTTCCTAATGGAAGAATAAGTTCTATTCCACACACACACCACTCAGTACAGCACCTAGCACCCTTCTCCTACTAAATTAATATTTAATTTGGTCACAAGAAAAATGGACTCTGCAAGGATGGCACCACCTCTGTGGATTGTCTTCCCCAAAGAGGGTCACCCGGGACCCACTCACACTGCACAATTATAGTGGTATTATTTCACTTTAACTGTCATGATTCTGTCCTATGGAATCCTGGGATTTCCTGTTTAGAGAAAGGCATTTAAAATTCTCAACTACAGCATTCCAGTGCCTCACCAAACAGCAAGCCCCATGATTCCACAGGGTGGAACCATGGCAGTTAAAGAGCAATAATAGCACTATAATTCTATAGTGTGAATGGGCCTCCACTCATGGGCCCTTTTTGCACGGCATTTGCCATGTGAAAGGGCCCCACTAGAGTCGCGCAAATGTGAGGAGCGGTCCACACAATGCACTCACAATCGCATGATGCTCCAGGAGCTGACAGGCGCCGACTGCACACTTTTTTTCAGCTGTGAGCCGAAAATAGTGCGTGATCACACATCGCTCCAGGGCACCGTGTGCACTTGCCATGCGTGTGGAGCTCTGGAGCCGTGGCGCTCATGCTTCCTGCCCCAGTGCAGTCTGGGAAACTCCCAGGCTGCACTGCGGAAGGAAGAGGCGGGGCTCTTGCGCAAGCAGGTGGCAGCTGCAGAGCTGAAGGAACCAGGATGCGAAACCCTCTCACTAGAGGCTGCTCGTGCAATCCCCCCACCCCAGCTCCACGAAAAGGTGTATTGCGGAAAGCGCCATGGTCATTTAAGCAGCAGGTAAATCCCTTTTGCATTTTTCCAGGCATCTTAAGAATATTTTCTAGTGTTTTTACACCTGCACACTATTACCTTGCTGATGATTTTAATTAGGTTTTATCTGTGGGAAAGTCTATTCTCTGCTGCAGGTTTTATCTTGGTTTTGTACTGCGGTTCTTTAGACATTGTTTTATTGTGTGATTGATTTTAAACAAGACTTTAAAGAGCCAAGAGATGTTTGGTTCAGTTGGGAACTAAAAAGCTCAATAAATAAATACATGAGCAACATTTTACACCTTTATTTAAGGAACATGTCATTTTCAAACACCTAGACTGCTAGGGCACTGTGGAATGGCTAAAAACATTTAGAACATTAAATGGATGAATAAAAACATTTTGAAACAGATTCAAGCTACTATTTAAAAATAGTTTTAAAACCATTAAAACACCCAGACCAGCCACTCCTAACTTCAGAGATGAAACAAAGCAAGAGCATCTTAGCCTTATCAATAAAATCTAAAATTGAATTTGTCAGTTTTTTATTTTTTTTAATACACACTGGAGCCCATTTGGACTATTATAATTTGTGGCACCCCAGAACAACCCTATTATTACTTTAAAAGGCAGCCAAAAGTGATGAAACGTAATTTGAGGTCCATCAAAATGGTACCCACAACAGGGTACCGTGGCCCTCTGGAGTTCCCAAAGAGCCCCAAATGGAGGTCTGCTGCCTTCTATGCTCTGGAGTATTCCCACCTCTGCTTTAAGGAATAAAAGTCAGGCAAGTTAGGAAAGAGTCGTTAAGACCCTTTAGAATACAGTTCAGGGGCAGGATCAGATGCCCAGAACGTGTCTGTGGCTGTCATTCAAACTGTCTTCAAGGACACATTTCTTGGAGAATATAATACAATGGGGAATATAAGGCAACTTTCTGCCACTGTGAACCTTCCTCAGCTGTCATAATACAGAGAACTACTCTGTGGCAGCTATATAGCTGCAGCTGTAGACATACTGGGGTATGGGGACATTTGGGGTAATATGTAAGAATGTTTGAAACAATTCCTGGTAAAGTGTACACAATAGGACATGTGAACCTCCTTGTGCAACATCGTTTGCCTAAGTGGCATAATGCTACTCCTTCTTCCCCAGCTGCATGAGGGCAGCCACACTGTACCTGGACACACGGATAAAGCTGACTGGAGGTTAAGAGGACAGAGCTCCACCTGTGATCCCTCCCCTAGCATCTATTATGCACACAGGCATTGCAGCACCCAAGTGGAATTGCAGAAGAAGGTACAGGGTAGCTCTTTTCACAACATCCCCCCCCCAAAAAAACACAGAAGCATAACCTGGGGTTGTTACCTAGAAGACATATGTCATCAAGTGAATATTAGCTTTTGTTCCTTGTTTGAGATTTTTCAAAGTATTTTAAAAATATTTTAAAAATATTAATCCCCACGAGGACTAGAATTTTTTTAAAAAAAAATCAGCATTTTTGTGATGTTGTACATATCCTGAAATGGTACTTGCTTTGCTTGGTACTCAGTTTTTCAACTTTGCCTGGAAACTTTTGCCTTTCCTCCCCTAGAAAAGCTTATCCTAATGATTAGGATCTAATCCCAGATGCACTGATGAGCTTAATTGGAGGCAGAGCTCAGAGTCAAACTGGAAATCTGTTTTCAAAGCCAAACTGGTGCATGTATGTAGTAAACAACACAGAGTGTGGCCCTAGACATGTGTAGAGTGCATGACTTTGCTGTTGATTTAAATGCAAATGGTTCTTTGAAATACAAACACTGCGACCACAAGCACCACACTGATGGAAGGGATTAAAGTTTTAATTGCAGACAAAACTTCCTCCTCACCCCTCAGATAATGGAGGAGGGAGCGGTAACAAACAAGTTGCAGGGAATGGATTGAAAGAGCAGATATCTTGTTGAAGTGAAGCATGTATAGGTTCAGGTGAGGTAGGTAATATACAAGGTGCTCCAGCTTCCCCCACAGGAGGAAACACATTATCAAAGGAGAGGACAAAAGGGGACAGAAAAATGCATAACATTTGCCTAGGTGCATTCATATGCATAGGTGTATCTTTGGAAATTATTTAACTTAAATAGAACTACAATACACATCTCAGCATAGTGGGGAATCCTGTGATCAGGAGACCTGTGTGCTCCCAGACAGGTACTTCTAGATAAGGTTTTTATCATGCAGTTTTACTTATTTTTTATTGTTGATTTGATAGGTTCACTATCTGTGTGTGTGTGTTCCTCTATCTGGAAGTAACACATGTAACAAATAAATTAGCTATAAGCTACAGGTCATTTTGTTTTAGCAATAAAGGCGGAACAAAGTTATATTTCAAAATTAATGTAATATGAACACTTAACTGGCCTTACTAGTGTTTGCACTCACTTCAAAGTTACTTTTGAAGGTGTATTCGATATTTTTAGAAATATCTTGATATGAATTTTTCAACATTTATGCCATTCTGTTATAAATTCGCGGGGGTTCCCCTTCCCTTACAAATTACTGTCTTACCACTGGAAGACGTAATGAGAATGAACTAATTTCGCAAAGTAATTTCCAAGTTTTGGTCTGGAGATACATCAGCTTTCTGTACATGTATCAAATCTGACAGGAAAGAATGGAAGAAACCAAATCCTTTCTGCTTTGTATATATAAAAAAAAGGAAACAGTTGAGAAATGGTTATTTTACATGCAGAATTGGTTAGGCCTCTGGATTGGCTAGGCCTCATTTGGAATACTGTGTCCAGTTCTGGGCACCTCATTTCAAGAGGAGCTGGAACGTGTCCAGAGGAGGGCAACCAAAATAGTAAAGGGTCTGGAAGCCATGCCCTATGAGGAACACCTGAGGGAGCTGGGGATGTTTAGCCTGCAGAAGAGAAGGTTAAGAGGGGACATGATAGCTATGTTTAAATATTTGAAGGGATGTCATGTCGAGGAGGGAGTGGGCTTGTCTTCCGCTGCTCCAGAGACCAGGACAAGGAGAAATGGGTTCAAGCTGCAGGAAAGGAGATTCCACTTGAACCTCAGGAAGAACTTCCTGACAGTCAGAGCTGTCCGGCAGTGGAATATGCTGCTTTGGAGTGTGGTGGGCTCTTGTTCTTTGACAGTTTTTAAGCAGAGGTGGATGGCCATCTGTTGGGAATGCTCTGATGTGTGTTCCTGCATAGTAGGGGTTGGACTGGATGGCCCCTGTGGTCTCTTCCAGCTCTATGATTCTAGGATAGGAATGTCTTAGAGCCTTTCTGCACTACACTGTTATAGTGCTATTATTCCACTTTCAACATCCTATGGAATCCTGGGGTTTGCAGTTTAGAGAGGGTTTTTTAGAATTCTCAGCCAGAGAACTCTTGGGTCTCAGTAAACTACAAACCCCAGAATTCCACAGGATATTGAAAGTGGAATAATAGCACTATAACAGTGTAGTGAGGAAACGGCCTTAGACATTTAAGCATGCAAGTAAAACAGTCTCTTTGCTGAAGTTTTGCAAAATTCACATTTTATAAATAAGGATTGCCACCTTGTTGGTTAGTCCTAACTAGGGTAGATCCATTTAATCAATTACTGAATTGTGAGTCAACACATAGGTAAATCTCATATCTGATGGGTCTACTGTAGTTGAGACTAACAATAGGTTTTAGGCCTGGATGAGCTGACAAACCTAAATTCTGCAAAAATGCCACAGCCTCTGATGTTGTTATTTTTTTCCATTCAGTAGTTGATTCAATGGGTCCATTACTATTTTAATCATATTTTTATTACACATATTTGTTAGCTTGTTTTTTGTAACTATGTTGCACTGGCTTTTATATGTGTATTTCAACAGCTTGCTTTTCAATTGTATTGTACTTGTTTTATTTTTGGATTACTTCTTTCCTTCCCCATGTCCTCTTTTAAAAGAAAAGTTAAAACTTGAAAAAAAAAAACTAGGCTGCATGCCTTTGGCAGGGCTGTCTGCCTCTTTTTATTGTTTTATTTGTGAAGTGCTAAGTACATTGTTAGCTCGATGATGATGATCCTCCTCCTCCTCCTCCTCCCCATCATCTATTATTACCACCACCACTACTACTACGGATAATAATAAAACACTTTATTTGAGACTAGCAATTGGATTTAGGCTGTTTTAGAGCTCATTTACATTTGTAAACTATACAAAGCGATGGCAGAGATCGTACGAGAGCTATTAACTGACACTCTGTGTGATCTGAACTCTGTTCTTACCTCCCAAACTAAAAGTTGCCCATTTAAAAAGAAGTCACTTTTGGAAAGTCACTTTTAAAAATAATTCATTCCTATTTCTTCAGTGTAACATACAACCAACTGAATTGGGGGAAAAGTTGCTCATTGGCTATATTCCTGCATGGCTCAACACAGTATAGTAGTTGTGTATGCACAGCTATGCTGTGCTGAGCCATTTATCACCATCACCACCCCACAGACGTGCTGTGGAGCCACTGAAGTTCCCCTCACAGCCATTCCATGTTTACTAGAGTGGGGGTTTGGAGAAGTGTCTGGCTATTTCCCTGTAGCTAGATGTAAAGTGAATATACTACCCTCTGAGATCCACTGAGGTCTTCTGGACATTTTGATGACTGACATAATCATTTTGTCTCTGGATACGGTGACACAGCCAGACATTTATGTAGTTCTCCTGCTCTCCATCAGGAATAATCCTGTGTGAGGTGACTTCTGCAGCTTTCTGGTACATTGCAAGGAGGGGGCTTTGATCCCTGCAGGAGGAGGCAGGGAATACCAACCTCTGCAGTGATCAAAGACAGACATAAGCAGGCATAAGGTTAATGTATGCCTGTGCATGCCATTAACATGACGCTAGGAACTGTTTTATTTTGTACAGTTGGCCCTCCATGTCTATGGATTCTGTATCCATGGATTCAACCAACCATGGCCTGAAAATATTTTTTTTAAAAAATACAAACACCAAATTTGATTCTGGCGTTTTATAAAAGGGACACTTGGAACCGAACTCTAGTAGATACCGAGGGCCCACTGTATTACTTTCCTTTACTTTTTTGAGAGGGGGGGGAGTTAGGTGTGCTGAGAAATAAATATAAAATTTGAATTTTTTCCATCAAAATGCCTCTAAAAATGCCCATTTTAAAAGCAGATTTCAAAAGTAATGATAAAACATTTATGTGTGACATTAGTTAAGTCAGCCTCTTCTTATGGTTCGTGTTACTTCTAAGGTACAAATTCATTATACCTCATTACCCCCTCAAGTATATTTTACTGGTAACTGCATTATTTGAAACTTGTTACTTCCACAGGCAATGCTCTTAATTTTGCGTCTATTTTATAACCACCTTATAAACACCATGATTTGCCAACAATGTTTCAAAACGCATCCCATAATCTACAGCAGCTACTCTTCAAGGATCTCGTGTGCTTTCAAGTCATTTCTGACTTAAGGTGACCCTATCACAGGGTTTTCTGGGGCTGAGAGTTGTGTGACTGCCCAAGATCACTCAGTGGATTTCCATGGCCAAGTGGGGAATCAAATCTTGGTTGCAGGCCAGGTTGGAGTACAACTCCCAAACCACTACACCACACTGGCTTTCACATCATGTTGGTTCTCACATAAACACCATGATTTGGCAACAGTGTTTGCATTCAAAACTCATCCCATACTCCACAGTGGCTATTTTTCAAGACACAAGTGATATATATTTGCAACAACAAGGAGAAAACACTCTTAGACACACACTAAATCACATGGAATCAAATTTAATGTTTCTCTTCCGCTTTCACTGCAGCCTTGTTTCTGTCTTCCACCATAGCCTGTACACATCCACTTGCCCCCAGCTGGGAACATCTCTATGCAAAAAGAAGTAATCCATTCTCCAATGGCCAGCTCCCCAGGGAAGGCTAAGTCAATATTTTAATCCTATTAAATGGTAAATTTAAAGCCTAAGAAGAAATAGCCCATCCAGAAGCAGGATTCTAGGTCCTGCTGGGATGGAGAGAGGGTGATGGTATTCACCACACATTAAAAGTATCTTGTATCGTCTCTTTGTTCTCAGTTCACTCTTTCTTTATCACTATTCTAAGGTTTCTTCCTCCCCCTCCCTATATCATCCATGCACTGCCCTGCACATCCAATTCAATAAACTGAAAGTTGCTAGAAAGTTATTTAGATAGAGAAGGGTGTAATTTAAGAAATCATCTGAAGTATCAGAAAAAAAGGATTCCAAGTACAATAGTTTACACTTACACCTTTTCTTTCCTGCTGTGGCTTTCTTCCTTCACATACTTTACCATTGCAACAGCCCTGCAAAGTAGGTTGGTCTGAGAGAGATTTACTGGCCAAAAGTCATCAAATGAATTCCACAGCTAAGTGAGGATTTTAACTTGGGTTTCCTAAATCCCATTCTAAGACCTTAACCACTATACAAAGATGAACAGCTCCAGAGGATCCAAGATCTAGACTCACACCATTTCCCAACTTGTTAGCCTTCTGTGGGCTGCCCTTCTGGCTTCTGATTAAACTAGAAGTGATTCATAATGGCACTTTTGGCTTCATTTAAAGTGGTTCTGGGGATAAAATATGGTGAGGGATGCACCCCATGTTTTGCCCCCAGTTGCATACGCTGGACCTTCTGGAGCCAAGATTCTCAATTTTCATTTTTAAAAGAGTTTTCCTTTGTGAGATGGTGAGGGAAGCATTTAGGGTGCAACATAAAAAGGTCTGTCTAGACATCCATCTAGGAAAGAACTTAGTCCCCCATTCTGTTATTTCAGGTGGATGTCATTCTTTTTTTATCGTCAAAATTGTTTTAAATTGTTAATTGCTAGTTTTATCCTTGTTGTTAGTATTCCTGAGGAAGTGAGGATCTTCTAGTGAAAAAACAGGGTATAAACATTTTTTTAAAAAAATCAGTCAAAGAATAAGTCTGGTACCTTCAAAAACAGCAAACAGTGAAAGTGAATTACTTCAGTTTGCTACACCTCACCGCTGTGTGTGTGCGTGTGCCTTTAAATCAGCTGTCAACTTGTGGCAACCCCATAAATTTCACTGGGTTTTCTTAGGTAATGAATACTCAGAGGTGGTTTTGCCAGTTCCTTCCTCTGAAATATAGCCCACAGCACCTGATATTCCTTGGCAATCTCCCATCCAAGTATAAATCAGGGTTGGCTCTGCCTAGCTTCCAAGATCAACCAGGATGTGGTACCTTTTGGATATTTAGGCTTACCACCCCACCTACTGCCTTATAATAGGATTGGCTTTATAATATTCTCAGGCCTGGGTTGATGTTGCTAATTCTGCTTATGATTTGAGTCAATCAGAAGTTTGAATGATGGTAGTTATGTATGCATGTGCTTTCAAGTTACATGCTGAGTTATGATGACCATGAATTTCATAGGGTTAGGCAGGGAATAATCAGAGGTGGTTTGGTATTGCCTTCCTCTGAAATATAGCCCACAGCACCAGGGATTCCTTGGTGGTCTCCCATCCAAGTATTAACCAGGCCTGGTCCTGTTTAGCTTCCAAGATCAGACAGGATCTAGTGCCTTCAGGGTGTTTAGGCAGTCCCCTTGGTTGTGACTCGATTGTGCTAAAGGAAATTATCTACAAGTCACTACTTGAGTCACAAGTACTGGCCAATCACCCAGTACCTCATCACTCATTGCCCGATACACATCAAGGCAGGAGGAGACAAAACAATATAGATAGACACACTCTCCATAACCTCACTCATTTCTGGCCGTTTTTCAAAGGCACCCAGTAATGTGACTGTTACTTATGGTTATATAGTGGGCAAATCAAAGAATTGTACATGTGCCCTGAGGCACCCTATATATTTCAGAGGGAAACCCTGGCACAGAAAGCAAGTTTAAGAGTGACAGTTTGCCACAAATTGTAGTTTTATGGCTCTGAAGGAAGCAACATGCCTCTGTGATAGATCTGTGTGTCCTGTCAGAGAAAAGGCACAAGCGATGAGAAGACCCATGTGCATATCTAACCTCATTAACTGTTGAATGGGGGCTGCGTTTAGTTGGTTTCATCGAGTAATTCTAAGAAATTCTGGGGGGAAAATCAAGACTAGACCCTGCCATGCCCTATTTTCCCTGATGTACAGTAGTATCCAATTAATACCACCAAGAATTCGAGATAGGAAAGGGACAGGGAGAAAACGAGGAGGAGAGAGAAGGTTTACATGACACTGCATCTCCCTAGCATTTTGTTCTGGTTTTATCCTTAGGGATTGATAACTGGAACAGTGGCGGGGTGGGGGGAGGAATTAACACATAGCCAAGAATCGAGTATCCTCTCACTGCTGAGTCATATTTTCCATGGAGCTCTCAGGAGTCAAAGTGCTTCTGTTCAGCTAGGCTTCTGAAAGCAGTGAGGTTTGTTTTCCCTCAAAGGTTGCAGTTTCTGCATAAGTAGAACTTAACAGAGGAATCTGTGGTCACCTCACTCTTTCTTATTGTCTCTGGAGGGAAGGGGATATTCAAAAGGTTTTTTTGTCTTTTTAGCCCAGGCTTCCAAGCCTTTTGCTCCCAGCAGGAAAGAAAGTATAAAGACAAACTGATGGCCCCATGTTAAAACAGTGACAATAATAAATGGAAAGGCAGGAGGTATTTAGAATTGTATGTACAGTAGGAAGAAGGATCAGGTATTGTAGCAAAACCTAACATGAGGAAGAGTCAGACGGACTGGCTGATGGCTAAATGGCATGAGCTGGGATACTTATTCCTGCCTATCAGAACGAGGGAGAAAAGCAACTCATACAAGGATGTTCGTCCCTTTACTGCTGGGAAATGTAATTTTTTTTTGGATTATAATTTCAGAATAACCCAACCAGATAACTAGGGGATTTGGGCAGCTGTAGTCAAAAATTGTCTCCAGATTCTGATAGGGTTCTGTTCTCAATGGACCCTATCTTTGGCCATTTCTGTACCACACTGTTATAGTGCTATTATTCTACTTTCAACATCCTGTGGAATTTTGGGGTTTGCAGTTTACTGAAGCCAAAAAACTCTCTGGCTGAGAATTCTAAAGGCCCCTCCCTAAACTCCAAACCCCAGGATTCCAAAGGATGTTGAAAGTCGAATAATAGCACTATAACAGTGTAGGTCAGAAATGGCCTTTGAGTAACCTCCCCTCTAAGGGAAGGTTAAGTCTAAGGACACTTTCCTGCCTGAGATGAAGCACCAAAAGATACTCTCAATTCACCCAAGTTGAGATACACAGTGCTCATAGGCAGTAATGTTATTTTGGTAAATGCAACACAGAGAATTTCATTTAAGTCTTCTTCCTCTTCCTTGGCAGTATAACCACAAATTAAATAACTAACCATTTGCAATCTTTCCATGATAGCCAACCATCTTCTACCTGAGGAGGCTGCATCATTCTGCCTAATGGTTGGGCCAGCCCTATCCTGGTTTTATTGAAATAAAAGGAAAGGACAGTGGATACAAGAGAACTTAGGAGTTTGTCCCTTCCAAATTTGGTTGGTTGGATGTCATATACCAATTACAGTCCTCCCTCTACATTTGCAGGTTTGATCTTCACGAATTTGATTCCTCGCCCCAGGCTTGTGAGGCTTGTGTTTAAAACTGAGTTTTTTTCTTTTGGGGAGAGCAAAGTCCTCTCCCACTACTGAAGGCACTCTGCCATGTGGTTGCCCATTCTGCTGAGTACTGGCTGCTGATTGGTCAGGTGCTCCTTTCTCAAGATGGCTGCTGGAAGTAATTAGAACTCCAGAACTTCTCTCTTCTCTGTCTGATGGAAAAGTACCAGTAAGCTTTTTAGGTTGTCTTTTTTCTCCCCTTCACCAATACCAGGGGCAGAGGCAAAGAACTGGGAGGGGAAGCTTCGCAGGGGAATAGTGGTGGTGGTGGTATTCACAGTTTTTCCACTTTTGCAAGGGTTCTGTGCCCCAAACCCTCGCAAATGTGAAGGGGCTACTGTAACTATTTCCTCAATTACACCTATTACAACAATGGGTTGGATTCAGGTTTCATACTCAGAAAAGCTTCACTTAAACAAATGGAATTTGTGTTAGTTACAAGTGTCTCCAACTGGACCTCTGGTGTCTGGACCAAAGGAACAGTCATGCTGAATGGCATGACACTGGCCTGACTGACTGGAAAAAACGATCCATTTTTATAGTTTTTTTTCCCCTGAAAAGAAATTGCAGACTGCTCCAAACCTCTAAATTTTCACCTGCTTCTAAAATGAATAACAAAATTTCATTATTGATGTCTCAAATGACCATCTCTTTCTCTTTAAACTCTGAAGGTTCTGCTTTCTTCTTCTATATTCTGTATTTATCTATGTATCTTTTATCTGTATTCTCTGCATTAAATAAGTGAATATTAACTGAGCAAAGCAAGATTGGCACCAAGCCCCATAGCTAACCAAATCAGTCTGGTCAGCTTGAAAAGTGCTCAAAGAAGCTGCTTCAGGCAGGAAGTATGTACACAAAAAAAGAACAGGAGGTTATCAACATACAAACGGAAATGTATGTTGTCTTCTCAAGTTTCCCAGTCATTGCTCCAAACTATTGGGCAGGTAACCACGCAAAGAGTGTGGTGAGAATGTGGGCAAGTTTCATGAACTTTCTTTAGATGCAAATATTTCCACAGACCCAGACTGTCACCAATAAAGGAAGGGATTATTTTATTTCATTTGTAGGTTTTCTAATCTGAGAGTGGTAAACCCCCCTCCCCCAAAAACACAACATTTCTATGCTCTGACCTCTATCACCACATTTGGAGTGGGAAGCTTAGGCAAGATTTCAACAGTAGACCAGCTTCTGCCTTGGAGCGGGCCTCTTCACCACTACCCTAAGCTGACTAAATATATTTTATAGTCTGGGATAAACAGAAAATGGCATGCTACAGTCATGGATTCAGGTTACCGTAAGGAAAGCTTACCGTTCAGAACACAAAAACTAGTACTGCTTGCTTAGAAAGAAAAGCCACACAACATTATATTGTATTTATTACTCATTTCATTGACACACCACAACCAAAATAGCTCCAACAAATAAACAAGTGTGCTCTTAACTTATTTTCAGTCTCACTAATTAAAACTAACCTCTCCACAGATTAATCTGCTAAAGAATTAGCTGTTTACACTATGGAATAAGCCAGCTAAAACATTTACAGCTCTAATAATTAGGGCTGTGATGTGATTTCAAAGAATTTTAACACCAGTCAGTCAATGTGCTTTAATTAATTAATAGTGCAATCGAATGGGCTCCAGGTTGATGTTCTGCCCTTCCTAGTTACTCAGGAGGAGGCCCAACTTGAGTTCATATGATCCCAAGTCCACTAAAGCTAGAGCTCAAATGGGTGAGCAGCAAGGGTTAGAAAAAGCAAAGACTTGGGACTCTTTCATACAACACAGTTATAGCACTATCATTCCACTTTAACTCTCATGGCAACTTCCTGTGGAATCCTGGGATTTTCAGTTTAGGGTGTTCTTAGCCAGAGAGCTCTAGCACCTCACCAAACTACAAATCCTGAAATTCCATCAGATACAGCCATGATTGGTAAAAGTGAAATCATAGTGCTATAATTGTGTGGTGAAAATGGCCCTGCAATGCTTACCATCTAATTTTTAAAAAGGCACAACCTGAGTTGACCTCCTTGTTTGTCTAGTAAATTATGTAACAGAGCATCTTCCAAAAAGGCAGCTAAAAATAAGCCCTGTGCTATTAGTAGTAGCAATGGCAGCTATGAATGGTGTTTCTCAGGCATTGGAAAAAGCCCAATCTGTGATCTCCAGAGCTTGGAAGACTTATGTTTTTGAACATAACTCTCAGTGTTCCCACTACCACCACCAGTAGTGTCACCCCCTCTTAATGACATCACATAACAGACACCCATCCTATTCAGCAACTGCAAATTAAAAGGGATGCAGGTTTGGAGTGGGATAAAAATGTTAGATAAGAACCACATTTTTGAGAGATGGAATATGATGCATCCATGTGTGCCGACTGGGATGCTGGAGGATGTGATCCAAAAAGGTAAACTTTACCAAGTTCTCCACTAAAAGCAGTTGCTATTTGATATGGCGGCTTTACCACTGTTGGAGGTAAAGTTCAACCTTTTCTCTCCTGTGCCATTTTCACTTGGGCCTTTTCTGCACTAGACTGTTATTGTGCTATTATTCTACTTTCAACATCCTGTGGAATTTGGGGGTTTGTAGTTTACTGAGGCCAACGAGCTCTCTGGCTGAGAATTCCAAATGCCCCTCCCTAAACTGCAAACTCCAGTATTCCACAAGATGTTGAAAGCGAAATAATAGCACTATAACATCTAGTGCAAAAATGGTCTTGCTTTCACAATTCTCTCACTAACTGCTACTGTTTGAGATCAAGGCAAAAATGATAAGGACAATATCTATAATTGTCCCCACATTATCCCTGCTTTGGTAGCCAACAGCAACTTGTGTGAAGAATGGGAGATTTAAGAAAACACAGCAGAAGGAAAGGCTTAAACTCTTTGCTCCCTGATCAAACACGAACCTTTGCAGCTGTTTTTAAATCATGGGGCAGGGAGAAGGGAGGATGTTGAGATATCCAATCCCAAATCTCTGTTAAGTCTTGTGTGACCCTCAAGGACTCATGAAACAAGGTTTCGGAAGTTGACGCTATGGCTATATTAGTTGTAATTAAATCTCAATTTAAAAAAATCTAGGAAAGATTAGTCAGGCAACAGAAACATAAGCTCCAGTAACAGGATTTCTAAAACATGAAAACGGGATTCAAGAAAAGAATATTCATTTATTAAATCTATTTTAACAATATATTCAGACTATAATCTTACAAACACCTGGGTAGTCAGTGTTCCTGACTTCTGACTAGAGAAGCAAAAGATTATGCTGTCAAACTGCAAACCTGTGCCTATTGACTTGATAGTAACTCCTCTTCTAGTTTGGTGAAACTTACTTCTGAGTAATTCCAATTCAAAGGATTGGACTGTCTGAGACTTTGGAAAAACAAATAATTGTAGTGCTCAAATTGTGGGAAACAAGTTCTTTCTATGTGTGTGCCTTTGAGTTGCCTGTCAAGTTAGGCAATCCCATGAATTTCATAGAGTTTTCTTAGGTAAAGAATAATTAGAGGTGGTTTTGCCAATTCCTTCTTCTGAAATGTAGCCTACAACACCTGTTATCCATTGATGGTCTCCCATCCAAATACTAACCAGGATGGACCTTACTTAGCCTCCAAGATCAGATGGGATCTGATGTCTTTAGAGTATTTCAGCCCTGGGAAAGTGTCATGGTCATATAAATTTTCCCATCTGGAAAAATTCTGCGCTTGAATGTCAAGGAAATACCATTCTCAACTCATCCGCAGGGGTGGTGAATGACCCCATGGGGTAGGCCAAATCCACTCTGGATTTTATCAGGGAAACTCTGCTGGGGTGAACTACATTCCCACATCAGCAGTGCTCCTTTCTAACTTGGAGCAGCTGTGATAGCAGCAGCATTAAACGCCAGAGGTTCACTCCCACTGTACTGGTGAATCCACTGACTACCACTAGCCACGTCTGGGCATACGGAAGTGAAAAAGGGTAAGATATACATTAAAGGGAAGGGGGTAAAGTTCTTTTATTTTTTCTGAAATGAATAAAGAGATTAACGTTTTAGAACCTTGCTTTATTTTCTGGAATCTATAATCAGCCTTCCATCTTACCTACACGTACACAAAGCTAATGGCCTGTTTTGTCTTCCAGAAAGGTTACCAGATCCCAGGGCCTGGACTTGATTGTCATGTTTTCACGGGCCATCCTCAGCTCAGAGACAAGGGTACAAATTTTCCAGTTTTGGGGAGCTGAGCTCCAGACAAGAGGAAAGGGCTATGTGCAATCTCCAGCTCAGCTAGGAAAGTAGCAGCTCTATACAACTTGCAATTGCAATTAACTAATTTCTTGTGGTAATTTGCAAAGGTTCGGGGGGGGGGGTGTCTATGCATTTACTGCTAATTTCCTTCTGCCCTCCCATTCATTGTAGCACCACAGCTCACCCTATGTTCTGTGTCCACGTTTTGGCTAGAAGCAATTAGGTTTGATTAAATGTTCCTTATTGCCCAAGTAAGTGAGAAGGAACAATTCCCTTGTTTCATCTTGATCTGGAAACAGCCCCTTTAGCTAAGATTTCTCTCTTAATTTCCAAACAAAAAAATACGATGTGTATGTCTATGTTGGAATGATAAGCTGTGAGGAACTGCAGTTTGGTACTTAATGCATAACATTACCAGGGGTTATGCCCTCGGTCTCCAATTTTGGACTGAAGATCTTGGGCCTTGAATGATCCTGAACTGGCAACCCTCAGGAGGAAACGCAAGCAGCTGGGGAAGGGCATGGTCTTGCCAAAAAAGTGACCTATAGGAAAAAAGAACTAAGCATATTTTCCATCCTGTGCTGCTACTTTGAAGCACTTAAAAAAACAAAATGTTTATCAAATTCATGAACACCATACTTAGAAGAATGACCTGGGAGAGGTATAGTGTCAGCTCTTATTAATGATGCCACACAGTGGAGACCACTGAAACTAGTCTAACTACATCCTACATGGCAATTGGAGACAGGAAAGGGTGGAGATTTGGTGTGGGGTGTGATGTAGGATAAAAATGTAGGGTTAAAACCACACTTTCCCAGAAGGGGAGAATACAGTGTATCTGATGTGGAGGGAAATGGAACATTTGACATAGCTGCAACAGAAACAAAACCTTCAGGAAGGACTTTCTGGACTGTGACCATCATGATCATGAGCATCACCACCACCGCCATTAGGAACACCCAAGACATTTTGTGGCCTGAGCTGAAGGACTGGATGGAGCTCCATCCCTCCTCTATGTACAGCAGCAAATTGAGCTAGCAATGGAATCGTCAGTATAGGAGACAGAAGACCCAGGCCATTTCTGCGCTACACTGTTATAGTGCTCTTACTCCACTTTCAGTATCCTCTGGAATTCTGGGGTTTGTAGTTCACTAAGGCCAAAGAGTCTCTGGCTGACAATTCTAAATGTCCCTCCCTAAGCTGCAAATTCCAGGATTCCATAGGATGTTGAAAGTGGAATAAGAGCACTATAACAGTGTAGTGCGGAAATGGCCATATTCTCCATCATATCTGAGTAACATGACAGGATAGTGGTCTCAGGACAGGCTTTGAAGCTGAGAAGAACGGCTAGAATCAAGGAGAATAAAAGCCCTTACAGCTACCTGCAGCACTTGCCTCATTCTGCGCTGCAGAACACCTGAGGGAGCTACCACTGCTGCCTCTGTTAAGCAATTTTAAAAATAGAGGCTACAATATCTTATGTGTTGAAAGTCTGGTTGATAGCATGGAACAATCTATTTTTTATTCAACAATTTTATGTTTTCATGTTTCAATTCCGTGTTTTCATTTAAACAAGGAAATATCTTTCCTCTAGCACACATGTGTCAAACACAAGGCCTGCTGGCTGAATCCAACCCTCCAGGCCATTTCATGTGGCCCTTGGACCTCTCCTGCACCTGTGGCGCTCCCCCTGCCTCGTGAGCCTGGTCTCCACATTGTGGGCCCCTAGCTGTCAGTATTCTGAAGAGGCACCCAACAACCAGCACTCACAATCTACTTCTACTTCTGACTGCTTCTCTATCCAAGTCTCGCCATCAGAGCTTTGCTGTGGGTTACCATGGCAACGCTGTGTGTGTCCTGGACAGAGGAGCAATCAGAAGTAGAAGTAGATCATGACTGCTGGCTGCTGGGCCCTTCTTCAGAATACCAGCAGCTGGGGGCCTGCAATGTGGGGATCAGGCTCACCAGGTACAGAGAGGGGCAGGGGGGCAGAAAGAGGCACAGAGAGGGTCTGGGAAGTAGAAAGTGGCACACTTTGGATATACTGACTAATTCTATGTCACTTTACAGAGGTATAGGGACCATAAACTACAAAATGTCCAAGAAAATAAAAGTAATAATCGAATACAGAGGCAATTATTTAATATGATAAAAGAGTAGATCGATTTATATAGTCTTGCAGCTACAACCAGCCCTTTGAGGGCAACCATAATGCTGATGTGGCCTATGACGCTGAGTTTGAGACCCCTGCCCTAGCAAATGCTGGAGAATCTGGCCCACAAGTTGTACATGTAAAGAAAAGGAAAGGGAATGGGGGAAATGCTAAATCTTTTTCTCTGCAGTGTCCAATTCACTATCATCTTTGCTTCTTGTCCCATGAACAATATTCTGACGCATCTGTGGCAGGACTGAAGCAGGGGCTCAGTTTGCACAGGCTGACTTTTAAGAAGGGGAGCTGAAACCCATCCTTTCTCCATCATCACAGTGTGGCAAAACAAAAAGAGCTGAACACGGCCTGTGGTGGGCTGCTTACTTCCTGAGCCAACGTTGCTGGGGGAATGTAGCATGGGCCACAATAACCACTCAGAGACGAGGAGCGACAGATAGCACAAGCCCCTCGTAACCTCCACCCCACCTCCAATCCCATCTTCCCCCCTGCTGTAAACACACAACACTGCAGGTGTCGTAACCACTAGTCAATTGCATAACATGTCCTCTGGATTTTTAAACTTCATAGAACAGTGCTATGAAATTGCTTTCTGCTGTTATCTTACAGATGGGGAAACTGAAACTGAGAGAGTTCGTCTGGTCCATGGCTGAACAGCTAATTATTGCTAACCTGGAAGTGAACTCAAAGATCTCACGTCACCTGTAACTAATAATTTTACAAAGGAAAAAGGGTGTAATCAAGTCACACTTCATAAGGAGCACAAGAAACAAGATTGAAATTATCTGTGTAAAAATATATGCTTTCTTTAAATTTCATGTGTTGCTCTTACGTGAATTTTTCAACTGTTACACCATTCTCATCAGTTTTTTCCCCTGAAAAAGTAATTGGAAAGAAGTAGAAAAGCAAATACTAGCACATAATGAGTTCTTAATAGTACAATGTGAAATGGCAATTGGTTACTTTTTAAACACAGCAACAAGTAATGGGAGCTGATTATTATGATGGTGTGGGAAAATAACTTTCTAAATTGTGCTTTAGACCACATTGCTATGACATATGAGGCTCATCCTTCATCAAGCAGGTCTCCAAAAAAGTTATGCTGTTAAGTTTAAGAGAGACCACAATAGTTAGGAAAATTTTGCTGGCATCCTGTTAGTGATATACGCAGGCAAAAGTCAACCTTATGTCTGTGTATGCCTCTTTTTAATCAATGAAGAGGTTGGTATTCTCTTCCTCCATGCCAATCAATCCCTTGTAACTTACTGTAGAGTCATTGCATTTCCTCCATAGTAATTCAGTGCCTTGTGAGTGCAATGGGGGTTGGAGAAGCATCTGGCTACATCCCCGTAGTCAGATGGGAAATGGTTACATCATTACACCCTCCTGAGGATGCTAGTGGACCTTAATGGAGGATGGAATAATTTCATGTCTCAGTACAGAGACATAGCCAGACACCTTTTCTATCCCCCAACCACTCTCACCAGCTATGGAACGACCGTGGAGGTGGCCTGCACCAACTCTACGGTAGGTTTGTGGGTTGGTGAATGGTCAGCTGCAGCTCCACATTTGGAACTACTACAGTATTCTAGACCATACAAAACTGCAGCTTTTATGTATTAATTACCTGGATCTCTCCACCAAGTCCTACTCTACTTCCTTACTGCAGTGTGGATGTGACCCTGGGATCTTGAAGGCTGTGTGCCAGATGAGCACAAACTCTGAAGGGTTCTACCAAACCAGTAACATTCAAAGTATGTTTCTGGTGGTGGACATCTGAGGACCAGCCTAGCAAAGCATGGACTTGGAGAGACTGGGAGAGACTGATCACCAAAAGACTGGACTTTACCTAAAGAACTGGCCACATAACTATGAACACAATGTTGGTATCAAATAGTTTTGTAATCTACAGCGGTGGAAAGACCACCCACACCAATGAAATGATGATTCTTCAAGCTATTATGTGCATCAAAGATTCCACAGGACTTTCTGCAGGACTTTCTTTAATTTTATGGCAAATAAAATGCACATTTGTTCCATTTTTGATCCACAGATACAGTTTCTACGCTTTCGGAACTCTGAAAACCACAATACCATATTTCAAAGCTGGGAAAAATGATTATGAAACTGGTGTATTGATTTCAAGACCTTCCCACCCACCTTACCCTGATCCCAAGACCTTGGGAAAGGAAACCAAGTGTTAATTAGAATCTATACCCTACCCCTGGCCAGTTTGAATACAGCCAATGTAACATTCACGTTAGAGTGTGCAACTACACAAGGTCCAGGGGTTGCACATGTCCCACAGGAGCAATTTTTTCACTTTTTGATCCTCCCATAGGCTGTTTCAGGCTCAGGGGAGGACTTTTTTGCAAAACCGGGTTGCCACCTAAATGTGGCAATTCATTCCTCCAGTGCATGCCAATTATGGGGAACCTTTTGAGGAACAAAAATTAAGTTACTTTTTACAAATAACATATTTCAGGGGGAGAAGTGGGGCCCCTTAGGAATGACAAAAATGGCCTTGAGGGCCACACACAACCCGTGGGCTTCACTTTTCCTACTCTAGACCTATACCATGCAGAGTCTTGCACGTTGGAGAACCTCTGGAGGAAGATGATTCCAAAACTAACTAGCAGCCAATTTGTATTTGTCTCATAGAATCATAGAAATGTAGAGTTGGAAGAGACCACACGGGCCATCCAGTCCAACCTCCTGCTATGCAGGAACACCCTCAAAGCACTCCCGACAGATGGCCATCTAGCCTCTGATTAAAAACCTCCAAGGAAGGAGACTCCACTATACTCTGAGGCAGCAGATTCCACTGCCGGACATCCCTGACTGTCAGGAAGTTCTTCCTGAGGTTCAGGTGGAATCACTTGTCTCTCTGTGCATCCTTTCAATTGAGCTTGAGACATAGACTGGGTCCTTAAGAGCAGCAGATAATAGGAACAGAAGAGAAATTCACAATAACTGAGGGGTTTTTTTTTACTTTACATAATTCTTGGAGTGTAGGTCTAATAATGAAAGCATGCACGTAACTTTCAGTTCTTAATATGCACAACTAAAAAACAAGCTTGAAGAGTTCTATTTTAAATAAGTCTATAACTCCAGCATCACCCCTAGTTATGCTGGCCAAGAACTCTGCATGTTATAGTCCAGAAAACTAATTCTCCTAGTGCTCCCAAAATCCATGCATTTTTAAAATGCACACAAAAATACCTTAATCACTGGGAAAATGCATACATTAGGGGAAAGTGTGTACCAAATAACTATCCATATCATATATGTCAACATTTCACAGTTGAACACTGTGGCTAAGCAACACTAGTGTGTGCACAAGGTGGCAAAAATTAGTAATAAGGAAGAACACACAAAATAGAAGAGGTTCTGGTAGTTTGTTATTGTCTGAGTTTATAGGAAGGGCAAGATTCTACCTCCTCCTTTCTTCTCCCTGCTGTTAACTAAGTGAAAACTGTTTTTGGATTTTGAATTCTGTTTGCAGCAACTGGAATCTCCTTCTCCCCAAGCAGCCCATGCCCAGTAAAGTAAGTTTTGGGAGGAGTTGTGATTGTTGCAATAGCGTCAAAATTGTGATGAAACCGCTACAGCTGAGTAAATCTAGGTAACTGTTTCCATATTCACATTTGTTACTATGCCCATTTCCACCCTACTCTGTTATAGTGCTATTATTCTATTTTCAACATCCCTTGGAATTCTGGAGTTTGTAGTTTACTGAGGCCAAAGAGCTCTCAGGCTGAGAATGCTAAATGCCCCTCCCTAAACTGCAAACCCCAGGATTCCATAGGATGTTGACAGTGGAATAATAGCACTATAAGAGATGTACTGTGGAAATTGTCTTAGTCACAGTTTTGACACCACTGCTACAGTCATAACTTCTCCCCCACCTAGTTCGCTGGGCATCAGCTACATGAGGAGAATGAGGTCCATTATGCTGGTGATTGGAACACGGTTGAATGATGTTTCCGTGAGCAGGGGGGAATTACAGGATTCTGGCCAGGTTTTAAATACCCAGGTGTTCTTCTAATGGCTACAAGCAGACATCAATCCCAATCTCATCTATTGCCAATTTCAGATTAAATGCAATTATTTATAAGACTTACATACTGCTCTTTCGCAGAACTTCCAAGGCAATTTACAAAAACAGGGTGAAATTCACAAATAAACATAGGTTCTGAAAGATATTAATGAAATGACAAGGAGCAACATATGAACCATCTACTATGATTTTTGAATATGTGGAGAATTCCCTGGTTCAAGAAGATAAGAAACTGATTCTATAGGCGTTAACGGGCACCAGGATTGAAAGAATGGACTATCAAGTTTGGGAAACTGGTGTTTATGTTGATACTCAAATAATGAAAGATTTGCTTTTTTAAAAACATATTTTGAAACAATAAAGTACAGCCTCATGATTTCTTAGGAATGCTGCAAGGACATGTTGAATAAAGTTATACCACAATACGCAATAATATGGAAGAGCTGGAAGGAACAATAATGTAGACTGTAAACATTATATTTGGATCTGAATATTAGCATTGGCGAATGACTGTATAATGGAAATATATAAATCAATTTGAATTTGTGTTATTTATAATTAATGTAACGTAAATGGCAACTAAAAAAATATAGTAAATGATGTTTAAAGAGGGAAATATACATTAAAATATATCAACAGCACAATCCTGTACATATTTGTTCAGAAATAAATGCCAGTATGTTCAATAATGTTTCTACTAAAACAAGTGGGTATAGAATTGCAGCGTCTAAAATCTAGGATAATAAAAATATCTTTGCCTGGCACCAAAAGGGCAAGAATGTTGTTGCCAGATGGTTTTCTCTAGGGAGAGAATTTATCTGGTCATCACCCATCTTGCCTTATCTGCCAGGGGCATGTGGAGGGAATGACTCAAATTATCCCTCTGACACACCTTAATGAATTGTCAAATCACAGATTCTGCACAAAGGATGACATCCTGTTAGTGAGATACACATTGGTAAGTGTGGCTTATGAATATATATATCCTGTTTTCACTGGAGTGCGGAGGGCTGCACACTAACACTTTGCATTCCAGACCCAAACTCTCCCCATAGTAAGAGTCACTGCTGCTTTCCAGTAAGGAGGAGAAGGAGAAGGCAATTCAGATGATGAAGATATGGCCGTTCCAGGCTCTGGCGATGAAGGGAAAGAAAGGTGCACTCCATATGTGAACACACCCTCATTTCTTCCACTCCTGAGCCAAGACCAGCTACTTCCTCCTCCTCTAAATTGCCTCCCCACTCCCACCAGTCTTCACCAGCAAACTGTGTGTGTGGGTTTGACCCTATCAATTTCACAGGGTTTTCTCAGGCAAGGAATATTCAGAGGTGATTTTTTCAGTTCTTTCCTCCAAAATATAGCCTACAGTACCTAGTATTTGTTGTGGTCTCTCATAAAAGTAATAACCAGAGCTGAAGCCCACTAGGTCTTATGTAGGAGGTGACGTAACTTAGTATGCTAATTCCTTTTCTTACGGGAAGTATGCATACCTTTCTTTGTTCTGCACATCTGACTTGGGATTCCCTAGACGTCTCTTGGTTTCAGCCTGGGTTGAATAAAACATTTTTTTTTAATCTCCCGCTGGACTGTAACTTTTGGCTGTGCTGCACTCCAGGGAAAACCTGCCCATTCTTGCTAACAACACTACTTGGCTTCCAAGATCAGCTGAACTCTGGTGCCTTTATGGTATTTAGGCCAGCTCCAATATAATGTTTGTTGTTACTGTTACTGTTGTTGTTGTGGGCCTTCAAGCCATTTACCAACTTATGGCACCACTAAGGTGTTTCTGGGGCTGAGGATGTATGACATACCCAAAGTCACCCAGTGGGTTTCCATGGCCAAGTAGGGAACCGAGCCCTGGTCCCCAAGTTTGTAGTCCAATGCTTAAACCACTACAACACCCTGGCTCATAAACAGAACCGCTCTTATTATTCCTCTTTTCCTGCCAAACAGTTGACTAGAAAGATTTCTGGTATTTCAAAATGGTCTGATTGCAGGAACTCTGCATACACTCTTTTAAAAAGGAGAAAATTACTCTTGTTAAACAATCAAATGGGCCTGTGTACAGACTACGCAAGGCAACACATGAATTTCTTTGCTCTTTTTTTAAAAATGTGTTTAATCTTGTCTTGCATGACGACAATTAACAAGATTTGTTGTTGTTGTGTGTCTTCAAACTCATTTCAGACTTATGGCAACCTTAAGGCAACCCTATCACGGATTGTTCTGAGGCTCAGAGTGTGTTACATTCTTTTTAAAAAGCCACAGCAAATGGCACAAATTTGCTGTGGTTTAAAAAACCACAGCAAAAATACAAAGATTCATTTTTTTAAATTATTTAATTTATGTTTGGACATTTTTGTAAGGGTCAAGACACATTTAAAATCCAATGGGGAAAGGATCAGATTTGCTTCTTTACAAAACAGTGGGAAGAGGGTTATTTTGATCAAGACTTCAGCACTTGAACCTTTTCCTAGCCTTTCATTTTCCTAATGAAGGTACCCTCAAACCTATTACCTGCTATTTTACTGAAAACTTATAGGTTTTGCAGTTTTGCATCCAATTTTCATCGATAAATTAAAGCAAAGAAAAGGGTTAGTGTCTGTTCCCCTAAAATAACACATAAACACCCACCCACAACGCTTTTTACAAAATTTAAAGAAAAAGAATAACTAGCTAAAGGGCTGCATCATCTCATCTAATCTGATCCCAAAACCAGGGACTGCTGATTCTTGCCCCTTCAACTCCACTTCCCACGCTTTCTACCTGTCTTGAGAGAGAAAACAAAAAAATAAGTGGTGTTCTAGAATTTAACTCTCATTGCTGTCTTTTCTTGTTGAGTTTATGCCACAAAACCACAAACATTTGGCAGAACCAAAGGCACAAACCTCACTGCAACAAATCAAAAACTGCCTTATCTCAAAGAGGTAAAACCATTGCTTTAAACATTCTGTTTAACTCCCTCTTCTTGTCCCTAGACACACATTTGCGTGTGTTTGTGCATCTGTGCATTTGGTTACATGCAGGCATATGCACGCCCTGGAAGGTGGACATTGGCCCTTTCAAAGAAGAATTCTGCCCCCAAATGAAATGCTCCTTCAGTCTCCAAATTTCCAGCATGGCAGTAACTTAAAAGTTCAGTTGAGAGTTTAGAAAAGATAGATTAGGCATTCAAAGAAAAGGGTCAGGCAAAGTTACCGAGAATACAGCAAACAGAAGTGTTCTAGAATTGAACAATCTTCAGACCCCATTTGTGTGAGTCACAGAAACCACAAAGAAGAAAGAATAGTGATGGTAGCTAAGTTTGCTTTGGCAGCATAACAGTTGCCGGACTCCTTGGAATGCCCATTTTTTGGGCCACCCCAAAGAGGTGATGTGTCTTTCCTGGAAATTTCCATGAGTGGCAAATCATCCTTTAAAATAAGTTGCAGGACCTTTTTACAGTGCTTAATCTAAAAGAAAACCAGCTTTCCAAAATCAGAAGTCAACTTCCAGCCAAGTCTACTTTTTCCCAAATCTTTTTGGCATTTTTGACAGTTTGTGTTGCCCCAGAGTCCAAGGGGCAGCAAACTGGCCATTGGACCCACTGCAGTTGCACGGGTACAGTAAAGCCAATCTTACTGAAGAATGGAAAATGGTATTTTATAGACAAATGCTGAGCCAGCATGATATAGTGGTTTGAGCATTAGATTATGACTCTGAAGACGAGGGTTCAAATCCCTGCTTGGCTGTGGAACCTGACTGCATGATTTTGGCAAGTCACATTCTCTCAGCCACAGAGGAGGGCAAAGGCAACCCCCCCAACAAATTTTGACAAGAAAACACCATGATAGGCTACTTAAGGTTGTCATAAGACAGAAAAAACTTGAAGGCACATAACAACAATACAAATGTTACAGCATGCGTTGTGATAAATCTCAATCTCACCAACGCAGTCCACAAATATTTGGATTGTTTTAATATAGACTGCAAGCAAGGGCTTACACAAATGAATGCTTCTATAAGAAGGGAAACATGTCTCATACAGAGAAAAGTTGCATGCTTGGGATAAGGTCAGGCTAAAGCTCTAACTAAAGCAGGCCAATTTTATGTATAGAAAGATTCCCCACCACTGTCATCAATTCTGATAAATTCCCACCCCCAACCTAAAGTGGTGAAGCAGCCTAGGCCAAGTCTTGCCATTTCAGACAGAGGGATTGTTATTAGGAAAGCAGTACCCTCTTCTGATTGGAAAACAGAGGAGAATATTTCTAGCAATTATAAATTTTATTGTGGATGTACATGTATTTTTATACATTCTATACATTTTATACATACCCTCCAGCATTTCACAGATAAAAACTGGGACACAAGCAATGTCAGACCGTGGTCAAAGATGGCAAGAAGTTATTCATGAGGAAGAACACAAAAGCAAGGAAAGGCTGTGGCAGTTTCCTTTTGCCTGAGCCTACTGGGAAGATAAGATTTTTCCCAACTCAGTTTGCAGCAACTGGAGCACAATGAGGACAAAGCAGGAAAGTGGAGGGATGAGACAAAAACTGGGGCATTTTAAAAGCAACTGAAGAAGTGGGATGACAGAGGATTAATCAGGACTGTGCCTGCCAAATTGGGACAGCTAGAAAGTATGTGTAAATAGCTTGGGTTTTTAAAATTAGTTTGTTTTAATTTGATGCCCGACTAATGAGGTGTACTATTTCATTGACTGTATTTCTCTCCTACCTACTCACCTTTGGAAAAAAAAAAAAGACAGTAACACATTACAATGTTTAACTGATATGTATCACTGAAGTGATTCGGTGCTGTGTGTAGAGTTCCTCATGAAGTATTTTTCCACAAGCCCCCAGGAGAAGTGTGTATGTGTGATAGAGGGAAACAATGGGGAGAGGAATAGAGGATTAACCATTTTCTTTGTTCGCATAAATGACCAGAATCGACTCTTAATGAATTAGTCTAACTAAGAAATCAACACAGTGTTGCAGCCAAACTAATTTGCACTGTTCTTAGAAGCACTTCCTTTGGTTAATGTTCAAACTGCAATTTTTCTATGGATTGCATAAATGCTTTTGAGTCTGTTTTTGAGTGTGTGTTTGTGTGTGTGTGTCTCTGCTCAAAAACAGGTTCAAAAACATACACACACACATATATACCAAAAGCACACACATGTATATAATAAATATATCTATACATATATATATACACACACACATATATATATCACCATCATCATGCATTCGTGGGAACAGGTGAATCATCACTCTTGCCCCTCACTCCACATCACTCAAGAACTTCCCCATTTCTATCAGGTTTGTTCTGAGCAGGCAGATTTTTCTCTAACAGGTGAAAAGCTCCAAAATTGTTACCTCACATGAAAGTGCTCCATTACTGTGAAGAAGCTCAAGGTAGCACATTGTTTTCCAGCAACCACTTTATTTTTGCTCTGTGAAGTGAGTCAGGTTCAGGCTAAGAAATAATGACTTTCGCAAGGTGAGTTTCATGGTTAGGCGGGGATTTGAATCTGGCTCTCATACTATCCACTATGCCATGCTGGTTCTAGGAGATGCTGTTTTGAAAATCTCTTCTGCATTTGGGCAAGAGGGCATTTATTAATTTAATATTCTGCTCTTCTCCAAAGACTGAGACCTAAGACAGCTAGCAATGATTTAAAAAAGATTTAAAGACACACTAAGTTATTACACTAAAATATAACCAGGCAGATTATTATTTTAAAGTAACTGCATTAAAAGCAATTCTACAGCACATCAGAGGAGTACACACACACACACTGGGTAAAACTGCAAGTTAACTGCCAAAACCCCAGCTGAATAAAAAATGTTCGGCCTATCAGCAGAAGGACAACAGATTGGAAGACGGCTTAGCTTTCCTTAGAAATGAGTTTCAGAATCTGGGAACAGTCACCAAGAAAGCTCTCAGTGCCTTCTCCTTGCAGCTGTAAGATAGCACCTACAGCCAGTGATGTAGACTCGAGTCGATAGACTCGGACTCAAGTCGAACGTAAGTTGCTTCAGTGACTCAACTCAGACTCGATTTAGCCATAAATGATGCACTGACTCAGCTTGACTCACGACTTGTATATTTTTAATGACTGATTTGATGCCCTTGGTTCAGTAATATAATTCATTCATCTAGAAACCTTATGACTTCGAATAATGCCTCTGTTTTTGTCCACTAGTCACATGACAATCTCTTTCAAGCCCTAAGTGCAGGTGCATTTCTCAGAGGGAAACAGCAAACAGGTTAGGCAAAGGGCTTGAGGCAGGCTTGAGATCTGCTCAGCAGCCTGTACCCACTGCATATCAGAGGAGCCTTCTAAAACATTTCCTAAGAGCAAAAGACAAGACTCAGCCCCAGAGTGCAGGGCTCATTTCCCAGAGAGGAACAGCAAATGTGTTAGGCAAGCGGCTTGAGGAGGAAGGATCCTTCCTTCTAAAGCTATTGAATCTTCAGTAACGGAAGTAAGACAGGATCCTACTCCCCTCTTCCAAAGCTGCAGATGGCAAAATTGCAAATGTGAAGGGCCGACTCTGCTCAAATTGTTAAAACTGAATTTATTTCTCTCTATCCAATAATTCTGGAATTTTGGTTGGGGTGTAAAGTTGGCTTCCAGACTTGAGACTTGACTTGAGACTTGACTTGAAAGTATCTTCAAGGACTTGAGACTTAAAGATAGAGACTTGAGACTTGCCTTGAGACTTGAACTAAAAGACTTAAAGACATCACTGCCTGTAGCAAGCACACATGTACTATGGTCTGGTTGCTGTCTGAAACAGGGTGGTGGACTAAATAGGTCTTTATTCTCATCCAACTTTGCTCTTCTTATCTTCTAATGTTCTCTCAGGAAACCCAAGATTTCTGATGTTTCTCAGTGTTCCTGCATTCACCAGTTGTCACATTTTGCCTTTCTGCAAAGTCTATCAAGACAACTGGCTTTTAAAATTACAGTTGGCCCACATTCACTAGGGTTGGAGCGTAGGACCCTCACAAAAGTGGAAAAATTGTGAATATCAAAGTATGTGTGTGGTGTGTGTGTGCACACACGCGTGCGCATGCACAAAGGAGGCAGAGGCACAGTGGGGAGAACAGGTACACAAGGTCCAAACCATAGAGGGAAGGAGGGGTTATGTCTGCATGGTGGCCCTGTACTTCTTTCTCACTCATCTCTTTCCTTGGGTGTGTGTGGGGGGCACTAGGAGAGGGTCTGTGGTGCTGAGACATCGGGGTGTAATCTGTCCTTAACCGGCCAGGCAGTGGCTGGTGGAGAAGGAGGAGGACCAGAGGCGGATTTTTATCAGGCTATACAGCCTGATTGGAGCTGCTGAGAGGGAAGGCTCCCCGGAAAAGAGGCACCTGAGGTGGGGGACAGGGGTTGGAGAAACTCACAAATAATCAAATCTGTGAAAATCAAATCTGCAAGCGAGGAGGCCAACTGTACTTCAACAAACACTTTTCATGTGTGGGTGCATCCCACTATATAGTCCATCCCTGGGAGTGGAAATGAAAGAGCTATTGGACAGTGAAGAGAAATTTCCATAAGCATGTCATTTGTTTATCAATTTTCCTCCACGGCACAATTTTTAAAAATATTTGTAAGAAAGCACTTCGTAATTCAGGTGTCACCGCACGATCATTACTTTTTAGATTTGCTAAAAAGCATCTTGGTGCTAATTAGTGTGTGTTTCGGGGGGTAAACACAACACTAAAATGGCACCAAATGTGAAGGCAACTTTTAAAAAAACAATGTGGAAGATTGCACTAACTTGCTTTTTAATTTAAGTGCAATAACACAAACGTTTTAACAATTTAAAAGCAGGCAAAAGTGTGTTCTACTGTAAATTAAGAGACAAATCTAACAAAAATAGAAGCATTTCTAAAATCGCACTGACATGAATGGTAATACAGGGAAGGTGTGGCAAGATACAAGTGTATGGCAATAGACTGGCACACCAACGCTGGTTGTTGTTCATGTGGCTACAAGTCAACTCCAGTGTGTGGCAAATCTATCATAGGGTTTTGTGCCAAGATTTTTTCAAAGGAGGTTTGCACTGCCTTCTTCTAAGGATGAGAGAGTGTGTTTCTGTGGCTGAGTGTGAATCCAAACCCTGGTTTCCCAGAGTCCTGGTCCAATACTCAAACCCACTACACCATACTGGCTTTCACACCCAATACATCACTGCAAAAATCAAAATAATGCCTTGGGGCAGTTAGGACAGAGGAACTAAAATGATTTATACCTGCGATGTTGATCTTTCGTTCCATTCTCAATACCCCCCCCAATCAATCCCTCTATCAATCTGAAAAAAGATGGAAAGAACATTGAAATAGTCACAGGATGCCATCACACAGATGCCACATAAAAACAGAGTGAGCTGAGTGTGACTATTTCACACTAAAAGATCACGTGTGCTGCAGAGCCAGTGTGGCCTATTTATTGGTCAGAGGAGCTGGGTCAGTATTTGGGAGATCTAGTTTCAAGTCACTAGTGAACTGAAAAACTTACTGGGTGACTAAGGTCCAGTCACTTTCTCTCCCACTCCAACCTACCTCACTCAGTTGTTGTTATAGGGATAAAGTAGGGAGGAAGGACTTGAGTTCTTTGGGTGAAAGACAGAATCTAAACGATAAGAACAGAACTATCAGCAGCAAAACGGTTTACCTGTATGATTTAATTGAACAGATTTCTCTCTTTATCTTTCCATCTTCATATTCCCTCTATCAAATTTTATACTGTCTAGTGTTTAGGAGAAATTTTGTTCAGGAGTTATTTTGTAAAGGGGAACAACAGAAATAGAACGATAAAAAATAATGTTACCCATATTTGCTGGCATATAAGCTGCACCAGAGTATAAGACGCACCCCATTTTCAAACAGTATTTTTCAAGAAAAAAAAAGTGAGTCTTATAGGCTAGCAAATACAATATTTATTCCCTTCCTCAAGAAAAGGCTAATACCCATAAACTAGCAGAAATGGGTAGCTTCGGTGCTGTGCAGGATCTTCTAACTCCAAGAAACATAAAGTTTAGTTTATTATTATTATTATTATGATCAATAGATCAGATAAGAACAAATACAAACAATTAAAATAACATCAAAAACTGCATAATTGTTAATTGCATAAATTAATAACTGCATCAATGTTAATAATTGCAAATCATGGTTTCCTTGTAAAAGCAAAAATTTTAAATTTAGTCATTATATAGTTTCATAATAACATTTTAACCATTTTTTGTCAACAAACCAGAGCAGCAGCACAAAAGTTGGCCACTTTATTTGTTACTAAAGGACACTGATCTGCCAGCAAATAGTGAGTATAGAATTTATCTGTTCTTCCAGAGATACTTTGGAGAATTGGATGGCTATAGATATGTCAAGGGCCACTGTAAAAAGAACAGTACAATAACACACGCCCTACTGTCTCCACTGAGCCAGCTCCACAGGGGCATAAGCATGCTTCGTATGGTATTTTATTATATCGCCCTTCTGGCAAAGCTGAGCGTAATACATTAAATTTTGTCAAAGTGAATGCTTTTCTGAATTTTGGAATGGTTAAATTAGTCAGATGGTTTGCTGGTAAAAAAGCCCCACCAGTATCTATAAAGTCAGGGTGAGCAGTTGTTACACTTACATGATGTTGCAACTCATTGTCTGTAATATGCTGGTATATTTCCTTTTTTGCTTTCATATATCCCATTGCCAGAATAGTAGCTCATGAGGAACCCAAATTGGCTAATTTCCCATCCAATGTCTTTTTCCACTTAGATAAGAAACACACAGTAGTGGATGTATCTAATAAGGTGACTCCCAAGGCACTTGTATACGTGTCTTTGTTTTTGTTGTTATTTGCTATCAAGTTGGCATCAACGTATGGCACTCATATGAACGAGAGATCTCCGAGAGCATCCATCATCAACAGTCCTGGCTGGATGCTTCAAGCTCAGTAGTTTCCTTTGTTAAATCAATTATCTGTAATGTGGACATGTCTATTTAGAAGGAAATTCCATCAACTTCAGCAAGGCTTATTGCCAGCCAAGTGGGGGGGGACACAATTTAATGGGCTTCTGAGTGGATATACATGAGGTTGCTCTCTTGATTTTCCAAGTCATATTGGGTGTCTTTTCCTAGATGCCTTTGGTGAAACACAAGGAACCCTTAAGGTAATCTAGGTAGCTTGAGTATGTCCCAAAACTACAGCAGACCTTCTGTATATGTGGGGCTTTAGTTCCAGGACCTCCCACAAATAGCGAAAAAAGCAAATAATTGCATCACATTTTGTGTGTAGGATGCAGCATTCCACAGTCACTCAAAATCCCAGATCTGTAGGTCACATATATGGATGGTCCACAATATGTGGATTTCTCCCCTCACCAACCAGAGAATGAGAGATTGGATACTTATTGTGAAGGTATAGGCTGGATTGGTTGGAAGGGAGGAATCCACCTCCAAACAGGAAGTGGCTGACTTTTATCTATGCTCTAGGTAATTCTCTTCAAAATGGGTTCCTTATATGTTCAGCTTCCATTTATTATTTTCTGTTCATACTACTTCAGTTTTTCTCCTCTAGCTATTTAACTCTTTAGCTTGGCCATGAAGGGAAACTGAAGTTTTAAGTCATGTGATTTCCTGCCTCTGCCTGGAAAGTGATGGATGTAACCCAAACTATGCAGATTCTTCCTCACATCCAACTAGAATAGACCTTTACAGAAGATCCAGTGTCTCATTTTCCAAGCCACACTGGGTTCTCTTTTCAAGATTCCCACGATCTAGGTATTATTAACCTAGGTAAAGGCAGTACAATTATTGTTTCTTTAATTTTTAATCCCTTCCTATTCCTTGGACCTAGCTGCAGGCTTGCCAGGTCTGAACTAGCCAGGGCTCTGAGATTTCAAGACCAAAACCTGAGACCTAGGGGTGTCTATTTGTGATGTCACAGATGTAGTCCTTGACGATGCCGCTAAGCCCAATATCTTAAGTACCAACCACAGTTGCAGAGTATACCATTTAACTCAAAAACACCAAGTCCAACAAATAAGGACTACCTACACAGACACATACAGTGGGACCTCCTGACCCATGACTTCTGTATGTGCAAAGTGTCATGTCCTATACTTAAAATGTTGGTAATGTGTGTGGACATGCTGAAGCATCCATGTGCACATCACCATCATTTAATATAATGAGATGAGCACATTCATGATTTCCAGTATTCACAGGGGTTCCTGGGACAGAACCCTTGTATCTACAGAGGGTCTACCATACATATATGTCAAAGCAGTGCTCTTACTGCCTGATTCTTCCCCTACACCTTGACAATTGGAGAAGAGGATCAAGGATTCCCTGAGATCTTAGAACTCAAATCATATACCAAATTCACAGCTCTACTTCATCCATCAGAACCAGAGGTCTTTATGCCAATTTCTCCCCACATAAAAGATGTGGGAGAAGGCACTGCCCATGGTGATGACAGTGATCTACTGGAAGGAAAAAGGACTCAACTAACACAGACTTGATCCGCCGCAGGAAATGGAAGGATATGACAATATGTAAATTTGGCACTGGATGTGGCAATAATTAAACTTCATGCAAGATTTTTTCTGCATAGGCCAGGTTCCGAAGAGATTCATCATGACAAAGCTGGGCTTATGGTCCAGAAGAGATTCATGACAAAGATGGGCTTACTTTGTGCACAGACAAACCTTCTGGCACTATGGCCACCATGCCTGCCCTTTTCAATGCCATCTGGCAGACCAAGAATTTTACGCTGCGATTGCTTATGCAAGTATTTAACTTTATTAAAACTCCTCTGCTATCCTAATACAATGGTGATGGAGGTACCAGTGATAATATTTATCAGATGCCCTTTTCTGCAAAAAGATTCAAGAACTCTTAAAGCAATTAGATCATGCAAAAGATTTAAAGAATATATACAGAGATTTACAGAAATTCAAAAAATAAAGGTGAAGGGAAACTTCCTAAGGAAATGAGAAAAAAACAAATAGTCCAAGGAGGACTGAATGTGATTAGCCACCATGGAAGGCTTGTTGTCCTGGGGAAAGCATGTAATGGAATATCCTGGTAAAGGGCATGGTTGGTTGGCTGAAAAACTGAACAAAGTATACCATAATGCACCACTTTGTTACAGGTTCCATTTGATTCTTAGCTAAACCGTCCCCCTTTCTTTCCTTAATTTGTTAGTTTAAATTAAGTGGGATATTGGTATTTATTTCAGAAGATAATGAGCACATTTCTAAAATAAGAGTTGTTTAAAAAAAGAAAGATGCTGTTTATTCCAGAAATGTTGCTGTCTGTGCCAGAAGTATGTCCTTATGCAACATTTGATTAGTTATAAATATTACAGTTTCCATTGTTATCACACTGAGCACACCAGTCCAACATCTTGGTCTCCAGTCTGTATTATCTTTAAAGTACAGAATTTAACTAGTTCAACTGCTCTTATAAAACAACTCAAAGTGAGATGCAGGGCAAGTACAATGAGGCAGATGCACAGCACTATCTTGCCTTCTTGGACCAAGATGGGCAGAAGGTTATGTGGATGTGTTCCCTCCCTATCTTCCTGGGGGGGGGAGTGGGCTAGTTTGAAAAAAGAGGGCTTTTCCTACACTGACTCTTGGCTGCCAGAAACAAAAGAACTGGATTGGACTTATTTTATTAATTTATATCCCACCTTTCTCCTTCAAGGCAGTTCACAATTATTTAAAATAAGAGAATTAAGAGAATTAAACCATAGTTCTTCTTAAAACATGAAAAACACAATTTAAAACACTTTAAGAAAACATGTTTAAAACATAAAACAAAATAACATAGAAGCACAAACCCCCTCCCATTAACAGCTGTATCAGATGCAGCAAGTAAAAAAATGAAATGATTGCCTCAATAAAAAGATCTTCACCTCCCAGTGGAAAGGGAGCCAACCAGATCTCCCTCTCAAGGGGGTTCCACAACTTGGGAATAGCCATGTTCATGTGCTCACCACCATCACTCATGTGATGGTAGTGGGACTGAGAGAAACCTCTTCCTCACAGATATTAAAAGTTCTGGCAGGGTGATACAGAGACATAGGCTCTTTCAGATAGTCTGGATCCAACCCACGTAGGGCTTTAAAAGTCATAACTAGCACTTTGAATTCTACCTGGAAATGGATTAACAGCCAGTGGACCTCTTTCAAGAAGGGATTATATGATCACAGTCAGCAGCTTGGCTGAGGCATTTTAGGTCCACTGAAGGTAGCCCCAGGTAGAGTTCTGGCAATTGAGTCCTGCTTGGGAGACTTAGATTTACTACCACTGGTGCTAAGTTTCTACCAGTCAGACAATCCAGAGACACACCCCAGACCTTTTCTCACCATTGAAAGGATACGTCTATGAGATGTCAAATTCCTCCAGCAATCAGCACTGATCAGATGACATCCCCTGTTCTCAATCAAAGCAGTTAAACCTGTGTTACATGTTCCATTGTGCTACCTGAATGTAAGTCCTCGTATACATTAAAAGCAAAAACAACACTGTATTTCATAGAAAAATAGCTTTGAATGCAAAGGCATGTGGCTGATGCAAATAAACTTGATATGCCCAGGTCTGAATTCTCCTGACATGCTACTTTTCCACTCTTCTGTGTCTTCCAGTTATTTTTGACTTATGGCAACCCTAAGGGGAACTCGTCATGGGGTTTTCTTGGCAGGAACTGTTCAGAAGGGGTTTGCTATTGAATTTTGCTGAGGCTGAGAGAGTGTGACTTGTCCAAGGTCACCCAGTGGGTTTCCATAGGTGAGCAGGGATTCAAACTCCGGACTTCAGAATTATAACTGCACGCTCAAACCACTACACCACAGTGGCTCTCTACTTTTCTATATGAAGTGATCATTTTATTTTTAAAAAAATATTTACCATCTTTTTTTTAATTATTGAGGACCATTCTGATAATGGGGGCCTCTCACAGTGCAGTCTGAAATGGGACAAGCCAGACAAATGTTGACCGTCTCAGTGAGAAATATATTTTTAAAACATACCAACACACCAGTTCATTGAAATCCTTTCTTTCAAGAGCAACAGAGCTTTCTAGCAACTGCTCTGTGCTTGACTTCCATTCCAATTAGGGTTGCCAGGTCTCAGGGCACTGAGTACTGAAGCCTCAGATAATTGCTCTTTCTCCATCATCTCCAGTTGGGAGGACAAAACTCACGGCCAGTGGCACTAGAAGAGGCAAAATTATTTGTATATTAGTCTGATTTAAAATAGTCTGATTAGTCTGATTTAAAATGTGAGCACCCATCTTCTCTCCCCTCCATTTCCTGCTTCTTGGCTTGAAATGAAGATGTTTGTGTGATCTGCTTGAACAACATCAACACATTGGAAAGCAAGAAGCATGGAAAGGGGATTGGGAAAGACTCTCAGCATGTAGGGAACATACAATTCCCTTGTTAAAACAGCTGCACTGGTTGTTGGTTTGCTTCCAGGCACAATTCAAAGCTCCGGTTGTGACTTTTAAAGCCTTACAGGAAGCCCATCTGCCTTTTGACACCCTGTTAACTGATGACTTGCTCTTCTGACGCTTCCAAATTAAGGATAATTTCCCAATAATTCAACAGGGGTCCCACTCCTTCTTCAGTTCTTCTTGCCTATGGAGGCTCACTTGCAACTGGTTGCAGGCGACCACTGCTTACAAAGAGAGCTGAGAGGTGGGAAAAGGTGTTTGGCCCCAAGTGAGCCTCTGTAAGTCCTTCAGGCTTCCTATAGTACAGAACATGGATTCTGTTTTACAGCCAATTCCATTTTCTGACAGTGCTCAGTCCCCAACCTGTCAGATAAATAAGGGAAGCCTGTGTATCGTTTAGGTTCAGATTATCTGAAAGACCTTCTCTCCCTATACAAACCTGCCAGACACTTAAGATCTGCAAGAGAAGGCTTTTCTCAGTCCCACTACCACCATAGACTTGCTAGTTTAGGACACAGGAGAGACCCTTTCCAGTGGTTGCTCCCATCCTCTGGAACTCCCTTCCACAGGAGGTTAGGGTGGTCTCTTTCCTTTTGCCAGCAAGCAAAGACCTTTCTGTTTAAGAAGGCTTTTAATGCATAAGCAAGGAAGCTTTAATCGGAATGTTTTACACATTTATCCCAGCAGACAGACAGACAGGCAGGCAGGGAGGCAGGCAAGCTAGCAAGCTAAGGTCCATCATGGCAACTGGAGAAAATCAGGGAGTGAAACAGAAGTCTAGCTGGTGGGAGGGGAAAAGGATGGTATTGCACCCCAATAAGAATTCTGCCCCCATTATTTTTTCCTTCAGTCCCTGAATTTCTTGCATCGCAGTCACTTAAAACTTCAGTTGAGTATTCAGAAGTACAGTTTAGGATCAAAAAGAGAGGGGGCAGTAAAAGTGATCAAAGGAATGCAAACCCAGAAAATGCAGCAGTTCAAAGTGTGAAACCTTTACGAATGCCTCTCTCTGCAATTCTAGAAATTTGGGACCTGAAGGAGTATTTCATAGGGAAGGCAGAATTCTTTATGAGGGGGCAATGCCCTCATTTCCCCTTCCACTACACCCGTGAAGTGAAGCACCAGTTTTGCACCTTAGGGACCTGCTTGTTGCTTTACTCTAGCTAGTAGCTGTGATACAGGTCCTGTGGGGGAAAAAATCCTCCTGGCCAGACGATTGTGACTCTTCCGCCAGCTGCAGCAGCATTATATGACCTAGAAAATTTTCCCCTGTATCATGTATGCTGCAGTTAAGGCTCCAGTACAGAACGCGAGTCCTCAGAGTGCTGCTGGACATATTTTGCCACCTGCCTAGCTTCTAAAAAATGGCTGCTCCCTGGCTCAGGATAGCCAAGCTACTCAGTTAATCGGACTTGACACAGATTCTCAGCCTCTCTAGCAAGAATCTCTTCACGGCTGTTTCTCTAATCAACTGATTCAGAAGCACTTCTAGCCCCCTCCCCACCCAACCTGCTTTGCTGCTGTAGCCCTGCAAGGACACGTCCATGTACCATTAAAAGAACCCTTGGCTTCAAGCTTTTGCCATGAAATCTCAGATGGTGGGGTGCTGCTGCTAATCTGGAATTCCAGTGGAGTGCCATTTTCTATCTATGGAGCCAGCTAAACCTTGGACAAATTACATTTTGAACTAAAACCCTCACAGTTCTCCACCTCAGAAAAAGGAACTTTTCCCGACATTGCATGGAGCACCCCGCTGATTCCCTTTCTAGGGCCTTTTCTGCATGACACTCTTATAGCACGATTATTCCACTTTCAACCTCCTAGGGAATCCTGGGGTTTGCAGCTTTGAGAGGGGCCGGCCGGCCCTCTCAAAGCTGCAAACCCCAGGTCTCTAGGAGGTTGAAAGTGGAATGATTGCGCTATAGAGTGTAGTGCGGAAAAGGCCTAGGTCTTCATTGAACCAGAGCTGTGCCCTACTTTTGAATGCCTCTGTTTATTCACGGAACTTACGGAATCTAGCAGACCTCCTGAGCATGCATGAAGTGCTTTGATTTTACCAATATATATGTAGAGCTTACTCCCACACACCTGGGACTGCAATCAGGGGGAGCTTTCAAATCAGACCTAAGGACTGCTATAGCATGCCAGCAGGAAGCTCAAATACTTACTTTTCTTTATTTGACACTCATAATCAGTGGCAACGGCGGCAGAGCCGACTACGTCCTCAGAAAAAGCCACGTGGACAAGCCCCAATCCCTGTCTTCCTTCTTAAGGTTTGAAATTTTTGTCCACATTCGACGGAGGCTAGTTAAAGAACATGGGTGTTGACAGCTTCCCTGGAGGGATGAAGTGCTGGGACTGTATGACAACAGCCCCTTTGGGAAAGGAAGGTTCAGTGGTGAAAAATTAACAGATATAAACACTCCCCGTGGGTGTGAGAAAGACACAGCCAAGATTTGCATGGAAGAGACATAATTTGAGGCTCAGGGAAGTGGCAGGAAGGAGGGAGGGAGGGACAACAAGGGAGATATTTCTGGGCAGGCGGCAAGGCAGCACGCCCATGACTGGCAACTTGTTCTCTGTACACTCCAGGACCCCTTAGAAACATCATAAGCCAGGGGATTGCGGCTGATTTGTATATTTGACTTCACATTTTGCATGATGAACACAGGACATAAGTTTGGCCTTTTCCAGATGTGAGCCTTCTCTCCAAATGTACTGGCATGACATTCTTTTGAACCAGATCTTTCCTTCCTATGTAGGTTGCAAACAAATGGTTTAGAAAGTGGTTTGCCTCTTTGGATCTCCCCAGAGAATCCTGGGGTATGTAGTTTTGCTTAGGAATCACTGTGGAAACTTTGGTTCAAACTATTCGGCAAGCATGCAGTATAATTTAAAAATGAGCAGCCTTGCACAAGAGTTAAGTATTGATGGGGTTTGTTATATGCCTCTGACCAATGACAACCCTAAAAAGTGGCATAGCTTGGAATGAGCGAAGTAGGGGTGGGGATGGAGGTGCAGGGTTACTGTGCACTGGGCAGGATGACAGCACATGGGGGGGGCAGGCAAGGAACAGTGGCGCCCCCCAAAAATGTCACCCAGGGTGCACCGCCCCCCTCACCCCCCATCCCTATGCCACTGAACCTAATATATGGTCTTCTGAGCAAGAGGAGATTTGCCTCCTCTTGATCTCTCTTCAAAGTACTAACCAAGTCTGACCCAGTTTAGCTTCTCAGATCAGATTGGAGCTGACACCTTCAGGGTATTCAGGGTGGCAAAATTAACTATGCAAAATAAATTTCATAGGAAGTAATGATAGCCAGTGCCAATAGCTTAGATAACTCTGAATACACAGTAGAAAAAAAAATATAATTAGAAAAATGAATGGTGGATGGACCTTACTAGAACTATAAAAGAGGGATTTGTCTGTGTGTGTATGTGCCTTCAAGCTGCCTGTTGATTTATGGCAACCTCATGAATTCACAGGGTTTTTTGAGGCAAGGACTATTCAGAAATGGTTTTACCAGTTCCTTCCTCTGAAATATAGCCTACAGCACCTGGCATTCATTGGTAGTCTCCCATCCAAGTACTAAGCATGCCTGATCCTGCTTAGCTTCCAAAATCAGATGGAATCTGGTGTCTTTAGGGTATTTACACCCCGAGAAAGAGATTTAGAGAGGCAAAAAGGGAACTTCCATATTCAGAGACAGCATATCTCTGATTTCTTCAGTTTCTTCAGAACTCAGTCTGGTTTCTTCACCCACCTTGTGGGATTAATTTTCCCAGGTGATATACCAAGCTATTATTTTACAATTTATAAATACATAGATAGATATAAAATTAAGAAGGACTTTAAAAGCATATCAGTAGCTGCTTGGGATTGTTGGGTTTTAAGGCTTCTGCTTCTGTCGCGTGTTTCCTTTACCGGATGTCGTTTACACTTATACATTTCAATGGAGAAATGTCACATCACATATTTTTCATAGAGAAGTGACTCATAAATAAATTTCCAGCTGTTGGGGATGTAGAAGGGGAGGGAGAAGAAGAGAGAAATCATGAGCCTACACATACGTCAGAAATTCAGTACATGCTTTAGGTGTAATCAAAAGCAAACAGTAAAAGTTGTAGAGACCAATCTATTTCGAGGAGGGTTTTTTTCCCCCTCCAAGGACAATTAGAAAAGAAAAACACAGCAAATTTGGGGGGTTAGCAGCCAAGGTCTAAGTATGGACTATGGTCACAATCTACTGTAATAGTGCAAAGGTTTTCAAGCTACCATTTCAGCTCTTCTGCTGAGGAATTCTTGAGCATTTTCCTAAAACTCTTGTACAAAGAATTCTGGGAAATATAGGACAAGACCCTACACCTTTGCATTAGTGCATCCACCCTTGTGTATGTGTTTTGCTTTTTTTTGGATGGGTGTAAAGGACAATTCCAGAAAGAACTCATTAGATCATCTGGAGAGGCCCTTCTCTCTGTTGCAACACCTTCTCAGGCTCATTTGGTGGGAACAAGGGAGAAGATCTTCTCAGTGGCTGGTCTCCATCTTTGAAACACCCACTGCAAGAAGGCCAGGATCATGTCCTCTTTGCTCTCCTACCTTTGGCAACTGAAAACATTTTTGTGTCACGAAGCTTGTATAAATTGAATGGGGTGGGTTTTTAATGATGCATCATAGAATCAAAGACCCCAGGGGCCATTGAGTCCAACCCCTTGCGTGAGTTGTGCAATTTTATGGTTTGTATAATCTTTTAATGAATTTTAATGCTTTTATTGTTGAATGCTTTAACTTTATAAATTCTTTAACTGGCTTGTTAATTAACTTTTATATTTACACTTTTATCAAAGTTTTTGTACGGTTTTTTAATCTGTATTGTTTTAAAAATGTTGTTTAGGTGCCTTAAGTCCCATCATTTAAAGAAAGGTAGGATATAAATGAATAAAATCATGGTCACCATCATCATCATCTTGATCCAAAATTTCCCACTCCCTTGCTGTCAAGCCCTGGGAGGGGCTGCTCCTGTTTACTGGTGAGGAAGGGAGGGAGTGGAGAGACAAGTCGCAGTATGAAGTAGTGGTGGACATCAGCTCAGAGGGAAAGGGAAATGGGAGCACATTCACAGATAGAGTGCATCTTCTATCCATTCTTCCTGGAGCTACACCTGCTGAACTGTTTCCCATCTCTCTCCCCTCCCCACCAGTAAATAGCAGTAGTAGTAGCTCCCCAGGGGCTTCACTACTGCAGGAGGAGTTTTGGACATCACACAAAGGGCTGCAGAATACCAGCTTGCGCTCTCTCCAAAAAGAAACTTACATGTGCATATGTCAGTAACAGGATTCCACCCCTTCTCTGCAGAAGAACCTGTGATATACTCTAGTAGTCTAGGATACAGGCCCTTTTTGCACCATACCTTGATCCTGCGTCATCCTTTCACAATCCTGGCAGTGCCATTGCCTGGATGGGAGCAAGACCCGAACACTACCCTGCTGACTGCTGGCAGATGGGTAGTGTTCAGGACATGCTTTTTCCTTCCACAGTGCAGCCAGCTTCTTCCTGTGCTGCACTGAGGAAAGAAGCACTTGTTAGCATTTTCACCCTTCCCACATGCCTGCAGCCAACAGGATTGTTCCATGAAGGGAGGACATTACCAGATTTTTTCCAGTAATGGTATATAGCACGATCATGACCATTGGGGACACAACAGCAGCTGAACTGCAATGACATCGTGCAATAGCACGCATCCTGGACCGGCAGCAACGCGTCCCCATGCTGGCATGGCTCCATCATGTGGAAGGGGCCACAATCTTGGTCCACAGGCCTGCTGGACCCACCTGCTACTCTGTGTGAACCATGGCCTGAGTGGGGCAGGGGGATATTTTTGGATGCAAACTCCTTAAATCCACTAGCCACTCTCCCTGTCACTCCACTAGAATCCCTTTGGTTAAGGCAGCACCAGCCAACCCTCCACCCCTATTCTTTTGGACTTTGAAGTTCCTACTGGCAAGGGAGTAATGTAGCCACACACAAAAATACAGCAGCATTCCAGTGGGTGAACTTGGATCCATTTGGACTTGCACATGTAAGAGGCAAGCCCTTCACTTTGAAGCCGGCTACAAGGCTCGAGAGAATCTGACATTAACTTCTTGCCTTCCTTTGATACAACCTCAACCTCTTACAGTAGCCTTGAATGTGGGCAAGGCTCCCTCTCTTTCTCTGTTGCCGGATCTCTAACTCAGAGAGTGCAGGGAAAACCTGTTTGATGCCAACCAGGCTGCATGGGAAACTATGACCCTTTCACACTGCACGATTGTAGTACTATGTATTCTACTTCAGCTGCCATGGTTCCATCCATTATAGAATCCTCGAGTTTGGAGTCTGGTGAGGCACTCAGGCTCTTTGGTTGAGAACTCTAAATACCCCTCCCTGAACTTTCATTCCCAAATTCCACAGGATGTTTCCCTGGAATCATGACACTGTAAATTGATCAATGTGAAATAGTCATGTACTGTAATATCTTGCTATATTTCTTCTCCAGCTGGTCTTCAATTAATCCCAGTAAATACAATTCCAGAGTCAACTCAGACTTCAATTTTCAAAATTTTACACACCATGAGATGTATTTGATTCCAGAATTTTTTGGCACTGTCACAGGTCCACTATATATGAAGTGGAAGAATACAGAGATTCCAGTGAAAGACGACTGGCCGATAAAATCGTTCAACTTAGTTGAAATGGATAAATTGACAATATTGTGAACAGAAAATCAATCCCCCCCCCAAAAAAAATCAAGTTGTTTGTGAAAGGTTGGGAACCTTTAATAAGCTTTTTGCATGAAAAAGAGTACACTTTATCATCAGTACGATTTAGCATCTAATAGCTTGGGAAGCATACAATCAGAAGTATCAGAAGTTTACTAGTAACTAGAGAAGTTTCATTTTGAAGTAATTTACTTGCAATCTGAGATAGAAAAGCTGTCTTTTTTTAAAAAAACTTTTTTTTAGTTTAGTTTTAATTTAGTATTTAGCGCTTAATATCTTTTCTTGTTCATATTTCTTTGTCTTGGTTGTTTTGATCGCTACACTTATTTGTTGTTGTAATTTGTTATTCGGTTTCCTTGTTTCTATCTTGTTTGGATACCCTTTTGTAAAATTTTTAAAATAAAACTGTTTAAAATATTGTGCAGTATAAAAGGGACTCCGGGTGACAAGGCAGGATAAAAATAAAATAAATAAAAATAAATAAAAATAAAAGGGGGTCACAAAAGGGGTCAGGGAGAGAATAAAGACATGAGGATGGAGTAGCAACAAAGATAGAGACAGCTCATAGTTCAGCTTCGCCTCCCGCCTCATCCCTCTGAAGATGGCAATACTGAAAGAAAGTCCTGCACTAAACTCAGATACAAACTTATCTGGGCACACACTCTCTCCTCTAGCTACTGCACCTACGTCCTGTGGTAGAGTAGATTTCCCATTTTTTATGAACTGTGGGTTTCTGTGTTCTGTCTTTGCTCAGTTTAGGCTTTTCCTCCTCCCTTAATCATAGTGTAACCAAAGCCCCTAGACACAGAGCAAAGTAAAAACTGAAACACTTTTAGTTAAGAAATACATCAATACCAAGACTCTGCAGTAGGAGGTATCGTTTTGCCTACTAGAGAAACAAAATGGCATTTTTAAGAAAACCATATAAAGCACTAATCATTAAATGCACAGAATCAACACAGTTTCAAGCTTTTCAGAACTCAAGAACATCTATTCACTAAGGTTCACACAATGGAATTACTGGAAAAGGAAGAGTTTGGAGTGGCGGAAACCAAATTTTAGTTTGGACCAAGTTGTGGACATTTCTGCTGTCTCTGTTTCAGAATAAAATCCTCTTTATTGTTATGTCTGTCCTTCTTTTTCCCTGATGATGATGGTATGTCACTGAAGAGCCTGGGGCAGAAAGCAGAGGAGTGTGGGGGGTGTCTTTTTCTCTGATTGTAAACCCTCGAAGGGTGTGCAGGAAATGAAGCAGCTTTAATGCATTTAGACTTTCAACACATTAAGAGCGGGTTGGTTACAGCATCAAAGTGACACTCTCTGTCTGGGGCTGGAGAGAAAGGAGAGCAAGGGAAGATGAGAAAAGAGAGAGACAGAGACAGAGACAGAGAAAAAACATGAGACCGCCCCATCAACAGCATGAGAAAGAAACAAAGATCTAGAGAGAAGTATATATAAGTGTGTATGAGAAATAGAGAAACCATTTCACATATATTTGGTATTTATCATTGATAAATACTGCATATTTTCTACTCAAAAATGGGATTCTACTCAGAACGCAAAAATATATTGGTCTCTTCCAGTTCTACGATTCTAAAGTCCCTGATTTTAACACGTCCAGACTGTCATATTCTTTAATATTGTCACTGGTTTTACTTTTGTTTTATACGCGCTAGTGTTTTCTTTGCTGCTAATTTTGTCTTGATTTTATACCTAGCCATGGTTTCATTGTTTTGTAATTTTTTTTAATATATATACTGCCAAAAGAATTTTGGTTATCAGCAAATGCAGTAAGTAAATGATATGAATAAAATATAAATAAATAAAAGAGGAAAGTAGAAGGAATGACACATAAGAAAGTGTATAAAGTGAAGTCAGAACTGCCATGCTGAAACACACCAAAATCCAAGCCAGTCTAGCATTCTGTTTCCAACAGTAGTCAGCAACTTATTTCTTGGAAATTCAGAAATTAGCTGTGAAACTAAGAGTACCTTCCCTTGCTCTCATTATGCGTCCAGCAACAATTAGTCTTCAACAGAATACTGCCTTTGATAAGGTCATTCCACCAATCTCTTATGGCTGATATATATTGAAAAATCCATCCTCTCACTGATTTCACCTATACTTGTTGTGTAGCATTGAGGAGAGAAAGAAAGTGAAAAAGCAAAAAAGGGGGAAAAAAGATCATCAAATTGAAACAGCAGAAAAACAACAAGGAAGTTGAAAGGGGGGAAGCATGAGTGAGATAAATGTGAGGAAAGAAAAGTGAGAGAAAGAAGTAAATGGGAGTAATGGACATTATGGCCGTTTCCGCACTACACTGTTATAGTGCTATTATTCCACTTTTGACATCCTGTGGAATTCTGGGGTTTGTGATTTACTGAGGCCAAAGATTCCCCTACCTAAAAGGCAATTCCCAGGATCTCATAAGACGTTGAAAGTGGAATAATAGCACTATAACAGTGTAGTGTGGAAATGGCCTATGTGTAACTTGATCATTTGCATCTTGATATGCAAGTAAGTTTGAAGGGCTTCAGTTGAAGTTACTTCCAAGTATCTGCATACAGTTTTTAGGAATTAGATTGATCTATATCAGAGACCACCAATCAGGTATGCCTTATACTCATACTCAAATTTCTGCTTCCACACCAGTTTTAAAATCACAGGAGCTCTGCTTTCTTTTCCCTATGGCCATAGCCATGGGCCTACACTTGGATATTATATTATACTACCACCTACCACCTAAGAACTGGGTTAAAATGGGAAAAAAACAACGAACAGCAATTAAAATACAACTAAAATGCTGCTCACAGGGAGAAATTTTCAAATGCAACTAGAATGCAACATTCACCTCCTTCTTTTGAAAGTGATGACCATTGTTAGGTGGGATGGTGTCAGGATTTGGTACTGTTAGCCAAATACAAAACCCACAATAGTTCAAAAACAGGGGGTCTTCAGCCGATCCTTGGAATGTCCTATTACTGCTGTAAGCCATTTTCATCACTCCAACTAGTTTACCTGCCTTCTGGAGTATGTAAACAAGGAGCAAGAACAATGGCCTCCACATGCCTTATCCAGTTTCAAATTTTAAAATTTTTGCTCTGTTTCCACATTCCAAAGAACAAAGATTGTGGATTGGATTGGATTGGATTGGTTTACCAGGCATTATAGAGTAAAAGAGAAATAAGTGGTAAATCTCTTCTGGGGTAGAAGAGCTTTGTGGCTGCACAGGTGAATTTTCTGGATTTCAGTGCAAGAAAAGGGGTGTGGCCATAGAGAGGGGAGGATAAGGGCATTTTATTTTAATTCTGGCACTGCAGAGAAACATTTGCTGTGTTTGCATTCCTTTGGTAAATTTGCCCCCCCTTTTCTTTGGATGCTTAAACTCTATTTTCTAAATGCTTAGGTGAAGTTTTAAGTTACTGCAATGCTAGAAACGTGAGGACTGAAAAGAAAAGAAAAAACAGGGGGCAGAATGCTTCGGGGGGGACAACTCATTTTGCTCCACTGTAGCCACACCTCTGCTGCAGAAAGAAAAGCAGCTCATCAGAAAGTTGACAAGAGAGAAACACTTCCTCCCATACTACTAGTTTTCTATACGTAAAGCATTAAAAACATAGTAGAATATTTCAAATATGCAGAAACCAGATGCTTGCAGCTGGAAGCGGTAAAAACCAGGAAACAATTCTAATCAGTCATCACAACTGGATGGTATGTCATTACCTACATCAATGCCTGCTACAAATGCAGGGAGAATTGCTAGTCTCTTCTGTGTCCTTTGTTTCTTCCAAATTATACCCCATCCTGCAACCTCCTTTAACAAAATCTAGAGCTGGCATCAAGCCCCTTTGCCCCTTCTTTCTGAAGACTGTGGGTTTTTCAACTTGTATTCCACTGCTGCCTACACCAAATGTGGGGATCTCTACTTACATCCCACCAGTGCTTTCAGCTACGAGGATTCCTCTCAGGCAACCCCTCCAACTGTGATGAAATTTGGGGGTCCTTACACTGAACCCAGCAAATGTGAAGCCACCAGTGTTCTCTGCAATCGCTTAGTGTGAGGCTTTCTTTGACTTCTGCCTCTGCCACCCAGAAAGACTTCCTCCTGCCCCCTCTTGAGTGACACCAAGTGTGGGCCAGTCCCCAGGGAATTTCAGCCAGTGAGAAAGGGTGAAGCCATATGTGAACTGAGAGACAAAGGAAATTCATTCATAAATCTGGAAAGGACTAATGAAGTATGATGTCATGGAAAGGATGCAAGAGTGGAAATAACTCAGCAAACTTTTCAGTGCTTAACAAAGTAATCCTCAGTGTTTTACCAACAAGTTTCATTTCTTGGCTTCCTCAAAATATTAGCTTGAGGAAGAAACCAGAAATCAAAAAGTTTCACTGCTATTATGACTGTTGTACTAACAAGTGAAGCTCATTTCAGACAGAAGGTATTATCTATACTATTGTACATGTTTTAAAGCAGTATGACCAATTAAAATCAAGCCTTTTCTGAGACTTAATTTGAGCCAAACTTCCATAGCGTGTAACTACTTTCTTCACAACCCAGTGTCCCAGGGATCTACGCTCTAAAAATGAAGTGACTAATGTATTTGGTCCTTCAGATGTTGTTGTTGTTGTTGTGTGCCTTCAAGTTGTTTATGATTTATGGCGACCCTCAAGCAACACTATCATGGGGTTTTCTGGGGCTGGGTGTATGTGACATGCCCAAGGTCTTCAGTGAATTTCCATGGCTAAGAATCGAAACCTGGTTTCCACAGTTGTAGTCTGATGTTCAAACCACTACATCATGCCGGCTCTCAGACATTATTGTCCTACAACTCTCATAATCCTTCACCAATAGCAAAGCTAGCTATGTTTTATGGGAGTTGCAGGCTAAAACCACCAGGAGGAACACAAATGCCTATCTATTCCTCCCCTTAAAGGAGATGCATATGTGTGCGTATGTGCAAACACAGTTTTGAAATCCTTCTTGCAGTAGATCAACTCCCAGGAAGGTTACACCTTCTCAAATCATGTAAAAGAAAATACCATAAAAACAACAATGGTGCATATATGAAAACAAGATCAGAATTAGCCAGGAGCCTGAAAAGGAAAATTAAAGGCTCTTTTTGCTCTGCACGCTCACCCAAAAGACCAGATGCCATGAAAGCCTCAATGGGGAGGGCATTCAAAAGCAAGGTTCAACAACTCCTGGTTGCTACTTGCTTAACATCTAGGACAAGGCACTCAAAGAAGTGCCTAAGATTATATTACCCAAGGGCCTTTCCAAGAAAAAAGTTATCTCCCAGAATCCCCTAGTCAGTACAGGCACTGGCTACAGGATTTTGGGAATACAGTCCACAATAATGACTCCTCCAAGTTCTGATTTTAATATGTGAGCAAGTTCATGTAGAATAAGGCAACCATTAAGGTACTCAGGACCCCAGCAGTTTGACTAAGTTTTTTTAAAAAAGAGAGAGAGCTAAGCAACAGCACTTTCAACTGTGCTCAAAAATGGATTAGCAGAAAGTAAAGCTTTAGACCAGTGTTACTCAAAGAGATAGACCATGAATAGTGACTGCTGGCCCACAGTGGCATACACTCCACTGTCTTGATTTGGCAAAGACAGTCATCCCACTTTTTCAGCCGCTTTTAAAATGTCCTGGTTTCTCTCCCCTCCTCCCACTTTCCCCCTTTCTCTTCAACTTCAGTTGCTGCAAACTGAGTTCAAAGTGCAAAAGTAGTTTGTACTCAAGTAACTCAGCAAGGGGAAGAGGAGGGGATGGAGTCTTGCCCTTCCCAATAGGCTCAGGCAAAAGCAAACTATCCTCACTGATAACTTTTGCCAACTTGGCTACGCTCTGATGTTGCTTGGTCCCATGAGTCCTAATTTATATCTGTGAAATGCTGGAGAGTATGGAAAGAAACAGTTGTAGTCAAGGGGAACGAGTATGGTGGTGGTCTGTGGTACACTGGGGGGAAAAACTTAATGGTCTCCCACTTCACACAGCTTAAGCACTGCTTTAGAGAATCAGCAAAATGTACTCCTAACAATAGGTCTCAGTGAATAACCAGAGCCACAGTATTTTGGACTGATCAAAGTTACTGCCTATTCAGTCAAAAGCAGCAAACAAGAGTGACACAGAGGTTGTGCAAGGTTCCTTTACCATGACCAAAAGGAATTATTATTCCATCGAACACAAAAACAAAAGTTCCAGCTGAAGAGATTCGCTTGCCTCAGAGACAGAAACTTATTAAAGTATTCATTTGTAAACTAACTTTTTTTTTTTTTAAGAAAGGAAGGTAAAAGATGAACCCAAATGGGACAAAGATTTGACTCTTAGGGACCGTATCACCACTGCAACCACCATCACTGTTCTCCAATTAAATAAATCTGAAAGGGAGAGAGGAATTGAAACTTTTGCAAGGGCTACTCAAAAAGGAATGTCTTATTTTTGTGTTGTCTGTTTCTGTCTTTACCTCTCTATTTTAGTTTCTTTCTCTACATACACACATACATGTACACTTTGTATACAGGAGGGACTACACACTTCCATTCTACCAACACCCACAAAGAGGCCACCTCATATTCTGAGTGTCATGAAGGGCAGCACACTGTGTGTTATTTCATTTATTCTTGTTACAGTTTTGCTTTTGCGGGGAGCAAGGGGAACAGATCTTTATGGACTATTCTGTTTCAGGTGCCACCACACCTGAATTTCTCGTTCAGCCTCTGGCAGCAAAATGTCTTTGGTGGGACCTTTTATTTTTCCCAGGAATCTTCTGTGCATTTGTTGAGCTATTAGAGCCCAAGAAAGGATTTAACAGCTACCTAAGGTAACACTTATATGAACAAATAGTTCAGGAGCTGAAATACCTACTCTTCTTTATACGTATGTTCTTTATTATGCTTTTCTTCCTTCCTTCCACACCACAACTCCTTGCTCAGACTTGTTTCTGTCACTACTTTCCGCTCACGTCCCCAAATTAAATGTAACTATATTTGCATACATTCATGTCTTCCTTTTTGTGTACCTTTCTTCCTCCAGATGTTTGGCTCTCTGAAAGGCCAAAGGTTCCCCACCCCCTGCTGCAGTCTCCTCTTCCTCCCTTCTCTTCTTTTCTCTCTTGTCACTCTGGTCTGGCACTGATGAAAATTTAATTCTAAAATCTAAAACTAAAGATAGTGTCAGAGATTAGTGTAAATGCCATTGTTAGTCTCAGCTAGAGTCGAGCCACTGAAAGAACTGGGCCATTTCCGCACTAGATTGTTATAGTGCTATTATTTCCACTTTCAATATCCTATGGAGTCCTAGGGTTTGCAGTTTAGGGAGGGGCCAAAAATGGCCCTGGATTCACCTATGTGTTGTTTCAACACTGAACTATGGATTCCACAAATCTTCTCTAGCTGGGACAAACCAGTGGGGATTCCAGCTATTATGTGATGACATCTCCTCTCTCATACACACACACAAACCTTTTGTCAGGCAGAGCAATGGAAGGAATTGCCCTGGGCTTCTTCTGTAGAAAGGGGCATAACAGAGGTGACAATACATTTTAAATTGAGAAAGACATCTTGAGTAACCTCAAATTCCCCTAACTCATCCTCACACAGTCCTTAAAAAGTTTTTTTTCTTCAACCAAAATGAACTGAGAAGAGCAATGTTGATCATGCTACTGAAAGAGATTATAAATAGATAAACACATACATATATCTTTTTGTTTCCCCCTCATCTCACCTGTCTCCCCCCCATACAAATAATAACACCTCCAAGAGATAACTTAAGTGAAACAAAAGAGGAGTGGGGGTGGCAGAGTGGCCACTGTAGATTAAGGCCTAAATCCAATTGCTAGCCTTCACGACAGTAGGCGTGTTCAACCAACTGCTGAGTGGTAAGCTAATGTTGAGGTAAATCCCATCTTGTGGTGTTTACTCCAGTAAAAACGAGCAATGGGATTTACGGTAGGTATAAGTCATAGATCTCCTGAAGCATGTCCATTAAGGCCCTTGGTATGCTTGGAAACCAGCATTTCGCTCTTGGAACAAGCTTCAGACATTCAGCTGTGGGAGGAAAACGAAGAAGTGGCAACCCACTCAGGTCAAGTTGCACTGTGCACATTATTTCAGCGTCGGCGCAACAAAACAAAACAACTTACGGCTTGCCAATACAAATATCATTCTAACAAAATAAAAACAATTTGCTGCTCTTTGGTACTAATATAAATCTGCAGAGAGCCAGTGGCGTAGCGGTTTGAGTGCTGAACTAGGACTCCAGGAGACCAGGGTTCAAATTCACACTCGGCCATGGAAGGCCCCTAGACAGCTGTGAGGCAATTCCCACTCTCTCAGCCTCAAAAGAACATAATTGCAAACCCCCTCTAAACAAATCTTGCCAAGGAAAACCTCATGATAGGCCACGATAAGAGCCAGCATGTTGTAGTGGTTTGAGCACTGGACTATGATCCTGGAGACCAGCGTTCGATTCCTCACTCGGCCATGGAAACCCACTGGCTGACCTTGGGCATCTCACATGCTCTCAGCCCCAGAAAGCTGACTTGAAGGTACACAACACAATACATGCATTGGGGTAGCCACCTCACTCTGCCTACCACAAGACCTGTGTGTGTCATGAAAGCAGCCATGTTATTTTGTCACTTGAGGCAAAATATAATGATTATCATCAGCATTTCAATTTTTAAAACCCCACAAACATCTTTTCTTGGAACTAAAAATACAATAATGAATTAAACACCCAGTGGTAGGGCTGGTTTAAGAGGCGGGCTTGGAACTTGCTAATCGGTCAACTGAACCGAAAATGTATGTGAAAAGAACTTTCTCTCACTGGGAGCGTGACTTTAAAAGGCCTGGTATTACAAGGCTGGGAGAGGCGGAGAGGATTTTGGAGTCTGCTGCAACTGCGTGGCTGTGTGACCCATATCATCTACCGCCCGGGGACCTTGCCCGTCTGTGAACCTTGGCATCCATTCAATTCTTCCCTCCTAACGCCCGCCCTCTTTGTTTATCACTGAAGAGAAGTCAAACTAAGCCCTGGCAGAAGTGATGGGGTGTCACGGTACCAGCACAGATAAAACAATGAAAGGAAAAAAAGTTTTCCAAGCTTCTTCCACATCCCTCAAAAATCCGTGATAGGGCTATGGAAGAGGAGAATTTTCCGCTGGGGATGTGTGTATTGGGGGAGGGTGTCTTTTACCTCTTTCGTCACCTCTTCCTTTAGGTATCACTTGGGGATTTTCAGCTAGGATGAATAGCCTCTAATCACCTTACTAGTATCTACAGGATCCTGAGCAGAAATAAGAAGCATGAAGTAGGGGAAACAAAAAAAAAAAAAGAAAAGAAAAGAAAAGAAAGAATAAAAAGAAAAAATAGAAAGAAAGTGTTGCTGGTGGATAATAAAGAAGGTTTGCTGACCTGACAGTGTACAGCCTGGGGGAGATATGAGGAAAGGTGTGAGAAATGTAGGTAGGTAAGTAAATGTCCGTGTGTGTGTGTGTGTGTGTGTGTGTGTGAAGTAATGGGTCCAGTGCTTAACTTCTAGGAAAAAGGATGCTGAGATGCAAGAATATTGGCTGGCCCCTCCCTAAACTGCAAACCCTAAGATTCCAGAGGATGTTGAAAGCGGAATCATAGCGCTATAACAGGCTAGTGCAGAAATGTCCCTAGTTGTTCTTAAGGAGAGCTCAGAAAAGTTGGTTTGTTGTTCTATCATGCTTACCATCCCTCACCACCAGCAGTATGTGAAATTCTGGGAGGTGTAATGTCAAAAGAAAAAAAATATTTCTCAACTTTTGCTCCTACTGGTATAATTTTGAGCAAGGAACATTCACAGAGAACATAGAGTTTGCCCAGCTCTGGCTTAATATAGTTTCATAAGGGCACCAAGAGGTTTTTAGAATACGGGACTCATGAATGCTATGACAGTAAGACCGTCAACCTATTCACTAATAGTCAGCCAATCTCTTTTGAGAACCAACATGGTATAGTGGTTTGAGCATTGGATTATGACCCTGGAGACCAGTGTTTGATTCTCTGCTCAGTCATGAAAACCCAATGGGTGACTTTTGGCACATCACATAGCCCCAGAAAACTCCACGATAGGGTTGCCTTAGAGTCACCAAAAGTCAGAAGCAACTTGAAGGCACACAACAACAACAACAGCAATCTCTTTTTTAGTCATTTACACTACAGTCCTACACATTTTTATTCAGAATGGAGTCCCACTCAGTTCAAAGGAATAACTCCAAGCTAAAACAATGAAGAATTTGCTGCCTCAGTTAGTTGTAATTAGTGGATTACAATTTAAAAGAAATGTTTCTCAGATACGGAAAGAAGCACTGAATAACTTACAACTACAGAATCAGAAGCTGGCACTCATTGTTAGAAGGAAAGGCCACTTTTCACTTCTTGACAAGACCATATTTCAAATTAGTTATATCTTCTAATTTAGCCACACTCATTAAATTTAGTCCCTGCTTATTAATCAACCAAAGCCTTTTTCTTTTCTTTTCTTATTGGAACAAAAGTGACCAGGAAAAGGGAAGACAAATCAGTGAGCTGGACGTAATCTACTGGGATCAAAGCTCTTGTTGATTAAATCTAATGCTGATAAAACTGATAAATGGATGAAATGTTGCATCTTTGCATTAGAAATAAAGCAGAAGAGTGCCACTGAAAACACACATGTGCGCGCATACATATTACAGTGAATGTTTCTTTTAAGCAAGTAGCTTTTACATTCTCTTTGAGAACAGTTTGGTGATCACAGCCTTATCAGGGTATTACTTGAAAAAGGAAATCTTTAGTCAGATAGGACTATCATACCTAGCCAAGAGCTAAATCCTTATTTGGCCATTCTGATTCCTGTTGCAACATTAAAATGAAGATATATGCCAGCATCCTGCCCAGAGTTGTACAAAGTCATGACTCAATTGCTTCTGTAGCCATACTGTTAATCTGACAAAGCAGGAGTAAATATTTACTTCCTTTCCAATAGCTGGACAAGATTCACATGTAGAAACGTGTCTTTATTTTCTTTGCACTAAAGTTCTTTTGCAGGGCAGCAGACTCAAAAGTTATAACTAAGACAAAGCTCTCTCAAGCTTCAGAACATTCCCAATACAAGGCGTACTTGGAACCAGTATAAATTAGAGGTTAGATCCAATGTTTTTAACATTATTTAACACCGTACTTGGCATTGCGGGGTGGTGGAGGTAAAGGAATCATCTGATAATAATAAAACCTCTTAATATGTGTACAGTCGCTCAGTCACACCACAGAAAACACACAGGTTCCTTGTACTTCTGAGAGAAACAGAGGAGTGCTCAGAGTGGAGTAAGTGACAATCAGCCTTGCAGAGCATGGGAAAAGTTACTTTTTGGACGACGGCTCTCAGAATCACCCAAAAAACATGGCCACTCACCATGGAATTGGCATCCTCCAAAAGTAACTTTATGAATCTCTGGACTTAAGGCCTGACAAATAGCAGAAGAAGCTGGGACAAGGGAATGGAACACTGGGGCGGTTTTTAGTCTCCCCTCCAAGATGCTAGGCAGCAGCGTAACCGGATGTGCAGTTCTTCACAGTAGCATATTCTGGATGTGCAGCTCTTGACTCTTTGGGCTTTGCCTGCCTGTCTGACTGCCTGCCTGAGAGCCCAGGTATATCTAAGTCAAAACTTCAGGACTGTGCGCATGCACCCTGCCCTGCACTCCAAGCAGAATCTCCAAGAGTCAACAGCAACTTGTCTCTTCTGCAAACAGGCACAGTAAGCAACAGCTACTCCCTGGCCCACCACAACACTAATACACATAGCGCTTCTGAGCAACAATCTCTTGCTGCCCATCCTAGCCATCTCCCCTTTCTCCCTTGAGGGCTCCATCCTAATCAGAGCTCAGGGAAGCTACTTTTTGGGACTTCAGTTCCCAGAATCCCCCAATCAGCGGCTATAGCAGCCCCAGAAAGTAATTTCCCTGAGCTCTGATCCCAATCAAATCTCCAAATTGAGTGCAGCCTTGCCCAAGGTACCGTTCCCCTCCTTCTCCTTCATCTCAAGCCTGCTCCATCACACACGCACCCCCAAAGCTGCTCCCCTTAGTTGGGAAGATCACTTCTCCAAAAAGTCAAGGAAATGTAAAACATGTGCCTCCGACGTATTGTGACCCCATGAATTTCACAGGGCTTGTTAAAGGCAAGGAGTAGTCTGAGATGGTTTTGCAAGTTCCTTCCTCTGAAATTCAGCCTGATATTCTCTGGCGACTACTTTCCCGACTTTGGCCCTCTTTTAGCTCCCGAAAAAACCCCCAGCTAATCCAAGCGCCTGTTGCTTTCAGCTAACCCGACGCACCCCTCCGGGAAGTTTTCCCCGCCGCCACCGGCGCCCCTTCCCCGCTCACCTGCCCTGTTTGGTGATGATCATTTCCGTCTGGTGCTTGTGGAATTTGGCCCAAAGCGGGTAGTTGTTGAGGACCACCTGGATCTTGCCGGAGACTTGATAGCCTGGCACGGAATAGAGAGGCCCCCGCGGGAACACGTGGTGGGGCTGGACGGCCGCCGAGTAGCAGCCTTCGCTGCCTGGCGCGCTGGGATAGAGGTCCCCCGAGCTGGGATAGAGCTCGCCGCCGGCCGACACCGAGAAGCCGGGAGTCTCCGCCGCCGCCGGCGGCGGCCCCGCCGAAGAAGGCGCAAGAACGGGCGGAGCCGGCACCGGTTGGGGTCGATAGGAATGACAGCTGCTCACCGCCGGCCCCAAAAACCTGCCAGGGGATGGGGCCGACGGATTGGCTACGCCAAACCCTCCCTGCACCATGGGTCCGCCGTAGGTCAGCCCTACATGGCAGCCTCCGCCTCCGCTGTCCTGCGTTGGGGGTTCGGGGTAGTAGAATCGCTCTTGGGGGGCGCCGATTTTTAACTCGCTCTCGGTCTCTTTGGTCGTGACGGCGGCGGCGGCGGCGGCGGCGGCGGTGGTGCTCCCCTGGAGATCCGGAGGCTCCTTGGCAAAACTTTGGCTCTCTGCCCCGTTCAGCATGGTGAGGGCAGCGGCGGTCGGGTTGGCGGCTCCTCCGGCGACGGAATCCAAAGCGCCCATTGAAGACCAGACTCCGAGGGAGGCTTCCGGAGAGAGGCCGGGGGTGGGGTGGGGGGCGGAAAGCGGGAGGGAGTTGGCAGCCGAGCCAAAGGTGGGTGGGTGGGTGGGAAAAAGAAGGGGTGGGGAAGGAAGAAGGCGAAAGAGTGCCGAGGATGAAGTGAGGGCGCAATCAGAGGCTCATCCGCGATGGAAAACGGGGCACCGAAAGGGGGGTAACCCCCACTCCCTTTCTCCCCCCTCAGATTAAAAGTTTTCACTTAAATTTCCTTTCCTCTACCGCTTCGCTCCCCTCTTCTTCTCACAAGCCAGGTTCTCGCCCGCATCGTGTGGAAGCCAACATCGAGAGAAGTTGTGCGTGTCTTCCGGCAGTTGTGGCGCTGCAGTGGTTGTTTATAGTCGTAGACCCCGTTAGATGCAGTGGCAGCGGCGACGGCAAGGGGGGGCGGGTCAGGGTCGCAGGTGCTGCTGCTGCTGGCGCCGGGTTGCTTCCCGACTTTTTCGAAGGACTTGCGCGGGTTTTGCAGCCCTGCTCGCGCCTTGGCTGCTCCGCGAGCGCATCCTCGCCGCCGCCGCCGCCGCCTCCGAAAGCCCGACCGGCCTCCTATTAAAAGAACAGCCTTCCCGATCTCGGCCAGCTTCCGTTTTCATTGGCTGCGGCGACTTTACAGGCCACGCCCCCTTCGCTTGCCTGTCCTTTCTCTTTGCAAGTTACGGGGTTTCGCTCAGGCGCCGGTGAATTCGGACAGAAGTCTCCCGAACTGATTCCGCCGCCCTCCACATTTTCATGTTGATGGGGATGATGATGATGATGATGATGACGATGACGACGACGACGGCGACTCAATTGAAACGTGCAGTTCCTGGTTTGTCCTTCTTCTTGCCACAATAGAGGCAAGAACATGACAGGAGGCAAAGTCTGTGTAGTCCCAAAAGCTTTGGAAAAACAATTCTGTTGCTTTTTGACTGGGCCTGATAGAAGCACTGGAGTATCAGCCTGGTGTAATGGTTTGAACGTTGGACTATGACCCTGGAGAGCAGGATTCAGTTCCCCACTCAGCCACGAAACACAGTAGGTGACCTTGAGTGGGTCACACTCTCTCAGCCCAATAAAGCCCACTGATAAGTTTGCCTTAGGGTTGCCCTAAGTCTGAAGCAACCTGAAGGCACACAACTGTAGAAAAATTGAACCAGTGTGATATAGTGATTTGATTGTTGGACAAGGACTCTGGGAGACCAGGGTTCAAATCCCTGCTCAGCCATGGAAACCCACTGAGTGACCTTGGACAAGTCACATTCTCTCAACTTCAGATGAAGGCAAAGGCAAACCCCCTCTGGACAAATCTTGCTGAGAAAACCCTGTGATAGGTTTGCCCTAGGGTTGACATAAGTCAGAAATAACTTGAAGGCGGATAACAAACAATAAAGTTGGTATTACTATAATATGAGCAGAGGGCTACTTCTGGCTGAGGGGGGAAAAAAAGATCCCTCTTTTTGTCTACGGACTATAAGACTTGAGGTTGAATGACCCACCTTCAAAGAAAATAGAAAAATGCAAGTAAGATTTCTCTGAATGAAAAGCTATCATATCCGGGAGACCTCTTTTTTAATTACTGGATTTTAAAATGAGGATTACAAAAAAGAATGAGGGAAGGAAATGCATATGAACAAGGGCTGGGCATGTACTTTAATATATGCTGACCGTATTTCCAAAAATACCCTTTCTTGAAATGAGTATCTATAGAATAAAAGTTTATGCATAACTAAAGCAGTAAGATCTTCCAAATAATGAACAATAGGTGGTGAATGTTTATTTTTCCAACCATTGAGTATAACTCTTTTTTTGCAACAGTAAAAGCATGCAGGACCCAACAATGTTGACCCACAGGTAATTTCCACATGACAGGAGTGAAATTTAAAAGAACAAATGCATGTACAGATACCAAAGATTTTTCTAATACAAAATGAATATGTTGTAACTGAAAAAGTTAAATTACTGAACATGTCCACATCATATGCCATAGGGAAGCATTATCCATATTACATCATTGTTGTTCTGTTCCTTCAAGTTGTTCCTGACTTATGGCAATCCTAAGACAAACCTATCGTGGGGCTTTCTTGACAAGATTTTTCAGAGAAGATTTGCCATTGTCTTTAAAGCTGAGAGAGTGTAACTCACCCAAGGTCATCCAGTGGGCCTTCAGAGCCGAGCATAGATTCAAACCCTGGTCTTCCAGATTCCTAGTCGAAAACCCAAACTGCTATAGCACACTGGTTCCCTTGCATTATATTGCTTACATTTAATTGAAGCAGTCAGACTTGTTCTTTGTGACCATTAGTACAGTGATTGATTCTATAGTGCAGTTATGTGTATTGTTATTGTCCCACAGATGGGCTCACAAAGAGACTAAAACATGCAGGCAGCTGTGTTCTTTCATATGTACAAACCAGTTCTCATAGATTTCAGATCTTTTGCAAAGCTAATGGGTCTTAATTGCCAACTCAAGGCCAAGACACTCCAAAATACTACTGTATACATTAAAACAGAGATAGCTCAGAACAGCATGTTAATTCTGGAAAAATCCATTCACTACCCCTTCCCTAGGCACTAGTGAGGATTGCTATTAAGCTCAAAAATAGCATGGAAGCCTGAGTAGGGTAGCAAATGACATCATCTTCTTTGCTAATCAAAGATTCCCAGCTCTTCAGCCTTGAGAATCCCAGATCCAACATATTGCTGTTCCTGCCATGCTTGTTCAGATGTTGTATGAATTCATAGACACAGTAAGAGTATGTATTCAGTACACAGTCTAGATTGGAGGAAAGCACTGCACACTTGACTCCATTCACAGAGATGACTGGGGAAAAAGCACACTTGTATATGCAGAATTCAGAGACACAAGAGCCCTCCTCTCTCCTATATATGAAGAAAAGTTATACAGAAGGCTATATTCACTCCAACGAAGGAGTGCGTCTCTATTTGTGGCCTGAAGTGCCATAGCCGGGACACAGAGTATTTATTGTATTTATGGGCCTTTCCACACTATGCTGTTAATAGTGCTTTATTATTCCACTTTCAACATCCTATGGAATTCTGGGGTTTGTAGTTTCCTGAGGCCACAGAGCTCTCTGGTTAGAATTCTAAATTTCCCTCCTAAACTGCAAACCCCAGGATTCCATAAGATGTTGAAAGTGGAATAATAACACTATAACAATGAGTGCAGAAAGGCCCTATGTCCCCCTTTTCCTTAAAGGCGCTTAAACGTGCATGGTTTTGTGTTGTTTTTATTATGTATCTTCAAGTGGACTCCAGCTGATGGTGACCCTATCATAGGGATTTTCTTGGCACAATTTATTCAAAGTGTTACCACAGCATTCTGGTCTGGTCTTTGGTGAACTAAGATATCATTTTGATATCATAATTCGGCCCTTTTTCCTACCACCAGCTAAGTGTTTGTAAGGCTCCTCCGAACAAGTGTGAAGCTAGGCATGGGCAATAGTTGTAAAGTACCAGATATAGCCAGTTCCGCTTCAGGGGGGAGCCACCCTGAAAACAAACACCTTTATTGCAAGACAAAGAGGACTCTTTGCCTGTGAAAACACTCTGGCAAGCCAGGCACTTAACAGCCGAGCTAACCGCATCTACATCTCAGCCATACTATTGTCAATTCGGTTCATAACTCAATCATGCAAATTCCGACCTTTCAGAGCCTTTGTCCCCAGACCAAAACTCACTGTTCTCTTGCAAAGACCAGACTAGCCTGTGGTCGTTCTGTCCCTATAAAAGTTGCCCCGTTTTTGAGAGCTCTTTGGAACTCTTGCTGGACTTTGCTGAAATCACTTAAAACCTTGCTGAATCACTGAAACCGTCCGGAACTCTTGCCAGATCGTCTTGCTGCCACTTGGCTCAGCAGGTTCCCCTCGGTTTCCACACCGGGTTTCCTTTCTTCTCCCCAATTGGTGCCTCCAGGACTTCGGACAGGTGGCGTATGGCTTATTTCTCCACAAAACTCTCTTTCTTTGCTCACTAGTTAGGTGTGCTTGAGTTTTATAATTTTTCTTGCTTAATAAAACTGTTAGCATTTTAAACTGCTTGACTCCTCACTGACCTGAACCGGTATACATAGGATAAAAGATCTCACTGCGTTGCCTTGCCTCTCCTTAGCCAAGAGAGTGCTCCAGCTAATCTTCCCCATTTTGCTTGTTTGGTTTGGTTATTTGGGCAACCCTCCCGGGACCCCCAGTTTACAGGGTAACAAGAGAGGGTTTGCTACTGCCTTTCTCTAAGGCTGTGAGAGTGTTACTCACCTAAGATCACTCAGTAAGTTTCCATCACTGAGCAAGGATTTGAACCCTGGTCTTTCAGAGTCCTAGTCCTATAGCCAAACCATGGCACTAGAATGGATCTCTACATGGTCCTTGTTGTTCTCATCCCAGCTTATGGGAGGGCTTATGAAAAACCAACCCCCTTAATCACCCTATCATAATCAGCCCTGCTCAGGTCTTGAAGATTCAGGGCCATGGCTTCTTTGACTGAATCTATCCATCTGCAATGCAGTTTTCTTTTTTTCTTCCTGCCTTCCATCTTGTCAAGCATCCTTGGCGTTTTTAGTGAGTCACGTCATGTCCAAAGTACAACATCATCAGTTTAGTCATCTTGTTACCCTGTTAGCTGGGGGTCCCGGAAGGAGTGCCCAAATGACCAAAACGCCATAACGAGAAGATGGGGAAGTTAGCTGGAGCACTCGCTTAAGCTAGCGAGAGGCAGGGTAACTTAGCAGGGATCTTGTAGCCCAATATCTACGGGGTCAGGTCAGTCCAGCAGTCAGACAGTTTTAAACTTAGCAAAAAATGATGTTTTATTAAGGACAGACAAACACTTAAGACAACACAACCACACAGCTAACTAAGAAATAAGAAATAAGGGTTTGTCGGGGGAAATGGGTGATATGACACCTTTCTCGTAGTCCTGAAGAAGTTGAAGATGGAGGGAAGGAACTCAGCGTGGTTCGCTGAGGGCAGCTCGCCAGGCAAACGGCAGCAAGGCGATCTGGAACTTGGGAGCGATCCGAGGAAGCTCTCGGAACTGGGGATTTTTATAGGGAAAATATGACCTTAGGCTAGTCTGTACTTTGGGAAGAACAATGAGGTTTGGGCGCGAGACAATCTCTCCGAAAGGTCAGAATTTAGCATGATTGAATTAAGTCTGAATCAACAATGGAATGGCCAGTATGCAGATGCGCTTTGCCAGTGAAAAGTCTAGCTTGCCAAGCTACCTGCTCGGGGCAGGGGGCTTTTTGTATTAGTGTGCATCTTTAATGAGGTGTTTGTCTAGGGAGGTCTCCTAAAGCAAGATCTGGCTGAGTCTGGCTTGCCCAGGAGGAGAAAGGAATGTTCAGCAATTAAGGGCCATGCCTAGTTCTGTGCTTGTTCAGGGGCCTCACAAACACTTGGCCGAGGGTGGCAAAATGGGGCCGAATTATGATATCAAAACGATATCTAATATCTTCCGAAGCCAGGCCAGTTCACGGTGATAACAATCTTGGTTCCAGGGAGAGTTCAGGCTTGATTTTCTTTAAGAGCCATTTATTTGTCTTTTTAGCCTTTGTCTTCTTCTGAGGCTGAGAGGGTGTGACTTGCCCTAGGTCACCCAATGGGTTACCATGGGATTTGAGCCCTAGTCATCAGAATCTTGGTTCAGCACTCAAATCACTACACCATGCTGGCTCTCTTTAAGTATAAATAGTATGTGTATGCGTATGTGTATGTGTATGTGTCTTCAAGTCACCTTTTTGATTTGTATCTGCCCTATGAATTTCATAGAGTTTTCTTAGGCAAGGAAAACTCAGAAGTGGTTTTGCCAGTTCCTTCCTCTGATATGTAGCCTATAACACCTGTTATTCATTCTCCCTCTCCCATCCAAATACTTAGCTTCCAAGATCAGACCAGATCTGGTGCCTTTAGGGTATTTAGGACCTAAATGGCCCTACCCTCCATTTAATTCCCCCACAGCAATCCTGTGAAGTTGGCCTAAATTGCCCTGAGGCCATTGTCTCATTCAATTCATGGCTGACTGGGGATTTGAACTTGCGCTTCCCCCTAGTTGCAGCCTGACACTCTGTTCAGTGTTGGCTGTCACACAGATTTTATCACCTCAAGCCATTTATTACCTCAAGTGATTTATCACCTCAAGTGAGAACTAGAACTAGCAGCTGCCTTCTCTGTGGTTTCCCATCCAAAAGACAGCTCGGGTCAACACCAGCTTGGATGCTGCAATGCTCCCACATAACGAACCAGTCGGTAGGACAGAATTTTTCATCCTTTTCACTGGCCATGTGGAGGCCAAAGCAGACCTATCCCTTTCTCACACCACCAGGGTTTGTGCTAGACCAAGTGGCCTATTCCCATGCGGTCTCCCACACTTTTCTTGTTACTTCAGCAGTTTGAGAAGGAGTAATACTGACATATTTCTCACACTGGGCTTTCTCTTCCCCTCTTATACTACAAAGGAGCGTTTCTGCCCTCTGTGATCAGATTCTCTTGCAGAATCCACACCAAAGTAGACCTACAGTGCAGGCATGGGGCATCATTGTTATCTGCACAGAAGTAAATAAGGTCCTCAGATTTAATCGACTTGGCATGTAGTTGTTTTCCCTTATAATCCAGAAATGGCTGAATGGAAATGTTCATATTTGCCATTGGGGTACTTTTCTTGCCCTATCTGTTGTAATGTGTTGAGGCAAAAAAACTGTTCCATGCCATCTCCTGCTGAACCATGTTGGAGCAAAGCAGAGGTGACATGCTCTGATTGCCACTGGAATGGTCCTGTTTGAGGAACACCTGGGGGTTTTCCACACTACACTGTTATAGTGCTATTGTTCCACTTTCAACATCCTATGGAATCCTGGGGGAAGGCTCAGTGAATGGAGCGGCAGCAAGGCGGGATGGAAGCCAGGAGCGATCTGAAGAAGTGCTCGAAATCAGGGGGTCTTATAGGGGAAAATGTGCCCGTAGGCTAGTCCATTCCTGGGGAAAACAATGAGTTTCGGGCTGGAGACAAAGCCTCCAAAAGGTCAGTACTTTAGAAGATTGAATTATGACAGAGTTGTCAATAGCACAGACAGTATGCAAACGAGGAGTGCTTGACAGTTGGATATTCGGCTCGTCAAGCTGCCTGCTCGGGGCAGGGAGTCTTTTGTATGCTGCATGCATACATAATGTGGTTTTAAAGTGTACTTGCCTGGAGGTTTCCTGAAGCTGCAGTCCGGCAATTACTGGCCTGCCTGGATTTGTTTTGTATTGTTCAGCTATTTTCGGCCGTGCCCGTGTGCGTGCTTGTCCGGGTGCCTCGCAAGCGCACAGAGAGGAACAGTTTGGGATGGTCAAATTCTCGATATCAAATGATATCAAATAGACCACAGACCTGGACTAGAAACTACAGTAACAGCAATGTAAACTATCTTCATCTTGAAGGACAAGTGGGATAGAAATATAACTAACTAGCATATATACCCGACGTTGCCTGGGATTTTATTTTCTCATAGGTAATAGTTAGAAAGATTTGAGTTCCTGTGTCTCTAATTCCCCAAACTGTCTTGTCCAGTACATATAATTTTTTGCCATATTCCCCAATCCAATCTGTATTCAGAGTTATTAACATACAGTGATTGGGTACCTGAGAGAATACTCTGCCCTCCTCCTTGCTGCTAGGTCTCATTTCCATAGCAACTGGCCTATTCAAGATAGACAATGTTGACCGAGGCCCCAGAGCAATCTGGCTGAGAATTCTAAAGGCTCTTCCCTAAACTGCAAACTCCAGGGTTCCACAGAATCTTCCCAGGCAGCCAATCATATGAGGTCTTCGCCCGACACAGATAAACAAACTTTTGACTTTTATATATTAGATTAATATATAGATAAATAGTACCTCATTAGCAGGAATAATCTGAAGTTCAGAGCTATTATATACACAGTGGCAATCCTGTGTCTCAAGTGCAAAAGTGTATGTGGGGGGAATCATGAAGTATGTTACACTGCATGTAGAGTACATTTCATTTCATTATTTCATCTGATTCTGCAAAATTGTACTCTTCCTGGCTCTACGTGTTTGGGTGGAAGCCCTGCAACAGTCAATCAGTGTTGACTGAGCAAGGGAGATTCAATATCTCCCAGGAAAGAATCCTTGGAACTTCTTTCCAGCTCACATATTTACCAGTTCAAGCATTTTGTATCTTCTCTAAAAATCAAATGATAATCCAAGCATGTTGCTATCAATTTGTATCCATTGGTAGTGGATCCAATAATAAAGAGAAGTTAAACCCAAACAGAGGGGATGGGCAAGGAGAACTCACGTAGACTTGGCACGGTTTTTCCAGCAAGTCAGATCAAAAATGTGCCCTTTTCAAATCAGTTTTCATAAGAGCCACCTCAGTTTGAAATGCTGATTTTAAAGATCCTTGACAGGACTTTAGCCCCCAAAAGAGTTCACTGCTTTAATTTGAAGGAAATACACTTTAAAAAAAAGCCCGTTTTGAGTATATCTCTCCCTCCTTCATTCTCTCTCTTTCGCTCACACAGAGTTTAACACATTAGGGAGCAATCTTTTTTCTAGTGCGGGCCGCATCCCTTCAGGGACAATCTAGCAGGATGCTATATTGATTGAGCATGAAGCCAGTGGTGGACAGCGCCAAAGAGCAAGAGGCCTTTCACACTATTCAATTATAGCATTGTAATTCCATTTAAATATTATAGTTCCATCCTATGAAATCCTGGGCTTTGCTGTGTAAGGGGGTTGTTTTATAGATTACTAGCATATTTACCCAGCATTGCCTGGGATTTTATTTTCTTCTTAAGAACTCACCAAACTGTCTTTTCCAGCACCTGTAACTTTTCCCCAGATATCCCAATGCAATCTGTATTCAGAGTTATTTACATACACGGTTCAGATTCCTGAGGGAATACACTGTCTTCCTCCTTGCTGCTAGGCTCTGTCTCCACAGCAACCGGCCTATTCCAGTACCTGTAACTTATCCCCATATTCCTCAAACCAATCTGTATTCAGAGTTGTTAACATACAGAAGGTTTGGTTTTTGAGGGAATACACTGCCCTTCTTTTTGCTGGTAGGCCTCGTTTCCACAGCGACCAGCCTGAGGCTCAAGAGCTCTCAGCTAAGAATTCTGAAAGCTCATCCCTAAACTACCAGCCCCAGGATTCCATAAAATCTTCACAGCCAGCCAATCATATGAGGTCTTCTCACCTCACACAGCCAATCGCATGAGGTCTTCCCCTGCCTGACGCAGACAAACAGACAAACTCATAGACAAACTTTGACTTTTATATAGTAGATGACAAAGCTTTTGATTGTGTAGACCGTAAAAAAACTATAGATTGCTCTTAAAGAAATGGGTAGGCCATGACATTTCACTGTCTGGATGCATAACCTGCACTCAGGACAAGAAGCTACTGTCAGGACAGAATACGGAGAAATGGAATGGTTTCCAACTGGCAAAGGGGGTCAGCCAGGGCTGCATTTAATCCCCTTATCTGTTCAACATACAAGTTAAACATATGCGTAAAGCAGGGTTAGACTTGTAGGAAGGAAGCATGAATATTGGAGGAAGGAACATCATTTTAAGATATGCAGACGACATTATGCTGCTATCTGAAAATAGCAAAGATTTCAAACAGTTACTGAAGAAAGTCAAGAAAGAAAGTGAAAAGGCAGGTTTACAGTTGAACATAAAGAAAAGAAAAATAATGATCACAGGTGATTTAAATAACTTTAGACTATGAAGACATTGAAATGGGGACTGCAATCAAGAAATCAGAAGAGAATAGGACTTGGAAGGGCAGCTATGCAGGAACGAGACAAAATCTTGAAGTGTAAAGATACCTCATTGAATATTGAGATTTTCCATTCTATCATATTTCCCGTTTCTATGTATGGTTGTGAAAGGTGGCCAGTAAAGAAAACTGCTAGGAAGAAAATCAGCTCATCTGAAATGTGGCACTGGAGATACTGACAACTGCTAAAAAGACAAATCAATGGGTCCTAGAGCAAATCAGGCCTGAACTCTCCTTAGAAGCCAAGAAGACTAAACTGAGACTGTTATACTTTGGACATACTATGACTCATGAGAAAAGACAATAATGCTTGATAAGATAGAAGGCTGTAGGAAAAGAGGAAGACTGCATTATAGATGGTTAGACTCAATCAAGAAAACCACAGCCCTGTATCTGCAAGACCAGAGTAGGCTTGTTGATGACAGGGTGACCTGGCGATCTCTCATTCACAGGGTTGCCATAAATTGGAAGTTTCTTAGATGGCATTTAACAACAAAAGTTAGAATTCTCAGCCAGAGAGCTCTAGTGCCTCAATAAACTACAAATGCAAGAACTCCATAGGATCTTGCCACAGCAGTTAAAGTGCAATGAAAGTGCTATGTTGCGTAATGTGAACAGCCCAAAGGTAGTACATCCCACCCTTTCTCTCTGTCTTTCTTTCCCTTCTTCTCCCACAACAATCTACCAGTCTGATGAGGAAGGGATAGGTGACATTTACATGGGCCACATGAGATTGTGCTGAAGTCGGCATGTGGCCCTACTGTGGGAGGTTGCCCACCTCTACTTTAAACAAACTCAGTTCAGAGAGGAACTGAAGCATAGGCAATTTCTTACTCAAATATGCCTGTAAGAAAATTCCATGTCTTTTCATCTTCTTACAGCATTCCTGGTAATGGAAGCTAGATTGAAGACTCTGAAATGGACAGGGTATGGGGACAGGTCTAAAAGTCTTGATCTCATCTTTTCGTCTGTTTACCTTTGTTAACATCAAATTGCAAAGACCAAATCTGATTCCCTAACCTTCAATAATTTGAATGTTGATTTTTTTGCCACTCCCACCCATGTTTTCCAGTGATGTATTTAAGTCTTTTACTCCAAGTCTCAAGTCAAGTCTCAAGTCCTTGAAGATACTTTCAAGTCAAGTCTCAAGTTAAGTCTCAAGTCTAGAAGCCAACTTTATACGCCAACCAAAATTCCAGAATTATTGGATAGAGTGAAATAAATTCAGTTTTAACAATTTAAGCAGAGTCGGCTCTTCACGTTTTCAGTTTTGCCATCTGCAGCTTTGGAAGTGGGGAATAGGATCCTATCTTACTCCCCATTACTGAAGATTCAAAAGCTTTAGAAGGAAGGATCCTTCCTCCTCAAGCCCCTTGCCTAACACATTTGCTGTTCCCCTCTGGGAAATGCGCCCACACTTTGGGCTTGGGACAGCTTGTCATGTGACTAGTAGGCAAAATCAGATGGAAGTGTTGTTCAAAGTCATAAGGTTTCTGGATGAATGAGTTATGTCACTGGACCAAGGGCATCAAGTCAGTCATTAAAAATATACAAGTCTCAAGTCAAGTCGAGTCAGTACATCATTTATGGTCGAGTCAAGTCTAAGCTGAGTCACTGAAGCAACTTAAGTCCAACTTGAGTCCAAATCTATCAACTTGAGTGTACATCACTGATATTTTCTAACTCTAGATCAGAGTTGGACACATAGATGTGGGCCATTTCCGCACTAGACTGTTATAGTGCGATTATTCCACTTTCAACATCCTGTGGAATCCTGGGGTTTGCAAACCCCAGAATTCCACAGGATGTTGAAAGTGGAACAATAGCACTATAATAGCCTGGTGCAGAAATGGCCGTGGTCTGCAGACTTGTGGTAGTTCATGAGCTATCAGCTGCTGATCCATGGTGAATTTCCAAGAAATTATGATAATATGGTTATAATATGGGACAAACACGGCACCAATCCCTGGTACATTGGAAAAAACCAGATAACTTAAGAAGCACTGCTGTAGATAGAGAGTTGAACTTTTGTGTGTTTGGTCCTTCTTCAAACTGAGGATGCTTCCAGATGATGCTTTTATCATAGAATCATCCAATTCATTCTTGCAATTTGGGTGGGTGGATGAGATCCAAATATCTTGGCTTTTTAAAACACTCATTCTCTTTCTTTCTTTCTTTCTTTCTTTCTTTCTTTCTTTCTTTCTTTCTTTCTTCAAAAGATCTTTTGAGTGAGAGTGCAAGAAGACACTTCTCTAAACTCACTCTGAAGGCAACCTGGTTCAGCCCATTAAAGGTGCTAAATCAGTTCAGTCCAGGGATAGATCTAGTTCTGTTCTGGTTCTCAGGGTGGAACAAGATAGTGCATCTAATTCTTTTTTTTTCTTTTAAAATTGTCAGCTACAACCTATTCATGCTATAAGTTAGACATTGAATAAAAACAAATAGGACTTAATAAAGCAACATTTTAATTTGCACAATTATTTTGTTAATAAAATAATTAATCTACTGTATTTCACTTTTTGCATGACAAGGGAACCAATGAATCTTACAATCAAAATTAGAACAAAGTATAGATTGAAAACATCAACATAAAAGGGTAATCAAAAACAATGAAATATGTTATATTAAAACACTACAATTGAAAACAAAATGAAGACATTTAAAAATAGCAATAAGACTAAGAGTACAGTAGTGCATGCACATTGTTAAAAGACACTTGAGCGTAACCAGCTAATCACCAAATGCCTATTTAATTTTTTTTTAAAAGATCTTTATTTGCTGGTAGAATGAGAGCAGAGAGGAGGCCAGCCCGTTCTCCTAGAATTCAATAGCCCAGGAGCAGACAGTAAGAAGGCCCTTCCATGTGTTGTCTCTATACATACTATTATATATTTGAATAAATTCCACATCTAATGATTAAAAGCAAGAGGATTTTATCATCTGCTGCTTTCCAGAACTTTTAAGAAGAGGAGAGTGCAGAAACCAGAATCAAGCACCCTGTGTGTGAATTTTCTCTGGCATTAGTTCTGCTCATTCATTTTGTTTGTTTCTTTCAATTCAGAGTGTAATAATGAATTAAAATATAAGACTGGATCCAGATTCACTGCCTGAACCTGTGCATATCTCCTCAGAAATAGATCCTACCTCCTTCAGTGGAATTTACTCCTAAACTAAAAGGATTGCAGTTTAAAGCCTAAATCCAATTTTTAGTCCAGAATACAGTAGATGCGTTGAAATAACAGGATTTAAATAATTGTTGCATTACTCTTTAGCAACTGGTTAAACAGGCTTGCTTCAAGTAGGTATAGCGATTGGATTTAAGCCTAAGTATTTGTGTGTAGTTCACATCAGTTTTCTTAGGCCATTTCTGCACTAGACTGTTATAGTGCTATTATTCCACTTTCAACATCCTATGGAATCCTAGGGTTTGCAGTTTAGAGAGGGGCTTTTGAGGCTACTCTCTAAACTACAAACCCCAGGATTCCATAGGATGTTGAAAGTGGAATAATAGCACTATAACAGTCTAGTGTAGAAATGGCCTTAGTCATCAAGAATTTTTCCTTTAGACAGAAGGGAATCAATGTTTCTTGCCCTCTAGTTGCTTTTTTTTTCATTTTAAATTTTTATTTCCCAGTTAAACCATTGGTAAGGAAAATGACTATCCCAGTTGTGAATTCAGTGGCAGTTGGGAGCTTTTGTACCAGTTGGGTGGTGAATCCATCCAGGTTTAAATTTAAAGGAGCCATTCAGTGTGCTGAACCCTGGCTCCCAAATAGTTTCATCCCTTCCTTTAAAGTTAAGACTAAAGCCCGGAGCAGATTCAGCACTCCACTGACATGGAAGGTGTCGTTGCCACTGCCCAAACTACTGTGGAAGGGAAAAGTAATCTTAGGGCCTGGTGAATCAGCAAGATGATTTGGGATCCAGTGGGAGGCAGTGTGGAATAGTAGTTTGAGCATTGCACTATGACCCTGGAGACCAGGGTTTAATTCCCTGCTTAGCCATGTAAAGCCATTGGACAACCTTAGGCACACTCTCAGCGCCAGAAAACCTTGTGATAATCTGGAAATGACCTTAAGGCACACAACAACAAAACACAAAACTCCTCCCAGGATGCAAGACTAACAGGGACCTCTGGTGCACATATAATGCTCTACCAGTTAGAACTTGAAAGAGTTACTTATTTTTTTAGTCCAAAAGACATTCAGAGAGTTGTAGATTTTTTTAAAAAAATTTCCAAGCTCAGTTAACGGGGACATCTGCCTCTAACCTCCCCCTCCCCGCCCATGAACATTTAATGGTCATTTGGATTGCTCTGGCCATCACCCATGGTTTACACTGGGGCTAAAATATTCTCATTTCCATGGCAAATCAAATATTGAAATTAATTACAAACCCTTTTACAGTGTGTATTTTTATAAGCAACGTTTACATCATGCTGTTAAATCATGAAGATTGCTCTTTTAAAAAGAGGACTGGGCTGTTAACTGCCACATATCAGAGATGAGATATTCCTGGTTGCTTTTTAACGTTCCAACAAGACTGATTAATGGTAATTTAAAAGGTCTCCACCTCACCCACAACAATATCAGTGGCTTCTTACAACACATTAAGTGCTATATATATCCTAATGTTGCTAATAGCTGCAGGGGATGTAATTCTGGGAATGTAGATTTCTTGCATTTGTTTTGCTTATCTCCATATATGCAAAATTTTGAGATGACTGTAGTAATTATCATTCAAGAAATAAAAAGATGCCATCTTCCCATTCACCTGAATATTGAGTTATTTAAAAGAGGATATCAAAACAGAAGAATTACAACTAGTTCTTAACTCATCGGCAGCTGAACAAAAAGGTATTCCTTCTTTTTGTTGGGGCTGGGGTTGGGGTTGGGGTATAGTTTCAAGCATTTTAAACTTATTCCCCCACTCCACAAGTTGGTATTTCATTCATAAAAAATATTAACATACTTTGTCAGAAGTTATTTTATGTACTTTATTGATTGACTTGTTAAGGGATGCCTATATACTTCAGGACCACAAGTTGGAGGCAAGGTACATCCTGTGCCTTGTCTCCATTTTATCTCTATTTAAGTGGTTATCTATTATTTTTGTTGCATGGCATCTATGACTAATGACTAATTCAACTTCCATTGATTTTAGCAGGTTTCCTCAAAGTATGATGACAGCCAGCAGTTTGCACATTGGACTATCACTCTGTAGACCAGAGTTCAGATTCCTGGTCAGCCATGGAAACCCACTAGATGACCTTGGGCAAGTCACACTCTCTCAGCCTCAGAGGAAAGGAAAGGCAAACCCCGCCTGAGCAAGTCTTGCCAAGAAAACTCACTCATAGTTTCACCTTAGGGCAACCCTAAGTTGGAAGTGACTTGAAACACACAACAGTAAGCTCTTAAGTATGAATATTTCTGAATCCTATCCACCTTCTTCTGCCTTTTCCCCACCCTGGGGATCCTATAACAAAGTTAAAACAAGTACAGATAAAATTCCACATCATTAAGGTATAGAAAAATTAAAATATAATCGAATTATAAATAGAATTAAATGTAATTTTAAAAACGCACCCAACAACAACTACAGACAGTATAGCATCTATTATTGCAACTCTGGATACAACCTATACATTATTTCAGTATAAGGACATTGCTCTTGCTATTAGCTCATATGTTTTGGTTTTATACAATGGTAATACTGTACCACTATATTGTGCAAAACCAAAATATCTGAGATAACAGCAAGAACAATGTCTTTATATTGAAATAATATACTGGTTGTATCCAGAATTATAATAATAATAGGTGCTATACTGTTGTTTGTTGCTGTGGTTAACTGCCATCAAGTTGACTCCAACTTATGGCAACTGTACTCTACGAATGCTCAGATCTTGCAGACTCAGGGACATGGGGCTTCCTTAATTGAGTCTATCTATCTGTAATGCAGTCTTCCTCTTTTCTTACTACTTTCTACCTTACCAAATATTATTGTCTTTTCTAGTGAGTAAAGTGTTCTCATGATATGGCCAGAGTACAACAATGTCAGTTTAGTCACCTTGGCTTCTAGAGAGAGTTCAGGCTTGATTTGCTGTAGGACCAATTGATTTGTCCTTTTGGCAGTCTAAAGTATCTGTAGAACTCTTCTCCAGCACCACATTATAAAGGTCTAAATACCCTAAAGGTACCAAATCTGTCTGATCTTGGAAGCAAAGTAGGGTCCACCCTGGTTAGTACTTGGATGGGAATCTGTCAGTGAATACCAGATGCTATAGCTATAGTTCAGAAAAAGGAGCTAGCAAACCTGTCTCTGAGTGTCCCTCATCTAAGAAAACCCAATGAAATACATGCAGTTGCCATATATTGACAGGCAACTTGAAGATACATACACATACTCAGCATCATGATAATAATAACAATTTTAAAATAGTAAATAAGTTCCACACAAGGGCAGTACATTCATTCATTTAAACCCAAGTCTGTGACAGACACACAATTTTCTTTAGAGCAGAAGAAGTATGCAGTTAAGGATAGGTGTTGTGCTTGCGAAGTCCAGTGCTAGAACTGAGACTGAGTGAGAGAAAAGTCCAATAAAGGAAAGGAGTCTGGTCTGTTTAACCTTCGGAAAAGCCTATTAAGGGATGATATAACAGCCATTTTCAAAATATTTGTAAGGGTTGTCACACATATAACAGATCAAGCTTGTTTTGTCTTTCTCCAGATGGTAGATTCTGAAGCAACAAGTTCAAACTACAATAAAATAGATTTAGACTAAACATTAGAGAAAACTTCCTGGTGGGCTATTCAGGTTGCCGTGTAATGTTGTAGACTTCTTTCACAACAAGACTTTAAGCATCTATCAGAGGATGTTGTAAAAGTGTCTTTCCTGTCTTGGCAGCAGGCTGGACTAGATGACCTCTGAAACCCTTTCCATCTTTATGTGGTGGGAAGGCTATGAAGACATAAATGGCTGGTGTGGGAAACATTCAGCACCCTCACTGGTTCACTTATTTTGTTCAACAAATCACCCACCCAGCCCCTTGCAAACATCAATTTTTGGACTACGCTCCCAAAATCCCCAGCCACAATGGGTTTTCAAGCTTTGTGCATGCTTTGCATACGATTTGGGACAGGCCAACATTTACGTAAAGAGGTCTGTCATCACCACATATACTTTGTGACAAGCTGCTTATCAGTTACTTTAGAAATAAAAAAGTCATTTCCCCCCCAAACAAAGAAACTGCTGGTAGTAAAGTCACTCAGATATAATTAAGGAGATAGAACATGGACAGCCATACAACAAGGCAAGGATTTGCAAAGTTAAAACTTTTTCTATCAGTGTCCCTTCATACAGAGGCTTTATTTATTTATTTAGTGTATATCTAGCACAGTCCATTTGTTTAGTATTGGGGGGGTGGTAGTTATTGTATTCCATGGTATTTTGTTGTTTTAATATATTCAATATTTAAAAAAACCAAGGTAAGGATTTGGAAAGTTAAAACTTTTTCTATCACTGTCCTTTCAGACAGGGGTAAAACAGAAGGTGATGTTTTGTACAAAGTAATATTGAGTATGATTGCAATTATTAGTGCTATGCCAGTTGAATTTCTGCCTGTCATGCTGAGACATAAGAGGGGTGTGTGTGTGTGTGTGGAAGAGAGAGAGAGATGTGTTGTGGAAGGTGGAACCACTGGGAAGAGTGCCAGACAGACCTAGCCATCAAAGGTACTTTTGTGATTTTGACTCTCTGAAAGTTTTCACAATCACCTGTTTTGCCTTCATCCCTGTTTTGCTTTGTAAGCTTAGATCAGGAAATACTTGCAGACATCCTGATCCCCAGCAGGAAGATCTGACTGAGGATATGTAAACCAAGGGGTGCCCCCCCAGTCATAAGCAGGGATGATTTGATGGGCCAGCTTGATCCCCCCACCCCCCACCCCAAAAGGGGTTGTGTATTGTGCCATCAGACAGACTTTAGCGGCCATCTCGGACCATTCACAACTTCCATTGTTTGGCAGGGGTTCTATGGCCTCATCCTTCTCTATTTGAAATTCTCTTTCCGGCTTCCTGCAAGTTCTTCTGTAAGGTTCCAGGATCTTGGAAAGGAAACAAAAATGAGATAGGAAACAAGAAAAACGAGTGTTTCACTCTAGGTTTTTATGAGGGGATGTGTAAAACCCACCAAAAATAGAACCAAGAAATACTGTAGGAAGCTGAAAGTGTTATGAATGGATGTTGTTGCCTATTGTTCTGTTTTCAGCTCTGGTTTGAAGCAAACCTGGAAAACCTATGTACTAGAGATGATGGTGGGATTAATGTATACCCTATGCTTTATTTATGTCACTTTCTGTTCTCAGGGGGAAAAAGCCCTCCTGTTTGATTCCAGCCCAAAATCATTAGAACCTCTCTGTTTCTCCTGTCATTCAGTTTAGACATTAAAAAAATACACTTCTTATTAGACACAGTGTTTTTGCTGTTTCAAATGTCAGGAATATACCTTGAAACATTAAAAGAGAACACTATTCCTCTAAGCATATGAAGAGTATCTTTGCCCAACCAGTGAATCATTAGAGTGGTGATGGGAATCATGTGACTAGATGTTGTTTGACTGCAATTCCCAGGAGCCTTTGCCAGCATAGCCAATGGTGGAGAATGCTAGGAGTTGCAGTCCAGCAACTTCTGGAAGGGTCCATGATTTTCATACCTTCACTCAAGCTTCCACACTTCTGGAATGAGAGAACAAACATTTACTAACTGAGAGCTATTTTCCCCCCAAGCTAGTTTGAACGTAACATCTTTTCTTATGTTTTCCCTTTTTATTAATTGGCCAGTGCTTGCCTACCTCTGCGTATTGAAATATTTGCATATTTGCCCTGTAAATAACTTCATAAAAATACTCTGTGCTATGATCAGAAGTTGATTTTAATAGCACAGATAGCTCTGGCCATGAGAGTTATTCTCTGAAAAGCTGCGTTTGCACCAAAATAAGTAGATGCTTGTGATTTGATGTTGCTTTCCTTTTTTGCAGCATCAGATATGAGGCAGCTTTTGAGTCACCTTCAACTATTTTCCAGGAAGAAAGTGTTGCTTTTCCTTTCTTCTGGGAAAAAAAAACCCTTACGCAATGCAAAATCTAGCCTGCACTGACAACTGGTAGAAATCTGTATACAAGCTTGCCTTATCATCTTCTTGAATGATAGCTCCCAAATTTGGTTGCCTGGATGTTATTGATCTACAGCTCCCGACCACTTGATCCTGCTGGCTGGAGAAACAACATCCAAGGACTCTTCAAAATGCTATATTTACACTGGGAAAATTTAATTCTTTCCACAGCTACTGTAATCATTGTGTTTATTCTGCATACATTTAAGTGGAAGGGTCACAGACTACACTGTGAGTAGTCACAGACTGTCCCTTTTTTATTTCACACCAAATCACCCCAGTTTTTTGCCTTCTTCCCCATTAAGTATAAATTCTGCCAGATGAAAATAACATTGAATGCACTGAATGAAGTAAGCTCAAGTTCACATAAAATATGTATTTTAGAGTTCCGACATAAAAGTCCTTGACATAATACTTGGAAATGTTGTGATTTTGTTCCACATAAAGTCTCTGTCACAAAGCTTAGAAAAGTGATTTTGTCATAGAATCTTCTAGTCAACATGATCTCTAAACATTTCCAAGCTGTATTTTGTTGCTTCTGTTTAATGCTGTTGTTCTCTCTTTTTGCAGTGTGGCCTTGTGACTTCTTATCGGATAGTGACTGCTGTGACATCACCAATGGGAAGTAAGATGTCTCCTCCACCTTCCACATGGCACTTCTTCACACTTCTACCCACCCAGCAATGCCTTGTAGCTGCCATATCAGTGGGATGGTAAATCCATTCTGGGTTTTAGTCTGAACTTTAAATGAGCTGTCCATGGAACTGAACCCTATTCCCCAAACAAGTGCAACCATTTTGAATAGCACCTTTAAAATTTGGACTGAAAAAAAAAATTTGGACTGAAATCCAGAGTGGATTCGGCTGTTACATCCACCTGTCCTCCGTGATACGCTGGCCTTTTGTGATATATCAGTAGCTGCACAATGCACATGATCTCACACTTATTTGTCCCCAAAATGCTCCTATAGCGCAAATGGAAGAACAAAACACCCTTGAAGGAAGCAAAGATACCCCCCCAACATCATCCCCAGACTGCCCTTTAATTTCAGGAACTTTATCTAGAAATGCTTCTCTTTCCCTGCCCCCAAAATTCTAGCTTGCTGTGAAAACCCAGGTGACTAGAAAAGCAGTATTTTAAAAGCAGGGTTGAGGAGATGCCTCTCCAACTTGTACTTAAAACTAACTGGTACCTTTTCTTTTCCAATGAAGCTGCAGTGCCTTTCCCTCTATAAGAGCCACAGCAGACAACTGGAGGTGACAGTGATCAGAGGAAATCAATGTCAACTTGGGATTTTTTTACAATGAATTATGTGCAATAGGAACTGGTCTGTTAGGTACTGGTTTGGGAGCTCTTTAAGGTCATTTTGGTTACCTGGAGTCACAATCCATGGCTCACAAGAAAGATGAGGTACTTCTAGCCAGCCCAAATTAGCAGAGTACAGCAATTCCCAGTGGGCCAAAATATATTCATTAATGAAATAGACTCCTACCCTCAAAAGGAAGCTGCCTATTGCATCTCTCCCAGATTTGCTGTTTTATCCTTGACTTCATCGACTCCTTTTTGGGGCTAGGTGTGAGATCATTTGACCAATTCTCTGTATCAGGTGTTATTGGATCATTCAACTGATCCCAAGGTAAAAACTTCCCACCCTAAACAAATATAGCAGAATTGCCTGTTTCTCAAAAGAGGTTGCCTACTACATCTCTGAATGAGTCATTTTTTCCCATTAAAGTGGCACATTAAGGCCAATGACTCATTTAGAAACACGGGTGGAAATTCCTAGTCTTTACACAGCCAAAAAGTACATCTCCAATTCAATATATTCTCTCCCCAACCATATTACTTAGTTTCTAGGCACAGCACCACAATTAACATTTTACATGTGTGTTTGTGAGAAAACAGCGAGAGACAAACTTTTAGTTTAGGAAAAAGGGTGCTGGAGCAGTTCAGTCGATGCAGCAGTTTGAGTCTGGGAATAGAAGCCTAGCATTAGCTTTCTTTGCTGCTTATTTGCCTTTGTCTAAAAATGCCTTTGAGGCTTGGGAACTGTGGCCAGGACAAGTGGTGGAAGCTTCAACATAGTTGCCAGGGCTTACAGAAGCCAAGGACCAGCCATTAAGCATGATAAGGCAACTGCTCAGGGCAGTGGATTCGGAGTGTCACAAAAAAGGCAGCAAATGGTTAGTAATTTGGTTTGCTCTGGTATTTTTACTGATAGGGATGGGAACAGGCATTGGGGGAATTTTCTCCCACATCTTCCAGAATAACTTGGCTGATTTTGGATGTTATGCACCTTGACTTGAATGAGTGACTGACATCATTTGCTGCTCAAATTCAGGCAGCAAAATGTCTTTTAAACTATATATTCACTGTTTTGTGATATTTCTATCCTGTCCTTCGTCCAAGGAGCTCAGTGTTCTGGTATATGTAGTTCTTATCCCGCCTCACAACAACTCTGCAAGGCAAATTGTGCTGAGAAATAGTGGCTGACAGAGAGTCATCCAGTGAGCCTAATGGATGAGTGAAGAATTTGAGGCCATTTCCACATAACACTGGCCATTTTCACACTACACTCTTATAGCACGATTATTCCACTTTCAACATCCCATGGAATCCTGGAGTTTGCAGTTTTGGCCCCTCCCGAAACTGCAAACCCCAGGATTCCATAGGATGTTGAAAGTGGAATAATGGCGCTATAAGAGTGTAGTGTGGAAATGGCCACCGTTATAGTGCTATTTTTCCACTTTCAACATCCTATGGAATCCTGAGGTTTGCAGTTTAGGAAAGGGCATTTAGAATTCTCCGCCAGAGAATTCTTTGGCCTCAGTAAACTACAAACCCCAGAATTCCACAGGATCTTCTCTTGAAAATGGAATAGTAAAACTATAACAGTGTAGTGCAGAAATGGCCTGAGTCCTCCTACAGTCTCTACAAGTGTTCCATGCAGGTTCTCAGAGAATATTGGATGTTTGCTCTTAGCAGCAACAGACTGCATAACTCCGAAGTTTGCTCTCAACATTTTAAAGCCAGTCTGGTCTAATAAAAGTTCTTTTTCCCTAATTCCTCTTGAGTGCGAGAAGATAATGTTCCGTCTATAATTTCCCTCCTATGTTAGGAAGAATTTGTTCGTGAGAACTCATTAGGAAGAAGGGAAAAGTGTTACAGCACACAGCTCCTCGATGTAAGGATGTGTTAATTCATTCTAGCTTGACTTTCTCCCCTGCAAAGGAAAATAAAAATAAATGTAATGAATACCTTGTGTAATCAAGCTTCACAACCAGGAAGGGAAGAAAGTAAGCCATTACAGCCTGAGAGTTGAAATGCCCCTCACTTCAGCTAACATAAATTAGCGTGATCTGCTCTGGATGAGTTCATATAAGCAGTGCTAAATAGTACTCAATACTTATGAAGGCGGGCCAGCTCTACCTTTAGGCAGAGTAACCGAACGCCTCAGACAGCTGATGCTGAGGGTCGTGGCAGTGACAGTCATCTGGCTGTTTCTGCTGAAATCTCAGATCTTTTCCTTTGGGGAGAGTAGTGCTGTATGTGACATGGTCTTGTACCCAGTAAGAGCAGCTTTTTGTTTCAAATATTATAGAAAACACTATTCCTGTGCTGATATTGAAGTAATCAGCCATTATGAGGTAGCACTATTTTGTCCTTTGAACTGGACAGCAAGAATCTCTTAGGTTGGCGTAGCATGTAGCCACAATCAACAGTAACGACCTTAGCCATTTTCGCACTATACTTTTATAGTGCAATTATTCCACTTTCAACATCCTATGGAATCCTGGGGTTTGCAGTTTAGGGAGGGGCCAGCCTGCAAACCCCAGGATTCCATAGCATGTTGAAAGTGGAATAATTGCACTATAAGAGTGCAGTGAGGAAATGGCCGTTGTTACAATTTGCATGCCTTTTCCACTTCCTACAACAAAGATCAAACTAAGTGTGGTGGAATCACAGAGTTTTTCTATGCTGACGTTTCCCCGTAGTCCTATGCAATCTTTGAGATGAAATCAGATATCCATATAATAGAAATCACAGTCATCTTAAAAGCAGGCATAATTGAAATACTAATCCTGCCTTATTCCATTACATTCTGTAGAGAAGACACAAGGAAGCAAGCTGTTGCGGCAAGGCCTCTTGGAGATAGAAGGAAGTATGCACTTACTTAATCCTTGCTTACAATTGATCATGTTTTAGATTTTGTTTCTGTGTACCTTGTTTATCTGTATTGCCACAAGGGAAGTTCCCCCCCCATAATATTTTGAGTCAGGAATAAGTGTCATGTTCAGCCCAGTCCACACTAAGCAATAACACTTAAAACTGCTATAGCTCCATCTTATGGAATTCTGGCAGATCTTGGCAGCCAGGGAGGGAATAGTTGCAATCCACATTGCAGGACCTGCATTGATTAAATCACCGATTGTCAAGTTTTAATACTGTATTGCATTGTTATATAGTCTTCTAATAAAAGCTGCTTTAGAAAGTTAGTATGACTACATAATAATAAAATAAACACAAGACACAAGCCTGTGACTTTCTTGGAACCATATTTTAATATCAATAGTCAGGTGAGATGAGCCAATGAACTGAGGAAAGTAAGGAAAGTTGTGGGTTTTTTTCACCTTAATTAAGTTATTTGTTTCATTATTAAATGCACCAAACCAACTGTGACTAAACTGAGTTGCAGAACGGAAAGGGGGATACAGTACACCTACGTGGGAGCATTTGCATCAAATGTCACCTAACATTTCTAAGCACAGGGAGGCAGATATAAAGGGAGAAATTGCTCACTGGCAAAAGCAACATCTGTAACAGCTGGTAACCCCCTTGGGAAATAACCATTCAGCTGAATTAGCTGCTGAGTAATTGCATGTGTGCAGATGTGAATACTCTGCATTATTTCTCAACAATATACTGGGGCAGTGATTTTTTTTTCAGGAAGTCTTGCAGTAACATCTAAAAGTTTGGTATTTTGTATGCATCATGGGGTCTAGAAATCTGTTTTAGCAGTTATATAATGCAGCATATGAAAAAATAATCCAAGAGCCATCCTTAAAGGAGAATTCTTATTTCACTGCATTTCTCCAGCAATCTGGGAGTGCAGTCTTTGTCTAGTGATATACTAGACAACAAGGGTATACTGAAAGTAGAGGAAGCATCACAAACATGTGTGCCATGACAAAGATGGAACCACTGAAAAAGCTCTGTCTTCAATTACCACCTGTCTTGAAACTGAAAAGGCAGGACCCAAACTGGGTTCTCTTGTTACCCTGTTTACTGGGGGTCCCGCGAGGGACTCCAATCGTGCTCCAACAAAGGTGGGGAAAATTAGCTCAGAGCACAAGTTGACAAAACGAGAGGCAGGGCAACGCAGTGGAATCTTTTACCCAATGTCTACGGGGTCAGGTCAGTCAAGCAGTCAGACAGTTTTAAACTAGCAAAAATGATGTTTTATTAAGAACAGACAAACACTTAAGACAACACAACCACACAGCTAACTAAGAAATAAGAGTTTTTCAGGGGAAATGGGTGATACGACACCTTTCTCGTAGTCCTGAAGAAGTTGCAGATGGAGAGAAGAAGCTCAGTGTGGTTCGCTGAGGGAAGCTCACTGGGCAAAGCAGCAGCCAGGCGATCAGGAACTCGGGAGCAATCCGAGGTTGCTGCGGTCTCAGCTACTGGAGCTGAGGGGAAGGCTCACCCAGGCAAAGTGGCAGCAAGGCTTGATGGAAGTTCAGAGTGATCCAAGAAAGGTCTCGGACTCTGGGGTTTTTATAGGGTGAATTGGGACTGCAGGCTGTCCCTTACTTGGGGAAAACAATGAGTTTTGGGTGCGAGACAATGTCTCAGAAAGGTCACAATTTAGCATGATTGAATTAAGTCCGAATTGACAAAGAGGTAGACTGTATGCAAATACTCAGTGCTTGGCCTTTAAGCTTCTAGCTTGCCAAGTTACCTGCTTAGGGCAGGGAGTCCTTTGTAAACAGCATGCATACATAATAAGGGTGTTGCAGAGAGGTCTCCTAAAGCGGTGATCTGGCTCTTTCTGGCCTGCCGGTATTGTCTTGGGATATCGCAGTGTTTGATGGCCGAGCCTAGTTCTGGGCTTGTCCAGGGGCCTCTCAAACACGTGGAGAGAGGTGGTGGAAGAGAGCCAAATTATTGATATCAAAATGATATCTTTATGCTATCTCCAGGTAGGCCTAGGCTGCAGTAACACTCTGACTCAGTTTTTACAAAGTAAGTGCATTGATTTTGTAAGAAGTTGATTCTGGGGGACACTTTCAACAAGATTGTAAGTCAGAATTGACTGACCCTCTAAGAAGCTTAACGCATCATACCTAATTCCCATCCTTTTTTCCAAAAAGACAGGAAGGATGATGGCCGAAAAGGAATGATTAATTATTACCCATTGAACTGAATGGCTGAGTGGGGATTTCAGCATGAGTTTCCTCAGTCTCAGAGCCAGAGTAGTATAGTGGTCTGAACATTCGGTTACAATCCTGGAGACCAGAGTTCAGTTCCTCACTTGCCCATGGAAACCCACTGGGTGACCTTGGGCATGTCATGCACTCTCAGCCCCAGAAAACCCTGTGATAGTTCATCTTAGGGTCACTATAAGTCAGAAATCACTTGAAGGCACACAACAACAACAACAACAACAAACACGTTCTCAGTCTCACTACTAACATCAGGCCACATCACCTTTCTTTTCTAACAAGAAAAAAATGGTGCTCATGGCAAAATTGAGAACTTTTCTTCAGCGATTTTACTGTAAGTCATATATCAATATTCTGTACACTGTGACCTTTTTAACACCTCCATCTTTCATCATTCCTCAAGGGGAACATCCAACTGCAATTGATATTAGGAAATCCATTCATACATTCATTTGTTCATACTACTACTTTCCCATTTATTTCTGGGCCCGATCCAATGTCCTCATGTTCAATTGCCAAGTTCTAAATGGCAGAGCTTGGACCAGCGTGCTCTGGAGCCACTTTACTTTAAACACTGTCTATTTCCTTCCATTTGTGCACTGAGGCCTTCACTGGAGGTTCTTCTTCTCAGGCCAACACAAAGCAGGTGGGAACTATGAGGGAAAGCTTTCATGTTCCAACATTTCACAGATGTAAACTGGAATATATGTGGCCAAGCAATGACAAAATGTGGTCAAGATGGCAAAAGTTGTTAATGAGCAAGAACAGCCAAGCTAAGAGAGGCTGCAGCAGTTTGCTTTTGCCTGTTGGGAAGAGCAACCTTCCACCCCATTCTTCTCCTTTTTCCCCTGCTGAGTTGAGTGCAAACTATTGTACATTTTTAACTTGGACCTTGGCTCACAGCAATTGAAGCAAGCTGAGGACAAAGGGGGAAGAGGAGAGAAAAAATATTTAAAAGGAGCTGAGAAAGGGGGGCAACAAAGCATTAAATAGGACTGTCCATGCTAAATTGGGACAGTTGGAGGGAACGGACTGGGATTGAGAGTCCAGGTTCCAGCCGCCACTGGACCATTAAATTGACTGGGTGAGCTACTTTCACAAAACTGTTACCCAAAACATGGGTGACTCAGGGGTCCACCCACAATGCCAGTACCTCTGTGCCAAGATGAGGAATTATTAGATCAAAATTAGGAGGCCTGCAAGGGGCAGGGGTTAGCCTAAAGAGATCTTTGATGCCACTGTCTACAGGAGCCATTGCACGGGAGAACCAGAGAGGTAGAGATTCAAAAGTTAGCTAAAATGTGTTTTATTGGCAGAATTAATCACACACACACAAGATCTCAAACAGTCATGCACTCACACAAGGCTAACCGAAGGAAAAGGGAGGACAGTTTAAGATAGCACAATTTCAGGGTAAAATGGGGAATATCTATAATCCAGAAGAGTAGTGTAGAAGCAGCAATGTGGCTTAGACTTGTGTCTAAGGGCAGTACACAATTGGGATTCAGAGTGGCAGATTAGCTACCAGCAATCAATGTACTGCAAGCTAGCTGATCAAAACTGGGTTTTTTATACACAACTTCTGCCTGAAAGTCACAGATGTAAATGGCTCTCTGGCTGATCAAATAATGGAGTTTGTAGAGTGGATAATGAAGTCTGGAATGAGCTGATGGTTTGAGAGTTAGGTGACAAACAGATTAATGGTTGTCTGATAGCTCAGTGTTTGTGGATGGGTTTGAGGATAATGGGATAGATTGCAGAGCGAAGGGAAGAGGATTTTGGACAATTAGTGGTCTGATGGGAATCTCCCAGTTGATGAGAGTCTAAGAAAGTACAGTCATTAAGGCTAACAGCAGCCTATTATTTCTGGAGTTTCTTGGTGATTTCCTGAATACACCACACCTAGGAGGTGTTTTCTGGCCTAATTTGCAGTGCACGTGTTTGACCAGTCTTTTCCTCTTGCCTGGCCTGGTTATATAGCCATAGCAGGGTACCTTTTATATCAAAGTCAATTAATGTATTTTGCCAATTAAATCATTTTTCCACCAATTAAGCCATATAAAAATGCAAGGGTGTACAGCCTGGTAACAGGACTACTGAGAGGGCAAAATGAAGAAGAGTGAGGAAAGAGCCGTGCAGGCCAGGCTGAGCTCACTGGTGGAAAAGTGGGGTATAAATATAGATGATGATAATGATGACAACAGTGACAATAACTTTAAAATATGATTGGCATGGCTAGAATCAGGAAAGACAGGGAATAAACAAGGAATGAAAATGCAGAGTGGAATTACCTTGTGCAGAAAAATGAGAAAAGCTCTTTTTTTTTAATTATAGTAGATGTGTATCTAATCATTTTTATGTAAACTAAAAATGTATCCCACTTTCACCCACTTTCTGCTTTGAATTTCTTACAAGCGTACATATATGCGTGTGAGAGAGAAATATATTTACATATCTGACAACTAGTAAATCCTCATTCTTGATCACACCACCAGTATGATTAACTATGCAGCCTGGTCACTAGTTAGTCTCATAGAGTTCAGTGGGGACTTACTCCCAAATAAATGTGTCCTTTCTCAAGATGCAATGCTTATTGTTGAATGGGTGAGTAATACAGAAGATCTAATCAGGCCTCACTGGCCCAGGATATGGAGTGGTTGAGGTAGAAATAAATGACTTCCGCTCTTCATTCTGTTCATTCTTACAGGTAACTTTCTAAATTCTAGGAAAATCCAAATGATACCTTCCTGTTGTTATGTGTCTTTGAGTCAACTCAGATTTATGACAAACCTATCCCATGGCACTCATGCCAATGCATTCCTCTTAGACTAAGAGAGTGCGACTTGCCCAAGATCATCCAATGAGTTTCTATGGCTGAGTGGAGATTTGAACCTGGGTCTCTCAGAGTCCTAATGCAATACTCAGACCACCACATGCTATTGGCTCATCAAATGATGCTTTGCCTCCTGCTATTTCACACAGACTTATGACCCACCAAGAAGTTCTCTTGTGGTATGCTATTTTGAAATGAATGGGAATTGTGCAGGAACAGCTCTTATTCATTTCAGTGGGGTTTCTGCAGAACTTCCCAAAAGATCATGCATCTGAAATCCCACCTATTTATTATTTCTCCTTCCCCCATGCTCTGAACAGCACATCCCTTATTGCAAAGATACCTTTGAATCCCAAAGAGATTCTGTGAATTATGTAAAGATGCTGAGGCTGTTTTAGTCTGCTGTTTCGGCACCTTTCCCTCTAACCTCTTGTGTGGATATTCTGTACGCTGCAATTTGTTTCAGAGGAAACCAGATTGTGTCTGAAAACAAGCTTTCCCCTTTCTAACCGCTCGTGGGGTTACTCCAAACACTGTCGACCCAACTTAGCGTAACTCTGGAAAGCAGAGTCTTTGGGGTGGATGGCCGGAGGGGCTGCTCCTTTCATCAGAAGGATTAAAAGGCGAAGAAATGATGGGTACTGACCGCTAAGAGAAACTGGTAAATATTACATGTGTTACAACCTCTGGGGGAAAAAAAGGCAAATAAAAAGGGTCAACGATCTTGTCATACACTGATCCTGCCTTCCATTCTGTATTCTGGAATGTGGGTGCCAAAGAAAAATCCAGGGGATGTTCAATTAGAAGTGTGAAAGAGCTAGAGAAGGACTGACAGGAGGAAGGAAGCGGCAAAAAAAAGAGAAGAAGAGCATCTAACCAGGAAGGCAAATAGACTGACAATATGAAGGGGAAAGATTCACTTCAAAAATGTAAATCATGGTTGTGTGTACTCACACAGATTGTATGCAAAAATATAAATCAGTATTGGACCTAAAATTCAACAACCCAAGTACTTCAAGTTTAAAGAAACAAGTTTCTAGTTCTTGTAGCTTCCCTTTGAAGAAAAGGTTGAAGCTGAGCAGGGAGGACCATGTCTGTGGAAATCTTAGGAGCCAAAAGTGGTGTGGTCAGATTTAAAGATTTGGTCACTGTAAGGCTTTCAATGCGGTGTTTATTGTTAATTGCCATCAAGTTGACTTCAATCTATGGTGAGCCTACGGATGAGAGATCTCCAAATCACTTTGTCATCAACAGCCCTGCTCAGGTCTTGCAGATTCAAAGATGTGTCTTCCTTGTGTTACTGCGATTGTCTAGCCTGAGTCCAAGATCTACAATTTCATATTGGTTATGGTTAATATTTCCACATGGCACTCCAAAAGATGAACTCCACGTGTCTGAAAGGGTCACGGAGAGCCTGTGTAGGCAGGCATGGCCGCATGGCCTTAATTATGCAAGCTAGGTCTAGGCCAGTAAACAACTTTTTGTTGCACAGTCAGTAGTGCCCCCCAGACACAGCCGACCATTAAGGAAATGCAAGGGCTCTCAGCCCTGAACTGCTTGCTCTATACAAACGCTAAGCACTCCTCATCTGCATACTGTTCTAACAATTGGCAGTGCTGGCTAAATCTCATCAATTCTGATTTTGACCTTTCGGAGGCTTTGTCTCCACTCAAATCCCTATTGTTCTCCTCAGGAGAGGGCTAGCCTCCAGGTACAATCTTCCCTATAAAAACCCCAAGTTTGAGCTCCTCGTCAGAACGCTCGTGCCTTGCATCCTGAACTGCTGCCGCTCTGTCTGGCGAGCCTCCCCTCAGCCTCCACGTGCTGAGCTACTACGAACCCCAGCATCACTCTCTATCTCTCTGTTCCCGGACTGCAGGATCAGGTGGAGTATCACCCCAGAAATCCTCTTGAAACCCCTATCAATTTTCCTCACTTTCTGCTTCTATAGTTCTTGGATGAGTGCGTGAGTGTGTGTGTCATTGTTTGCTTAAATTAAGGAACGTTTAATAAAATCTTTAAATTGAACAACTTGCCTAGTTCTTGGCGCAGCCCGACCCCGTATACATAGGGTTCCAAGATCCTGCTAAGTTACCCTGCCTTTCGCATTGCCAACCAGTGCTCTGAGCTAATTCCTACTTCCCGAGACCCCCAGAAATCAGGGTAACACTTGATTCTAGTCCATTCATCTGCAGTGTTGTCTTCCTTTTTTCCTGCTGCCTTCTACCATACCAAGCATTATTGTCTTTTTTAGTGAGTCATGCCTTCTCATAATATGTCCGAAGTGTGACAGCTTCAGTTTAGTCCTCTTGGTTTCTAGGGGAAGTTCAGACTTGATTTGCTCTAGGACTCATTTGTTTGTCAAAGCCAAAGCACCAATAAACAGCAAAAGAAGAGAATTTGTCTAGTCATAACTTACAGATCGCAGAACGCAGCTTCCTCTCCCACTCTCTCCCCTTGTGTTATGCACACAGTACACACAATTCTACTTTTACTTGACTTACTTGAGCCAAGCTGAGCTCTAACTGAAACCTGTTTTGAATGCAAAACAACCTTGAAATATTTAATGGATCAACAAACGCAAGAGTTCCTCTGAGGATACCAGGGAGCCTTTTCCCATCATCAAGCAGCAAATACAATTCAGCTTCACATATCTACATTTTTCTCAGTGCTTCCAAGCAAGGCTTCAATATACAGTCACCATGGCTCCATCGTGCAATAGAAATTCCAGAATGACAAGCGACACTTTTTGAAGTTCTGCCTTTTCTCTGTCATGCCCACTGTGAAGATGGAACACAGTGAGAATCAAATATGCTCCCAAAAACACAAGAATCATATGGCAATTCTTTTGGTAGTTCACAGGCAAAGTATATTTGAGAAGCACTAAGAGCCCTTTATTGGTAAGGACACTAGGAGACTGGAAGTACAGCAGTTTCAGCTGAAAGGAAAGGAAGAACTAAATCAGCAATGATGAGAAGGCAAAGTACTATAAAAGCTTACCTATCTTCAGTTGGCTCTAGTTTTCCAATAGCCCAGGATCATATACATTTCAAAGAGAGGGAAACTTAGAGGGGGGTGGATTCTGAAATACTCAAAGCTAGCTTGGGTATGTGGCTCTAATGAGTCTTGAATTTTAATATTTTAATATTTTTTATATTGTGTGCATTTTAATCTGTATCAAATTATTTGTTAAAGATGCCTTGAGTCCCAGTATTGGGAAAAAGGGAAGATATATAAGAAGTAACAACAATAGCAATAATTCCAGTGCAGAAGTCCTAATTTGTATATCACATTATCTCCTTGTCAATGTTAGTGAAGACATTGTGTGAACTGTATTTTCCCCACTACCACATGTACATACCTTGTATATTTGCAGAAAATCCCAATAGGCATAGTGGCAAATCTTGTCCCCTCTCCTTGCTCAAGAGTAGTTAGAATTAGGGAAGAAAATAGATGATACATAAAGGGCTAAACTTCCAGGACTTAAAAAAAAATCTGCCTTCAGAAATGGGGAAAGGAGCAGGTCTTCCTGTTTCCTGTGTTTTCTAGTAAGGATCTTTTGTATGTGTCAGAGAGGACATTTATTGGCACAAGGGTTGTACCAAAGGGTGGTGAAATTATTTGACACCTAAGGATGGGTGGGGATAAATCCCACAAGTAACTGTAGCTTTATTTTTCAATAAAAACACAATAAGGGGGGGGGGAATCCAGTACTGTTATCAAAGGTCAGTTGCTATTTCATGACATGAAAAACCCTCTGCTGAGACAGCAACTTCTTCACATAGTGAAGGGTGTGTGATATTTGCTGCTTTGCCTCAGGCAGCAAAGTGTAGCAGCCAGCCCTGCAATGCAGGACCACACCTTTTCACACTGTCTGTCAGGACCAGAGCTACTATCCTCCATTTTTCCAATGTTTTTTCTGAAGCCAGACTGTGCTTAAATATGGATGTGTCCCCTGCCTATCTTGCCCTGATGTGGAATAATATTTTGATCTCTCATCTGGAAGTCTAAGAAGGTAAGGATAAAGGCAGGACATGTTGCCTAACTTACTCAGCTCCCATACCCACAGCAAGATTTTTCTCCTGCAGTCTGAAGGAAGATTACATTCCAGCTCTCCCTTGCCCTCCTACCAATTGGGATGACGATGAATTGGTCACACATACTCTTAATGCTCTAATTCTTAGCACTGGACACATTCCAAAGCTGATACTTGGACCTCCAGTACCCCTCAAGTTTTTTTCCAATCTTGCTGCCCCCTCACTCTGCCTAGGCTGTATTTATGCTATACAGTTATGACACTTTGATACAGAATCCTAGGAGATACAGTTTTATGAGATGCTTAGAATTCTCTGCTGGAGAGTACTGGTGTTTTAGTTCGGAAGAGTAGACTAGAGGATGCTAAGTATTTCATCAAACTAAAAATCCCAGGATTCCAGAGGAGGCAAACTGGTATCAAACTGGTGCAGTGTGGATATAAATTCTGACTCACATCTAACTTTCCAAGTCCCCCTCTCTGTTCTGTTCTCTACTCTAACACCTTCCTGACTAACTTATGTACAAAAGCTGCATGCAGGGTTTTTTGTTCAGGAGGGATTCTGTGAGCTACCATCAAAGCCAGAAGCTGAGAATTTCAGGTAGTGGGAGCCCAAGGTCCAAATATTGACCCTTGAGCCTATTTTAGATGCCTTGGCTATTTCATACTATCCATTTCTAGTGCTATGTTAACTGCTAGGGCTGCATCTTATGGTATCCTAGGATTTGCATTTTCAGGAGGGTTTTAGAATCTGCCACCAAAGAGCTCTAGTGTCTCTTGAAACTTCAGATCCCAGGATTACACTGAATGCAGCTATGGCAGCTAAAGTGGAATCATAATGCTATAATTGTGTAGTGCGGAAAGGCCTTTGGCTTCTGAGGTTGTAGATAAAATTGCTGCTGAGCACCTGCTGGATGCTTCCCCCCAATGTCACATTGATCAACCTGTACAGTTGACTAGCTTAGATTGCCTTAAAAAGGGATTGCACCTTCCAGTGGCCACAGTAGCTTGGTGATTCTGGGAGCTATCCTCCAAAAGATAACTTTTCTAGACTCTGACAAATCCATGGTAAATGGTCATGCTGGTTGTGGGATGCTGGGCGATGCAATCAAAAAAGTAATTTTTCTAAGCTCTGGAAAATCCAAATGAGTCAGTCAACAACAGGTATTAGCCCTGATGATGTCTTAATGAAACCTCCAACTTTCAGGACAGTATACCACTGTCTGAGAGCAATATGTTAGAGAAAAAGGAGAGCAGACAGCTCTCTGCCTTTCCATATTTCAGGCTGAAGTAGAAATTGACCTCATATCTCCTTCCTTCCTTCCTTTCTTATATCAGGGATCTGGCTGAAAACAGGTTAACCCCTTGGAATCCCTTCTCTCTGTGGCCCACTTCCCAACCGCAACCCTCTCTATTTCAAGCTGGTTTTGGATGGCATTAACTGAGCTATGCTAATGGCTTTCCTTCCTGTTCCTCTCTGTTTACGCTGACAAGTATCGGGTTGTGCTCTTGTAGTAACCAGAGCTCACTTCCTTCCAGAAGATTAAGAAGTCCTTGCTTGCATAGCCCCTCACTGCCCAAGGATGTTGACAAGGAGCTAAAACCAGTGATTAATATCCCAGGACAGGTTCTTAGATCTTTTGCCTCACCCTCAGCATGGGACAATATCCTTTTAGTTTCCTCTCCCCTCCAGTGTGATCGCGAAACCTTCCCCATTTGTCTAAATTTGGGTCTGTTAATTCCTTTGGGGAGCTTCTGTTTTCAATGAGCCAAGAAGTTTTATGGTTTAAGGGATACCTTTTATTTTTCCCATAGCCTTTAATTTCACTGAATGATCTCTCTTTTAAATATATCAGAAGAAGCTTCAAGTTGCTTTACAGTTTAATACTTCTGAAATCTCCAGGTTTAGGCACAAAGCCAGAGGCCTTTTCAGGTATGCCAGAACAATGAGGACTAGAAGCATGAGGGGTTTTTTTTAAATGGAAAGTAAAATAAAAATACATCTTTCAAGCTGCTTATTCATGAACTGTTGAGAATGAGGAATTCTTTGCTTGCACAAAGTTATGTACCCGTTTGGCCCTTCTCCCTGTTATACATTCCTTAAATTTGGAAGACGATGTGATAAACACTTTTTATTTACTGGTTCCTACAGGACAAGGTGGTGAACTTAATGATATTTTGGTCTATTCCTAGTATGTATTTCTAGAGCACTAGAGATTCCATTTTAAGGTTCTGATGGAAGATGGTAGTATTTAATTTCCAAAAAGAATGATGCTGAATGCTCTCACCTAACTAGAAGACTCTTTTAGCACAGGAAGCTAATTTGCAAAGCTTACAAATATTACTTTTTTTACTAAGTTGGCTGGGTCATTTTGGGGAATAAAGCCTCCAGAAGTAACTTTCGCAGCTATTACAAGTTTCTGTCATTCCAGCAGTATAGAACGATGGTGTGGCTGATAATCCCATATCACTGGGGCACTGAATCTGCTCTAAGTTTTAGTCTATGCTTCAAAGGAGCCAAACCCTATCCCAAAAATAAGTTCAGCACCTTCAATAATTCATTACATTTTGGACAAAAACCCAGAATGGATTTGCAGCTTTACTGACAGGGCAGCCAATTGTCAGTCTGTGATTATTCTATTCACAGTTTTACAGGTGTGTACCCCTATATTACTAGACAAAATATGACCATAAACACAATGAACTCTCATCAATATTATTAAATATCAATCAGATACATCCAGACATATTGCAGAATCCAATTAACAATCAATCTTATATATCACAAATATACTTATAAAGTAAATTTGCATATGTGCAATACAAAGATATTCTAATGGGACTACAACATATCTCTCAATCTATAAAAAGAATCTATAAAATAATTTATAAAAATTTATAAAAAATAAATAATAATAATAATTATTATTATTAGAGGCTCATTGTGGTTTTTACAGCCTGCGATTGTTAAAATTTGATATCTCTAAGCATTCTGCCTATGCTCAGTTGTACTTTTTGTTTAATAAACAAATAAAATGAACACAATCAAAATCACTTCTCCTGGATGAAATTTAAACCTTCTGGGAAAAAGTATCAAATTTTTTTTTGACAACCACATGAAATACTTCTCTCTTTACCACCATAGTTTCCCAATTGGGTTCAGCGCCTTGAGAAGTTACTTTGTTGGACTACAACTCTCAGAATTCCCCCAGACAGCCTGGCAAACTCCTGCCCAGTGGCTATGCTAACTGAGGAATTCTGGGAGTTGCAGTCTAAAAATGAGATCCAGAGCATAGAAAAGTACCCATGTGGATTACAGTTCCCAGAACATTTCCCCCAGTCAATGATATTGTTTTCCAAGCTTTGGCAAAAGAGCACGTTCTGGAAATACAAGAGGACATACTATCAATGTTTGGCTATTTCATAGCTCTCTGGTGTGCCAGCAACTTGGTGTAACCATTGTACTGTGACAGATAAACTCTTACTCTGTTCTTTGCTTGTGGCACATGGGCAGTCCAGATGGATGGACTAAGGGTGGAAGCTGACAAGTACTTGGTCCTTAGCAAGCATATATGTCTATGGATCTGATAGCCTTTTTTGCCCCTTCCCAGCCTTCTGTATTAATGTGTCTCGGTGAAATTCTCTTTGGCAAGGCCTTGCAACTAGCAAGCAGGGAGGCCCCGGAAAGTCTCCCACATCTCCAAGAGTGGTCCTTTCTGATGAGATGTGACAGCTTGCATGGAAGGCAGGAGAACAGCCAATATCTTGGGGGCAAGCATCTTGCAGGAAATGGCATTCACACACACAGACAAACAGAAACACACAGTGAGGCTGAGTCAAGATGTCAGGCCTGGAACAAAACAGTTTGTCATTTCCTTAACCTTATAATTAATGGGGGAGTCTTGTTCCAAGCAGAGGGGTGTGTGTGTGTGTGTGTGTGTGAGTGTGGCACATGTAGGGCTGAGGCAGAGGGTAATGTGTGCAGAAAGAGAGCTGTGCTAAGTTTGCTCACAGGAGAACAGCTGCCTCGCTTAGAGATATATTGCGCTGCATGTACAATGACTCTTTGCAGGCAGAAATGCAAGTCCGTTGGGGACTGCCATGCAGAAAGCAACATGAAAATGATGCTGCTGAGCAGATGGGAGTGGATTTTTTCTTGTTAGGGGGTGAACAATTTTTAAAGATCTGCTCGCACGTTGCTACACGTATATGACAAATACACACATACGCACACACAGAAACAAGCAAGGAAACTTAGGAGTTTTCTTTGTCAAGTTCATAAAAGCTCTCTAGCTCCTTCTTTGTATGACTGTGAGTTCCAGGAAATCTTTGCAGCACAAACAGGCCAAGAGAGACTACAGTACTTCATTTCAGCATAGCATAAATAACCACCAGAACTCATATACTGAATGACAGCATAGTACAATGTAGGTGGATCAACGGTCAGTGAGCATGGCTGACAACCCATTGTGCAATTGCAATGCACAATGTAGCACAGAGGCAATGCACATGAGCATGCAACTCTGTATACTTTAATGTGCTACACCATGTGCCATGGTCTCAAATGCACAAATATGCTCACACCGCTGTCAGCTGGATACAACCATTGTGCATTGCCCAAAAGAATCCTTCTGCATGTCTCATGCAATTTATGCCTGTGAATGTCCTAAGAGGATGTCAGCCATAGTCATAACAGACTGAAGTCACTGAATGAAGCTGTAGTACCAGTTGGGACAGCCCAACCAATAGGCGGAATGTAGCGGTTGTCTCAGGCAGCAGATACAGGCTAGTATTCTGCTAGTGAGATATTCATGCATAAGTCATATAATGCATGCAGGACAAATTATTCACTGTAGCACAACAGAAGCACACTGCTGACAGAGGCAGAAGTGGAGTTGTGCATATGGCAATACTATGTATTGTGACTTTTAAAATTTTATTATTATTATTATTTTTAACACTGATATACATACAAAAAAATTATTCCAACAATTAATACAAAACGATCACAACCAACAACTACAACCAACAAATTAATTTTCCTAATAAGTATAATGCTGCTATAACCCTTCCCTTCCTCCCCCCACCCCCCAGAGAACAAAGTCAATTTTTATTTAAAACCCCTTTCCTTTAATGTGGAGAATTGTATGAATTGCATCTTTTATAATTTTGTGTATTGTGAGTGTGCATTGCACAATGGTACCCAACCACTGGCATACATTACTGTTCTACATGGGGGATCTTTGCAAGAGGATATTTATGCTATGCTGGATTGCAGCCAATGGGTGTCACAAAAGGGCAGCAAATGGTAAATGGTATTTACTTTGTTCTTACAGTACCTGGCCCCTAAGGGTAGGTGGTATTTTACTGCCAGGGATGGGGAGAATCAGATTTTCTGCCTCATGTTCCAAAATAAACTGGCTGGCTTTGGGTACTGTGCCCCTTAACTCAATGAGGAGAAGGGTTCCCTCTGCTGTTCCACCTCAGACAGCAAAACATTCTGGGACCTCTAAGCAAGAAAAACCTGACCAACCCTAGTTCAGGTTGGCAGACTTTGGGTGCCATTATCAGCCACAAACAAAGCCAGATCAAGGTGGTTGAGACCTGGCAACCATTCCTAAAATAGCCACTATAATAAATGCCTCTTTGGCTAGAACTGCAATACACCTAAGTGGTGAGACAGGTGAACTGGCTAACAAATCATCCAATCGGTTTCTCTATGTGTATATGAATATTTTGTTGTTGTTGTTGGCGGTGGTGTTCAGAATCCTACTGTTGTATTGCCCCATAACCTATGTTCTCTGGAGAATATTAGTAAAAAGAAAAAGGTTATTAAAATGCGATATAAAGAGCAACAATGCAATTCTAGTGTAACACAGAAACGAAGGTTAGAGTATAATATTATGCGCAGACAGAGTGTAACATTCAAAAATCCAAAACCTTAAGATGCCTTTTAGAAGCCTTTAAAGGGCTTCTAAAAAGCTTAGGAGATAACTTTTTTTAAAAAATAAGTCTTTCGTGCCAAATATATTAGAAAGTAGGCATGAAGTGAGTAGGGTACCCATTTATTAAACACCTAAAAAGAACAACTGTATTATCCCAAAAAGAAGGCAAGAGAGATTTGAGTTAAAAATTGCATATGCTAAATTAAATGTGTCAATAAAGGGAAAATAACTGCAGAACACTCTTCTACAAACATTGAAATCCCCTGTTCGTTCATCAAAGCCCCCCACTTCCTAATATTTTTCAGGAGGGAACTGTTTTGAACAGTTTGAGAGGGAACTGTTTTCTGGTGGTTTGCCCCCAAACCATGGCAAAACACCAGAAATTCCTAAAAACACTTCCCATATACCTCAGAACTCCTCTTTAACTCATTTCCCTGCCATCTATTAGCAATGGTGACAGAAGTGCTGTCTCATCACTTCTGGTTGCCATTTTGACCAACATATAGCTGGAAGAAGAGGTATTTGAAGGCCTGGATAGGCAGGTGTGGCCTGTGGGGGTTTGAGAGGAATTGCCTCACCCCACAATTGCCCACTCCTGCAATATGTCAATGTACATTCAGTAATAGTTACTCCAGTGGTTTTTAACCTGGGGTCTATGGACCCCTGAGGGGCTGCGATCTCCTCACAGGCAGTCCAAAAAGCCTTCAAGAAACGTTACACGCTTTTACAATTAAAATAGAATGAATAGATGAATGGAAGGAATGAAGGATGAAAAGACAGACAGACGGACAGCCATACGTTAATCTGAAAGAGCAGAAATGTTTTGTGGGTGACAGACATCATTTGTTCAAATTTTCATTAAAATATCTCAACCTATTAAAAAGTTACGAAATTGTTTGATAGCAAAAGAATGCACTCAGCACTTGCTTAATTCTGCATGCACTGAGAACATTCAAGTGAATGACACTAAGTGGCTGAGAGAAAACATGTGATATTTCTTGTTATAGCCAGAAATTCCCTTGAGTTAAGTCAACAAAAGATATTTAAAGGGGGTCTGCGGTAAAGAAAAACTTAAAAACCACTGAGTTATTCTGATTCAATCAGAAATAAAGCTCTTCTTACCATGGTGGGGAAGATTATTGACAAGTAACCTGTGTGGCCAGGTGCTAAAATTTCTTGGGCAACTCCAGGGGCTCTGTTCTCCCTTCTTAGGCCATTTCTGCCCTACACTGGTAGAGTGCTATTATTCCACTTTCAACATCCTATGGAATCATGGGGTTCACATCATAGGGACGTGGAGGTGCGGGGGCATTCGCCCTGGGCAGCAATGTTTGTGGGGCATCCTGGCCCATAGCATGCCCTGGCCACGCCCCCAAGCACAGTGGCCACACCCTTTGTGCCATAGCCCCACCCCTCCTGCCCCCCTCCCCACACCAAACTCCGCCTCTGCTCAGTTTGCAGTGGGGGGGCCTTTAGAATTCTCTGCCAGAGAGCTCTTTGGCCTCAGTAAACTATAAACCCCAGAATTCCACAGGACATTGAAATTGGAATAACAGCACTGTAACAGTAGAGGGCGGAAATGGCCTTAGTGTTTTTGATCTTTACACTGGGCATCCTTTTGGGCAGAAGACTATATATGAATATTCAGATGAGTATATGATTGAATTTCCTATAAGAACTGAACATGTGTGTCCCAGTTTGCGTTTGCCCCAGTGCAACACTGTAAACATAAGGCACACTGGCACCCCGGATTCTGCCACTCCTCTTACCTTGCGTTCTTAGCTAAAGATATTTTTAAGCAGTAGCAGCCACTTTGACATGTCACAACCTCTGATAAATAAGCAGTCTTCCCTGGTGGGCTGCTGGAATTTCACAGGTGCCCAGTATTTCCTGTGATGTTACTGCCATTTTGCTAAAGCATAACCTTCTAGTTTCATTTGGGACGGAAACGAGAATGAGGGGGAGCATCAGTGTTCCCCGTAATAACATGCACATTTTAAAATGACAATAGCTCTAAGTGGAAAACTCAAAACTCATAGAGTAGTAGCCATAAGGTTTAGAGATTACTACCCACATCCTTGCCTATGCATCATTCAGGAGGGAGGAGAGAGGATGGAACAAAAGATGAATTATATCTAGTAGGTTAAAAGCCACTCTCCACCAAATGGTTTGTTTGCTTGTTACATTTATATCCCACTTTTAATTCCAATGAGCTCAATATGACTATACTATTCTCCTCCTCTCCTTTATCCTCATAACAAGCCTGTGAGGTAGCCCATGCTGAAGGAGTCTGAATGGTCCAAGATTATCTAGTGAATTTCACAGCTTAGTGTGGATTTGAGTTCATATCTCTCAAATCCCAACCCAGCATTCCAGCCACTAGGCCATACTGACTCATAAAGGTGGAATAGTATTATGGACTGACCAAATAGTGATAATGCTCTGACGAAGAAGTGGATGAAATATGTTCCGGGCTAATTTAGAAAGATAAGGAACTATTTAAGTGAAAAAACTGATAACTGATTAATTGTGCCCTTCTTTATTTAACCTGCCCCTCAGCCCCCAGCAGACTAAATACCCTAAAGGCCCCATATCCCAGCTGATCTTGGAAGCTAAGCAGGGTCAGCCCTGGTTAGTACTTGGACGAGACCGCCAATGATTACCAGGTGCTGGAGGCTATATTTAAGAGAAAGGAAGTGGCAAAGCCACCTCTGAGTATTCTTTGCCTAAGAAAACCCTATGAAATTCATGAGGTCACCTTAAGTCAATAGGCAACTTAAAGATGCGCGCGCACACACCCTGCCCCCAAGAGTAGATCTCTGTCCCCCTCTAGTGGTGGTGTCTGATTAACTGATGAAAGTTCCTTCCCAAGGTACATAAGTTACCAAGGCTCCAGTAGATCACAGCTGCCTTTCTATTAAAGAATAGTTTGGCTTTTTCACACTTGCTTCCAGACAGTGCAGTCTGCAGAGTCACCTGTTTCCCCCAAAAGGTCTTTGGACATACAATTGATTTATTGGCGAATGGTTACTTTTCACACCTTTTACTATTTTCCATCATTTGCACTGCCAGCTGTACTGACTAGAGAATAATTCTTAGCCCATCAAACATGATCATCGTGCCTGTTTAGCATCATTTTCTAATAGAAATTACTTGTAATAAATACTAGCTACTTATAGTGTTACCCCTTCTATGATTACTACTCCTTGTAGTAGCTACCAAGTACCATAGCAACTTCTAGTAGTAGCTATTGTTGCAACTAATTTCATCTGTTAGGTGTTATCCATTTTATAATGTTAAAGTTTATTCTGAGTCCATTCTCTGATTGCTCACAATTTTAAAAATGAAAGATTTTTTTAAAAAAAACAAACTTAGAAAATTAGTGTGGTTAAATAATATTCATTTATATAAATATGTATATCTCACCGTATATCTACAGATCTCAGGGCAGCTAACAATAAAATCAAGTTCACCAATTAAAAGAATGTAAAACATTAAAAAAACTGGCTAAAAACATATTGAAGAATTTAACAAGTTAAAAGAATAAAGTTTAAAGCCAGTTGAAACAGTTTTAAAACAATTTAAAACATTAGTAGGCAAAACATAGTTCTAGGACTGGGAACAGCCAGCTGTAGATCCCCTATTCAGCTTACTGGATGACTGTGGACTAACTGCTATTCTGTCAATGGCTTGAAAAAACTCTCTTCCCCAAACCCATTTGTAGCATAGGAGACATTTTAGGTGGGAGTGCCATAGTACTTGTTGAGGGGAGAGTTGACCCTGTCCAGATGTGACCCCCCCTGACCCTCTACAACCAATTACCTTGCAACAGCCTCCTGTTGGTGCCAGTGGAGAGCTTTTCCAAGCCAAATTTTGCTACTAGGAGAGGTAGAATGAGCAAGGAGATATGACACTGTAAGCCAGATGTGAAGACTCTATTGGCTTCATCTGGCCTGTAGGCCAGAGGTTCTCCATTGATGACTTATATCCCACATAGACAGTCTAAAGCCTTCATACAATCATTACTTGTCAACAATAAGCATAAATGCTGTACACCAAATTCCCTTCCATACCTGAGCCAGAAGCAGACGACCAGACCTCACTTATATTCTTAAGCATATGTCCCAGCCTCAAACCATGAAGTCTCTTGTTCAAGCTCCAAAGTTCCCAACATTCATATTTGTTTTGTCTTAAAAGATCTGTTATCATCTTGGCTTCTTTTATCTGGCACTCCTCCATATGTTTCTGGCAGCATGGGAAGAAGTTCTCCTTCCTTTGTGTGAAGCCTGTCCCTCAATAGCAAAGCCAGCTCACCATCTCCATCTGCTTTTCTGTGAAAACAGTCACTGTTCTGCTGTGGTTCGCAGTGCATGTAATGCGCCCCCCACCGCCCACGTGACAATGGGGGGGATGCTCTTTGCTGTCCTCCCGCGAGAGGAGAGCACCGGCTGGAGGAGGCGGGGCCTAAGGGCACTATTTAGAGCTGCCCCGCCTCCTACTCGGCCTCTTTTCGCTGGATCTGTGCGACCCACCCTCCCACCCTATGGTTTCAGTGTAAGTTTGGTGGTCACTTCGGGGCCGGGTAGGATTCCCCCCCCCCTTACAAGGGTTTTTTTCACCTACCCTACACTGCAGCAAGGGATTGGGTGATTGGCTGCACAGGGTGGTGTCTTAAATAGGTGCTAAATAGGTATCCACATCCATACTTACAGTTGCCTTGGCTGGTAAGGGGGGGTCCATGGGTTCAGTGTGTACCTACGGCACCCTTTGGTGTAGGATAAAGACTATCCTTGAGGAGGGCCCGGGACTAGCCCTTACTGGCTTGAGCCCGGGGGGCTCGATTTCGGGCTCACCTTCCAGACAAGGGCCGGCCAAAGTCTTGATCCACCTTCTGCGCTTGGCTTTGGGGCCTGGCATCCGGGCTAGGGGAGATGGTCGGGAGCTGACTCTTGCCCTAGTCCACCCATACTGTTGACTCCCCTTTTTAGGATAAAAGTTTAAGACCAAGTTCAAGTGCAAGTGCAAGTGCAAGTTCATTACCATTGTATGTTAATTAGGCATATTAATAAATTGCCCTAGTTCAACCCAAGCCCTGTGTGTGGTCTCCTCATTTTGTGGGTTGTGTGGCAAAACTCTACTACTACATGAGAGTGAAGTCATCTTCCTTGGTCTCAAACAGAGAAGTAAAGAGGTGGTTGAAAGCAAAACTAGGCACTGTATTGTCATACCTCCCAAGCTTTTCTCTATTCTGCTTTTGTATAAAATAGATGCACAGCTCAACCAAGAAATTTTGCTGCATGAAGCAAAGGACCACATGGTACTCATGTCCAAAATCCCCCATATACCATACCTGGAGGAGGGGGCTGAATCTTAATTCAACATTGATAACGGGTCAGCATCCTGCACCACACTTATGAATACCTTAGGGGATGTACATCAGTGATCACAGGGCACACCCAGCTCTGTCCTCCATCACCTTGTCACCACTGTCTCCTCATCAGTACCTGCAGCCTAAAGTGGATGCCTCATTCTACCTAATGGTAGGACTGGCCCTGCATAAATCATTCCTCACTATGTCTATTGAACAGCTGCAGGAATGCTATCCCAAATGAATAGCTATTAATCCATGAGGGAGAGTCAGTTGGGGATTGCTCTCTCTTGTATGCACACACTTACTAGCTCTCTCTTTCTCACTCACACATAGAGAAAAAAAGAAAGAGAGAGACAATGGGGAAAAATGAATGAGGGCAATCTGAAGAACTAGAGTGGATCTGAAGTGCTCAGAGAGCCAGATGATACTAATAGACACAGACGGCCCTTAGGCTAGAGGTTCTCCATTCTGGATCTGAAGAGACATCTCAGAGAATGAAAGGACAGGTCCCTGTCCCAAGAATGTTATAATCTAGAACACAGCACAAAAAAGATAAGATAAGAAGGGAAGAGAATTAGTGGTAGGGTAAACAGAAGAGATGAGAGCCAGTGTGGTGTAGCGTTTTGAGCATTTGACTATAACACTGGAGACCAGGGTTCAGTTCCCCACTCAGCCATGGAAACCCACTGGGTGATTTTGGGTGTATCGCACACTCTCGGCTCCTTGGGGTTCACCTTGGGGTTGCCGTAAGTCAGAAACAACTTTTAAGGCACGCAACAACAAAAAACAGAAGGGATGGATATTGCAGTTATCATATTTTGGGCATAATTTCACTGGCAGACTAAGAGATTTTATCAAAGACTGCAAAGAAAAACACTGCTTTTTGAGAAGAAATTTAAAGGGACTGAGAAATGGCCCCATGAAAGCTTTCTGAATGACAATGAAAGACAGAAGTGGGGAAGGTTGTCATCATTTGAAGATCAAGAGAATTAGTGCAAATGATCTTCTTTGTTTGCAAAGGAAGGCACCCAGGAATCCTCCAGATAGCTTACACTATAATTTCTGTAAGCCACAGCAAGCATCATGAATAATCAGGAATTGTAAGAACAATAGCCAAAAACCTCTGGAAGATAAGAAGTTGCCTACCCCTGCTCTAGAATAGTTGGTTCTCAAACTTTGGTCTTCCAAACATTTTGGCTCCCATAGTTCCCTGATCATTGGTCAAGCAGGGTGGGTCTTCTGGGAGCTGAAGTCCAAAATGTGCACAGGAGCAAAATCTAAGAGCAGCTGCTTAGAGTGTCAGTTTACTAGCAGTCAGGTTCTCTGGAGACAAGGGAGAAAGTTGGTTGTCGTAGTAAAGGGATTCAGTACCTTGGAGAGCTCCCATCAAACATCCAAGGAGAAATTTTAACAGCTTCACACAGTGGATTATCGTCTCTTTCAACTTTAGCATTTCATAGCAGGAAAACAACCACATCCCTGCTATGGTTGGCCTTCATTTGAGTGTGTGTAGGGAACAAAACACAGTAACACAAGATCACAGGTCCTATGACTTTTGGCAAAGAATTGAAGTAGAAAAGAAAAACAGTCCTCCAAACAGTTAAGATTTACTCTAATCACATTTTGGAAGAAAGCACCTCAGTACATAGGTCAATAACATAAAGTTATTGGGGGAAGCCAGCATGCATTGTCAAAATGCTAGTGGCAGCTGTTGGCCTTCATGTCAGTGGATGGTCAACCAGCTCTGTGTTTATTCCTTTAAAATTAGGACTATAGCCTGGAGTGGGTTCACAGTCCCAATGAAATGGAAGCTACCTGCTTTAGATGTGTAAATATTTGGGGCTTTTAATCTGTAATAAGTAACTCTGTGCTTCCAGAGTTGGGCAAAATGGAAGACAAATGGTCTCCAAATTCAGCAGCAGGGACAAAACTAAATTCCTGAAATGGAATGAGGACATGGGGGATAGGTTCTTTCTTTCTGTTCCTTTTTTCGTGATCAGTGCTGCTGCTTACATTTCTGACATGCATCTCCCATCATGCACTGCCAAAAAATTTCCAGCTGACCTGATGGACCACACATCAAAATCAGAATGTTACTCTGCAGCGGTGAGGAATTTCATGTTGTCTCCAAAGCTGGTAGATCAATCCTGAAACACAAAATTGCTCAGCCAAGTCTGGAAAGGCTGTATTTTCCATATGAGCAGCCGTAGTGCTCTTGGATTGTCTTGGCCTGTTTGAAAAAGGGAAGTTAATTAAAAATGAAAAGCACTCTTTGGCCTCAACTCATCAAAAGTGATTGCTACTTCACATTCACTTATGCAGTCTTCATTCAGTAGCTATTCTATTTCTAAGTCCATTGGAACCATCTCTATTCTCATCCTGGCCAGTACTAGCTACCAGGAGTCCACTGGTATGAACTGAAATGCCCATTTCAGGAGATGCATTCTGTCGACATTTTGATTCGGTGCTTTAATATCAGTCCAGTGCCAAAGTGGGCACTATGTCCCTTCTCTGATAATAGGCACTTAATTTAAGAATGGTTGCAGGTCTGGCTACTGAAATGCCAGCTTCACACTGCTTGGACTGCTCTTGCTTTGAAGCACAGCTTGGGGTGGATGGATTACATTTTTGCACTACAGTTCACAGGATCCTTCAATCAGTGGCCAGCTGGGTGGAAGATTGTGGAAATTGTAGTTAAAAAAAAGTAACTTCACTAAGTTCTCCTTAGAGGTAGTTGCACAAAAGCTTCCCGGCAGCTGCTGCCGCTTGCCACATGTCCTACATCTTATTCACCTCTCTAGCAGCAGCCACTGGCTGTGGTACAGGGAACATTGGGAAGTGTCATGGGTAGCCTGCCTGATATTCTCTAATTTCTGAACAAAGACCACCTGTAGTTTCACATTTTGAAATGGAAGAGGCAGGAAACAATAACGAGCAATCGACTAATCTGAGAATCATTTGTGGGATATAATTCAAACAAGCAGACTAAAGGACTTTTAATGCATAATGGTGCATTACAAGTCCCTTACCTGATTGCTCATGACATTTGTAACCTCTTACCTTTTCAAAACTCATGAAAGCTTTGGACTAATTCCTTGACAAATAAACAGTAATGCTTACATACATACAAAGTTTTTCATAATTTTTTTTCATTTTGGGAATTGATTGCCTGCACAAATAATAACCTGGAATGGAAAAAAAAATCCTAATCAATGTTTGAATGGATGCAAATGTTTAAAATTCACCAAGACAAGAAAAGTTCAATCATAGGAAGGAAACTGAAAGGGGAGGGATTTTATTTTTATTTTTTTCCACTTCACGAAGCCACTGGAAATCTAGCTTAAGAACCTCTGGTTTAGTGAGTTCCCTTAGGCCAAAAGTGGCTGGTATCTCCCACACCAGCAGGGCAGTGAATCCATTCTGGAGATTAGTCTAAACCTACCTCAGAGGGCTGTTGTGAGGATATGCAGGAGGGGAGCATTTATCTTGAGCTCCTTGGGGGAATATTGACAACTAAACAAACAAGTGCCTGTGTGTGTATGTGTGTGCAACTACTATTGAACTCAGTGTGGTTTACTCATGAGTAAACATTAACCCCTTTGTGATCTTCATGCATAAAAGAAACATCAGAATAGTTAGTTTGGTAAACTAAGTTCTGCTCCATCCCTTGCCAGAACAGCCTTGTCTGCTATGAAGAGAGGGATTGTTTTCTTTCTGAGGAACAGACAGGGTAGGGAGAGGAGCGAATATTTGGGTACTATGATTTTTCTGAGCATGTTCTCTCTGAACTGCAGTGATGATATACTCTTGATCTTAAAATATGGGAAAGAAAAATGGCAATATATAATGGGCGCAACAGAGATGGGAAACTGCAGATCCAGGGTTGAATCTGTCTCTATTAACTTGCCCAGCTCGCCATGCCTCCTTCCATGTGGCGCCAGGTGGTTTCCCAGCTTTTATACAAGATTTTCTCCATTCAGAAGTGCTGAAATGCTTCTCCTAAGACTTACTTACAAGCAGTAGAAGCTCTGAGCTAAAAGATCCTGGTATTTTCGGTCTCCTTCTCTTCCCTGCCACTTGAATGTAGCTCCCTCTTGCTCGAGAACACTCCTGAAACTGGAACTGAAATTGATTTCAGGCTGAAAAAGATTCCCCACCCTTGGATAACAGGGCCTAAATACTGCAAAGGCACCAGATCCCAACTTATCTCGGAAACTAAGCAGGATAGCAATAGCATGTGTATTTCTATACCGCTTATCAACTAAGTGCTCTCTAAGCAGTTTGCAATGTGTTAGCTAATTGCCCCCAACAAGCTGGGTACTCATTTTACCAACCTGGGGAAAGATGGAAGGCTGAGTCCACCCGGAGCCTGGCAGGCTCGAATTCACAACCTTGTGGCTGCAGTACCAGCATTTAACCACTTAGCCACCAAGATTACCCATAATTAGTACTTAATGGGAGATCACCAACATAGACTAGGTGGTGTAGGCTATATTTCAGAAGAAAGAACTGGCAAAATCACCTCTGAGTATTCCTTGCCTAAGAAAACCCTCTGAAAATTCATAGGGGTCACCATAAGTTGACAGGTGACTTGAAGGCACATGTACACACACACATACACACACTCTCTCTCTCTCTCAAGACCGGGACTTGGGAGATCCAAGTTCAAGCTGCCATTAAGGTTACAAAACTCGGACCAGTCACATTCTCAGGGCCAGATCTACCCTACAAGGTCCTTGTAAAGATACAAATGGGGAGGAAGCTCCATTATACTGTCCTAAGTGTGTTGACGGAAAGAAGGAATATAAATATCAGAAATAAATGAAACAAAATAATAAATGGAAGGCCAATATGACATTCTGATCATTCACAGGGGAAATTAGATTGATCTTGCTGAATTTTGTGAACAGGGCAGTACACAGACAAGGGGTAGCAGGAGGAGCTTGGAAAATCATGAAATCACCTTTAATGAAATAAAGGCAATTAATGGAGGGGGCATGCACTCCATGCAGTCCAGTACCAGCTCTCACAACACAGCTGGAAGAAAGCCGGGCAGGAGAGGAGAAATGGATCGGCATTTGCCTACATGAGAGAAAAGGGCTTCTCAAAATTCAAAGTGACAAATGATGGCCCCTACGCTTTAGTTGATGTGACGCTGGGCTGACATCGCAACTTGGGGAGAAGGCAGCAGGGGGAGGGGAAAGGAGAGGATGACTAACATTTGTGTGTGTGTGTTTGCGTATTTGGGAGAGAACAAAATCCAATCAAATATAAGAAATAGGTCAGGAGGAAAGAGATAAAAGCAATTTTAATTTCAAAAGCTCAGTCAATAGCATCTCTCTCCTCCCTACCCATGGATTCCAACCCTCTATTCTTTTCCTTACAGAACTCTTCCATTATGAAGCTACATAGCAACATTTGAGTAAAAGCTCTGACCAGATTCTAGGAAAAAAGTTGAAATAGAGCAACCTAAATAAGCTGTAGAATCCAATATGCTTGTGGCTCATCATTAGCCGTGATGTAGAGAAGCCAGGCCTCATACGACTGAAGCTTCTAGAGTTTTTCATTAGTAGGCCTGATGATGTCATTGGCCACCTACCTTGGCCTTCTTTTTCCCTCTGATCTCAGCAGGTATCCTCACAGTGGTTTGGAGAGAAGATGGACGAATGAGTGGATCTTCCTAAAATCAATATATTCTTGTGAGTTATCCATGGTATATTGTAAAGTATTTGGGGATGGCTTGGTCTTGAATGGGAAAATACGAGCCATTAGCTTTATAAAAGATCTGCTGCTGTTGTAGGTGAACATTGTTATAACTGAATTATTGATATGGATCAACAGCTACCTGCATTTCTCAGACATGGAGGAATTGGCTATGGGAACTGCCATAATGAGCACCTGCACTTCAAAACTGACCACAACACCAATGATTGTTAAACTCTCAAAGAGGAGGAATCCAAGGATTCCCATGTGATCTGGCCATGACTTTTGCCATGAGATGTGTGCATTGGTCTCTATGAATAAAGCCTGTAGAATCATCTTCAATTGTTCTGCCAAAAGCACTGTAAGAATCTTATAGTCATTATTCAGTAATGAAATAGGTCTATAATTCTTGATCTTCCAAATCTATAAGTCTTGATCTTCCAAATCACTTCAAATATCTTTTTTACCATTACCAGAGCATTCAACATCTGTTTCTGCGAATCTGAAATCTCCTCTTTGTCCAGGAGATTTATCCAGGTATTCCGCTAACTTTACCAATGACATTTGTCTTTTCTATAGTGATGAATAATGTCTGTGAAATAATATCTATTACATTGTCAGTGATTATCTCATTCCTCTCATTTATCTTTAGAAATAATCTCTCTCTCTCTCCTTTCTTAGGCAAACCATCTCCCTGACTTATTTGAAAATGCAAACTTCTGTTGCTTCACATAACATATCTTTTTTTCAACCTCACTCATAGTTAACAATGAAAATTGTCTCTGTAGAATCTTAATTTGGTTGACAACAGCCATTTCCAAAGGAGATTCCTTCAGTTTCTCTTTCTTTATTTTTATTTTCCCCATGATCAGCTGTATTTTTTCTTGTCTCTCTTTTTTAAACTCAGCATTCTTTTGTATGAAACACCTTCTCATAAATGCCTTTCTCGCATCCCATACTTTTCTAATAGCGGTACTTTTCTCCAAGTTACAGTCCAAGTATTCTATCAATTTCTTTTTACATCTGTTTACAGCCTTTTTCATTTTGGAGGAGACCTTCATCCAACTTCCAGTTCAGACACTGAAATGCTCATTATACATTACAATCCCTGGTGTCCCCCTGGGGACTGCAATGGCCACAGGAGCATTGCCTTAATTTCCCATGCAAGCAAAGAAATGCCAGAGATCCAAGCTGGATTCAGGAAAGGAAGAGGCACTAGCAATCATGTTATAAACATATGCTGGATAAATGTGAAGTGCACCAGGAATTTCAGAAGAAAATCAGCCTGAGCTTTATAAATTATAGTAAAGCCTTTGATTGTGTAGATCATGAAAAACTTTGAACTGCTCTTAAAGAAATGTATGTGCCATAAGAGAGGGTACCATTAGGACAAAAGCCACAGAAATTGAATTGTTTCCAATTGGCAGGAGAGTCAGGCAAGGTTATGTTTTACCACACTATCTATTTAACTCAAATGTTGAACATACCATACGTAAATCTGGACTATAGTCAGAGGAAGGAGATGTGAAAATTGGAGGCAGGAACACCAACAATTTAAGATATGCAGATGACACCATACTGCTAACAGAAAATGTGGATCCAGCACCTTTGAAAGCTCTTTTAAATCCTGGGCTAAAACCTGGAATAGATTCACTACTCTACTGACATGGAAATCACTAGCTGCTATAGTATATCCCGGCAGAAGTTTCTTTTAAAAATATGTTCTGTACACTTTAGGTATACTCAGAGAATCAGTGACAGGGCCAGCCCTGAAAGAGTAGAATTTTAAAATAAGATTTTTGACGTATATGTTAACCAGCAAATACCCTCATCCCATGAGATGTGTGGAGGTTAATCTTGAATGGGAAACTACAGATAATTCCCATGCGATAATGTGCATTACTGGTATTACTGGTACTGCAGCATACACTACCATGGAAATGCTCTTAAATCTCAGAGGCTGGGAAAATCAGTTGTTTGGACTGTAACTCCCAGCCGGCATAAGAATTTTAAGGGAGGCATTTGTCCGGATAGACCTCCCACTGGATTCTTTCCTATGTTTATTAGTAGAAAGGGCTGAGGAATTCCCAAAATGAGGTGCCCCGGAGCACATTTTAGATTAACACCCTGCTCTTGTCTACTCTATAGTATTTTTTTTCTCATTATTTCTCATAGTATTTTTTCTCATAGTATTTTTATTTTAAGTGGGACTGATTTCCAGGGAAATATGCATTGTTTTGTGGCATTTGGCTTGGAGTAAGTCCCATTGCTAGCTGTATTGCTGAATCTGGAAGCCTGGGATATGTGTGCGTGAGTAAATTCATTTAGTAAGTAAGCGCTCTTAACTCTCTTGATTGCATTGCACCCATTTGATTGTCAGTAACCCTTCTAGCCTCAGAAGGGTCATAAAAAGTTCAGGCCAATAGAGATATCAGCAGTTTATATTGACACATCTGGCTGCTGCAACCTGCCAAGCGCGGACTATATTTAGAAAAGCAGAGGGAGAAAGAAAGAAAGAGATATTGACAGAGTTTATTTATTTAAAATTGTGTGGCTGGTTTTTCTGATCAAACTCCAAAGTAGCAAAGTTTTTGTATATTATGTGTAAGATACGTTCTCAAACGGTTAATAGTGGCTGATGCGAGCCGTCTAATCTTTGCTATTTGTTTTTTTTCTTTTATTAGTTTTTATGTATTTATTCTGTATTTATTATTGTTTTATTGGTCAATGACTGAAATAAAGTGTCTGTCTGTCTGTCTGTCTGTCTGTCTGTCTGTCTGTCTGTCTGTCACTATTATAAACAGAACAGAGCCATGATATTTGGGTAGTACATGAGAAAACTACCACTATGCCTCGATTAATATAAATATAATATAAATACATTTTTAATAAATAATTTTATTTGTATCCCATTTTTCAACTCTTGAGGAACTTAAGGCACACAGAGGCCAAAATCTGACAGGACCACTGGCAGAGCATACATTTCTGGCCATGCGGTGAAGTGCTAGTCTGATGCTGGTCCTTCTTCCCAGGCTGCATAAAAGCACCAGTCACCTCCCACATTCAGCTCTGGTTCACCAATCCGTGATCGGCTGTGAGAACGACTCCTGCTTCCCAGGTATGCAAGGACACTCTGATAGGCTCACAGGCACACCCCTGTGGCCTATCAGTTTCTAGGGGTGGAGCTAGCTAGAATCACTATGTAATGAAACCCCGCCATGTAGGACTAAATACGACAAAAGCACTTCTGACAGACTCCCATTCAACCACTATTTAGACTCCCAAAAATGGAAAGTCTACTACCCCCAGAGGCAATCTATTCCACTGCCAAAGAACTCTTACAGTAAAAAAAAAAAGTTCTTCCTAATGTTTACGTGGAAACTCTTATCTTGTAATTTCAAGCCATTGGTTTGTGTTCTAGTCTCTGGAGGACAGAAAACAAGCTGGGTCCATCTTCTACATGACATCCCTTCAGATATTTAAAGATGGCTATAATGTCTCAGGATATTATGTACCTTTTGTGTACTTTGTCATCTCTCAGTCTTCTCTTCTCCAAGCTAAACATCTTTTCTCCAGCTTCCCAAGTTGTTCCTCATAAGGCTTTGTTTCTAGACCTTTGATCAACTTGGTCACTTTTCTTGGGACATGTTCCAGTTTGTCAATATCCTCCTTGAACTGTGGTGCTTAGAACTGGACAAAATATTCCAGGTGGAGTCTGACCAAACCAGAACACAGTGGCCCTTCTACCTCCTTCGATCTAGATGCCATACTCCTGTTGATGCAGCCTAGAATTGCATTGATTTTTTTAACTGCTGCATCATACTGTTGATTCATGCTTAGCTTTTGGTCTACTAAGACTCCTAAATTCTTTTCACATGTACTACTATCCAGCTGTCCTTCCACATCTGGAGCAAATGTGTTGCACAAGGAATTACTGGATATCACCTTATGGAACACCTAAAATATATACATACTCTGGTACAATGGGGGATTGTTCCAGTCTAATTCATCAATATGATTCTGGTCAGGGGGTTCAAGTCACATTTAATCCTCACAAAAATCCTATGAGGTAGTTTAGGATGAGAGCTGGAAGAAAAAGAGCAAAAACCGGTGGTCACCCAATTGAAATCCACAAGAGAGAAAAGAAGACACATCTGAAGATGTTGGAAGGTAGTCTTTATTAGCTGAAAAAGCAAATGCCTTAAGAGTATCTATAAGGCTAAATGTCTCAGGCTTTTTAGCTAATGAAAAGCATCTTGAGATGTGTCTTCTTTTTGTTTTGTAGGTAGTGCCAGGTCCAAGGGTATCAGAATGGAGGTTTGAACCCAGAGTTTCTGAATTCATGTCCTGCACTAATAAGCTCCCAGGATACAAATGCTCCTTAAGCCTTATCACTTCCCTGAAATGACATAGGATGTCAATGATCCATGTAATCTTCAACCAAAACATCTTCCCAAAGCATCACAACAAAAGGGAAAGGGGGCTCGGATGTACAGTCTTCTCTCCACATTTGTGGGTTTGGCCTTTGCAAATCTGATTATTCATGAGGCATGTGCATGCATCCCCCTCCATTTTCCTCCTCTCATTCCCTTGTGTTCTGCCAGGCACAGAGAAGGAAGGCAAGTGCTCAGACAAAAGGCAAGGAAATGAGAGGTGTCACATGTGTGTCTTCCTTCTACCCTCTGGAGCTCCTCCTTCCATTCCCTTGCCACTGGCCCTGGTGCTGAGAACTCATGCTAAGGCAAAATGCAAGGGAATGAGGGGGAGAGCATGAGCTTTCATTCTCTCTTCTGGAGTGCCCCCTTCCATTCCTTTGCCTCTGGCGCCAGCACTGAGAACTTGTGTTGAGGCAATAGGCAAGGAAATGGGCAGGGGAGAGACTCGTGTGAGCCTTCTTCTCCCCTCCAGAGCTCCCCACTTCCATTCCCTTGCCTCTGACCTCAGCATGCAAAAGGCAAGGGAATGGAAGGGGGAGCCCCAAAAGGAAATGGAAAGGGGATTAGTGTGGGGGGAGTATTAGTAGTTTTTCCACTTTTGTGAGGGTTCTGAGCCCCGAGCCCTTGTGAAAGTGGAGGGGCCATGGTAAAATGTCAAAGGGTCACATCAGGGAGGAGTACTGAGCAATTCTCTTGCCTCCTTTTCTCACTTACTTCACAGTCCTGTTTACCCTAGTTCACCTTCAACACTGGAAGTGAGTCCCTCTAGAAAATAGGTACTTTGGAGAAGTAGTAGTGGGGTGGAATGGGAGGCTGACAACTTTGTACTCATGTCCCTTTGGGGCACTTTAAGTCATACGCTTTCAGAGCTAGTCCTACCATTAGTCAGAGTGACATAGATGTTTCATGCAACAAACCCTGGGAGATGGTAGCAGGATGCTGGAGGAGAAAGCTACTTGGTACCAGGCCTACTGCCTTTAATTATGATGAGGAAAGATTCAGCTGCAAGTCCAGTCAGCTTTTGCATATGTAATGAGAGGGGTGGCCACCTCATTCCTGGCCACAGGCAGCAAACTATCTTGTAGTGATCTTACATTCTGTCACCACTTTCAAAGCAAGTCATCATGTTGCTTTGAAAATGGTGATATTGCTTTAAAAAGGCAATATGGACCTGTGTTTGAAGACATAGCTTTACCACAAACATGTCTAGTTGTCTGGACCAATATTAAGAGAAATCAATCTCGGTGATTGTAGAAGTCTGCTCCAATCCAAGATGGAGGTGGGGAAGAAGTCAGGGAAGCTCAAAATTTGAATTAGGAGTTCAGGTATTCGGGCACTAATTCCCTCCCTTTCTGACACCAGAGCTTTAAGTCAGAGGAAAGACCTGCAGGCTATTTGAGTTGGATGACCAAAAATACGACAAACCAGAATCCTCCTGGTCCTCAGTCGGGTGATCCTGAATAGGGAATTCCATGCCACAGGCTAATATAAACTTCATAGACCTGCTGTAATATCTTCTAACCTAGGCAGCCCATTTCTAAGGTAGGGTATATGGTGCTCCCTTTACTTTATTATCTTAATTGGCTCTCTGCCTATGCACTGGTCTATCTCCAGCAAGCCTGTCTGCCTACATGCTTGTCAGGCAGTGCTTGAGGTCAGAGATGAAAAAAGGTGTTGTTGTTCTAAATTAGGTTGGACTCATTTACATCACTTGGAAAAAAAAGTAGGATAGCTTCTTTCTCCATAGCTACAGCACTCTCCCTAGCCCTTGGAACTCAGTCATGGTATTGTCCATACAAGATCTCTAAGTGTTCATCTCAGATTCTGAAGGGCTGTTACCCTGATTTCTGGGGTCCTTTGGGGGACACCTCAATGTGCTCCACGTGATGGGGAATGGAAACTAGCCAGAGCACCAGCAATAGCAATGCGAGAGGCAGGGTAACCTAGCAGGGTCTTTTTACCCAGTTTTTACGGGGGTCAGGCCAAACTAAAAACCAAACAAAAATGTCCAATAAATGATTTTTTTGAATGAAAGTCTCACGCTGCAACGCAATCACTCACACACTCAATCAATCAAGACCTATTAAGAAGCAAAAGAGAGGAAACTGGATAAGGAAATATTGAAGGGGCTGTAGCAGGGGTAATACTGCACCTTGTCCTGAAGTCCTTGGTCCAGGAAAAGCAGTGGAGAAGTGGGGCTCAGCACGGAGAGGGCTGAGGGGATTACTCAATGGATGGAGCAACGGTCTGCTGGGATGACCGGGAGTGATCCAAAGAACCACTCAAACACTGGGACTATTTGTAGGGGGGAAAGTACCTGGAGGGCTAATCCTTTTCCGGGGAGAACAATGGGTGTTGCAGCGAGAAAGAAGCTCTGCAATGGTAACTTCCTTTGCATGATGAGATTACACGGTGTTGCCAAAGTCTCAGGATCTTCGACTGCATTGGATTGTGGTGTGACTTCATGCAAATAGTTCTCCCTTGATAGGATATTTGCTCAACTTGGGGCAAACACGCTAATCCCCTCAAGTCGGTTTCTCAGGAGCTGAGGACCCTTTGTCTATTGTGGGTTTACACATCTTGAGGTCTCCTGGGGCCATGTGACTGGGGATTTTACTGGCCTGACCTGGTTTTCGATTGTTTGACCATTGCTGCCTACGTGCCCATCTGGGTGACCTCTCAGGCACATTGAATCATATTTTAATATCAAAATTGTAGACTCCAGTTTTTCCAGTGGAGTAACAGGGCTTTGAGGCCAACAAAGACCATTTAGCCAACAAAGTCCCACATAAAACAGAGCTTTCAGAACTCTAAGCAAGGCCAGCTAACTATCACAGGACCATTGTCGAGCAAAGGTATGGGGGGCAATATTCTGCTTTGAAGCCATGCCCTGTGGCACAGAATGGGATGAACCTCTTACCTTCCAATGTTTGGGACTTTATCAACCAGAAGGCCAGGGGTATGGAACTATGGGAACTGTAGACCAAAACACCTGCCCTACATGGTGCTGGTGGATGGTTTCAAATTGTGTTCTCTACCTTTTCTCCTGGGGACCTTACGAGAACAAACAACTTTTGTCTGAGGTGGGATACAAATTTCTCACACATGGACTGCAATTCTGTATCATCACAACACAGTATAAATATCCACAGGCAGAGCTATGCAGTGCTAGTATAGTCAGCCCTCCACATTTGCGCGTTTAATTTTAACAGATTTGATTATTTGTGAGTTTCTCTAACCCCTCCTCCCACCTCAAGAGCTTCTTTTCTAGGGGAACCTTTCCTCTCAGTGGTTCCTATCAGGCCATGCAGACCTTTAGAAACCCACCTCTGATCCTTCTCCTCCTCCACCAGTGGCTATCTGGCCAACTAAGGACAGTTTGCACCCCATTTTCTCTGTACCTCGAATCCTCTCCTGAAGCCCCATCTACCCAAGGAAGGAGATGGGCAAGAGAGAGGAAGTATAGGACCACCGTGCTAATTCACACCCTTTCCCTCTTCTTTCCCTGACCTGTTTTCACACCGGATGCCTGTTCTCCCCACCATGCCTCAGCCCCCTTCCCACAGACACACACGTATTTTGACATTTGCAATTGTTCCACTTTTGTGGGGGTCCTGAACCTCAGCAATAGCAAGTGTGGAAGGCCAACTGTACTATGCAGTCCTTATACAGAATAACAATATCATTCAACATATGTTTGGGAATGGGCTCCTCTGCAGGCATAGATGAATGCAGATGCTAGCATAGTATCCCATGAGCCAAAGGTGTAGGGAGTTGCCAATTCCTCATGTACAGCTCTGCTTCCACCACTGTCACCTGCATATGGCTGTTACACAACATCAGAATAACTTCTCTGTATGCATTGTGCTATTAATTCCAGTGTAAGGCATTAACAGAATGCTGGCCTACATGTCCAAGGTCCATGTGCTAGTAATCATCTAAAAGCAGAGTGGCCACATGTCATAATTTACAGAGGACCGTTCTTGGTTTGAAGAACTGGCAAAGAAGAGGCCTTTTTCTGAAGATATCTTCTATCTGAAGTGCTGTCCAGGCCTAGATCTACTTCAAAATAAATAATCCTAAGAAGGGAGACCAAGAGCCTCGACATTCCCCAGCAATACTGGGCAGACAAAAAGGTCCCTAGGTCACAATTTTCACTAAGGAGAGATGGACTGTGCTCGTATATAGATTTCAGAATTAGGTCTTTCCAGGAGAGTTGTGTTAGTCTGTATCAGTGAAAACATTCTTGTGGTAATAATGAAAAAGATTTATTTGGCACACACTTTTATGGATTGCAACCCACTTCATTAGATGCATATCTACAAGCATTACTAAATACATATTTGTCTGTAAAAATGTGCATGTGCCAATTGCAAGCAAACTTGTGGCCTGTGCTGCTCTTCTTTTCAGCTGATGTTATGTCTTCTTTCTTGGTGATACATATATGGTCACCCTATCAGGCAGGTTCCTTTGGAATTTCTTCTTAGACTCCCACATTCAATAGATTCCTGGACTGCAAGGGTCTCTCATAGTCATGACTGGAGAAGGCTGATGGGGGCTATCAAGTCACAGCAAGACCTTTCTTATGGGCTTAATGGTATTTCTTGGTTTCAAGGTAGAATGCTATTTTAACAGAAGTCCCCTCCTTGCTCTTTGGTGGTTAAAAATTCTTCCATCAGGGCTTACAATGGGAGTAGATTCTAAAATGACAGATATAATGAGGGTCAAGGTAGGTGTGTCATTCTGGGCTCACAAAATCGAGAACAGCTGCTACATCAAAACATGATTCTGTGGTAAAAATAGACAAAATCCAGCTGCTATAATAAATCCAACATAGTTGGGTAGGTGCTCTTGTTTTAAAGGTTATAGTGTATTGCAATTGTGGAAGACCAGCCTCTTCAGAGGCTGCAGCTTTGCTTTGAATAACTGATCTTGCAAATGAGTTTTTCAAACTTCAAAAGCCACAGGTCTCTCTGCCTTTGTTTTTGAAGAACAACGTGCTTCTCCCAGGTCAAGAAAGAGTAAATCTCATGAAGGTGAAATCAGAACTATATTAAGGAGCTTCAGTGCTTGAATGTGTGACACTTTTTTTGAGTGAAAAATGCTCCCATCAGTAATGGCCAGTGGCATTGTACTGTAGTCCAAAAAAGTAATTTTCCAAGCATTGAATAACCTGATGGTTTTATCTCTCGGAAGCTGATCAGGAGAAACATTTACAAGGAAATATAAAGTAATAATGCAGAAATACTAGTTACAAATAAATTGGCACAATTTATATCATTGATTACCAAAGTCAGAACTTTCCATGCCATCCTATTTCCAATTTCTATGCATGTATGGTTGGAAAGCTGGGCAGTAAAGAAAGCTGATAGGAAGAGAAGCGACTCATTTGAAAAGTGGTGCTGGAAGAGAGTTCCATGGATGCCAAAGACTGTTTGATATCCAACCCACGAAATGAAGAGACCACACACAGGGCTTGGGTTGAACTAGGGCAATATATTAATGTATGCCTAATTAACATAAAGCTAGTAGTGAACTTGAACTTAAACTTGGGCTTGAATTTGAACTTGTGACCTCGGAAGTGGAGGTTGACAGAATGGGTAGGCTGAGGCAAGGGTCATCTCCAGATGTTTTCCCCAACCCCGCTTGGGCAAGGTACTAGACCCCAAAGACAACTCATTAAGCTGGGTTAAAACCCCAGCTGGCTCTTTTCTGGAAGGTGAGCCCCCCAAACCGACCCCTCCATTTTGCAACCCCACAGTAGGGGCCAGCCGTGGGCTCACCCCAAGGTCAGCATTTATCCTACACCAAAGGGTACCATAGGTACTCACCAAAATACTCAAACTCCTCTACCAGCCATGGAGACCTATTTAATATTTAGTTAATACGCCACCCTGTAAAGCCAATTTCTCAATCCCTTAGTGCAGTATAGGGTAAGTGAAATCCCTTCCAAGCAGGAGGGAAATTCCTACCCGGCCCCAAAGCGACCAGTAATCTTACACTGAAACCACAGGGTGGGATGGTGGGTCACCGGCAAACAAAGAGGCTGATTGGGGTCGACAGGGCCCTAAAGGGGGCTGCAGGCTCCACCCACTCCCCATCCCACCGTGCAACCCCTGTCACATGGTGATTGCATGGTCTCTCTTCATGGAAGGCCAGCAAAAGCACCCCCTACGTGTAATCACACTGGTGGAGAGAGATGGATTAAAAAAGCAAATGAATGAATCTTGGAGCGAATCAAGCTTGAACTCTCCCTAGAGGCCAAGACGATTAAACTGAGACTTTGGATATCATGAGAAGATATGATTCAGTAGAAAGACAATTATATGCTTGGTAAGGGAGAAGGTGGTTGTCCTAGCTTGGTCTGGGCTGGCAGCCAGGAGAAGCTGATAACAAACACAGGTCAGAAACTCAGCAGTAACTTAAGTGGTCAGTTTACTTAAGCAAGAAAACAGCTTTGCAAATGAGAAACAATAACAGTCCCAACAATGTCCATAAATCAGAGGCAGGCAAAACAAAGTCAAGTCAAACAAGTCAAGGCAGAAACACAGACAAGGGCAGCAAATAGGAGCACAGGAGAAGCAGTCAGTTAATTACCAACAAAAGCTAGAGGGGGAAAGGCTCTATTCTTATAGGTTCCAAGATCAGCACAGGTGGTGCATGATTAATTGCTGTTTGGCATAAATTCGCTGGGAGTGACAGAGGAGACCCTTTTGGTGCCTACACTGGGCGAAGGTAGGTATGGGTAGGTCACTCTCTGTGTTAGAATGAGCAGGGCTCCCTTTCCGACTGATACAGCCCCTTGCTCTGTCTCTGGGGCAGGTGTCTGCTCTGCAGATGCTGCCATAACAATCTCTGTGCTCAGAGCAGGTTCTGCTGTCTCAGACTCTGACTCTGAATCCAGGTCCTGGAAGCCCATGACAGAAAGAGGAAGACTGCATTACCGATGGATGGATTCAATCAAGGAAGCCATGACTCTGAATCTGCAAGATCTGAACAGGGCTGTTGATGATAGGTGACTCGGAAGTCTCTCATCCACTAGGGAGCCACAAGTTGAAGTCAACTTGAAAGCAGTTAATCACAACACTCATGGTACATGAAGACTAAAAGTCATTGGTCACAGGGAGCCCTGTTAATGATATATATCAGTGGTTCTCAACCTGTGGGTCCCCAGATGTTTGTGGACTTCAGCTCCCAGAAGCCCCAGCCACTATGGTCAATGCTCAGGGCTTCTGGGAGCTGAAGTCCACAAACATCTGGGGACCCACAGGTTGAGAACCACTGATATATATGGTTGTAATCTGTAGTATGCATATGGAGCACTTTTACTAGATATTGTACAGTAAAGAAAGAGGAAAATCACACTATATGTGAATAGACTCAATCAAGGAAACCATGGCCCTCAGTCTACAAGACCTGAACACTGCTGTTGATAAGAGGGAGACTTGGAGATTTCCCATTCGTACAGTTACCGTAAGCTGAAGTCAACTTGATAGCAATTAGCAACAACAGCATATTTAAATAGTCTTTTTTTTAAAAAAAAATGAGGTTTTTTTATCCATTGATATCTCTGTATAAAATATTAAGAATCTGAAAAAATGACATGAAACTAGGATAGCCTTAAAACCAGTTCATATGTTATTTCTGAAAAAAGAATAACAAAATAGCTGAAAAATAAGGATTTAGAAGTGAAATGGGCTAGGGTGACAGGATGGCCACTGTTGTCAAATCATACAAAAAGAGGACAGAAAAGAACACTGATCTGCATAATATTTCCAAATGCTAGCTTTTATTATAGATGTAAATTTTGAAACGTTGCTATAATTTCAATGGAAAATCAGTGCATTCCTCTACAGTGAGTGTGGTAAGAAGATATCCTGACAATCAGTTTCAACCCTTTCTTTTCCCTTCTTACATTATGTTTCTTTATCTTCAAACTGGATAATATGAATTAGACAGCCATTCAAACAGAGCAGAGTGAGTCTTACTTGTTCATTCAGAGTTCAAGCCACTCCAAGTGTGGGAGAAGTTTACAGGGTGCAAACAGTATTTAGGAAATGAGAAATGTGAGAACAACTCTTCCTTTGCTGTGCAATGTGTATTCCCCTCACCTCTTTAACCTGTGGACTGCATCTTCCTATGGTATCAATAGCTATAGAAGGAACCCTGTAAGGTGGTAATGAATGGCAACTGACACTTTGTTGTCCTCTTCTAAAAATGTACCTTATTTCCAGATAGCTCAGCTTACTCGAATCACTAATGCCATTACGACAGATATATTCTTTGCAAGTCCCACGTGAGGTCTTGTCTCAGCATTTATGGTCAAGCAAGACTGAGCAAAACAGACAGCAACTGCCCAGGAAGCCAATGTATTTCTCAACATTTAGATTTTGACACGAACATTGACATGAGCATTTTTGCCCAGTTCCTCAGGTTCTTAGCCAGAGGTCTTGGAATCTGTCTCCGTTCAGTTTGGGAGGAGGTAGTGTGAACTGTGCTTGTTTACACTGGACTGGTTTGTGTGCACTGGCATTCAAAATGCTGGTATAAGATGCTGCTCTTTTCTCTTATCCAAATTCTGGATTGTTCTGGTTCACAGCTGCATGCCCTCCAACATTTCACAGATGAAAACCAGGACATAGGTGTATGGCCAAGATGGTAAAAGTTATTCATGGGGAGGAATGCTGCAGCACTTTGCTTTAGCCTGAGCCTACTGAGAAGGGCAAAATTCTCCTCTCCCATTTGCTGAGTTTAATAAGCACAAACTATTTGTGTACTTACAAAGTTTGCACTAATGGAAGTAAGCCAAGGATGAAGAGAGAAAGTGGGAGGAAGAGCGAGAAACTGGAACATTTGAACAGCAACTAAAAAAGTGGGACAACAGAGGATTCACTGGGACTGTCCCTGTCAAATTGAGACAATTGGAGGGGGTGCAAGTGCCAGTGGACAAAAAATGGAATGAGCAGCATTAGAGATATCATGAAACTGAGGAGCACTACAGTTGCTCTGGAGCTGATGTTTGATACTACTGAATTATACCAGCTCTAACAAGTCACAATTATTTGCATTAAAGATGGTTTATTAGTTTTTTTAAAGGCATAATTGAGCTTTTTTACTAATATAACAACCACCCTTTGAACATCCTGAAATATGTCTCCAGTTTCCTCTGTGGATTCTGTTAGATGTTTCACCATTCCTACTTCTTTTACATCAGAGGCAGGTAAACTTTAGTTCTTCTGATGTTGTCATACTGCAATGTCCACCATCCTTCACCACAGGTTATGCCAGCTAGGACTGATGGGAGCTGCATCTAACAGCTAGAGGGGCCCAAGTTGCCTCACTTTGCTCTACAAAGCCTCACCGGCAGTAGATCTTGATTCGCTGAGCAGTCCTTCCCAGCCCTACTTAGACATACCAGGAATGGAACCTCTTGCATGCAAAGCATGTACTGTGTCCCTGAACTACTACTTGGGTTACCAGATCTCAAGATCCTGAGTCTCCGGTTTTCATGGGTCATCTCCAGTTCTTCAGTTTTTGTGTGCTCACCTTTGGATAAGAGGAAAGGGCTCTATGCAGAGCTCCAGCTCACCTAGTAGAGCATCAGCTTGCTACAAGGGTTCATTCATATGTTGATGTGACTTACAGCACTCTCTAGTATTTACTTAATTAGCTTCCCCCTTCCCTACCAATTGCTCAGATGCCAGGGCTTACTCTCTGCTCTTCTCTGCATTCAATTTATTCCTAGAAACAAGCAGGCTAGATTAAATAGTCCTTGTCCTGTCTCCCCAAGTAAGTCAGAAGGAACGATCTCCTCATTTCACCTTGATTTGGGAATGGGTCCTTTAGCTAAGATTTCTCTCTTAATTTCCAAACAGGAAAATATGTTGTACATGTGCATGCGTGCTTGAATGATAAGGTGTGAAAAGCTGTGGTTAGTGTTTAACAACATTTACCAGGGGCCATCCCTAGGTCTGATGTTTGGGCCTTGAAACCTCAGTCCCTGGGACAATCCTGAACTGGCAACCCTAGTTACTGTATTCCTTCCCAATTAAATTAGTACCATAGAAAGTAACTGATTGTTGGCTTGCTTGCTTGCTTTCTTACTAACTGATCTGCATGTACACTGAAGGCCAAAAGATATTTGACTCTTAAAGAATATTTGAAGTACTCTTTCAACCAAAAGAAAACTGACCCAGTTAAAAAGCTGTTTTTCTCCACTGCCATTTGGGGGAATGGAGGAATAAAATATAATGTTGTTTTATATTTGTATTATGGGAAAGAAGCCAAACTATTCAGGAAGGATATTGACAAACTGAAACGTGTCCAGAAGAGGGCAACCAAAATGGTAGAAGGCCTGGAAACCATGCCATGTGAAGAGAGGCTTAGGGAGCTGGGTATGTTTAGCCTGGAGAAGAGGAGGTTAAGTGGAGATATGATAGCTATGTTTAAATATTTGAAGGGATGTCATACGGAGGATGGAGCAAGCCTGTTTTCTGCTGCTCCGGAGACTAGGACATGGAGCAATGGCTTCAAACTTCAGAAAAAGAAATTCCATTTAAACATTAGTGTTACCACTGTGTACTGGCCTGGACTTTGGTGAACCAAAGATATCATTTTGATATCACAATTCGGCCCTGCTCTGCCACCAGCCAAGTGTTTGTGAGGCCACTGTACAAGCGCGAAGCTAGGCATGGCTACTATTTGTTGCTCCCACCAAACCAAGCCAGAAATAGCCAGAACTGATTTAGGGGACTTCCTGAAACAAACATCCTCATTACCAATGCGCAATAAACAAAGAGACCCTCTGCCCTGAGAGGGCACCCTGGCGAGCTAAGTGCTTAACGGCCGAGCTAGCTGCATCTGCATACCAGCCATACTATTGTCAATTCGGAACATAACTCAATCATGTAAATTCTGACCTTTCGCAGGCATTGTCTCCAACCCAAAACTTATTGTTTTCGCCCAAGACCAGACTAGCCTACGGTCGTTCTTTCCACTATAAAAATCCCCGGTTCTGAGAGCTCTTTGGAACTCTCGCCAGATCGCTCTGGACTTCTACTCTGCCTTGCTGCCGCTCGGTTCAGCAGATTCCCCTCGGCCACCACGCCGGGTTTCCTCTTCTACAATCGGCTTCCCCAGGACTGCAGGAAAGGTGGCGTATCACCCATTCCCCCTGAACTCTATTTTCCTTTTCTAGTTAGGAGTGTGTTCGTGTTTTCTTTAATAATTGTCTAATAAATCTTAATTGTTATTTGAACTATTTGCCTACTCACTGACCTGACGCTGTATACATTGGGTAAAAGATCCCCGCTAAGTTACCCTGCCTCTCATTAGTCAAGAGAGTGCTCCAGCTAATTTTCCCCATCTTGTTTAGTTTGTTTGGTTGTTTGGGCGTCCCTCCCAGGACCCCCAAGTCACAAGGTAACATTAGGAAGAATTTCCTGATGGTAAGAGCAGTTTGACAGTGGAATATGCTGCCTCAGGGTGTAGTGAAATCTCCCTCTTTGAAGGTTTTTAAACAGACTCTGGATGGCTATCTGTTGAAAATGCTTTGATGATGTATTCCTGCATGGCAGGGGGAGAGACTCAATGACCCTCTTCCAACTCTCTGATTCTATGATTCTATAACAATGCTTGATTTAAATAAATCTTTTAATGTATACCATCGGTTTTCTCATTTATATTTATATTCTTGGCAAGTTAGTAAGTGCTTAGTGTTTTTAGATATTTTAGTATGTGTCTTAATTTTGGTTTATGTCAAAAATGTCAGTTTACATTTTTGTTAATTTGTGTTGAAATTAATAAATACGTTACATATCTATATTTTCTTGGAAATCTTATTAGATAGGTAAATGCTGGTTTCGTAGCAAAGGAAACTGAGACCAAAAGGGGGCCCTAGAACAGCCTTCTCTATTGATGCTATCCAGATGGGTTGAACCATTCCCATGCCATTTGGGAATTGGTCCAATACACATCTAGTGGCCAACAGGTTGGGGAAAGGTACCATACAGTAAACCCATAGAATAAATGTGGAAGGGTTAAGTTCTTGTACTATAATTCCCATTATCTCTGCTGGCTAGAAGAGTCTGTGAGCTGTAATCCAGGAAAGGAACTCTTTCCTGGCAAGGTAGAGATGGGAAAGCTGAATTCACTGACATGCTGAAACTTCTTCTTTCTTAGAGGCTAATCTTTTTTCCCTTCTAAACTTTAGTGATTAAAAAAAGAAGAAGAAAATCAAATTATACATAAGCTGCACTGAAAGAAAACAAAATCAGCAGCTGGTGCATCTGGGTGCCAAAAGGCATGAGCAATGGGAAGCCCACAGAAGCCTGCTGGTGCGGCAATCTCTATGCCACCCGCTGTTCATAAATCCCCTTGCCACTGCTAAGTCTGCTTCCTGTAGTCTCTCTCCCTCTCTAGTGCTAACGGCTTTCAGCCAGCCGAGGAGATGCACATGTAAGCCAAGCCAGTTGAAGTCCATTGGGACTAGCACCTCAGAGCGGGGTGGGGAAGTGGAGTGATGATGGCAGCAGCTGACATGAAGAAGGGGAGCTTGCAGGAGGCAAAATGAGGCTGGACTGATAAACAAACACCCTTTGATGTTTGATACCCATGACCCCAAGTTTAACCCCACTTACTGCTTTGGAAAATGTTACCCCCAACACAGATCAACTCTGACAGCTGAGATCTACCCCCTTGGCTTGGTTGGCTGTGGCATTGTCCACAGCAGAAGTGATGGGAGGAGGAATATATAAAGAAGGGGGAGTTGCAAGAAGGAAGAATCATATATAGTAATGTCAGGGGAGTTCATTTCTGTCGCCTCCTGACAGCGAGATCACTTGCCTGGCGGCCCCTTCACTCGCTCTGCATCTCGGGTATTTACACACATATACCCATCATGGGAAACAAAACATAACCAAACCCCAAACCTGTCATTTCCCCAAAGCTTTGACCTGTCACTTTCTCCTCCTCCCTCCCCATTTTGTGATCTGGGAGAGATGCGCACACACGCCAGATCCAGGCCTGTCTCCATATTTTAATTTTAGGTCATAGGTTTTTGAACTTTGGTGCATGTTGATATTTCGTCAGGGTAAAGAAGCCAGCATCTTGGCCACTGGGGTTAAGGGAGCTTGGTGCTCCAAAAGGGAACCCTTCTCACTCTGGTGTCAGTTGCTGCAGGCAGGGAAATGAAAAGGCTGTTACAAATCCCCTGGCAATGGGGTTGGCAAGGAGGGAGTTGCCTTTGCAAGGAGGCCTTCAGATTCCTACAACCCCTTTTCAGTGGGTGCTCGTAAAATCAAAAAGGCCAACAACCATAGGCCATGTCTTGTGGGGAGAGTAGGAGGAAATTACGCCCCCCCCAAGAGAACTGCTGAGGGGCTGTATAGAGGAAATGAGGTTGTTGTAGCTGAGAGCTTGTGCCTAAAGAACCTTGAGGTTTCCTTTACTTTCCTACATTCACACTCTGAATTTAACTGGCTGTAGTGGGAAATGTCATTAAAGCAAGAGCATACCCTGAAATTGTCCCAATTAATCCTCTGTCATCCCACTTTTTCAGCCACTTTTAAAATGTCCATGTTTCTCTCTCCTCTTCCTACTTCCCTCTTTGTCTTGCGCTTTCTTCAACTGTTGCAAAAGTAGTTTGCACTCCATTAACTCAACCAGGAGGAAAGGAGAGGAGCAGGCAGAATCTTGCCTTTCCCTTTAGGTTCAGGCAAAGGCAAACTGATACAGCTTCTCCTAGTTTATGTGTTGTTCTTCATTAAAGACTCCTGCCAGCTTGCTCACGCTCTGATGTTACTTTGCCTACACGTGTCTCAGTTTTCATCTTGAAATGTTGGAGGGTACACAAGTGGAAGCAGGCAGAGCTGACAACAAGAGGGAACGGCATGCTTATGCAAGGGTCCAGCAAATCAGAGTTTTGTGTAGCATAGCATGTTGGCAATATGTAACAATCCAATGAGAAGGAAAAATTGCACTAGGTATTTAAACTTTTGGGCTGTGTTTAGGCATCCATAGCAGTGTCAGGCCTGAAACAACTAGGGACCAGACACTGCCTGCGCCTTACACTCTAGCTCTAAGCCTTCATCTTTAGAACAGACCCCTCATAGTGGTGCTGCACACTCCTTTGACGAATCAGGAGGTCACTCAGAGAAAAGCATCCGGCTACAGCTTGAAACTGTACTCTTTTTCAACTCCTTGAACCCCACAGGCAGTGGACATGCTGGGAATTGGGGGCCAACTCCTCCCCCCTGCAAAAATTTTCCAAGTTCTTCATTCCGCTTAGTTGTCCTTCCCCACTAGCATATACTTCCCTTGGAATTAAGGCATGAGCCTGTGATTGAGATATTTGGTTCAGGTGGCTTTATAGTTACTTAATTACTTAGCTACCTACTTGATTGCTAAAAAGATAAGAGATAACTGACATGGACTCTTTGTGTGATTTTTACATTGTATTTTATATTTGTGTACCTGTGTTTTAGGAGACTCAGTGTGGTGGATTGGTTTGAGTGTTGAACTATGACTCTGGAGATCAGAGTTCAAATTACCCCTCAGCCATGGAAACTCACCAGCTGACTTTGGGCAAGTCATGTTCAATCAGCCTCAGAGGAAAGCAATGGCAAATTCCCTCTGAACAAATCTGGCCACGAAAACCCCGTGATAGGTTCACCTTAGGATCATCAAAAGTTGGAAACAACTTGAAGGCATACAACCAATTTGTTTTTTTATAGTACACCCTGTTTGATAAATTTCTTGTTAAGCAGCATCTTGGCCTGATAAATCAATTAATCAATATGCAGGAATCCATCATTAGGTCAACTTTACAACCTGGGTAGGTTGAACACACCTGAAAGAAATGAAGGGCCTAAAAGGTGAAGGGGGGAATCATTGCAAGGCCTCCTTAAACATTTTTGCATCTGAAGTTCAAGTCCAAAACATGACTTCTTTCTCACTTAGGGCACATTCAGATTCATTTAAAAGACCAGAACAAATTCTGAGTCTTTTCAATCAGTCTGGATGTGCCTTTAATTGTTGTTTTTTTCCAGATAGAGATAATGAGGTAGGAAAGTGGCTCATTTTCTGTACTCTGCTTCCTGATGAGATTCATGTTATCTTCTGGTAGAAATGAATTCATACTCTGCAAGTCCATCCAATATCTCCCCACATTTTCAGCTGCTTTTAAAATGTACATGTTTCTCTCTTCTCCTCTCTCTTTCACCCTTTGTTCTCAGCTTGCTTCAGTTGCTGCCAGCTGAGTTCAAAGTGTCACACCAAATAGGCAAAGACCCTTCTAGGTTTGTGTCCAGTATGCCCAAAAGACTAACTATCAGTGAGTGCCTTCCAACAGAAGCTTTTATCGATTTACTGTGCAGTAAAGGACGTGGGCTCTAAGGCAAATCCAGAACCCAGACAAAGAGTTTACAATCGTTTAAGTACACTTTTGGAAGTACTACTTGATTGGTTACAAGTTTACAATCCACCACTTGATTGGTTCCCCAAACCAAACCTGATTGGTCATTTCACAGAACTCAATCTAACTGGTAAGTTCGCAAGTACATTACCTATAACTTTCTCCAGGTCATGTTGACACTTTGCATTCTTTTGTTAGTCTGTATCAATTTAGCTTCTTCCTGACTTTATCTTCTAAGAACTCTTTTGATCTTTCTTGTTAAGAACTGACCTAAGCCTTCCTACTCAGTTACTTGTTGGTTGGTTTTCCTCTTTTCATGCCCTTCCTATGAACCTGTCTTTGCAGTTTCAATATTGACTGTTTCAGCAAGGCTCCTATTAACTATTTCAGCAAAACCAAAAATAAAAATATCAAACAGTTTAGCAAAGCTACCTTTCATTTTCTACAAGCTCCATTGCCTCAAAAGTGGCAAATCAGTAAAAGGGCGAAAGAAAAATTAAAGAAAATATACAATACTGGAACAGGGCAATGTTGGAAATGCCGAGAAAATACTGGTACACTTTATCATATGTGGTGGTCACGTACTAAGGCAAAAAAATACTGGAAAGACATTCACAATATGATATGCAAAATATTAAGAATCCAATTTGATAAGATACCTGAATTGTATTTGTTAAATATGACTTATATGTTAGATGGATCTGTTGCAAAAAAATACCGGAGAATTTTACTTTACATGATTACGACAGCTCGTATTGAATATGCAAGGTTATGGAAAATTGAACAGATACGTACAGTAGAGCAATGGTGGGCAACATTAATTGAAAATTGCAATGCAGACATAGTTGGTCAGAGATTAAAAGGAAAATCAGATGATGATATCTTTAAAGAATGGCGAAATGTATTAGATATGAAGGAGTTTTTGTCAAGTAATAATTCACTAACCATGATAACAGGTTAAATAAAAGGAAATAAACAGAGAAATATTATGGAACATGTAAACTGGGTTTGAAATGCAGGAACTATCTTGATAATGTAATCAATTTTTTGTGATGCATAAATATAACATGACAATGATATAACAGTTTATGTAATCCAGTGAGGAGTGGGAGGAAACTGTAAATGTACAATGAAGAATGTATGTTTTATACGCTGGAATTACAATAAAATTATTATAAAAAAAAAGTGCCAAATCAGTTTGCATTCAGTTAACTCAAAAGGTGGGAGAGGAGAAGAAAGGATGGAACACTTGCCCTTCCCAGTACAACAGGCAAAAGCAAACCACTGCAGCTTCTCGTAACTTATGTGTTCTTCTTCATTTATAACTTTTTCCACCCTCTGATGTTGCTTTACCACATGTGTCCGAGTTTTCATCTGTGAAATGTTGGAAGGCATATGAATTTAGCTCAATCTGCACTGCAGACAAATCCATGATGTTTGTATTTCTGCGGACTCTGCACAGGGAAGGAAAATTTGGAGAAAGGCTTGTATAGTTGTTCTCAGGAATGCACTGGCTAGAGGAGCAAGCCAATGGCCACTTGAGGAAAAAAACCCAAACTGTTACCAACAAGATCAGGAAATGAGGTGGAGGAACCAGAAGAGTGAGTGGATTGACACTAGACATTATCCCTATTTATGGGTTCTCTGCATAGGTAGAATTAATACAAATTTTATGAAGCTCAGGGAAATATTGGGCAGAATGCTGTGGCCAGAGATGCTAAAGAAAAAAGATACCCAGCAAGAATATGGAATAGATGGCAACATCATCAGATGGATCCACAATTGATTGGAAAATCACGCTCAAAGAATTGTCTTTGGTGGCTGCCCTTCAAATTGGAAGGATGCCTCAAATGGAGTGCCTCAGGGTTCTGTCTCCGGGCTGATGTTCTTCAATATTTTTATCAATGATTTAGAAGATGGGGTGGAGGGAATCCTTACTAGATTTGCAAATGATACAACACTGGCAAGGGTAGCTAAGATAGGAACAGAAGATATTTTTAGATACTTCAAGATCTACCACAAGGAGGAGGGTGAAGGCTTGTTCTCTGCTACCTCGGAGTGTAGAACTAGGTCTAATGGTTTGAAGTTACAGAAGGATAGATTTTGATTGAACATTAGAAGGAAATTCTTGATAGTAACAGCAATTTAGCAATGGAATCAAGTGCCCAGAGAGGTGGTGGGGTCTCCTTCTCTGGATGTCTTCAAAAAAGAGGCTGGGGATGCTCTATTTGGAGATCCTTCATTGAGCAGGGAGATGGACCTGATCCCATAGATCCTTTCCAACTCTATGATTCTATGACTCAGAATGTACCCAATTTCTATTTACAGTGACAGCCGTAATGTTTTCAATCGCTCTGGCTGCAGTTGACAAATGGATGGCCACATGTCCTGCTTCGCAGAGGACAATTCTTGAGCGTCCTCTTTTTTGAAGGGTTCTCTTGTTCAAATCTGCTTTAAAGAACTTTAAGAAAAAGCAGCAAGTTGCCCCTGAACACTGAACCTGGCACACACGTTCCTTAGTCACAATCTCCATCATTGTGGTGTTAGGACTCATGTCTGGCTACCAGTAATGGCATGGTTTGGATGGGCACCATATCTAATTGGCATAATATTTAATTGGCAACACATTTTAATTGGCACTGATATCAAAATCAAACCTGAAAGGTGACTGAGAGGTCAAATCATCCAAGGGAAGACTCTGACTGTGAACGTGAGAAGGATAGGCCGGTCAACATAAACACCTTCCAGATAAAACTAAGTCATTTGTCAGGCAAATGATCGCTGTTCCTGTGGACAATAAGCCTAAAGTAGAAGCTGGAGTTTACCAGTAAATGCAATTGTGAGAAGCCCACCAGGACACTGATTGACAGAAACCCATCCCCTGTGCACCTGGACTCCTTCCTCTTTTCTTGTAGCACCCACAATGGACAGCTATTACAACACCCACTGTGTCTTTGTCACCCAAGCACTGTGAACATTAGTGGGCTGATACTCCATTCCAGACCCCATTGTCTGTGTTGCAGTTCCCATTGTCCACTAGGCTGGGAGAGCAATTAACTCACAACCCTTCAGGGACAGAAATTGAGTATATAAACCCTTGGTTCTGAGAAGTCAGATGCAGTCAGATGAAATGCTGAACCTCATTATGTCACCTTGAATCGTGATCTGCTCTGCCCTTAGACACACATCTAAGCCACATTTCAACCTATTCACTACTCTGCTGGAATGGTAATTATAACCCCAAACTCTCAGCCTCTCTATCCATAATTTTTCCTCCCTTTATCCTTCAGTCAGCTCTTGTGTGAATGTTTGATTGTATGTATCTTGTGTGCATGTATGAATGAATTCCCCTCAATAAAACACATTTTTAGTTTACTTTCGAATCTCTGGCTGGTTCTTTTCCTGCGTGAACCCATAAACATTGGTAGAAAGATCTCGCTAAGTTGCCCCCCCCCGTTAGCCTCCTGATTTTGAGCTAATTCATTCCCCCTTTTGCAAGGAGGTACTGGCATTGCAGGGTGGCCCTTGTGGCACCTACATTTTGTGGTAAAACTGGGGTGGGATAGACTATATTTTTAATCAAATTATGGAATTATTTCTAAAAATGTCTCTATGAATATAAATGAACACATGAAAATGTAATGCAGATCTGTGCTGTTTTGTTATGTCCTTGTTGATCCGTAGGTCCCCAACCTGGATGCCACAACTTCACATTGAAGGACAGTCCTCCCCTACTGAGAACCGGACAGGGAAATCTCCCTGTGGACTGTGCCCAAGAGTTCCTACTCTACTAATAACTGTTGTGTCTTCCTTCTTGTCTTTCCTAGTCTGGTTCATGCTTCGCTGCTCTCTCAATGGTGGGTTTCTCTCTTCGCTTTCCACAGTCTTATTAGCTTCCCCTGTCTTCTTCCTCATCTCACGTACAAAGTGAAGCAATTTAGTGCTTTCTTTTGATAGATGAACTGGGGGCCTTTTCTCCTGGTCCCCCTCTGGCCTAGTGGTGCTGGAAGGATTTTTAGTGCAGTTGTTGAGTATGAACCATGTGATACATTGTGACAAGGAAAGAGTGCTCTTGCAATGGATTTTGGCTGTGCCTCCCACCCTCTGCTCTTCCTCCTCCTCCCGTCTATCCCTAGAGCCTCATCATCACCTCGAAGGTGATAATAGGAGAAACACGTTCCGTTTTCTCACATTAAGAGTGGGAAGGGTGACGGATAGGAACCGCGATCCTGCAAAAGAAAGAGAGGGGGATTCATATAACTCCTTCCCCTGCTTTTGTGCTCCAGGGTTTGTACTCCTAAGGGACACCCAAATATAGAGTGATATCAAGGGGTTTGTGTAGCTGTCTATTCAGAATAAAACAGGGGAACTTTAAACAAGCTATCCAAAGAGAGAGAGAAATCCCATCCAATCAGAGAGGTGGTGGAATTTGCAATAATGCATGAAATGTTTTCCTGAACCCCGTAAAAATCCTAATGAACTAGTTCACTTTGAGAATTATTTCTAATGAAATATGATTGCAAATATCCAAATTTATACCCCTCAAATCAGACTCATTTATTTATTTCCACATTCCCACTTAGAGATCTTGTTGAATTGCATGGTGTTTGTGGATGAAGAAAAGAAGAATAAAACTACTGAATTTATCGAGTTAATTCTTTGACATGATTGACTTAAAAGTCACTCACAAAAAATGCATCTGCTGGCCTTAACAAGGAATGTAAAACATATATACATCCAGTGAATGTCAATTGTGTCTGATATGCACTGGACAAGAACAGGTTCCTTACCTATAACTGTGGTTCTTCGAGTGGTCATCTGTGCCCTCATACATTAGGAGCTTTTGCGCGTGCGTGGTAGCGTTCGGAAGATTCTAGAGCTTGATAGCTTGGCGGGAACCCCTCCCCCATGCCGGTACCGCGCATGCTCAACCCGCCGAGCAACGGTCACTCCTCAGTTCTGGTCCACCAAGTAGAATGGGACCTGAAAAAGAGGGGAAAGTTGGGCGGGCATGTATGAGGGCACAGATGACCACTCGAAGAACCTCAGTTACAGGTAAGCAACCTGTTCTTCTTCTTCGTGGTTTCTGTGCCTCATACATTAGGAGACTGTGTAGCTTACTGGCAGGATGGTGGGTCAGGTCCCAGGTCCTATAGAACAGAAGCCAGCACAGCACGTCCAAATCGAGCATCCCTTCGGGACCGGCAGTCCAGCCTGTAGTGGCGCACAAAGGTCAAAGGCTGAGACCAGGTCGCCACACGGCAAAGTTCCTGCAGGTCGACTCCTCGCAGGAGGGCTGCAGATGTCACCACGGCTTGGGTGGAATGAGCCCGAAGAAGGTCTGGTGGAGGCTTCTTGGCAAGCTCGTACGCCAGGTGGATAGTCTGGGCCACCCACTTGGAAAAGCGCTGGGTGGACACCTTGTGGCCTCTTCGGTGCCTGCTATAGCACACAAAGAGGTGCGGGGTTTGTCTTTAAGAGGCAGTCCTGTCCTTATAGAACGCCAGGGCCCGATGGACATCCAGGGAGTGAAAGGACCGCTCCAGAGGTGTAGTCGGGTCCGGGTAGAAGGTGGGCAGGATGATGTCCTGGGTCAGGTGGAAGCTGGACACCACCTTCGGCAGGAAAGAGATGTCAGGCCGAAGGACCACTTTGTCTCTGTGGAAGATGAGGTATGGCTCGTCTGACTGAAGTGCTGTCAGCTCTCCCGCCCACCTGGCAGAGGTGACAGTCACTAGGAAAGCAGTCTTCATGGCGAGCAGCCTGTCATCTGCTGTCACCATCGGCTCGAAGGGCGGTCTTGTCAGCTGCGACAGCATCAGCGATAGCGACCACGGTGGTAGCGGCGGCAATACCGGCGGGTAGAGGTGCTGCAGGCCCTTCAGGAATTGCTTGACAGTACCGTCTCTGAAGAGAGCAGCCGATGGGGATCGTGGTGGTTGGTATGCCACGATCGCGGCGAGGTACACCTTCAGCGACAGGAAGGCCAGGCCCTGTTGTCGGAGGTGCAGGAGGAAGTGGAGCATGGTACGCAGGTTGACGGGTGATACCAGCTCTCGACGATCCTCGGCGAAGGCAATGAAATGCCGCCACTTGTAGTGGTAGTTGCAGCGAGTCGATTCCTTCCTGGCCACGGTCAAGACGTTCCCGATGAGAGGGTCGTCTACGGCGATATCCTCCAGGCATGGAGGGCCAAGAGCAGCAGGTCCGGGTGCAGCACGAGACCGTTGGAGTGGGAGAGGAAGTCCAGTACCATCGGGAACCAGAGGATCCATCCCCAGGAGGCCTCGAACAGGGGCCCGAACCAGTGCTGCCTCGGCCAGTACGAGAACCATGTCCATTCAGTCTGCAAGGATCTTCGCTATCACGCGGCCCAGAAGGGGGAACGGAGGGAAGGTATAGAGAAGTCCTTTGTCCCACTGAAACTGGAACGTGTTGCCGATGGAGTGGCGATCGCGGCCAGCCCTCAAACAGTACCGACGACACTTCGCGTTCTGGCTGGAGGCGAAGAGGTCGATGGTCGGCTTGCCCCATCAGTCCCAAACCATCTGGAAGGCCTCACTGGAGAGGGACCACTCGTGGTGGGATGAAGTGTCCCTGCTGAGAGCATCTGCTGTGGTGTTCTTCTGCCCGGCCAGGTGAACTGCCACCGGATAGATCCGTAGCAAGACGCACTAGTCCCAGAGGTAAAGGGTGATGTTGAGGAGAGTGGTGGAGTGAGTCCCTCCTTGCCTGTTCACATAGCAGACTGCCGTCGTGTTGTCGGTGAGGATCAACACTGTGCAGCCTGCGATGAGGTGACGAAACGCCCGCAGAGCTTTTGAGATGGCCAGCAGCTCGAGAGCGTTGATGTGGAGGGCAGTCTCGTGTCTGATCCACCGACTGCAGACTCTGAGGTTGCCAGAGTGAGCTCCCCAGCCGAAGAGCGAGGCATCCATCGTCACCGTGACTGAGGGATTGTGTTCCCGGAACGGCATGCCCGACAGGAGGTGGCGGTAGAACTGCCACCACAGTAGTGATTGGCGCACCTGTTGAGGCAGCTGGAAGCGGCGAGACTGGTCGTCCCAGAGCGAATCGAAGGCCCTGACGAACCAGTACTGAAGCGGTTGTGGAGAGGTAGGTTACGGCGGTGGTCGAGGCCATGTAGCCGAGGAGCTGTTGGATCGTCCTGGCTGATATCGTCAGAGCGTGGAAGGCAGTGGACACTACTTGACAAAGTGTCCATGCCCTGTCTAGTGGTAAGTGGGCCCTCACCGATACCGCATCTAGGGTCACCCCAATGAAGTCAAGAACCCTTGTGGGTTCAAGATGGGACTTCTTTGGATTGACCCTGAGTCCGAGGCAAGTGAGAAGGGTCAGAGTCCGGTGAATGTTGTGGTATAGTTTCCGTTGGCAGGACGCCACCAAGAGCCAATCGTCCAGGTAGGGGTAGACGGAGATGCCTTTCGTCCGTAGGAACGACACGACGGGTGCCATACACTTGGTGAATACTCACGGTGCAGTCGAGAGGCCGAACGGCAGCACCCGGTATTGGTAACAAGTGCCGTTGACCGCGAACCACAGGTACTGTCTGTGCTGCGAGCGGATGGAGATGTGAAAACAGGCGTCTTTGAGATCGATGGATGCGAACCAGTCCCCTTGTTGAAGGAAGGGCAGGATCGAGGGTAGCGTGACCATCTTGAACCTCTTGGGGCGGATGTAGTTGTTCACCCCTCTGAGGTCTAGGATGGGCCACAGGGTTCCGTCCGCCTTTGGCACCGTGAATTACCTCGGGAAGAAGCCAGTGGTCTTGGCTGAGGCAGAAGTACCTCGATTGCTCCCTTTTGTAGAAGGGACTGGATCTCTTCCAGCAGTACTGAGTTGGCCGGGGTGGAGTAGTAGACCCCTCGCGGCAGAATATCCTGGAACTCTATGGCGTATCCCAGGTGGATGATGGTAAGTACCCAGGAGTCCTCAGTAATTTTCCGCCACTGGGCAAGATGTCTGGCCAGGCTCGGTTGGTGTCGAAGGTCTGCTGGGAGGGTGAACATTGGCATCGGTGGTGTCCTGCAGAAACCCTCAAAATCGTGACTTTGTCCCGGAGGAAGACTTCTTTGAGGACGAGGATGGGTGTCTTCGTGGAAGCCTCCATGAGGCAGATGATGCAGTCGACCGTGGAGACCACGATTGGTATGCAGAGGAAGAGGAAGACCTTCTCCACGACGACTTATGGCCGAAGCCGTGGTGGGACTGGGCCAGCTGGTTTATGCCCATTTTCCTCGCCGTCAGACGGGTATTTACGAGGTGGTCCATGGCCTCATCTGTCAATGTGTGGAAAAGTCCCTGACCGTCGAAGGGGAGGTCCTCAATCCGTCGACGGCTGTCCTCCTGGAGCCCAGAAGATCAAAGCCAGGCATGTCATCGGAGGGCCACCAAACCCACCATCACCCTCAAGGTAGCCTCCACGGCATGCTTCGAGGAGGTGATCTGCTGGTTGGCAACCGCAGCAGCCTCACCGAAGAGTTGCGTGGCGGCGGCGCGGGACTCCTCCGGCAGTTCAGTGAGGAGCGGGGCAAGTCGGTCCAAGATGTTACGATGGTAATCCATGAGGCAAGCCATCGTGTTGAAGTCCTGGCCACCAGGGAAGACGCAGAGTAAAAGCACCTCCCAACGGTGCCGAGCTTCCGGCCTTCACTGTCCGGCGGGGTGGTATGAGCTCGATTGCCTCCTTTCATCTGGGACGACTCGACCACTATGGAGTTTGGTACAGGATGGCTAAAAAGGAACTCCGCGTTCTCTCTTTGTGTCCTGTACAGGTGCTCCAGCCTGTGTGGTATAGGCTGCGCTGACGCTGGCTTCGCCCATGGCTGCTTCATCACCTCAACCAGCATTGGCAGGAAGGGCAGCGGTGCAGTCGATGGCGGGCGTGTTTCAAGATACTGAAACACCGGATCCTGCGCCGCTGGAGCCGGTTCCACCACCTTCAGTCTGAGGGCTGTGGCCATGTGGAGGAGGATTGTGGAGAACTGCTTCATGTCCTCCGGTGCCGACTCCTGACCCGGTTCTCCAAATGCCAGCGGGGGCAACTCGTGTGATGAAGGAGTCGACTCCGCAGAGTCCGAGTCCGACTCGTAGGACTCCGAGGAAGGAGTCAGAGACCTCTCTTCTGCTCTCTCCTGTGATGGTTTACGGGCAGGGGGAGCCAGGGTCATTGTCGGAGCTGCAGGCTGCGTCAGTACCGAGGTCGATTCCGTTGTCGGTATCGGCGTCACCTGCAGGGGCACCACCGAGGGCCGGGGGCGGTGGGTAGCCTGCATTGTGGACATTGCTGGGCGCGTTGGTTGGGCCACGGTGGTCTGCAGCGTTGGACGAGTCGCAGTCGCGGTCATCCTCGGAGGCGGTGATACTGCCCTGTAGCGGGGTGAGGGCTCCCGAGACCTCTGGTGATACGGCGAGTCGGACCGACACAGCAAACGGCTCGGCATCCTCTCATAATAGGAGTGATGGACCTCCCTGGAAGGTGAACGAGACTGGTGTCGTGGGGACCAGTACCATACGTCTGGGTGGTACCAGTCCCTGTACGACAGGGAGTATGAATAATACGATCCCCCCGGCACATACCAAGGGTGCTCCTGGCTGTACCTACTGAGGTAGGAGGCAGAGGTGTATACGGTATCCCCAGAGTAGGGCCTCTCCAGGCTCATCTCCCGGTGCTGCAGGGATGGAGGCCTGGCTTTCTGGACAGGAGAGCGGGACTCACTGCGTGTAGAGGTTGGCCGATGGACTGGAAAGGGTCGGTATTTGACCACAGCCTCCTCCCGGCAGTCAGCTGGCAAGCAGCAATCCGGCGGGGTAACCACAGCCGTAAGCTCGGGCGGTTCCGAGGGCAAGGCCTCCACGGCCTGCTCCTCGTCAGACACCTCGAGGACCTCTTGTTCCTCCGGGAGCAATTCAGGTTCCTCAGCGGGCTGGGTGGGCGGAGGTGTCAGAAGACGGGTCTCCTTTTGGGGAGAGCGTCTCTTCTCCTTTCTCCTCTTTTTTTTTCCTTCCCAGCATCCTGAGTAGGAGGACGCTTCTTTTGAGCCGGTGTCAGTGGCTTGGAGAAGGAGGAAGAGGCCTGCGAGCCTGCAGGATCCTCCCGCGCTGGGGGAGCCTGGATCTTAGGAATCCTCAGCAGTTTCACGGTCGGTACCGAGCCCGGTACCGATGAAGTGGAAGGTGCGGCAGCCGCCGCCGCTGCCGACAAAGAGGTGGTCGGACGAGTCGATTTCTTGGCCGTAGTACCATGGGCCTCGGACTTCTGGGCATGCAGTGACTCCTCCCAGCAGTGAGACTTCAGTCTCGTGGATCTGTTGTGGAGGGTCTGATGAGTAAATTGCTTACAGACTGGGCAGGCCTGAACGTTGTGCCCTTCGCCCAGACAAAATAGGCACTCACAGTGTTTGTCCGAGAGGGCAACCTTCCTTCCACAGGAGGTGCAATTCTTGAACAGCGCTGACATAAAACAAACAGCAGGAAGAAGAGAAAAGTGGGGGAAACAAGGAGTCCGAAGTAGTCAAAGCCAGTCCAAAGTCCAAAAAACTGTAGTCAAGCCAGAAATGGGTCAGAACCAGAGCCGAAAACACCAAGCCAAAATTGAAATCCAAGAAACGAAGTCAAATCCAAAAACCGTATGTCAAGAAGCCAAGAGTCAAGCAGAAAAATGCACAAGCTACCGACAGAACCTTCTGTTCGCAACGGTGGACAAGAAAGAACTGAGGAGTGACCGTTGCTCGGCGGGCTGAGCATGCGCAGTACCGGCATGGGGGAGGGGTTCCCGCCAAGCTATCGAGCTCTAGAATCTTCCGAACGCTACTGCGCAGGTGCGAAAGCTCCTAATGTATGAGGCACAGAGACCACAAAGAAAAAATAAAATTTTTATTTTCTTTTTAACTTGGCAGATTATTTTATTTATCATTCTGTTTTCTTGTTTTTATCATGTAGTCTTAGGTTTTGGATTGTAAGGTATGTTGAAACTGAAGAGGTAAGGTGGAAATTGTTGGAAAAATGCCAGCACTCTCTCCTTCCCCACCTTTTGTTTTAGGACAAATGGGGCTTAGATAGCATAGAGGTTCTTTCCATGCCAAAGCCTTCTCTCTTCTCACATAAAGCCTTACCATTTGTCCCTGTGTCATTTAAATGCATGATCATAAATACCTTTTGTGTTCAGATTATCAGCTCATGTGACCCAGGATAGGTCATCAGTCTTATGAAAGACCCCCCCTTCGCAGAACTCTCTCTCTTCTTCTCCATTTTTGCTTCTTCTTCCTTCTCCGACCATGATTTGCATCTCCATCAAGAAGATGGTGAGTTAAGAACGAAGCTGCTACTGATCGATTCATTAGCTAGCTAGGATGTAGGTTCACCAATGCATATGTAAACATAAAAACTGTTACTAAACTTTTCTAAACTGCCTGCCTTGTTTTGTTTTCTCAGCCAGTTTCAGTTCAGGGAAGCCATACAGAAATTTGGTCATACTTTTTCTGCTACTCTGCTAAAGGAAGGCTGATTCCTAAATGTTTTAATTTCCATAGAATTTCCCAAAAAGGATTAATACTCTGGGAAACTCTAACTCCCAGCAGAAATATCCATGCTCTCCAGTTGGTGCATGGTCCTTCATTGTCAAGACCAGTTACAATACAATCAGACTTCTACACTCAACAAAATATTTCATTAAGCAGGGGAAGGGGCAGGAAGAGAAAAGGAGGCTGCAGGCAGAGATGAAAATATCTTCCAATTTGCCACACTGGTAAAGCTCATTTTTCCATTCTTGTCCTGAATGTTGTTTAATTGTAATCAATTCTTATTTTTAAAAAATCTGAAATTAAATCTTTACCTATACTGGCTACAGTATGATGCCAAAACTCTAGCTTGCAATAAGCTTTAAAGGAGGTGTTGTGTGCATTTATGTGCCTTTGAATCACGTGTCAACTTAAGATGACCCCATAAATACATAAATTTCATATATTTTTATTAGGCAAGAAATACTCAGAAGTGGTTAGCCATTACCTTCTTCTGAAATTCATCCTGCAGCACCTGGTATTTGTTGGTGTTTCCCTGTAGAAGGATTAACCTTGCCTGACCCCATTTAGCATCCAAGATCTGAATTGTCTTCAGACAATTTAGGCCTCTAGAGGAGACGCTGGAAAAATTCAATTTGTTTCAGTTGTGTTGGCTGCAAACAATCTCAGGTAGGGCCCAAGACAACTGAGGCAGTGATGCATGGCTGCACTCCCTTTGGCAATATCTAAGGCAGCAGTTACTCCATTCCAGCTCTAGCATTAATTGGAACGTGAAGTCCTGAGCCACTTACAGTCCAAGTGCTACGAAGCCATCCGCACAAAAGCAGTCAATTAAATATTCAATTTACAATCCAAGTCCTATGAAGCCACCCACACAAAACCAGCCCATGAAACACTTCTGAACATTAATAACCAAAACAAATATTTTCAGCCTGGAGATGACAGGAGTTAAACCTGCAGGACCATCTGTGTGCAAACCATGAGCACAAACACTGACAGACTCTACTCAGTTAAATAGAAAGACGTGCCTATGTCACCAAAAGAAAATAAAAAGTTTTTGCAGGAATTACTTGAGCTGCTTCTTGACAGAGAAAGCCTAGCTCTCACAATCAAAGGGCATTGTACAGCTGTTCCAGGGACCTTTCACACTACACAGATAGAGCACTATGATTCCACCTTAACTGCCATGGCTACATCTTACGCTATTCTGGGATTTGTAGTTTGGGGAGCCTCTAGAGCAGTGGTTCTCAACCTGTGGGTCCCCAGATGTTTTTGGACTTCAGCTCCCAGAAGCCCTGAGTATTGACCATAGTGGTTGGGGCTTCTGGGAGCTGAAGTCTACAAACATCTGGGGACCCACAGGTTGAGAACCACTGCTCTAGAGCTCTCTGGCTGGAAATTCTAAGTACTTTTTCCCTAAACTGCAAATCCCAGATTCCACAGGAATCCATAGGATGCAGCCATGACATTAAAAGTGGAATCATGGTGCTATAATTGGGGCTCCTCTTCTTTTCTCCTTAGCATTTGTGTGTGTATGTGATTAAAAAGAAAGAAAAAAACAGCATTGTGGAAACACAGAACTATGTTTCATAAAATTATGTTAATGGAGTAAGACAAATTCCCAGTATGGGTCTTGCTTGGATGCTGGTTGAGGGAGAGGGTTGGTAGCTGTAGTCCAAACAACTCAGTTGCCCTGGCTCTGTACAAGGGATGTACTAAGATCCAATTCCAAGTCCCTACCAACTCTGCAGTGGCTTCTTGTCCAGTCCATAGCCCCTATAACCTCCTCACCTGTATCTTCAAAGTCCTCCATGACTTTGAACCTCCACCTCAAGTATTTCCCTGCTGTATTACCTTGACCTGGCAAATATTATCTGTAGTGGAAACTGGACATCCCACAGTTGGTGGGCCCTGTCATGTTATATTTACCTCCAAAAAGCGTTTGACAGCTGGATCTAAGAACAGTATCCCAGAATGATGCCGAGAGGTAGGGAATTATGGGAAATTGTTTAAATAGTAGTGAGGCTCAGCTACCATTGCTTTTGTTTTAATATGACAATGTTTGTTTTTCAATATTATAGCCTAGTTCTTAGTTATTTAATTATGTAGTGAATAAGTCCTGGTTAGAGTTGCCAAACTGAAAACTGGAGAGAGCCCCTGTATCTTTAATGGTTGTGTGGAAGAAGGACTTTCCGTGCTGTTTGTCATGCAGTCAAATAACAAGCTACACTTGCTGAAAATTCTCTGCTCTGCACAATAATTAAAGGTAGAGAAGGCCTCTCTGTCTTTCACTATGACAACGCTCATCCCAGTACTGGGCAATATAAGAATGTTGAGGATGGAAGGATAGATATATGATCATCTAGTAAAAATTACTCATGGGCAAATGACATAGAAACATGCAGGGCTCTGTGTGAGACATATTTTCCCTCAGGACCTGGGACATTCTTGAAGGTGGAGCAATTTTGCCCACCTTTCCGGGACTTGTAGAGACATCATGTGGACATCATGTGGACTTATCTCCCCACTTCCAGTTCACACAACAGAAAATTGAAGTTGTGCACCCAAATTGTTGTGTTAAAATTATGTGCCTTCCATTTTTTTGATTAATTTGACGGACTCACAGAGAGGCATGAATTCTCACCTTTAAAAGAGACATTAAAAATGGAATCAACTGTGCAAATACCTATGTAGCACCTCAGGCAGCTGCGTTACTAAAAAGCACAAAACGGCTACTGCTGCTGTTATCTTTTTCCTCTCAGGAAGAGGTACTTGTGGGATTTTCTTTTAAATAGCCAGGTACCAAAATAACTTGTATGCTATGCATCTTGACTTGGCAGGGTGGTGGTTGAGTTCTGCTGTTCTGCCTCAGGCAACAAAATGTCTTGGGCCAGTCCCACCCAACCCACAATGCAGCAAAACCACACTTCTTAGAGTAAAAGCATTGCTTTCTGAACTTCCTCAGCTAAATCATTTTTTAAAAAACTTTTAAGGTTTCTCAGACTCATAGTTTTTTAATGCAGGATACAAACTACACAAAATCTCTCTTGTATAGATATTTGTATGTCTTTCATTTTTCTGTCTCTTTTAAAGGTGAGAATTCATGCCTCTCTGTGTGTCCATCAATTTGGTATTCCCCCCCCCCACACACACACACACAACCTTTAATATGAAAGAAAAGTTTCTTCTCCTGGTGCACATGACACAGCAGGTTAAAACTATGGTTGTAGCACTGCACATTTCAGGTTTGAGTCATGCCTGCCACCATGTGGACAGGAAACTGTGGGAGGACAGAAAGTGTTTCTGACTCTCTTGACAGGTGAGCGGACTGGAGATAGTGCAGTGCTGGTTTCTTATAAAAGAAGAAATTTCTCTGAAGTGAAGGCAGTGAAGTGCGTGGGGTGGGAGTCCTGTGACAGAAGCCGCAAGCTCTCCCAAGGGTGCCTGGGGAAGGGAGTGAAATGCATAGAGAGGAAGCCAGTGCCAGCTTGTGTGGTTCCCCAGGTGTTTGCCTGTTTCTGTAGAAGAGAAAGAGAGAGGTTGATGGGGTCGGGGACAGAGGCAGGGCACTGGAAGAAAATTAAGAGAAGCCCCGCTGGAATAGACAAAAGGCCTACAGTCTTTTTCCATCTAGGCTAGTGTTCTGTTCTCACAAGGGCCAACAAGATACCCCAATAGGGGTTGCCAGATCTCAGGGCCTGAGTCTGCAATTTTCATGCATTATTGCCAGGCAAGAGACAAATTCTCTAGTTTTGTGGGGCTCAGCTTCAGAACCAGGGAAAAGGGCTGTGTGCAAATCTCCAGCTGAGCTACTGGAGCAGTTGCTTGCTTATTTCTTCATTCATTTATTTCATTTATCCATTTATTTCTTGCTGCAACTTGCAAAGATTCTCCAAGATGTCCATGTGTTTACTTTAAGCCATTTCCACCTTTTACTGTTATAATGCTATTATTTCACTTTCAACATTCTATGGAATCCTGGGGTTTGCAGTTTAGCGAGGGGCATTTAGAGCCAGAGACCTCTTTGGCCTCAGTAAACTACAAACCCCAGAATTCCACTGGATGTTGAAAGTGGAATAATAGCACTATAATAGTGTAGGGCAAAAAAAGGCTTTAGTTAATTTCTTCTTTTCCCTCCCAGTTGTTTGGTGCCAGAGCTCACCCTCCATCATCCCCCACATCCATTTTCTGGGAGAAGCAAGTATGCTAGGTTACATGTTCTTTATCCCATCTCTCTAAGACAGTGAGAAAGAATAAAATTCTTTCACTTTGATTTGGAAACAGCCTCTTTAGCTAAGTTTTCTGCCTTAATTTCCAAACAAAAAAAATATATATTGTGTGTATGTGTGTGTGTGCACGCACGCGTGTGTATGTGTGTTTAAATGGCAAGCTGTGAACAATGTGGTTAGTATTTAATGATATCACCATGGGACCTCCCAAGGTTTAAGGTTTTGGCTCAGAAACTTCAGGACCCAGGACAATCCTGAACTGGCATACCGATGCCCCAATATGATGCCCACAAGCAGTGTATGAATGTCACAGCACTTTTCTGCTTGGATACACCAGCAACTGACCTATACAAGTATACAGCCTTTGATACTGAAAAACGTATATATCCCCCATAATCTTCAGATCTATGAATTTATCCACTTAATCCCCTCTGAAAGCCACCCTGTGTGGTGGCCACATATCCATCTCATATTTGCAAGTACCTGAATTTAACAATATGCAGCGTGAAGAAGCAGTCACCAGTGATACTGTTTTAACTCCCTTGTCTGTTGCTGGGCACAATCAAAGTGGAGGTTATGCCCTATAAAGCTCTATATGGCTTAGGTATAGCCTGTATGTCCTGGCTGAAAAGCCTGAAAGCCTGTATGTCCCCAGATGAGCCTGCCTGAGTTATGAGCTCTATGGGAGGGGGGTCATTCTCTTCATCCCACCACCTTCACAGTCTCATCTGGTGAGGGCTCAGGAGAGAACTTTCTTGGTTGCTGCTCCTTCTCAGGCTTTCTTTCCACCAGCAGGCAAAGACTTTCCTATCCAAAAAGGTCTTCTGCCTTTTACTGGTTGGGGTAGAAGGCAGTGCAATGGACGTGCTATTTTTGAATACGAAATATGTGCTTAATCTGTTTTAAATCAATTGAAATCAATGTTTTAGTAGGAGTGACTGTGATTATTTTTTTTAAAAATTGTCCTATATATTACTTTAGCTTGTTTGAAAATATATTGTAAGCTGCTTTGGGTCCCCATTGGGGAGAAAGATAGGATAAAATTCAGTGTTCTCTGTGTAAGAAAGGAGTCTAGTGATCCTAGAAAACTTGGATCACTAGAGAAATTACTTTATTAGTGCTAGTAGTGTTGCTGGGCTCCTGCAACAGTAGAGTAAGTCTTTACTGTCCCTTGGCCAAGAAGGGGAGTCTGCATTGAGAACTGCCTGCACTGAGATCTTTCCAAACCAGCTGAACTACAGCAGAAAACAACATCTGACGCAAAATGTAGGACTGTGACTCTAACATCATCTCTTTTCTTCTCCTGCATGATTTTTAAAAATCTTTTGCCTGATGAAGAAGCCAGTGGAGCTTCAAAAGCTTGCATGATGTATGTTGTGCATTTCAGTTAGCCAGTAAAGGTATTGTGCTTTTCTGGATTTTGGATGTTATTGTATTTTTACGAATTTTATAAATTCCAGAAGAAAGAAAGAAAGAAAGAAAGAAAGAAAGAAAGAAAGAAAGAAAGAAAGAAAGAAAGAAAGAAATTGTTTAAAAGTTAAAATGGACTGCTTTTTTACAACAATCATCCACTTGAGGCAGCTGCCTCATTCTATTTTCTAGCAGGCTGGCCTTCATCTAAATTTTTTACTAAGTACTACTCTTTCTCTTTTCCGTTTTCTCAGGTTTGGTGACAGAAAGAAGGAACGGAACCCTGTATCTTTAATAATTGTACACAACAGGAAATTCTGGCTGGGCTGTGTCAGCTGGTTTTTGTTCATTTGAACAAACATGAAATGTACTCCTCTGATGACCCATTGGCTTCTGCAGGACTGAACTCAGAAAGTTCCTTTTCAAAAATAAGAAGTAACTAGTTAACAGTTCTAGTTCCAAGGACCCCAAAGGTAGTTAGTTACAATTATAGTTACATTCAAACTGATTCTTTACATCACTCTTCAAAAGTAATAAATTGTTTCTTTTTAGTTACTTTAAAGAAATCTGAATGCTACAGGATCTTGTCCTATGGCGCCAAATACAGTCTTTTCCCATCTACTTTGTTGTCATCAAACAGAGACAAAAGAAGAACAGAATCATAGACCTGGAAGAGAGCACAAGGCCATTGAATCCAACCCCCTGCCATATAGGAATAAAGAATAAAAGCATTCCTGACATATGGCCATCCGGCCTCTTTAAAAACCTCCAAAGAAGGAGACTCCACCACATTCTGAGGTAGCTCATTCCACTGTTGAACTGAAGCCAGAGTTTCCCTCACTGTCAAGATTTGAACATTAATTTCCCTTCTAAACCACCACCATCACCTTTATCATCAGCATCATCATGATTCTCACAGTTTAGAAGCAACTAGTCACAAATGCTAAGTTTCCATCAGTTCCCTTCCCTAACAACAAAGGGTCTTTCCGCACTACACTGTTATAGTGCTATTATCCCACTTTCAACATCCTGTCTAATTTTCACAACCATAACGATAAACAGAAAATACTATAACGTGGATAATCCTGACTTTTGTATTCATTGATATATCTTTATACTTGAAGATCTTGTCTAGTTCTTTTATAGCTGCCTTTCCAAGTCCTAGTCTTCTTCTAATTTTTGGACAATTTGATTCTATTTTAATTTATGACTGAGCTAATGTATAGTCTTCAACTATTTAGATGTCAGTACTCTTCACCTGCTTTCATTGATAATACTTAGCCATTTCTCTTTTTTTGGATTACAATTCTCAGCCAGTCAAAGGAGAAACCTTTCCAAGGACTGGATCTGGGTCATTGGAAGCTGCTGACCATACACCAGATCAGACTTTGTCCATCTACTCTGAAGGCAGAAAACAATCTCTGAAAATTCCTCAGCCAATTTTCCCCCAGGCTCTGATTAAATTTAAGTAAAGAAGTAGTTGGGGTGGGGTGGGGGTTGATGATGGTAAAAAATAAAGGATATCCCTGGGTACTGAAAGAGCAAAAGACCAATCAAAAGCAAACAGAAGTTCTCTCTCTGTTCTCCTTTGTGTTGGAAGCCCTGGTAAATGTACATAAAACTTCCTATATCCATCCTCTGTTCCCTGTATTTTTTTTAAAAAAATTGCTGTGCACTTCTCACCTCCACTGCTACCACATGGTAGACTATGGCAGGACTAAATCAAATCTGACACATCTGTGAACTTCACCCACTTTGCCTGTTCTCGGTCCAGGCAGGCCAGAGTTCCCAGTGGTGTTTTGTTAAGTGCTTTGTATTTTGCAGCCACAGATACAGGGGTATTTTATCCAGGCCTGGGTTCAGTAGAAGGGCAAGTCTCTGTTAAACACCTCCAACGTTTTTTGCTTTTTCATCTGCATGCTCAGTCTGCAGCTCCCTTTCAGCCCAGTAGCTTTTTTATTCCCTGTTTTCAAAGCCAAGGTTGAGCCCTGGAACATAACAAGGAAGCTCAGTGCCTTTTACCACAAGACCTCACAAGATGTACAAGGCAGAATAAGGATACAGTAAATGCTTGGCATCTTGGAGTGTGTAGTTTCTAAGCACTCCACCCGTAACTACTATTGAATTAGCAAAGATTAATAGAATTCTATCCAACCTGTTAGGTTAAATATCTTTGCATATACTTAACTATGTAGCAGGGGCACTGAGAAACTTGGTTACTGAACTGCAAAGATGCATAATAGGACACCAGCAAGAGTGCCAGATATGCACTGGTGCCCGGGACTCCTCAGGACCATGCACATAGGGACCAATGCAATGAACTACGCAGTACAGTCAGCCCTCCACGTTTGCGGGTTTGACATTCACGGATCTGATTATTTGCGAGTTTCTCCAACCCCTGCCCCCCACCTCAGGGGTTTCTTTTCTGGGGGAACCTTCCCTCTTGGCGGCTCCAATCCAGCCACACAGCCCTTTAAAAACCCACCTCTGGTCCTCTTCTTCCTCTACCAGTCTCTGCCTGGCTAGCTAAGGATGGCTCTCTGCCCAAATTCTCAGCACCACAAACCCTGTACCTATGCCCCACACACACCCAAGGGAGGAGATGGGCAAGAGAGAGGAAGTAAAGGACTTCCATGACAACCATCTCCTTTCCCTGACCTGGTTTAGATCCTGGATGCCCACCTTCCCGACCCGTGCCTCAGCCTCCTTCCTACAGACACACCCATTTTGTTTGTGAATTTTTCACTTTCACCAGGGTCATGTAATATAGCAGCAGCCCTCAACTGGAAATGGATGTTATGCAGCTGCACAGTTCTAATAGCCTGATCACACCATACCTTAATACTGGAATCCCACTATAGTCATTCTCGTGATGGTATCAGGCTATTAACGCTCTCTATTGCACCCTTTCGACTTCTGTAGATTAATAGCATCATTCGCATTGTTCTTCCTTCTGAGTTACAGCATCATTGCCATTGTCCCATACTCATTATTAGTCCTTTTTTAAAAAAATTATGCTGTACTTGTGTAGTAACACAGTAGTATACCATGCCCGCTACTGGATCAGCTACAGAAGGAAGCGTTATGAGGGAACTGCACTCCCACAGCTAACTGGATTGTTGCAGGAAAAAGGGTCATAAATGGATTGCTTACAGCTTGAAAAAAGGGCACATCTCAAATGGATTGCAACACAATAGCTGCTGGTGAGCAACGACATTGTGCAATAGGACTGATCCTAAACCAAGAATAACACATCGCTCTGGCAGTATGGCACCTTGGTCTGATAAGGCCCTAATTCCTGCAAACATAAGTCCACTTATGACTACGCTATGTCCCAGCAGGATTCCAGCCAAGGATTTTTGTTTTCATTTTTGCAAAGACCACACGTTGCTTGCCAGCAGAAAAACATTAACGTATAGATTGCTGGTAAAGAACTTGGTGTAACTTTAAGTCTATACATTCTTTTAATGACATAATTTACTCTGATAAATACAAAAGAATTAGTAATGTCTTTTTATTTTAATTTTTGTAGTTTTCAGCTCATTAGTTTTTTTATAAAAAAAACTCCTGATGACAGCCAGCCCTCTTGTGGTCAAACATGGAATAAAGTTATGAAAGTTCATGTCTCCTAGTCTTTGGAGGGATTATAGCCAATGCTGTTGGTCTTGGTGAAGCAACACTGAACACTGGTATAAGGCATAGAGACTGCTTTTTGGATGAACTTCACCACTTGTGATTTGTCCACTTGTTTCATCCTCCACCTTTGTGCGCCAGAGTCCGTAGTCAAAACTGACTACACAACACCAGCCCCAAACTTGTGCTGCCAGAACATACATATTCACATTCATAGCTGCTGGTTACCTTAGAAAGACTTCAGATACAGGGCAGTTGCAACATTTTTTTGTAAACCATTGTTCAGCCCTCTACCTCTGTCAAAATCTTAGTTCTTGGCAACCTGATCATATAACATTGCATTTCTTTCTTATTCTCTTTCTCTTCTCAACCTCACACTCCCAACCACATATATACTCTCACAACCAACTACAGACACAGAATGACCATATGTATCACCTTGCATTTTGGAAATCAAAGATCATAGTTTCTGTGGACAAGTCTTTTTATTTTAATTCCTCCTTGATGCTGCTGTGTTTAGATTCTTACAGTAAAGGACTGGTGAAAACACAGCAGTCAGTTGTGGTTTGGTCTCAAGAGCCATCAAAAGCTGCATGGCTTTCAATTTTAACTCAGAGGGGTAAAACTAATGACAGAGTACGTGAAACTCCTTATTGCCAACAATACCATTAGCAAACCAGCTAGGGCCAACACTCTTGTACCTTTAGCGTCAGGACACAAGAACAGCCCTCCAGGCTGGTCAAAGCCAAGGACCGTCTTGTCTGGCATGCTGTTCCCAATTGCGACTAGTCAGATACCTCTGGGAAACGCAGAAGCAAGATATGGAGGCAACAAACCGTCCTTGTTGGGTCTCTTATGGAGGTGATGCTCAGAGATATATTGCCACTGAACATGGGGATTCCATTTAACTAACTCTCCTTGTATCATATAGTTATCCTGTCATCCATGAACTTAACTCTTTTTAAAGTATTACAGCCATCACCTCATCTGTACATTTATTCTAGCTCTCTTTGTGTGTGAGCTGCTTTAGGTGATGATCTCTGTAGAGAACAGCAAGCATCTGTTCCATTGTGAGTTTTTCCACACATTCTGGAAGCCCAAGTATGGAAAGTTCCAAAGTGCATCTAAGTGCATAGATGTTTCCTTGCAAATTTCTATAACAGCGCAAAAGAAAGAACTTTTTAAAAATGCACAGGCTTTAAAAATTGCATTATTATTTTAACAGCGTTGGATTTCATTAGGGGATTCTGTGGCTCCCTTTGTAAAAGGTGGTTTTCTCTATGAATGCATTGTCTCTCTCAGAGGTGGGCAGTCCGCCAGATGTTATTGGACTACAACTCCCACCATCCTTCATAACTGGTCGTGCTGGTTACAGCAAATGGAGAGATGCAAACCAATGACATGATAAAGGCCTCAAGTTTCTGAAGCTTATTTCTGAAGATAGAAGTATTACAACAATGTAACCAAGAATTGAGGGAAAAAATTTTGAGCTGAACCTAGATTAGGGGACAAAGACCACAATAGTTTGGGATGCAAGCAAAGTTTATATAAGAGAACAATTTATAAAATACGGTTTCTAGACTGAAAAAAGAAAGAGAAGCTAAAAAGAAGGAGTTGAGGAAGGAAATACAGAATCTGGAGAAAAAAATAGAAGAAAATTTTTAATAAACAAAATAAAAAAAAAGATTAAGACCATTTTCCCTCTAGTACTGTTATTCCACTTTCACAGCGATGTATCTAAAATGAAATTCGGGTTCCAAAAAATATATTTGGAGAGACGAAATATATATGGATTATTTTGAATGATCCAACTATAGGCTAGTAAAGAGACATTGATGGACATTGTAATAAATGTAATAAATTGTCATAGTATATTACGATAAAGTAAAGGTGTGTAATCTGGAGTGAGCAACTATTTTAAGATGAGAGACGCAGAGGTTACATAAGTTATAATATGGTTGGAGAATAAACCAGACAAGGACAAGTAGGAAGTAAGTTGCGTGTAAATTTAATGTAAGTATGTTTGTATGTATAGGTACAGAGTAATGATTAGGAATTTGGAATCAGAGTTAATATAGTATGAGAAAGCAGACAGGTGTGAAGCAAGATTGGAAGATTATATGTTTGTTTGTTCTACTCTATGTATTTGTTTGTTTTATTCTTGTATTTGAATTTTTAATTTAAAAAAAAGTGTAAAGGCACAAGTACAACAGCTGGCTTGTAGAGCTGGCATCCCTTTTTTATGGGAGAGGCTTGTGGGACGTAGAAAAGGTTCCACTCTAAAAGGGGATTTAATGTGTAGGTCATGCAGCAGGAAAATTTAATTTATCAGTTATTTATTGCTTACCTTTATATCTCATCTTTTCCAGTTGAATTCAAGGCAGAACACCTTATCTCCATTTCAGCCTTGCAACAACCCCATGGGGAAGGTAAACCTGAAAGGGAGAGAAAGAAACTGTCTCAAAGTGACCAAATGGGTTTCAGGGTTCAGTGGGAACTAGCACTTGGATCTCCCAAGTCTTAGCCTAGCAGTCTAACCACTACATTGCAATGGCATTCTCACAGATCCACACATAATGCACACTAATCCAAGGTAACATACACAGCTGAGGCAGATTTCAAAGAAGTAGCGATGTTATCTTTTGCAACATAAAAAAGAGGAAGGAAGGGGAAAAAGAAAAAGAAATGTGGCAGCACTTTTATTTTCACACAAGCTAAACCCTTGCATCTGAAGAAGAGGGTCTATATCCATGAAGGCTCATGTGAAAATAAAAAGCAGTTAGTCCTAAAGGCACTGCCACAGTTCAGGCAGAGAAAGTTGCTTGCCCATGATTCACCCAATGAGCTTTATGGCTATATGAGGACTTGAAGCTGGATTTCCAAAGTCTTAGGTCAGCACTTTACCTACAATGCAACACTGCTCCTCTTATAAAAAGAACCATTTTCAGGGATTGGAATATGTGACTGTTACACCCTGAAAAAAACCCTCCTCTTGACCCCAAATGTACACAGACTGGATGTGTGATTTCCAAGCAGCTTAGAAAGTCTCTTCACAGGTGTTCAGAGGCACCCTCTTCTTTATTTTTAATTCATATATTCCCAGGGCTGGACGGACACACACAAAAATTGGTCCCATTCTTATTAACACTGGCTTGTACACAAAGCAAGTGAGAGCCACATAAAGGTTGGCAATCGCATCTTTTTCTTCTCTCGACTAGAAACAAAAACAACAGTGAAAGTCATACTTTGTTCAACTTATATCTCAGACAGAGGTTTAAAAAAAAATTCTCAACAAAGTTAATTCTCCACTCCAGTTTCCATCAGTATCTTTAATAAAATGGAGTAAACATATTCCCTTTTCTGTCATAAAATGTGAGTGGTTAGCATTCTTCTTTCTTTTCTTATCTTTTTCTTATAGGTAAAATGTGGAAGGTAAATGACTCATAGAATATGATAAAGAATTGAGGGCTAGGAAGCATTTACAGGTTGAGGAACTTGTTTTAAAAGCAGGGCAAGGGTGGGCCACATATTCCCTCTGTATGCAAAGAACATATGAGAGATGGGTTGTGGGAGTGGAGGTAATTGCCCTGTATCCCACCCCCAGAATGTATGTGGTGCACCTGAGCAGAGCCTCTACACATGTGCCCAAGGCGTTCCTTGCATAGGAAGCCTCCACATCATACCTTCTAACTGTCTTGATTTGCCAGGGACAGTCCTGATAAATCCTTTTTTGTTTCCAGCTGCTTTTAAAATATTCTAGTTTCTCTCTCCTCCTTCCACTTTCCCCCTTTGTCCTCAGCTTATTTTATTTGCTGCCATTTCTGCCCTATACTGTTATAGTGCTATTATTCCACTTTCAACCTCCTGTGGAATTCTGGGGTTTGTAGTTTACTGAGGCCAAAGAGCTCTCTGGCAGAGAATTCTAAAGGCCCCTCTCTAAACTGCAAACTCCAGAATTCCAGAGGATGTTGAAAGTGGAATAATAGCACCATAGCAGTGTAGTGCGGAAAGACCGTGAGTTCAAAGTGCAAAGTAGTTTATACCTAACTAACCCGGCAGCAAGGAGAGAAGAGGATGGGACAGAGTCTTGCTCTTCCCGGTAGGCTCAGGCAAAAGCAGACTCCTGCAGCCTGTCCTAGCCTGTTTGTTCTTCCTTATTAATAACTTTTTCTGTTTTCACTATGCTTTGATGTTGCTGACCATACATATCCCAGTTTTCATCTGTGAGATGCTGGGGAGTATGCCATGTGTGAGCAGTGCTGTGTACAAAGGAGCAAGATAAACTTATGCAGCCCCATGAACTCCCTCACAAGTTTTCTGAATGCATGGGAGAGGCCTCTCTCTCTCATTCACACACCACACACACACCAAGAACCAGGTACAAAACAAATTTTAACTGCTGAAAACCCAGGGTTCTTTTGAAGACACACTGTCAATAATATAGATTTACACTATCAGGACTAGAAACTTGGTAACTCCCACCTCCACTCTACACACAAAGCATAGATTCTCTGGAATTCCAGCTTAGCCATTTCTGAGCAGAATTTCCAGACCTGCATGAGAAATGGCCCTGGAAATCAACTTGCCTCAAAACTTTCGCCTTTAAACCCAATCAGGTGTTCTAGCAATAAGGAAATGTAGTTTTAAAAATTTATTATTACCTATTCTAGGGCTTAAGCCCCAGTGGATATTGCTGTGTGGAATCAGAAAATATTATTTCTTACATGTTGGGCTTATTGCCTCTAATTAGCAGATCCAATTCAGATTTACTTTGTAAGGATTTGGGGTTTAAAGATCTTATCATTTTCCACTGGTATGCTGTACTTTTAATGGTGACATTGCAAGAAGAATTCAGCAGACACAACATTCCTCATTTTTATATTCAAGAAAGAGCAGAACCTGGTCCATTTCTGAACAGAAAATGAACAAGAAAACAAATGGAGATGGGAGGCAACAACCTTAGCTGTATCACAAGCATAAGTTGTCATCAGCTTCAGGGGTACTTTTGAGCTTTTACAACACTTTCAATTCAGAGTAAATATAAGAATGGGAGATAGGTGGCTTTTCTTCCACCTCCTTCATACTTTACCTTGATAATCTTGACTCATATACTTTGTTCTCACTGGAAATCTTACCCATCAGGAAAGTGAAGAGTGAGTAGCTATGAGTCAGATCACACCAATTGTGGTGGTGTTTGAAGTATTATCATGTGATTTAGAAAAATACAAGGACCTTCTCATCATGAACTGGGTATGTATTTACAAAGCCAGGTCTAAGGACCAGAGACCTTGGAAGAGACTGGTTTCTTTTTTTTCCTTTTTTTAATTATTTTTATTAACACATAAAAAGATGCATAAAGAAGATGAACAAATCAAAAAACATTCTTAAAAATACATTAAAAATTACAAACTACATGTCTAAAAATTATCTAATAAGAAAAAAGAAGGAAAAAACAAAAAGAGGAGAGAGAGTAACTGGAAAAAGAAAACAGGAAGAGAGAAAAAGAGATAGAGAAGAAAGCGAGGACAAGGGAAGAATAAGAAAGGACAAGGAAAAAACCATTGCACTCGCATGCATTCGAGTCCCATTCCCTTGCATTTTGCTCATGTAGAGAAAGAAGGCAAGAGTGCCAAAGCAAAAGGTAAGGCAATGGCGGCGGGTCAGACACGTACACACCTTCCTTCACCCCTCCGGAGTGTTAGCACCGTGTTCTGGCCTGGCCTTTGGTGAACCAAAGATATCATTTTGATACCATAATTCAGCTCTGCGCTGCCACCAGCCAAGTGTTTGTGAGGCCCACCGAACAAGCGCCAAGCTAGGCATGGCTACTACTTGCTGCTCCCACCAAACCAAGCCAGATATTGCCAGATCTGCTTTAGGGGACCTCCCGAAACAAACACCTTCATTACAAATGCATGCTGCCACAAAGAGATCCTCTGCCCTGAGAGGACACCCTGGTGAGGTAGGTACTTAACTGCCGAGCTAGCCGCATCTACATACCAGCCATACCATTGTCAATTCGGACTCCAACTCAGTCATGCAAATTCTGACCTTTCGGAGGCTTTCTCTCCAACCCAAAACTTATTGTTTTCGCCCAAGACCAGATTAGCCTGCAGTTGTTCTTTCCCCTATAAAAATCTCCCGCTCAGAGAGCTCTTTGGAACTCTCGCCGGATCGCTTGGACTTTATTCTGCCTTGCTGTCGCTCGGTTCAGCAGATTCCCCTCGGTCACTACGCCGAGTTTCCCTCTTCTTCAATCAGGCTTCTCCAGGACTGCAGGACAGGTGGCGTATCACCCGTTCTCCTTGAAACTCTATTTCCTTTTCTAGTTAGGAGTGTGTTTGTGCTTTCCTTTAATAACTGTTTAATAAATCTAATTGTTATTTGAACCATTTGTCTGCTCATTGACCTGACACTGTAGACATAGGGTAAAAGATCCTGCTGCGTTACCCTGCCTCTCATTAGCCAAGAGAGTGCTCCAGCTAATTTCCCCATTTGCTAGGTTTGTTTGGTTATTTGGGCGCCCCTCCTGGGACCCCCAATCCACAGGGTAACAAGAGCTCTCCCTTCTCATTCCCCTGCCTCTGCCCCAGCGCTGAGAACTCGCACTGAGGCAAAAGTTAGGCAATTTCTCTCTAGAGTTACCCTGAATCTCACTTCCCTGCCCCTGGCACAGAGAAGGAAGGCTTCTGTGCCAAAGCCCCATAAGGCAGTGGTTCTCAACCTGTGGGTCCCCAGATGTTTGTGGACTTCAGCTCCCAGAAGCCCTGAGCATTGACCATAGTGGCTGGGGCTTCTGGGAGCTGAAGTCCATGAACATCTGGGGACCCACAGGTTGAGAACCACTGCCATAAGGGAATGGGAGGAGCATCACGTGGGGGGAGGGTTGCAGGTATTTGCAATTTTTCTACTTTCACAAGAGTTCTGCACCCCAAACCCTTGCAAATATGGAGGGTCCACTGTATATCTAAATTTTAATTGTACTCCTAATAAGGAGTACAATAGGAAGTAAATGGTTTCAAATAACTAGCTAGTTGTAAATCATTCCTTTTTACAACAAATAAGAGGCAACTATGCTATGACTGCAGCCTTAAATGTTAACACATGAGAAGCTCTTGTGTTTGTATTATTTTGGGTTTTTGCTTTGGAATGTTCTGGGCACTGAGTGTAGCAGGATTGAACTGCTTGGCCAATACTTGTGCATTTGAAATGCAGCTTTGTTTTATTAAAACTAATCAAGTAAGCAAAGCTTGAACAACTAGTCACAAACAGTTAGTGGCTTGTAATCAAGGCCTTTTCACAATAATTATGATATGTGTATATAACTAACATTATGACTGTAATGCAAGGGAGGTGACTTCACACCTTTCGACTGCATCACTGTAAATATTTAGATACTTTTCTAGCTACAGGGGTACATGGCCTCGCTGAATCGTAGGAGAAGAGTGTCTCAGGGTTCAGGTGGTGGCTGGTACTGCTGCCTCAAGCTCTGTTGTGGGTGTTGACATGATGACAACAAGGTAGATGGTGGGGAAATGTGTTTACCACAGGCCAGCAGCCTGCAGCATTTAGAGCAGTATGTATGTTGATGTAATTAAGTTACTCTTGAGAAACAGAAATAGAAACATTTTTTGGAATTTTAACTACTTCAGGGCCTTGACATTATGACTGTAAGTAGTTGTTGTTGTTGTTATTATTATTATAATATAATAAAAACATACAATGATCAAGAACAAAAAAAAAACCAAGAAACCAGAAATAATAATAATGACAGAAAAAAGAAACAAAGAAAAAAACCCAAACCCTATTACAACCTGACATGTTATCATTGCAGTTATAATTTCCTTATATGCTAATCTGATCTTTATCTTAAAATATATGTAATTCCTTAAATTCCATAACAGTTTATTTATATCAACTTATGTAAATACTAACTTAAACCTCTTTTTGATATATCATTTTAAACTTAACTCACAATTCATACCCAAGTTTAATCTATAAAGCTAGCTACTGCTAAGTCTCCCCATCTGCCTCTTAAGCAGAGGATTAAAGGGACCCAAGTACCTAAAGTTATATCCAAGATATATAAATTACTTCTCAAATGGGAGACAGGAGAAGAAATTATTAAAGAATCTATGATTCAGTGGGCACGCAATGTAGACTATACAATTGAATATGGAAAATGGGAAAAGATTTGGAACAAGGGTTTAAGATACATAGCCAACCAAAATATAAAAGAAAATGTTTATAAGATGTATTTAAGATGGTATTAATCTCCCAATAGATTGGCAAAAATGTATAAAGCATTTGATAATAATTGTTGGAAATGTAAGAAAGAAAAGAGAACATTCTACCATGTGTGGTGGAATTGTCCCAAGGCTAAAAGATACTGGAAAATATCCATTTGCTGATGGAGAAAATTTTGGGTGGAAGGTTACAAATGAAACCTGAATTTATCTGTTGGGGATGATGAATGAAAATATAGGGAAAAAAATATGGGAAGTTGTTATTTTACATGACTGCTGCAGCTAGAATTGCATATGCTAAAAGTTGAAAGAAATCAGTTATCCCTAATGAGAAAGATTGGCTAATCAAACTTCTGATCATGGCTTTAGTGGATAAATTGACTGTTTTAATAAGAAGAACACTGATCGGTACTTGTAAGTAATTACTTTTGAAGGCCATTTTTTGTCTCTAGCTGAACCAGTGTGCAATCCCAACCCAGTCCTGGCCTATGGGGGAGTTCTAGCTCATGAGCCAGGGACAGGTGTGGGCTGTGCCTTATCTAACAGTTCCCTGTCCAGACTATGAGCCAGCAATATTACCACCTTTCAAGCCAAGTACAGCTCAGCTCCATGTACAGTTAACAAAGCCTCTGACAAAGCAGCTCCTTTTTACAAAGTCTTTTAAAGCCTACTCTGCTTCTTTTTCCACCTCATCTTCTATCTAGCTGGACATTTTTTAGCAACAGCAGCATTGGGAGAATGGTGAAGGAGGGCTGGACAGATACAAACCATCAGTGCTAGATTACAGTGGCATGTCTTTAGTAAATAATGCAATGAAGTTTGAGCTGGGGAAAAGCAGGATCCCACTCAAGCCAATCCTGCAGTAGCCATGTACACTTGCCTACAGCAGACAAGGTAAACAGCAGCTGCCTCTGGAATCCCTTGCTGAGTTTGCATGAACAGTAAAGCATATAAAAAGGAGGAAAACAGATATACCTGCCTCACCAGAGCATGTTAAAAACATGCATGTTAAATATGTTAAAAAAAATCTGTCTGTCTGACCACCAGAGTGGAAATCATAAGAAAAGTGGAAAGTGGTGAAAGAAAACATCATCCCTAGATGCATTTTGGAAGAAGCTTTCAAGTGGTCTCTAGAAAGTTCAAAATGTTTCTGTTTTTTCATGCAAGGCTTACCTGATCTGGCTTATTTGGCAATGAGTGGCAAAAGCAGCACTTTCTAATCAGCACATAAAACTGGCCATTTGAATTTCCCATCATGCCCTCAATATATCATCTTCCCATATTCAGTACGTAAATAACCTGAGTAGTTGTGCACTAGCATGTAACACTAATTTTCTTATTCAGGAAATGCCATGTTATCTCCTATGGCTGATCAGAGATTAATGTGGGGTTTCCCTGCACTACACCAAAGAAAGCCTGTCTTCTTTCTGGTGTAAGCAGGGAAATCCCAACTCTTATCTCTAATCACTGATTGGAGATAAAAGCAGGGTTTCCTGCACAACATTGGCGGGAAGGGGGGTGGAAATTGCAAGCAAGGCTTTTGGAACAGCAGAGGAACCTCCTGAGCTGAAATGCTCCCCATCTCCATCTTAATGGCTGAATTATATCACATGACATTATTTATGGAAGTCATTGCCAGTCTTGAGTGACCACACCTCCAGCAGCTTCTCAACACCCCATATGTTAATTTTGTCCACCTTGAAGGTGAAGAGTTCATTATTGGGGAGCACTACTCCCCAAGTTACTTTTGAAAAAAAAACTATATTATCTCAGAATTCCTCAGCCAGCATGGGCACCTTTTTGAACTGCAGCATCCATTTATCTTTTGAAATACTATACATGTTTTTGAACTATAACTCTCAGAATTCCCTAGCCATCATGGACAGCTAATGGCCAAAAAGTAAATGTTGCAAGATGTAGGGAACACTCTCACAAAATATGAAATGCTGCAATTATTGATGAAGAATATAGAATATTGCATATAGAATGACACTACAATAGGACTGGATCCAGGTGTAATCATACTTAGAATCAACACTTGAAAGCAACTAGGGTTACATTTGATGCGATTAATTTAAGTCCAGTTGTTTACAATGCATCTAATAAATGAATGGATAAATCTGCTTCTTTGCCTTCTGCAATTTACACATATTTTAAAGTACAAGTTTGTTCCATTTTGTTTCCACAACAGTTTACAATTCTAAAAAAACAACAATCTATGCACATTTTGGAAGCAAGTTTCCTTTTCTTTTAGTGTATGCCTTTCGTTTGCAATTTTCCCTCAGGGCATGCATTTTTGCAACCAATTTTACCTTTCTGTACATATTGGCCATTTCCGCACTAGATTATTATAGTGCTATTATTCCACTTTCAACATCTTGTGGAATCCTAGTGTTTGCAGTTCAGGGAGGGGCTTTTGAGAGAATCCTGGGGTTTGCATTTGGAAACCCCAGGATTCCATAGGATGTTGAAAGTGGAATAATAGCACTATAATACTCTAGTGTGGAAATGGCCATTGTTTTTCTGTTGAATGACAATGCCATAGAGTTCAATAGCGTTCTCAGCCGACTTCTATAGCATTATACGTTCAGTGCCTTATTTTAAGGTATTTCTTCCTATATTTTTTTTTAAAAAGGACATTATGATACCACTTCCTCCTGGTATTAGAGTAAATGCCTCTTCTTTCCACACTGATAAAACACAATTTTTGCCTCTCCTTCTTCTGCAAACATTTTGATCAGGAAGCCTTACTAGCAAGGCTGCTTTGCCACAGCCTCTCGGAAGAGTGGGTTATCTCCTTCACACCATCTAGCCAGGCCTTTGTGCGGGTTTGTTTTTTGCTGTCCTAGCCACAAAAAGATCTCTAGAATCAATTTGAGCAAAAACACGGAGTGGGTGGGTGAGTGGGGGTGGGCTGGGAACACAATGGTGATGAGAGTATACAAGAAGGCAACCTTAAGGGCAAACAGCATGGTTTTCGCCAGTGCATCTAACATAGCCTTCTGAATCAAAAAATAGCATTGGGAAGGCTCAGGGAGGAGTTTGGGAATTGTGGCCCCCGCCTAAGACTGCCAAGTGCCTTTCTGGGTTTGCAGTTTAGGGAGAGGCATTTAGAATTCTCAGCCAGAGACTCTTTGGCCCCAGTAAATGACAAACCCCAGAATTCCACAGGATGTTGAAAGTGGAATAATAGCATTATAACAATGTAAAGTGGAAATGGCCCAAGTATGTGCTCGTGTACAAACTCTGGGGAAGATTGCAGTCAGCCCTCCATATTTGTGGGTTTAACTTTCATGGATATGATTATTTGTGAGCTTCTTCAACCTCTGCCCCCCACATCTCAAGTGCTTCTTTTCCAAGGGAATTTTCCTTCTTGGTGGCTCCAATGATGCAATGCAGCCCTTTAAAACCCATCTCTGGTCCTCCTTCTCCTCCACCAGCCGCTGCTTGGCCAGCTAAGGACAACTCACAGCCCAATTTCCCAGCACCACAAAACCTTTCTCGATGACACCCACCCACCTAGGGAAGGAGATGGGGAAGAAGGAGGAAGTGTAGGGCCACCATTCTTACTACTCCAATTTCTTCTCCTTTCCCTGACCTGGTTTGGACCATGGGTGCCTGTTCTCCTCACCATACCCCAGCAACTTCCACAGACACACACACATTTGATATGTGTAGTTTCCCCACTTTTGTGGGGTCCTGCACCCCTAGCCCTGAAGTATGTGGAGGGCCAGCTGTATTACTCAAAATCCTGATAGACAGAACTACAGAATTCTTTGGGGATACATGCAGTACTCTGATGCAATGGCCTTTGCTGGGAAGAAAATATCTATACCTCACAACTGTTCTGCTTTGTCAGGGAAAGCCCCGATTAATCTCTCAACAATCTCAACTGTCCCACTTTTTCAGCTGCTTTTAAAATGTCTCAGCCTTTTTCTTTTCCTCCCATGTCCTTCTTTTGTCCTTGGCTTACTTCATTTGCTGGAAACTGAGTTCAAATTGCAAAAGTAGTTTACACTTAACATAGGGCCTTCCACATTACACTGTTATAGTGCTATTATTCCACATTCAACTTCCTGTGGAATTTTGGGGTTTGTAGTTTACTGAGCCCAAAGAGCTCTTTGGCTGAGAATTGTAAATGCCCCTCCCTAAACTGCATACCTCAGGATTCCATAGGATGTGGAAAGTGGAATAATAGCACTATAATAGTGCTATAAATAGTGTATTGTAAATAGACTCTAAGGCCATTTCCACACTAGACTATTATAGCGCTATTATTCCACTTGCAACATTCTATGGAATCCTGGGGTTTGCAGTTTCGGGAGGAGCTGCCTGGCCCCTCCCGAAACTGCAAACTCCAGGATTCCATAGAATGTTGCAAGTGGAATAATAGCGCTATAACAGTCTAGTGCGGAAATGGCCTAAGAGGGGAGCTGGTAGAATCTTGCCCTTCCCAGGAGGCTCAGGCCAAAGCAAACTGTTTGTACCTCTCCTAACTTGTGTGTTTTTCCTCGTTAATACCTTTTGTCATCTTAATCACACTTTAAAGTTGCTTGCTTACGCAAGTCTTGATTTTTATCTGTTCAGTGTTGAAGGGTAGGAATACAACTGAATAGGAAGCCCTCCTATCTGATCCAGGTCAACAGGATGTTGAACGTGGAATAATAGCACTTTAACAATCTAGTACGAAAATGGCCTGAATCTTAAATCAGTGCTGATGGTGCAATAACATCTTTTTGTTACTGCAGTTTCTAGCCCGGGCTTGTGGGATATTAGATATCATTTGATATCAATAATTTGGCCTTCTTTACCTATTCCTCTCCACATGCTTGCGAGGCCCCCAGACAAGCACACATACCGGCACGGCCGACAATAGCCGAAACATTCCAAACAAATCCAGGCTGGCCAGAAATAGCCAGACTGCCGCTTTAGGAGACCTCAAGGCAAGTAACACCTTATGTATGCACACTGCTTACAAAGGACTCCCTGCCCCGAGCAGGCAGCTTGACAAGTCGAATACTCAACTGTCAAGCACTCCGCGTTTGCATACTGGCTACTCTATTAACAACTCTGTCATAACTCAATCATGTAAATACTGACCTTTTGGAGGCTTTGTCTTCAGCCCGAAACTCATTGTTATCCTGAGAACGGACTAGCCCGCGGCCACATTTTCCCCTATAAGACCCCCTGACTTTGAGCACTTCCTCGGATCCCTCTTGGCTTCCATCCCACCTTGCTGTCGCTTCATCCGGCGAGCCTTCCCCTCAGCTCCTCATGCTGAGAATCCTCACTTCCACAAACTCTTCTTCAGACTACCCAGGCTTCAGGACAGGTGTAGTATTCCCCATACAAAACCTCCTCTCAAAATCCCTCTATCCAACTCCTACCTTTATTTCCATAGTTCTCTGTGTGAGTGTGTTGCATACACATGTTTGATTGTACATCAATAAAACAATTATTATTATTTACCTCTGTTTGCTCCTTGACTCAGCCTGATCCCGTAGACATTGGGTAAAAGATCTCGCTACGTTGCCCTGCCTCTCGTAGTGCTAGCTTGTGCTCTTTGCTAATCCCCAACTTTGTAGTATTTGGAGCGCACTTAGGTGTCCCTCACGGGACCCCCAGAAATCAGGGTAACATTTTACTATATCTGAATGCAGCAGACTAGCTTAAAAGCCCACCACAGGCCATGCAACATCCAAAGCCCTGTCTACTTACCCTTATTCCCAGTATTTTGCCACACTTTATCTCATAAGTTGCTGTAGTTGTGCAGTGATTACAGAAAATCATTCTGTGAATGGTTAGAAATTCTTTTCATCAAGTATATGAGGCTGGAAACAGATGTTAGTGTCTGTCTTTTTCCTCAGTTCCCTGAACATAATTTGAAAGAGAATGCTTTGCTTTACACAGTGTGCACGCTTGCATCTAGAGCTGGTGCTGCCATAGAGCAAAATAACACAACTGCCTCAGGCAGCAGATTTGAGTGTGGTAAAAAAAATTCAGACTGCTAATGTTTTAATTTGCCGTAGCATATTTTCACTGAAAAAGATGGAGAGTGATGCGATTTTCTGTCTTAACTGGTAAAGTAATGTAGTATTTATTTATTTTTATTTTATTTTTATTTATTATATTTGTATGCTGTCTTTCTCTTAGAGTGGAACCCTAGTATACCTTGGACAGGAGGGATATTGAAATAGGTGGAGGAGCTGGAGGCAGTAACAGCTGTTACAGCTCAGTCAGTAAAATAATTTTGGTTAGTCCTACACTCATCTAACTTTCACCGATGTTAAACAGGTTTGAGATGTTTTTGCATTTTTTGAAAACTGGGTTAATCTTGTTGACCAGAAGTGACAGTGGAACAAAGCGTGTGTGTGTGTGTGTGTGTGTGTGTTCGCCTTACCATAGGAAGCGAGACTTCTCTGAACTAATACTCAGTTGCTGCTATCTTGTCTCTGACCTCAGATGTCCCAGCTGAGGCTGTCAATGCTGTTTCACATATTGTGTGGCTATAACACAGGTTGCCAGGTTTTCATTCAACAGGAAGCTGTGGCCAGCCTTACTCCCTGTTGCGAGTCTTTCTGATAATGATGAGCTGTGATGTTTTATGCGCTTATAAATGTTGGCCAGAATCCTCTATCAATGTGTATGTGACGTAACTTTACGTATCCTTGGCTAGGCAGCAGAAGTGATAAGTAACTTGGTTAGTGAATTGCAAAAATGCTAATGCAACTGTTGCAAGAGTATCCCAATTGACATTGGCACTCCTTAGTCAGTGTTCCAATGCACAATGGGGACTGACATGCATCAGCCCTGTTGTGCATCAATCTTGTTGTGCATTGGTTCCAATATGTACTGGTAAGTTTGCTGGCTCTCCTATGTATTAATGTAATAGCAGCCCTTTACTGGTGGTGTTAACCTAAGAGACAGAGGACTTTGAGGTCCACCCACAATGCCAATGTCTCCTTAGAATTTGGTAGAATTATAGCTCAAAGGAGGCCTGTGAAGGGAGGGGGAATGGCAAGATCTTTTCATCTGTGTATACCAGTACTAACTGTAGAGAGGACTCCAGATAAAAGTTAAAGAATTTCTATTTGAATTAATGCATCTTCCTTGAGTCTTGTGGGGTCCCACTTTCTCATCTACACTGGGCTATATACAGTAAGTATTGTCCTTGTCCTGGGCTTGGCAGCCTGCCAAGGTTTCTCAGCTGCCTAATTAGCTAGATAATGGCAGCTCCACAAAACAGCCTCGGTGCTGAAGTAAACTCTCAGTAAAACACAACGACAGTCCAGAAAGGGAATAGTCTAAAAGCCAAGCCGATAGTCCGAGTGAAGTGTCAAAGTCCAGAGCACACAGGTAGAGAATGCAAGAATCACCATGGCTGTTACCACCAACAGTGTCAGCAGTTTCCAGCAACCTTCTGTTGTTGAAGCCTCTGATTATACAGCCTCAGCAGCCTGGCCAGCTGTGTCCTAATTAATGAGCCCTTCCCATATAAACACTGCCCAAGGCCTGGGCTCTCCCTTTACCTCCCGCACTGCCTTTTCATGTTTCTGGGGTGTGACTGCTGGGAAGGGAGCTGTCTGGGCCCCGGGAGTCTGGGTTCTGCAGCCAGGGCATGACAGTCCTGTTCATGTCTCTGTGTTGTGGCTGTTGGGGAGGATCTGGTATGTGTTTGCACCTGGGTCCTGGGACTGGAGCATGACAGTATGCCATTCAATTGTTTTAAAAAGTGAAGTCTAAAATGTGAGGAATACACACACACATGGAGACAGATCTTTCAAGACAGTGCTCTTACCCCAAGATTCCTTCCCCAAGGGCTGGAGAAGACAGCCCAGGCCTGGAAACCTGAGAACCCTGCTGGCTGATGTAAATACTTTGGTGGGGGATTATATACAAGTATGGGGGGGGGGGTAGGACAAGTTCTGGCTCCACTGCAGTCTTGTTCCAATTTCTGTCAATCTGCTGCAGCTGTGCAGCCAATTCTTGAGGAACAAATGACTCTTTTCCTTGCTTCAGATAACCCTGAACAACTTCAGCTCCTTGAGAAGCTGTTCTTATTTGAATCAAATTAGGTCAGTGACGCTTCGCTTATTGTTGCTAAGTCAAACAGCCATGCCTTTGTGAAGGAGAGTGAGGAAGAGGTGTCACCTTCTCTACCCCAAAGAAGGAAGAGCTTATTAACACCTTTCCCACATTCTTAATAACGGAACAGACCTCTGCACTGTGTGGGTTAGGGTGGTATCTTTCTCCCTCACAATGAACATGAAGTATCAGCCACTAATTAAGTTCTAATTATCCTAGGCAACTTGATTTTCATTAACACGTCTGATTCACAAGCAGGTGTATGACACCTAAATCTTAAAGAAGACTTCATTAGCGCCACCTCACACCTGTTTCTGGAAGCTTCCAGTTAGGGGAAGCCATCTTGCTAATTTAACCACAAATTGGGACCAGTAAGCAGCCAACTGTTTTTTTCCACTGGACTGGCATAGAAAGTGTATCAAGAGTAGGGCTAAAAGGTTATGCCTTTGAGCTATGTTGCATGGGTATATGTACTAGGAAGCCTTCTTTTAATATATTGGAATTCTACATATGCAAATCGTCTTCTGAAATCTGGTTGTTTGGGGGATATCCAAACCCCACTACTGTTTTCTGCAACAAGCATTATTCACATCTAGAGACAAAAAATCCCTCCCAAGCTACAGAGTCTAAATATGCGCTTAAGATGCAGTGTAGAGGCATGGTAGAGGAGGACATGCTTGACTTAGCACTGGGAAAGAGCACTGGTTAGCGAACTTCCCTGAAAAAAAATTTGAACTTTAACTTTTGAGAATCCCCTAGCCAGAATAGATGAAGTTCTGCAGAAAAAGCACTTTCTAAAACCTATTAAAAGCTCTGCAAAGGCTTTTCAGAGATCTACAAAATATGTCTCCTGGAAAACTATTTTTTCATTTACTTATTTGATTTATACCCCACCTTTCTCTCAGAATGAGACTCAAGCAGCTTACAATATAAGTTAAAACAAAGTAGCTAAAAACAATATATTGTACAAAAAGTTAAAAGACTGACTTGGTATGTTTATCTTTGAAGGTTTGGCTTTGAAGGTTAAGCTTATAGTTGTTAAATATTAGGCAGTAGTGTCATAACTATAGACATGCGAGAAGAAGTATATCTTGTAGATGATCTTAGAACCAAAAGCAGGTGAGTTAGAAGTTATTTATATGTATTTTTGATCCATTTTTAGTTTAGTTGTAGTCTAGTTTAATTTACTATTAGGTTAGATATTAGAGTTTCTTTGACTCTTTACATACTGTTTGTCTTTTTAATCCCATATCTGTTTTATATATTAAATACATGTTAATAATTTTTTTAAAAAATAGCATGCCATCTTCAAGATATTCATTCACATTTCCTTTGAACTGGATGTGTTTATGGGCACTGTATGCTTGATATATTGTGCCACATAGTGCTATGCACATTTACTTGGAAATAAATCCCACTGTGTTGAAGTGGAGCATATAAGGTTCCACATATAACTGTGGTTGAGGACATGGCATAGTGGTGAAGAAAGCAAGCTATGAATCTGTTCTAGTTCAAATCACACCTCTACCACAAACTCACATATTAGGTGGACATTGGTAAGCTATTCACCCTCAGCCTCAGCCTCTGATCTGTGCATAGCCTGGAGGAAAATGGGTTTTTTTTGTTTTTTTTATTATTATTACTGTTCCCAGAATCCCTCAGCCAACATCTGCAATATGAGGGGATCATTTCTGACTTATGTGTTAGCAGGGATAAACAGCTACCAAAGGTCATTGGACCTCAAAAAAACATACTTCTCCATGCAAATTGCCCTCACCTTTGGGGGAAAAAAAAAAAAGATTTCTAATTTTCTTTTAAAACTAAAGGAGATTCAGTATGCCAGAAATTTCATCCTGCCTTCCCTAGGCTTTCAAAGTCGTAGGCCATTTTCTCACTACAGTGTTATAGTGCTGTTATTCCCCTTTCAACATCCTATGAAATTCTAGGGTTTGTAGTTTACTGAGGCCTAAAGAGCTCTTTGGCTGAGAATTCTAAATGCCCCTCCATAAACTGCAAGCCCCACGATTCCATAGGATGTTGAAAGTGGAATAATAGCACTCTAACAGTGTTGTGCAGAAATGGCCCTAGTTTGCTTCCTAGTTTCTCTCTCCCTCTCTCCCTCCCTCCCTCCCTCCATCACCTCTTAGAAAGCACTGAGACATTTTGTGTTTAAATTTTTTATTTTTACTTTTTTTTAGAACTGGGTTGCTGCCCATTCTTCACCCAAACCTTAAAGAGTTCTTGTATGTATTATAATTTGTGTGAAACACTTTACACTGTCAAAGTTGACTCTGAGAATGAAGATCTTATGTTTTAGAGAAGGCAATCAACACATTCATATTTGAAATAACATATATCCAGCAGATAACAAAACATATGAGAGTACTATTCAGATGCTAATCCTTTTCATCTCTACCTGGAAGTGAAGCCCAATAAACACAAATTTGCGTCTATCTAAACATGCAATGTAATGTAAGGCTACAGTCCTGCACCCACATATACTTGGAAGTAAATCAGTGAATTAGTTAATATGTTTCTGAGTGGTCAGGCCAGGGCTTGGAAACAATGAGTTAAAAGTTATGTAGTTAGTTGTAACTTGTTACTTTTTTATAGCAACCAAGGACTAACGAAACTACTTTCCTACAATAAGGTAATGAGTAAAAGATTCTGTGCTTTCTGTGTGACAGGCACAAGTGCAGCCCTAAAGCCCACTTGGGCCTAGAGGAGTCAGGGTGTCTTAGATTTCTTTGCTCAAAAATGTGCAGGGCGTTGGCAGGGAAAATTAAAATTATGGAGACATTGTGCTATTAAAAGCTGTGTAACAGAAACAAGCAAGGGTAGCTTGTTCTCCATCATTCCATGCCAGGGGAAATGATTTCTCATGGTGCATTAAGCAAACCTATTTTAACCATGCTTTCAATGAAACCCATGAATCCGATTTCTAAAAAAACTGCTTCAGAAACAAAAATGTAACTATGTCCATAGCACTTTAGAGCTACAAAACCAGTATTTGAATCATTCTTATTACCACCTTGTATAGTAGGCTGGCATTAAGAAGACTATTCCTGAGACATGGACAGAGCTGATAAATATTTAAATATTTGAAGGGATGTCATACGGAGGATGGAGCAAGCCTGTTTTCTGCTGCTCCAGAAACTAGGACATGGAGCAATGGCTTCAAACATCAGGAAAAGAGATTCTATCTAAACATTAGAAAGAACTTTCTGATGCTAAGAGCAGTTCAACAATGGAATATGCTGCTTGGGAGTGTGGTGGAGTCTCCTTCTTTGGAGGTTTTTAAACAGAGGCTGCATGGCCATCTGTTGGGAATGCTTTGATGATTCCCACATGGCAAAGGGTTGGACTCAGTGGCCCTTGTGGTCCAGCTCTGAGATTCTATGAAAAAAGTGCATGGACTCATTTTGAAAAAACCACTATTTCTCAGTCTAACCACATTGGGTACACCTTCACCACAAACGAACTAGGCAATTCCCAGGCTTCAGGGCAAAATGTGTCATTTAGGTAGAGAGAGGATGCTGAGCTAGTGCAGCTTTTGATCTGATCCAGCAAGTTTCATGTTATTTTTTTCATCTCTTGAGAATGTACACAAGAAGTAGCCCCAACAGTATAGCCATGGGAGAGGGGGATGAGATCATTGTCTCCAAAGAATTCTGCTTCCCAAAACTTCTGGCACTGCAGTAACTTAAAAGTTCATTCAGTTGAGCATTTAGAAAGAGAGTTTAGACATCCAATGCAAAAGGCAGGCAAAGTTACCAAAGGAATATGAACACAGAAAATATAAAAGTTCTAGGTGCAAACAATTTTCAGTATCTCTCTTTCTCTATAATGCTTGAAATTTCAGCACTGAAAGGAACTAAGCAAAGGGGAATGACATTGCTATATATATAAAGTCATAACCTAGTTTTCCACCTTTTTTGTGAATAAAAGAGGTTTGAGTTTAGCTTCTTATAGTATTAGCTGTAACCTTAACAGGTGGGGAAGTCCTATTTTTTTTACATGTTAGTTTTTGTGTGTATACATATGTATATACATATACATATATATTCTGTTTCGTTAGTCTTCTCTTGTCTACGAGTACTGAATGTATGTATTTGCAATCTGCTGCCTGTTTGTAGTTTTTTGCAGTAGTATTTTCTAGCAGTATTGTAATATTGCATTGTAATATTGTGGTACTGTATTGTTGTTTTGTTTTGTCTTGATCATACGTTTGTCTACATCTCTTTTCTGGTTTATATGTATTTATGTATGTATGTGTGTGTAGAAGCTTATCTTTTTTCAATAAATATATTTTTTAAAAAAAGAAATTTCAGCACTGAAAAAGAAAATAAGATTGGGGGAGAAATTTTTATTGGGGGCAATGACCTCATTTGGCCCTTCCCCCCATAGTTATACTTATGAGTGGCCTTTTTGCCTATCCTGGGGAAAATCAGCATGACATGTGGTAAAGTGACCTCATACCTTCTCAACTCCAACTCCTGAATCATCTCAAACTTAGTTTTGTTTCAGATTTTATGTAGTAATGATGACACACTTACCACACAAAGTTCAGCATGAGTGGATATGTATCAAGGAAGATGGAGATTAAAACAACAGGACAGCAAAAAAAAAAAAAAAAAAAAAGATTTCAACATAACTTCGGAAATCTTAAGTGTAGAGATAAGAGATGAACCTGCAAGTATATTCAGATGATTAGAGATTTGCATGACTACATACAAATGCAGACATCCTGTGGGAATGGTTCACTAGACTGTGATTAAATCCAAGTAGGATTAATCAATTAAAGGACTGATTTAATCTGCTTCTGGGCATAGTTGATAATGCTGGCCACGACCCATAAAGCCCTTTATGAGTTGGTCTCAGGAAGAGTGAAAGAGCAGATTGTATTCTCCCACACAAGATTTCCCAAGATCTAAGATTTTTTGTCCCATCCCCAGCAAAGCATGGATTTCTGGAAATCTAGGACAGTGCCTCCTTGGGAGCTGCTCTCAACCTGTGAAAGTCCCTCAAAGAAGTTGTTCTTTCTGTGACATGGGAAGATTTTTCATCCAGGTGAATTTTTGGCAACTGATGATGCCAAGAAAGGGACTCTTTCTAAATGAATTTTAAAATATTATAATATTTTGTTGTTTTGTGCTTTCATTTGATAAAGTTTTGTGTTTTATTTGTTCTTGTTTCAAGCTGCATTGAGACCCAGCTTTGGCGAAAAGATGGTCTATAAATCAAATAAGTAAGTTCATGAAATAGATGGTACACCTTTCCATTGCAGTCACAGTATGGTTTCTTAGGCAACAGTAGCAATCTTTTCCATTGGGAAAATCTAGATCTGGACAGGAAAAGGGATTGATGGCAGAAAAAGCTGCAAAATTTGACAATCAAGTTAGCATTACTTTTGCTGCCACTGTGAGATGTTTCTTAAGATAGGCTTTTAGCCATTGTGTATCCTCCTTAAATGAAGTCGTGTACAGTTTTTCAATTCTTGGCTTACATCCTGTTCAGTCTTTATGATGCTGTAAGCTGCACTTGCAGCATTGTACATTTTGGAATTCATGTGTATTTTGGCAAACACCATTGCAGCTATGTCTCTTGATGCAGTATCTTGGCCTTTCATTATGGAAGGGGTGGGCATACTCCAAGGATCAGAAGGGCATTTTTGGCTCCTCCAAGCCCAGAAGCCACTTTACATTTCCATGGCCATAATTTCAAGCAGCTGGAAATGATGGTTGCAATCCTGTTGGAGACTTGCATCTTCACAAGAGGACTTACATCTGCAAGCAGAGATTTGAGCAGTTCCATAACATCCACATCCAGAAAAGGGCTGCTGTTATGTTACTGTGTGGGAAAGCCAGAGAAGTGAACAATGCACAAGGGGTCTGTAGTGCACTGACAGTGAAACACATTGGTCGTCTTGTGCATTGTGACTTTGACTAGGGAATGCCCATGCACATCATGATACGCTTGCCACTTTCTCATCTATGCAATTCACTAGCAAGGTTTCTTAGCACCTCTACTATGTAGAGGTACATGTAAAGTTATGTAATGTACACTGTGACAGAGGATTCCAGCCAATCGTCATTTCCATTGGAATCCTTTTTCTTGCTGTTTGGGAGTGAGGGTTGAAATTTGTGCACATTCTTTAGACTCAGTGTGATCCCAAGCCCAATAAAAGGGAAAAAAATCTTTACCAGATGTGCAGTTGTATGGAATTCCATACAAAAATCTCATGCTGTGTGAAAAAGGACTTCTTCTTCACATAGGGGGCATTATTACCATGTTTGGAGTCATCCTGGATCATTTTTTAAACAGTAAGCAGAAGTAATTTCCTATTCATTTTTTGTTCCAAAAAAGGCCTATCCTGGGCATAAATTCCTCCTCCCCACAATTTGGTGGAAATGCCCCCCAGACTCTGTAGAGGGCATTTTAGGGCATTTTGGAGCAAATAGAATCTTGATGTTTTGGGGCCCCGGGGGCTAACTTTGCCCACCACTGCTTAGATCAAAGAGGACCTTGCTACTTAGCAATCCTGTGGGAAGGATTCCAGGAGAGAACAAGAAGGTGGCCAATAAACAAGACCCCAGGGTCTGCTCCATCTACCTTCCCTCCCTGCCCCATACAACAACATACCACCCATTGCCCTGTGAGAAGGGATCTGGTAAGTTTTAAGATATTGATCTTAACTGTTTTTATTTACTTGTTACTTGCACATACACACCCCAAAAAATGTGTATTGTGAAAAATAATATATAGATAATTGTAATAAACAAATAGCACACTTCAGAATAAGATGGCTGCCCCAAGCAATAGATTTGCTATGCCATTAGTGGCAGCAGAATTGCAATTATGGGCCAAGAGACCACTTAGGTGTGTTTCTCCCATGCAAGCCCCACTGACACTCAGGAGGAGTCATACAGGAGTATTATTCTTTATCACCAATGGGGATTCCTCAGCCTAACCTCCAAGTTAATTGTAGTACCAATTGGTGAGTGGGAGAGCATGCTATGTGGATTTTCCCTCTCTTGGGAAGTTCTTTTTATATCTCCCGGGCCAGCACTGTTCTAGATTTTGAGGTCACGTCACAGATTAAGGGTTAACCTAATGGTGGCATTTAAATGACGTTCTTCCATATGAACCCTGCCAGAATTCTTCTTCATTTGAGACTTTTCCTTCCAATCTCTGATGTGGATGGATGTATTTTCAAGCCCAAGCAAATGAGGCAATGAGTGTGCTCAGTGGCCAGAGAATATGTCTGTTAAAAAGATAAGAAAGGGGGCAAAAACCAGAGCAGTGAGAAGGGGAATGGAATATCTTGGCAAAGAATATGGCTGGCTAGAACCGTGAACAGGACAGGAGTATGCCATACTACTATATTTATTGAATGTCAGACATATTTATGTGCAAACAGGTAGTGGTTGCTCCTGCAACCTGTTACAAGATACCAAATTAAAGGGTTGCCTTTTAAGTGATGAAAATGTATCTGTGGAGGATAATCCCCTTCCCAAATGTAATATCTAGGGCCACGATTCTAGATCACCTACTTAGCTTCATAACTAAGATAGTTAACTGGGCACACTGCATCACCCAGCACGACCATCCCAAACTGGACTTACCGGCCAGCAGCTGTTACAAATACTAGAGATCTGCATTCTTATTGATCAGGATACAGCAGACCTGATATTTCTATCACCCACCCATTCACACCCACACCAGTAATCTCTGGTGTAACAATCAGAAGCAGGATTCCCGCTTGCACTGGAGATCACTCACAGAATGGGATGGGAACACCAGTCTGCTGTGTCCCAGTCCACAGGCGATAGCACTCCTATTGTTTTCAGTAGCTGCTGCTCAGTAAATTCAGACTGGGGGACTTTCACAAGCCCCACATTTTCCTTACTCTATTCAATACGTGTGCGTGCGTGCGTGCGTGTGTGTGTGTGTCTTCACGTTGCCTGTTGACTTATGGTAACCCCATGAATTTTACAAAGCTTTCCTTAGGCAAGGAATACTCAGAGGTGGTTTTGCCAGTTCCTTCCTCTGAAATATGGCCTACAGCACCTGATGTTCATAGGCCAATTCCCAGCCAAGTACTAACCAAAGCAGACCCTAGTTACCTTTCAAAATCAGATGAGATCTGGTGTCTTTAGGGTATTTAAGCCCCATTCAGTACGTAGAGATCATGAGTACAAACCAGTCTTGAATGCACAACTCTAGGTCACACATTGATAACTGCAGTCACCAATTCCAACCTAGGTTTTAAAAAGTCCAGTCTAGAGTTGCTAAAGACAGGTCACAGGTCCAAATTCCCTCCATAGCAAAGTATTCCACTGTCAGAGGAAAAATTATTACAGCAGTGCTACAATTTGTGAGAGCAGCTAGAAGTCACTTGCTTATTTAACTACTCACAGTACTCAGAACTGGGAGAACTTCAAAATGGTGGCTTCCCGACCAACCATCCACTACTGCCATTTGTTAAGACTGGGCCTGGGTAGATGGAAGGACCAAGACTAGATGTTAGCTGGGTACCTTGTAGATCACTGAGAAAAACTAGTCAAAGTGATCAGAGTTGCCTCAATGAACATGTATCAGACCTTGAAAAAGTTAACTTTTTTGGATTACAACTCCTAGAATCCCCCAGTCAGCAAGGCCAGTGACTGTGACAGTCTGAGAGTTATAGACCAGACAAGTAATTTTTTTCTAAGCTCTGGACTCAGAATTCTTCCCAACACTGCTAACAACAACACAAAGCAATTACTAGTGCAAGAAATAAGGACATAAATGAAAAATATCCATCAATTGGCAACTTTTATTGGAGTTATTCTGTTTCACAGAGCACAGAATCTCTTCAGAATCAAAAACACACATCAAAGAAAAGGATCAGGACAATACAGACAGATCAGTCTCTCTCCCAAGGGTTTTCCTCAGCCAGACAGCTAAGCAGGCTTTCCTTGCTCCTTCATATTTGGGACAAGCAAGCCAAAGAGAAGGGGTGTTAGAACAGAGAGGCTGATTTTTTTTGACTAACAAATAATGTAATAAATGATACGTTCCTTTTCAAACTGTGCTGAATATTCTCCCCCATTTTGTGGAACCATCCACCTTCTGCAAAAATGAAACAATATTTTGTGACTTTTCTTGAGGGAGGGTAAAGTTTAAGAATTTGGGGTGATGGGGGGGTCTTCCTTTCACTTTTTTCCTTTATTTTTTTTAAAGAGAAAAGAAAAGAAAATATGCCATTGCTTCAAGCAACTGTTTGGCCACTCCCTCTGTGCTTCATTCCTGGGGTGATATGCAAGTGAGATCCCCACCACACCCTTGTAGATTCTTTAAATTTGACTACTCCAAAGAGTAATACAATTTTCAGGTGTATTTTGGCCGCTGAAACCTATGCAATTCAGATGGACCAAGTAGCTCAGTTGAGTAGTTTAGAAAAAAATACTAGACGGAAGAAAAGGTGAGTGTTCATGGATAATGAAAAGCTGTAGCTGGACTATTCTGATTCTGTCAAAAGGCTTTTGGTGTCTAATCTATAGTAGCCATTGTGAGAATCCTTTGTGTCAGTTAATAAGGAAAAAAAGACACATACAAACAGAGGCCTGGAAGAATATTCACATAAACATGCATTATAAGAGTGTGCAATAATCCCCCCATCATATTTTAACCACACTGATTGGAAAACACAATAGTTTTTTTAAAAAAGACTTCTCAAGTTCATTTCAGTAGTACTAAGAACCTAAAAGCTGTCTTGGTGGTTTGGATCAAAAAATTCCATCTAGTCCAATGTTTTCTTTTTGACCGAGGCCATGCAGATGTTCCTGGGAAACTGTCAAGCAAGGCATGAAAGTAGCAGTTGACCAGAGCCTGGAAATGTTAGTTTTTCAAGCTGCAACTCCAAGAATAACCCAATAAGCATAAACATTGCCCTGCTGGCTAAGGGATTTTAGTGGTGATAGTCCAGAAACATAACATTTCCAAGCTCTAGCACTCCTCCCCCTGAAAATGGTACTCAGTGGAATAATGCCTCTGAAAACTTACATACTGTTTAGCCATTGGTAGACCTTATTTTATAAGGCTTAGCTAAACCTAGTGCTTAATTTGTAACTTAAGCTTCCTATTCAACAGACAAAACTAGTTTATTTTACTGCATGTAATTGGGTGTTTTTTTTGCATCCCACTCCAATGTGCTGTGATTGTGCAAAAGCCATTCCCCAATTGTACATTTATAATCTTCTAAAAAGAAGAGGGTGCTTCCTAGCTAACAAAAAGGCATTCTGGAGCTGTTTCTCTCTTTCCCTCCTTAAATACGTTTCTTTCTGGAAGGCAAAAAAAGATGGAAGAAGTGGTAGGAAAATACAGGTCTTAAATTGAAGATGACAACATGTGTCCCCCGCTCCCGTAAACTTCTGTGAAAGAGGGAGATGGTTGCACAATAAACTCCTCATCTGGAAACAGTGAGTCACTGGTGGTTCCAAAAACTCCTCATCTAGAAACACTGAGTCACTGGTGGTTCCAAAATTTCTATGTGGGATATATGGGTTAAACGTGAGAGTTAATTCAGAGCCATTGTAGGCCATCACTCAGTTCGGCCCCCAAGCTACAAAGGATCTCAGGCAAGGAATTCTATTTATCTCTTCATATCCTTTGCTTCACCCTCTCCTCATCAATGCCTTGGACTTGTCATTCCCTTTTTGTTTCAAAAAATGTGACACTTCAAGGCAAGGAAAACTGTTTGGATGATATTTGAGCCCTTCAGGTATGGTAGGCTACAGATTTTTTAAAAAAATAATACGAAAAATAGCTTCCCATCACTCACTGCCCACCCACCCACCCACCCGTTCATTTTTTGCTTATATCATTCCTGCTTCTCATCAGTTCTGAGGTAGATTTCACACAAACAGAAATAGAAGAAAGGTGACAAGTGGAAACCCCCCCTAGTAATCAGAGAAATAATATGACTTATGTGGATGGAATATTTCCGTGGCTATTTCGCAGGGTCTGTATGAGGGAAGGTTTATACAATATGAGTGCCAAGTAAATAGTTTCATTTTAAATAGATCCATTCAGTGAGTTGTGCATGTGTGTACAGAGAATCATTGCATTTGCCAGACACTTTTTCCCATGCTACTATATAAGTTTGAATGAGGATTGCTTGCAGAGGTATCCACAGAACTGCCCAACCTTTGCAGTGCCAAACAAATAATTTCTCACCATGATGACAACTCATCATGGCTCCATGTGGCAATTGTAAGAGGTGTAACTGAACTTTGTTGCTAAAGATGTGGGACAAACATATTGATCTGGTTTGAGCAAAGGCAACCTTGCCATGAGGTAAAGTGAAGGAATTACCTCAGACTGCTCTGGGGACACCATCGAAGGACAGTAGAGCAGGAGACAGAGAGAACTGAGGTCCTAACCAAGTGCCTTTAGAATGAGTGGGAAAAACACCCCCAAATTCCATTTCTGCCTACTTGCCAGATTGTAGTAGGGCAGGGTTCAGCTGTTGAACTCAGATTCTGAGGCAGCTGAAAGAGACTGGAAGATCTGCAAGGGACAGCTTTAAGGGAAACAGCTCTTCTTGCCAAACCAAGATGTGAACCTTCCATTTGGTGAAAGTAAGAAGAGACAGGCTACAAAGCTAACCAAGAAGTAGATATCCATCAGCCCTAGTTAATACAAGTTTTCTGTGCCTTTTCTTTTATCATACCCTGTGGGGACAAAGCATTTTGAGGACCCTCAAGCAGCCTCATGTGAGAGAGCCCCATAACTGTCCTGAGGTGAGACAGCAGAAACATGGCCAGTGAAGGAATGCTGAGTGTGTCCACAAGTAGAATGTGTTAGAACAATGGTTCTTAATCCAGGGTCCAGGGACTCCTGGGGGTCTGCAGAGCTCTTATAGGGTGTCCGGGAAGTCCTGCTGCTGGACACCAACAGCAGCAGCAATAGGGACATGGCGGTTGGGGAGGAGGGGAGGTTACAGCTGTTGAAACTGCTGCCATGTTGGCACACGAGGGACCAGTTTGGGTATGTGCATACATAACGCTGCTGACATGTCCATGATGAAAGGGACATGGTGGCAGTCGCACAGCCAAACTATGACTCTGGAGACTAGGCTTTGAATCCCCACTTGGCCATGGAAACCCACTGGATGACCTCAGGCAAGTCACATTCTTTCAGCCTCAAAGAAAGGCAAAGGCAACAAATCTTGACCTTCATGACAGGTTCACCTTACAGTCGCCGTAAATCAGATTTCAAAGGGGAGGAATAGGTCAGCAGCACTTTGTTGTTGTGTGCCTTCAAGTCACTTCTGACTTACAGCAACCTTAAGGTGAACCAATCACAGGGTTGTTGGGGGGTTTTTTGGCAAGATTTGTTCAGAGCAGGTTTGCTTTTGCCTTCCTCTGAGGCTGAGAGAATGTGATTTGCCAAGGTCACCCAATGTCTGAGAGAGGATTTGAATCTTAGTCTCCAGAAGCCTTTAATAAATGAATAAATAATTGAATATTTAAATAAATACTTGAATATTTAAATCTAAATTTAAATATTTAAATTTTGGGTTAAGTCTTGGGGGTCTGCAGCAAAAAAAGTAGATTTGCAGGGGATCTCTGGTAAAGAAAAGGTTAAGAACCACTGTAGTAGAACATCCACTGCATTTGCAAGGGACTTGGGTATGTTTTCATTCAGTTCACAGCATGGTCAATAGGAGTGCCAAGACCCAAATGAGAACCAAAATGGTGGTTCTGGCTCTTGAAAAATGTACTCCTTAAGCTGAACTTTGCCAACCTGACTCTATCCAGATGTGCTGAACCAATACCACTCTTATTATTCCTAGCCTGTGTGGCAATGCAGGTGATTAAGTGTAGTCACATCTGACTACATCTAGAGTGTTGCAGGTTGGGAAAGGCTGCCTTAATGGGTGAGGGTCACAGCAACCGGCTGGCATTCTTTGGGCTGCAAAACTCTTTAACAGGTTGTTCACCTCTAAAACTAGTCTTAGGTCTTAGAAGGCATTAATTTAACATTAGTGAAGTTCTTAGAAACTTTGGCTGGAATCCTGTTGGTTAGTTCCAACTAAAGCAGACTCATTCATTGAATTGTTGAATGGTAAATCAACACCAAGGTGAATCCCATTGATTCATTGGGTCTACTTTAGGCAAGACCAACAACAGAATTCAGGCCCTAGTTTATAAAGAGACACACAATTCGCTAATGCTAAATGGCTGAGACAAGCTGTCACGACCCATTCAATCTTATTTATTTTCAACAGGCATTGGTTAAGAGGACTGGGTTCCTCCTTACGAAGGAGCTAGTAAGGCAAAGATGAGGAACATGTGGCCTTCCATGAAGTTGGATGGCAACTCCCCTCAACCCTACCCAATACAACCAGTAGTAAGTGATAATGGCAGGTGCAGCACCACATCATCTAGAGGGTCATACATTCTGCATCCCTGTAGTAAGGTCTCCAAGACTGGACACAAGTCTGTCTAGGAGATGAACAGCCTGAGACAAGGCGTTAAATCAAGGGAGAGAAGCAGGGGATGTAAGAAAGGTTCAGCTGCACCCTACTGCCAGCCACTTCCCCATTTGGAATCACTTCTCCACTTCTTGTTTTATGGAGGTATGGCAGTAATTCACCTTTGAAGACATGGGTCCATTGTCATTGTACGCTTAGGAGTAGACAAGAGTTAGCTTAAGAGGAATAAAAGGATATTATGTGGATGTATTAAATGAGGAGTAAAAATGAGATGACAGAAGGGAAATGTGGCAATTTCAAACTATGAGAGGAGAGAGATCAAACTAAAAATAAAAGAGGATGAAACTAACACCTTTGTGGTGGGTTCAAGTCTTCAGAAACAGAAATTGGACTGGGTTACAAGTAGCTCTGTGGGGATAAGGGAGTGAAAATATAAGAACAAAACATTTTTAAAAACTTTCTATTCTACGTCTCATTTTAAAATTCTATTCTTCTATTAGTTTCCACATGAATCAGATCGTGAGCCACAAACACTCATGTCTATTTGCCACTGGGTATCCTGAGACCTCTTGGGATAAGGCAGCCTATAAATCTCAACACATACATTTGTTAATAAAGAACCTGGTGATAGGAAGACAGTTGCCTAAAGAGGAGAATTTCCATGCAGCTCTTTTTTTTCTTTTTCAGCAAAGCCTGATGTATGGACAGGCTGTTTTAAAGGAGACAATTCTCACAATATGGAGGCACCACACATCCGGAAGGAAGAGACCAACCGGAACATGCCTGTTTGTAGATCAGTACAGCAAAAAATATGCTCAGTAAGGCCAGAGAAAGAGAACGAGAAAGAATGAAACAGTGGTTATCAGATATGGAAAGTGTGTTTACATTTATGCTGTTGTCAAAAACAGTGTCAACATGCTGTCATTGCAGGAGATTTATGAGGCAGAATGTGGTGAGTACAATTCTTGTATACAGGAACTATCTAAAGCAAGGTGAGAAGTGTGTTTATGAGAAACGTGGAAAACAGTCGCCAAAAGAGAACACGGACAGTCACGTGGGGACATTTCCTGGAGCTCTACCCAGTCAGCAGTGCACAGTTCCTCTAGTGCAACTCACAACAAAATAGCATGGGAGGGCAGGAGGAGCTCCTTTGGTAGTGGTGGTGGGGAAAGCTTTGTGTGTTAAAATGTCCAGTGCAATAACATAAGAACGTCCATGCTACACCTCTGGAAGTTGGCTCTGTTTCTCAGCAGCATCATTAAAGATGGCCTTTTAATGTAAAAGACCAAAACAAAGACACTTGAACCAGTGATTGGAGGCCAAGGCTTTCTATGTCCAGTAAACGACCAACTCAGATGCCCTTCTTAGGTGCTAAAAAGGTGCGGAGATTTGGCCCACTTGGATATTCCTCCATGAGATGGGCACAAAATGAAACCTTTCAATTTCTTATCATCTGAGTGACAAGCTATGCCCTCAGTCATTTGGAGTTCATCTTGTTTGTTCCCCCATCCCACCCAAAACACGCAACTATGGGTGATTACTCACTCATCCTACCCTGAGATCTTCCAGAGACACCCAAACTGAACCATGTAGACAGAGCCCCCCCGCCCCAGAAGGCAATCTCACTTCTGAGCTGTTGGGTTGCTGTACCCTGCTCAGCCAGGTCTTCACCCCCTCCCCTACCTCCATAGATGGTTCAAGCATTGGAGAAATATTGCAAGTCCTGCTCAAAAAGAGCAGGAAGGAGAGGCAAAACCCACTTTACAAACCAAGGCAAAGAGAAGAGGACAAGAAGAGGGAGGCAAAATTCTTCACGGTTCAGTCTACCAGAGACTTGGAGGTATTTTAGAGAGAGCCCCTGTTGCGCCACCACTTTTTCATGCAGCATCCAAGACGGGTGGGGTGGGGTGAGGTGGACAGGTCTCATTAAGGAAGCCAGAAGAGGAAGGACAGCAGCCCAGGTCTCAGATCTTACTGTTCTCCAGGTGTGAGTCAATATGTTTTATCAAAGCATCATCAGGGTAACCAATGGGAAAGGCCACCTGGCAGAGAGGGCAGCTTCGGATGTCAGAGTCCACAGTCTCCATCAGCAACTGGAGGATAACAGAGTAGGAGAAGAAATGGAAATTAGAAAAAAGTATCATTTATTTTTTTAAAAAAATCAAAGCTAATAAATATTTATAATTTGTTAATGAAGCTAGAGCTCAAAGTATTCTGAAAAGTGAACTTTTCACATATGCTCCTGATCAGCAAGGTATTCCTGCGCAAGAGGTTTACTGGTAACATGCACCAAATCAATCAGTCAATCAATCAATCAATCAATCAATCAATCAATCAATCAGTTACTGAGTGGAGGTGAAACTGCTTTGCTGCTAAAAAAGATCTTCCCAGAGCAAGTGATCTGTTTTCTCTCTTACATGGGCCCCCCCTTTTAAAGACAGAAGCCTATGACAGTTTTAGGTGCATAAAAAGGGAGCCACAGTAATAGGGTAAGAACATAAGTGACTCTGGGAAATTCCTGCAGAGGTTGCACAGTTCTGTGAACTGAGGTTTTTTTTAGCACCCTCTATAGGTTATGAGAGAGAGAGAAAATAGTAGTGCCACTCAACTGTAAAAATAAAAAGTATAGCTAATTTAATATTTACATACTATATGTGGTTTTTAATACTGTGTGAATTTAGATTTTAAAATTCAAATTTAAAAACTGCATCTGAAGATAAGAGCACCTGTACTGTTATGTGGAGAATAAAAAGATAGAAGGAAAATATTTTAATTATCTAATAATTCACTGTTTCAGAAGATTTAGACTAGTTTTACGCAAAGCCCTTGAGTGTTCTTCAAGCAGTGCTCCCTGGCAATCAGATGCTGTCAATTTTGCTCCTAAGACAGTTATCAATGTAATATTAATCATAGCATTAGAAAGTTACTTTTTTGGACACCTAGTCCCAGAAGTCCATGGCAGCATAATTACTGGCCATACTAGCTGTAGGATTTAGGGAGTTAGATGCCAAAAGGAAGAACTTCTCTAACTCTGTGTATATTACTCTGTTTAACCTCCTGCAATGTCTGATTTCAGTCACCATTACAATGCAGGGGTGCCTTCCTGATGGGCAACCTCCGGCCAGTCCCTTCCTTTTTCCCATCTACTGTGTTACACACAAAATAGATGTCCCACACATCAATCCACACTTCAAGAGATAATGAAAATAATTGTAAACTCTGAAAATTGCTAATAAGTGGTGATGGTGGAATAGAAAGCTTGTCAAAATCTGACAGACTTCCAGAACTTCTTAACTGGGTTGGATTTAAATTATCACAGTTGCATTTAAATTATCTCACTATGTTAAATAGTGTACTATAAACAAAAAACAAAACACTTAAATACATGACATTCTAGTAAGTTCCATGAGATCCTGTCAATCACTCCATGGTCCAAATCGTGGTAGGTCTCATCCCCCTGCGGACCACAATTCACCAGTGTCATCAGTAGTTTCAACATGGCCACCATCACCACAGAAAAAGCAGGCCTCACAAACATTAATCTTTCACCATGAATCCATACCAACACACATTTTGGTTTGAGTCATTCATATATTAAACATTTAAATACTCACTGCAATTTCTCCCTGCCCCAGCAAAAATCTTACAAAACTCTTTGTCTGGAAGTAAAATAAATTAGGCAAATTAAAAATACCTATTCCCTGGCACTTTAGTAATTCGGCACAGTGCATCTGAATTGGGGGAAGGGAAGGGCACAGAACACAGACGGCACTGGATGTTGCTTACGTTGATTGAGGGCCAGGACTGGGCATGTTCAGCCCTGGAGTACGAGGCATCAGTCCGGTGCGTGGAGGTGTCGGGGATGGGGAACCCTGCACAGAAAGAGGCGCAGCGGATGCCCCTGCTTCAGGGCTGGGGGGACTTGGGAGGGCCCAGTCGTCTTCGTCCGAGGACTGCTTCTCAAAGCGCAAGTGCTCTTCGAAGGCGTCTATGGCGTAAACCTCACCATAGGGACGGTGCTTTGGTAAGGTGGAAGCTTCAGGCTGCAGCCAGAGAGAGCGGTTCTGCTGGTACACAGCCGCATCGCTCACCTCCGAGTAGCTCCGGCGGCCTTGGAAGCTTGCTTTGATGTGGTGGCTCGAGGGCTTGGAATAGCCCAGATCCATAATGCTTCTCTCACCACCGGGAGACCTGTGTTGTGAATTGATGGCAGGGGATGAACAATTGGGGGATGGTGAGCAGCGCTGCTGGGCAGAAGACGGGTTAGGCGGTGGAGCTGGAGAACGACGCTGTGAGACAGGTGATTGGCAAGGAGGGGGAGCTGGGGAACGGCGCTGATGGGCTGGAGACTGACAGGGTGGTGCTGGAGATCGTCTCTGGAGGGCTGGAGACTGGCACTGAGGGATGGAAGGTCTCCCTTGCTGAGCTGGGGAAGTGCACTGAGGAGCTGGAGAACGGCGCTGCTGTGCAGGAGAGTGCCGTTGGGAATGGGGAGAGTGCCGCTGACCTGGAAAAGAGCAGAAGCACATAAGAAAAGAACTGTACTCTAGCTTGGAGAAGCAGTAGATGTTCCAAGCTGCATGCAACTACACATTTATGCTACACTGAGAAGATGTTGGATTTCAGCCAGTATGTATCTAGCTGTGGGAGGAAAAAGAGTGAATTCATACTACAAAGTGATAGAAAATATAGAACAGATATTGAAAACAACAATGCCAGCATGGCAATCATATATCACAGAGCACATCTGAATTACTCAGAAGAGATACTGCAGAATGAGAAGAGTCATAAACCCAAGCAATAATTAGGTGTGCTAACTATCCTCAGAAGGAAAGGCCACAAAATTCGGAGTTTAGAAAAAAGGCAAAGAAGAACGGGAACATACAACTGAGGTTTCTGTACTTATGACTAATATAGAGAAATTGAGGAAGACAGAGATGCTTTCTCTATCATGATACTAGAACTTGGGATCAACCGATGAAACAGACAGGAAGGAGATTCAAACACTTCTTCACACCCTAAGCAATTAATGGGGAGGAAGGTATCAAAAAATGTGGCCATGACTCACATAGTTTAAATGGCTTTGAAATAGTAAAAGATATGTCAATGGGAGATCATGCTATTAAAGGCAATGGCTATATGCTATGTTGAGTTTCAGGGGTAGGGTGCCACTTAATAGTGTTGACGGAGGAACAACAGCAGAACACAATTATTGCCTTCATGATTCCCATGGGTATCTGATTCAGCACTCTGGAACACATCACAATATACTTCCAAAGTATCTAATCCAGCAAGACTCTTCCTTTATTTTTATGAGGGTTGGATGGGCAGCCCTGCCATTGATTCTTTCCAGTATATCTTCTAGTCCACGTGTATGTATGCATGCATGTGCGTGCATGCGCGCACACACACACGCATCAAGATCTGGCATTGATCTGAAACAACATAAAATTCTGGTAAGTGCAGGTCCATTCCATCCCTCTCCTTGCATGTATTACCTTTCATAGGAAGACATAGAAAAGCATAATTTGACATTTTGCCAGCACATGTCACCAGTAGGATTTGGGCCATAGTCTCACTTTAGGAATTAAATATCCACATTTACGGCTTTATGCCTGAAGCTTTGATATCCTCTAAACTGCTGTCAAATCCTGCTAATTCCCCGCCATCACCCTCTTCGATCCCCACTCACCACTGCTGATGGCCTGCTCTTGCATAAGTGTCCGAAGAATCTGGCTTTGCAGAGAACTCAGGTTTCTCAGTCGGCACAACTCCTCTGTCAGCTCTGTGTAGGCAAGAGCCAGGTTTACCCTAACAAAAGAGAACAAATGGGGGGAAAAACCCAAAGCAGATAAGCTGCAGCTTCTATAATAGGAGACCATTTATTTTCAGGGCTGAAAAATGAATCCATCTAACTCAACTATTTGGGATGTGTGTTTTCTGTCTGTTCTAACCTCTTATGGATCATCATCGATGGAAAATGAAAGGGTGACGCTAACCTTCTGAGCCGTCCTCTACAGACCCAGCTTGCAAATAAATATGCCACACAAAACTGTATTTCTAGCAGTGATGCATCCAGTTAGAAACTAGTGCCATGGTACTGTGTTCTTTCCAACACCCACCTCAGGATCTTTTCTGTGGTAAGAAATGGAGCACTAGTCAACTTTGGTTGTTAAGTCCCAACTGGATGTCTCATCACTTTGTGGTATGTTTCAGACCTTTATCTGCAGCAGCAGCACCTGCACAGTTGTGAGATAAGCACATACTTGTCCTCTCCACGTTATCCATAATGCCCTTCTCAGAGACCAACATAGGTCTGTAGCTCACATCACCTCCAGCCCTCATGGTCAATGGAGGAAACCAGGTTACCATAACACAAGGAGCAAGAGAGGCTGCATAACTTTCATTGTTATAAAGTGAAGGATGAGGTGCAAAAATCACATGAAACAACTTTTCAGGCAAGTGGAGTAATATTTCAAGTGAAAACTCTGAAAGTACTATAACCAAATTAACATTTTATTCCTCCATTTCATGATATTCCAAAATCTGGTTCAGGAAGATTTTGGCCAGACCTGGGGAATGTCTCTCTTTTTGGACTAATGGCCAAGATCTGGAGAGTCTAGAAGTTGTAGTCCAGAAAAAATAACTTTCCCAGGTTTTCATTTTGATACATACCATTATTAAATTAATGTATTACCATGTTTACTGATATGGCTGACTCTCAAATATTTTTATACGGAAGCCTCAGCTTAAGCTAGGCCTTGAAAAATCTACTTTTTGGGACAACATCCAGAAATCCACTAGATATAATGGCTGGGATACAGCCCAAAAATGTAACTGTCCAAGCTCTGCACTCAACCACACCATCCTTTCCCTACTGACAATAACTTAGTATTAGAAGGCTTACTTTACTCCCATAAAGTTAACTCTACAGTGCCTCCATTTCAAAGGATCTCAGGCAGCAGTACTTAGAAAGGCATCTGCCAGGAGAACTTAAGACAGGTTTCTCCAACTGGATGTCCTTCAGCCATACCATGTGAAGATGATGAGAGTTATAGTCCATAACATACAGAGATCAACACATTGGAGAAAGCTGCCTTGAGGAACTGCTAGCAGCTTGGACAGCTACATGGACCAATTGCCTGACTTGCATTCAAAGAGTTATAGTAGCGGACTAAGGCCCTTTCCTCACGGGGGGGGGCGAAACAGGGCCACGCACGCAGGGGCAGAGCTTACCCACGAGCGGGTTGCTCCGTCCCTGCGGAGAGCGCGGATCTGCTGTTCTAAACGCCACCGAATTTCGGCGGCGCTCAGCGGTGCCCAAAATGACGGCCGGCAGCTTCCGGCGGCGCTCCGCCAATCAGGACAGTGTGCCAGCCAGAAGCCCGCCCCTGGGCAGATCTGCAGGGATGCGCTACCAGGTCTCTGAAGTTCTTCACTGGGGGCTGCCACGGGGCAGCGCGGGTGAGTTTTGTAAAAACCACTTGCGAAGGTGGTTTTTATAAAACTCGCAGCGCCACCCCCGCGGCTGCGCTAGAGCAGTTTGAGGTCTAGAGCCTCACTTTTTTTACCTGCGCTAGCGCACCCCACGATGAAGAAGAGGTCACCCTAGCGTGGGCAATATGCCCGTGTGGAAATGGCCTAAGTTTTTAGCACCTTATATTCTGTTTGTGTCATGTAGGTCATTGTGTGGTTTTTCCACGCAAACATCACCTGCTAACTTCCATGAAGAAAGGAACTACATGTTTTAGCCCAACCACATTGTTCCAACCTGTTCATTACCACATCAGTATGGGAAGAACACAGAGGAAGTGAGTTTCCATACTCCTGCAGTGACATTGCACACCACTGTGGACAATTTGGGCCACAGGGGAATCGAAGAGGTAGTGGAAAACTGCCACCCTCATCATATTCATCTGAACGCCTGTTTTGTCATTGTCTGGAAATATCTAATAGGTTCAGAGTTGTTAAAAACCAAAACTCAAGTGCACAAGGAAAACAGCCACAAAGTCATGCAATCCTATATATAGGTTCCATTGTTGTTTTCATGCTTTCACTTCTGCACAGGGAGAACATCTTTTGATTCATTTTCCATTTTTTGCTCTGGTACTAAGAAGGGGTGTATTAGTAGATTGATTAAGTCTGTAAGATCAACTTTGCTTATTTTTCTTTGCTTATTTTTCCCCAGACCACTGATGCACTCTAGAGTTTTAGACTGCAACTCCTGCAGCTTCCTACAAGTCCCGCTTAAAGTTACTGAAGGGATTCAAATAGTCTAATTTAGACATTTTTTTTAAAGTGCTATTGTGACTTCTTTTTAAAAAAATCCTACTACTGTTAAACAGAGAGCAAATGTGGTGTAGTGGTTTGAATGCTGGATTAGGATACTGGGAGAACAGGGTTCAAGTCCGCACTTGGCCATGGAAACCAGTGGGTGACCTTGGGTTAAATCACACACTCTCTGCCTCACACGAAGGCAAAGGCAACCCCCCTCTGCACAAATTCTGCCAAGAAAACCTGTGATACCCCTGTAATTACATATGGTTGCCATTATTGCCATAATTTGGAAATGACCTGAAAGCACACAACAACAATTGTTATACAACTGGGAGCTGAAAATCTTTGTTGATCAACTGCAAATTTCTCAGAGGCAAGAGGATCCCACTGCATCTTCCCTCATTCCTGTTGTAGTTTAAAGTATAAAACAGACCATTTATGTCTTTCAACAACAGAAAACACCATTCGAGCCTTTCAGAGCTCCATGGTCCTGCCTGCTCACCAAGTGGAGAAACTCAGACATCCTTTATGAAAACACAGGTATACCTTAGGTATGTTTGGGGCTTTGCTTCTTTAATAAAATGTTGGTACCAAAGGTAGAAATGACATGAAAGAATAAGGATAGGTTCCTACACAAAGAAGAGCAGTTCAACATGTTTCTGCAAACATCTTACTCAAAACTAACATTACGCCCGTGTGAAATGAAACAACCAGGTCAAATAAGCTTTGCATAAGTAAATAACAAGATTTTGAATCTTCTAGAGACCACCTGAAAGCTTCTTCCAAAATCCATCTCAGAATCATTTCTTTTTCTTTCAAAAGCCTCCACTTTTCTTATGATAGCCATTTTTGGTGATAATATATACAGACCTATGCTTTTTTCAATATACCAGGGGAGTTGGTGAGGCAGGCTACTCTCCTTTCCCCTTTTCTTTCTGTTTTGCTCTTCACATGTGCTCAGTAAGTGATTCTGGAGGCAGCTATTTAGCTCACCTGTTTTATGTGAGCACACACAGCTACAGTAAGACTACCTAGAGTAGAATTTCATTCTTTCCCAGGTCAAGCCTTATTGCATTGTTTACTGCAGATGCACAGCAGCAAGCCAACACTGAAAGTCTGTCTTTCTCCAGCCCTCCTTCACCATCCTTCCAATGCTAATGCTACCAAAGAAACAATTTGCCATCAACAATTGCCAGGTAGACATTAGACAAGAAATAGTAGGGCTGGGCTGGGCTTCTGTGAAAAGATGTTGCAAAAAGGAGCTTCTCTGCCGGAGAATTTGTTAATTGAGGTATGCCTGTAATAGAATCTCAAACCTGCTGTAGTGGAAAGCAAAGCCAAATTGCAGTAGATAACTGGGCTATTAGTTTGCAGACACCAGGACAAAGCAGTGAGATTTGATAGATTTCTTTTCTGGTGTTTGACTGAACAGACACCCCTCCCATTTAATTTTTCCTGAAGACAGGTTCCATTTCCAATTTGGAAACTGAACTTACAAAATCTTCTGCATAGTTACTACTTCCTTGGATTGAATTCTGTCTTGAGTATGAATAAGAAGCAACTAAGAGACTGGCTATTTTGGATCGATTCAAGAAGGGATTTACAGTCAATTAGAACCTCCAAATTTTCACCATGGTTTGCCTTTCTGAAAACAGAACATTTTAGAGCCAGATATCTGATTAAACTCAAGTTATCTATCTTAAGAATTGCCCTCACAGAACCGTGGTTTCAAGTAATTCCAACTGCAGTTTTAGATGGTTGCTATGGTAAGGGTTATTTGAAAACAGACTGTGCATTTGCAGCCAAGGACAAGTAGAAGACATTGTGCATTACTTGCTAACTCGTCCCATGAATAGCGAGCCCAGAGAGATTTTTAATGCCTTTGCTGTCAAATGGAGGTGGGAACTCTGTAGTGGATTCAGTTCAATTTTTACTGAGTGATGCAAATGATTATGTAAACATAAGGTGGCTCTTTCTGCCTGAGCTGCAAAAATCCAAAGATCTGAATGAGAGAGTTAGATAAAATCGCCATAACTTGCCAAGGAGTCTCAAAGTTTTAAACTGGTTATTCCTGACGCTGGCTTTGTAGTTATTTAGGTCTTCTATTCTTTTATATTAGTGTGGTTACAACCTTGGCCATGGCATATAATGTGTGGGGTGCTTTTCGTACTTTTGTACCTCTGCATTCTTTATCTTACAGGCTTATATATTGTATGTGTATATATCTATATCTATCTATCTGTCTGTCTGTCTGTCTGTCTATCTATCTATCTATCTATCTATCTATCTATCTGTCTGTCTGTCTGTCTGTCTGTCTGTCTGTCTGTGTGTGTGTGTGTGTGTGTGTGTGTATGTATGCTAGTTTCTTTGTCATGGCCTTTGGCTAACACAATAAATATTGATTGACTGGAAAAACTCACATCACCATTTCCAATTTTTCAATGCTCTTCCCAGTCCTTTCTAGCTGGTCAGTGATCTCCTCAAAGAATGCTCAGCCCTCAGTCCTGGATTACACCCTAACCAAAAATGAGGCCATCAATCAGACCAGAGTTTCCTGCCTGTGTTCAAATATGGCATTGCTAAGAGAAGGGTGCAGAAGTCTATCCCAATGAACACAATAACATCAGTGCAAAGATGTGATGTGGAAACTCTTCCTCCCTTGAGGGGCTGACCCACTGCCCATCAGCGCCTTGACAAAACCATCAACTCTCACAGAACTCTTGCCCTGAACTCCCATGTCACCTTGAAATAACATATTGGCTACGTTTATAAGAATGGAGGACCTGTCTGATGAGGTTACCAAAGGCATATCACCAGGAGGACGTCTTGCACTAAGGAAGACACCGAGTTAAACTGAACGGCTGTGACAAGTGGGGGGAATGGACATAGGAGATGGGGTGCGCCTAACTGCACTAGACAGCTATTCCTTTCCCATGAATATGTCACCAATTGTCTCTTCAGTGTGTGTGGGAGGGGGGGAAAGGTGAAGATTGTTCTGATCTGCCAAAAGAAAATTAAATTGTATTTTTTTTTTCACTGCTGAGTTAAACAGGACAACAAAATCCCCTCAGAGGGTGTGATTGTTTCTCACAATGTTCGGAAGCTTTTGTTGAACTGCTTTGATAAGCCATGACATGAAATACCATGAAATATCTGATTATGAATGACTATCATAATTTGACAAGAAGCAGTATGCATCAAAACCAAATAAAAAATAAAAAAATCAAAAAATCAGGCAGCTGTCAGTGCCATAAATGGCATGTCCACCTCTAACATCTGGGTTCCTTCTAGAGTAACCTTCACAGCTGTAGTAAAGATGAGACTTTTTCTGCAGTCTGCCAAGACTGCCAGCTTTAAAGCTAACCACCCTTCCCTTCTTGCAACCCTGATTTCCACTTTATCCTTATCAAACATTTAAATCAGACTATCCACTCACCCAATCTGAGGCTCAAAAGACCTGAATAAAATGGCAAGCATATCAAATAAAAGAAAATATCATGAGGCCCACAAGATGCAGGAAGAACTTTCACTCCAGTGAGAGTAGAGAATTGAGAACCCCTAGTTATCTTCTGAGCCTACAAATAGGGTGAGGACTCTCCCTCACACCACCCAGACCAAAAAGATACTAGAGAGGAGACTTCCTGTTGAATGTATCCAAGGCAACACCAACTTAGAAAGCATTAGGAAAGCAGAACAACTAGCACCAATGGGACCTCTCCTTCCACTGTCCATAACAGCTTCAGGACTCTCATCAGGTCACAGAAAAAAGTCCCAAATTCCCCTTCCCTGACTGATGCATTGTAGTTATTATTAGCATAATTATTATCCCACAGCTGCTATTCACATTTTTAAAGGACATGTAAAATGGAAAGATACCTCCCATGCTATTCATGTCTAGTTTGGCTCTGAGGTTCAGCATAATTTTCCTAGTAAATTAAGAAGGAGGACAGGCATGAAGGACCAGCTTCACCATTAGGCAGAGTGACGTAACTGAAGTGGGCCTTGAAGTTATGCCTCAGCAGTTCAGCATCTGGAGACCAAACTGAGAAGATACACTATCTATTGCCTGGCCACTGGTTGTTTCAATATGGGGAGTTTTATTGTACCTCCATATAAAACAGGATGCACAACTGTGGCCCTCTTGGACTGCAACTCCTATTAATCTGAGCCATTATATGCAAGGGTGAAGGATGCTGGAAACTGTAATTCAGCAACATCTGGGAAGGTATGGTTGCCCATTCCTTAATTAAAAAGGCTATTATTTATTTCCATTTTTTCCCTATAGGTATTATTATTATGTATCAACTGATGAAAACCTCTATCTTCATTTTTGGCTGTGCATTAAGTTACAATCCTAACCACCAAAGAGTTGCTTTGTCCTGGAATTTTCAAAAGAACTAGAAGACTCTGAGCCAAGATTTCACTGATCATTTCAACTTATCCTTGCTTTTGCAGTTCCTGGCCTTGCTATGCCCATTTTCTTTCCTAGTCTCTCCCCTTTCACGCTTTGTTACAGCTATTCTCCCTCATTTCCTTCTTGTGAAGGCAATTCTTTTGTATGGAAACATTGTAGGGTTGCCATATTTTCAACATAGCAATAAAGAACAGTTGAAATTCATGAAGTGTGGTGTTAAAAATTAGGAAATGGCTATTACAAAGGTTGTGTTCTACCTAAATATCAAATCAAAGTATTGATTTCAGTTAACTTAGTTTGTTCACATTCTCCAAATATATGTTACACAAGGCACCAAATTCTGTTTTTATGAAATTCTGTATTTGGTTTCTTTCTTTTTTTTTCTTTTTCTTTTCCTTTCTCTCTCTCTCTCTCTCTCTTTTTTCTGCCTGCATCAAAAGTCCTGAATCTATTTTTAATCATGTGAAAAATGAATGACAGTTATGATCAAAATTCAAATCAACCAAAACTCAGATTTGGTTAGATTGAGAGAACATTTGCTCATCTCAACACTCCATTTGTTTTTTTTTATAACTGAAAAATCTTTCTATAAAAGCATTTGATTCTGGAATGCTCAAAACCAGAAGATACTAAGCTCCAACAACAGCTACATTTAGAGTAACAATCCAACACAACTTCAACCAGTTTATCCAGATATTTACAGAAGTCCCAAAAATGCCATCTTTGGCTTTTCTTTCAATGTATTTCATTTCTAAAACAATTTTTGTTCATTTTTCTACAACTTTCCTAGCTCTACAAAATCCTATTTCAGTTGGAGTGACAGAATGGAATACAAAACAAACGGGATCATAGCTGTAGATTCTAGCATTGGAAGGGAGTCAGATTAGATGACTCTTTCCAGCTCTATAATTCTAGGAGTCTATAGATTCACATGATGACATTAATGAGTTCAAATTCCAATCTCCTCCTAAAGCTCATGTAGTCACCATGAGCCAATTTCAGCCTCTCAGCTTAACCTATTTCTTATTGTTAGGATAAAACCAGAGTTGGGGAAAAATAATGCAAAACACCTTCAGATCCAGGAGATAAATAGAATAAAATAAATGTATCTGTGGAAAATGGCAGGCAAGTGGTCCAGGTATGTAGCTCCACGTCTAACAGCCCCCCCGCCCCTGGCAGCAGCCAGGCCCCAAGGGGCCGCTGCTCCAGCCATTAAATGGCCGTGAGAGGAAGCAACTGGGCAACTGTGATGGTTTCTCCTCTTGTCAGCAATTTGAAAGAGAAAAAGGGAAGGAGGCAGAATAATTATGACATCATTCTTTCTCCGCCTCCCTCTCTGTCTTGTTAATTGCAGGGGTTACGAGAGGCCATCCCTGCTGCCCATAAGAAAATGGCACAAAACTTGAAACGTACCTGTGAAAATGGCTATTATAAAAATCCTTCAAAAGGAACTTTTGGAAATAACTAGAAGCACTTAATTGTTGCTCCAATAAATGTTACTCGTGACACTGCTTTGTTGTACCTCCATTGACCCTCCTTGCCAAGCAACTAGTTACAGGCAAATGGTTAATTATAATACATTGCTTTCAAAATTCTGTTTGCAAATGGCTAGTTACAGACAATATGTTGCTGATAATTAGTTCTTTATTTGGTTGATGGAGAAAATTTCTGCTGTAACCAGATATTCAGATTCTGGATTTAACAGCTTTACAAAGCCCTTATTTTCATATGACAAAAAAATAGCTGAATAAATGAATAATGTGTATTATTTTATTCATTTTAAAATGTGGTAAGCCAGACTTACTGTGTATAGGGAACCTCTCTGTTCACTGGGCCACAGACTTCTGCTCTAAAATCCTACCCTTAGCGAACTATTGTCTGATGTGGCTGGCACCGAGGATGTGGAAATTCTTCTCACCCCAGGAGGTTTATTTGTCCCTACTTAAGTATTGTACTACAAACTTAAGCCATCTCCCCACAGCAAACTTTGGTTTACTTGCTCGATATTACCTTTCCGTTTCAATCTGAGCTCTTTGCCATTATGTTTTTTAAAAATTGCTTCTTGCACATTTTATGAACTTGTTTTCACATCTTTTTGAATAGCACTGTTTTACTGTTGTTTTTATTTTGTTTCTCTGTAAGCCACCTTGAGTTCTGCCTTTGCTGAGAGCATGCTACAAATGGCCTAATAAATTTTTGTCAGCATTTTTGAGAGGTACAAGCCTAATAACTTCACATTTGAACAACTGGGTGGGAGGTTTAACAAGTGCATTCTTCCTCCATCCTGGACCTGAAACAATGAGAAAAGCTCCATCTTCTCCACATTATAGAGTGATTACTAAGTTATCAAAAAAGAACAAAACTGCAATGCTGTCATGTTAACAGTTGCATTTAAGTCTGTACAAATGACAGATCCTTCTTCTCTCACACACCCAAACATTCAACTATGGTGCCTGCTTGGTATTTATTTTTATAGACAGAAGCATATTGTTTCTTGTTTGTCTATTTAGCAGTCTTTGAGAGAAAGAGAAAAATGTTTCTAGCCCTTATGTTCACAGGAAAAAATAATAAATATATGCCGTACTTAGAGAATGGAAGTGCTGCAGCTGTGGTTTCGTAGCACCAACTGCAGCCACCAGCAGTCAACAATGAACACACAACTGTGCGGTCTGGCTGCGTGCTTGGTTAAGCTAAAGTTCACCCAGAAACTGCAAAAACCACCCACTTTGCATTTCAAGGCACTGATCTAGAGAACTGTGGGCACAGAGCAGGCTGTGTGCATGCTACTCCAATACGCAGAGCACTTCACACGTAGCATGTTAGTAACCCTTAAATACAGCCCTATAAGGTAAGCTGCTATTATAATCTTCACATTTAAAAAGTGTGCAAGGGACTGAAGCTATGAGATTCCAACTCCTGTTAAGCCTACATTAAAATATGATATGAACTATGGCAAATCATTCATATTGTCAACCAATACTCCAGTAAATGATAAACTTTTGTGTTACTCATGGAATAATTCATATAGAAATTAAATGTAAAAACAGCTAAGGAAATGTGCATATATTGTGCCATTGCCTAATGTAGCTTTTAAAGACTTGCAGTCTCTGATCTATGCATAATAGCCTGCTTCCTAGTGCAATCATGTTCATTTGATTGATTGAAGTATGATTAGTACTATTATTCAACATATATTCCTCCATCCACTGGGTACCTAAGATAATATTTAAAAAGTAGATTTGTGGTCGAAAGAAAAGCATTGAGCTTTAATCCGGGACTGATTTTCAAAACTGAGGATCAGGAACAGCTGAATATGTGAAGTAAAGAGTGCCTCTGAGTGTATGCTGAATGAACTGTCCCCTCTCCTCCTCCTCTGAAGGAGCCACATCCTCTCTAAATACACAGAACAGACACAGGAATCGTGTGTGTGTGTGTGTGTGTGTGTGTGTGCGCGAGAGAGAGAGAGAGAGAGCGCGAGCGTGTTTCTAGCATGCCCTCCCATTGACTATGTTGCCTAGGATGGCTGGAAGTTGCAGTCCAACAACACCAGACAGACCACGTGATTCTTGTCCCCAACACAGGATTAACCTAAGATCTGAATGCAGATCATATGGTGTACAACAAATTCTGAATCCTAGCACTTAAAACCAAAAATGCTGATGTTTTTTTCAATTCAGCATGCAGACTTTACTTTCTTACTTTAACTTCACTTTTATTTTATTTTATTCTTTCTAGTTTTCACAACAGATTCCACCGTTGTCTTTGAGCCCCTTAAATCAGATTGTCTTTGTCTAAACGCATATTATAACTAGATCAGATAGGTTTTTTTCTGACCATAACCCCAGATATGCTGGGGTTACTCCAAGGGAAGAGCTAATTTCAAAAATAGGACTGGAGTGTGGGTGGAGGGATAGGGTTAAAATGGCCAACCTGGGCAGAAGATGCTTTTGGACTTCACACCTCAGATATTTTGCACCCTTGCAGGGAACCAGACCAAACTAAGTCTCTTTAAAATAAGTTTTAAAAAGGAAGGGAAGGGAAGGGAAGGGAAGGGAAGGAAGGAAGGAAGGAAGGAAGGAAGGAAGGAAGGAAGGACAAGTGCTTTTCATATAAATGTTCCTGGGTGGGTGAAAAGAAAATGGCAGAATACTTCTGATAACAACAACATAAAAGAGCTCCATAGGTGAAAAAAAAGTTGGCTTCCTTCAGAAAAAAACCTATTTATGTACGATCCAACAGTGATTCTCTTCCAAAGGTTTGTTCTGATGTAAAAAAGGCCCATACAGAGGTCATGAACCTCTGGTCTGAGAATCAGCATGGGAACTGATTTATGTATACAGCTTCATCTCTCCTATTTTTCAACACTTGGTTCAAAGGTGAATGCCACTAAAAATGATACCACATGGAGAGAATATGAAAGTTCTCTCTCTGATGATCCAGTCACACAGTATTCATCACTGGACAGTCCAGTCATCAACTGAGAAAGAATGTGCCTGTGTGTGAAAGAGCTTTGTAACTGAGGGACTCTCTACTTTTTTTTTTTTTTTTTGGAAAAGTCCACATTTGATTATTGAATACTGTAGCTATACCTTTTCTTTCCTGAAATCTTCAGTCTGTAGTCCCATACTGACTTACTTCCCATACCCACACAAACACTATGGGACTTTTTTTCAGAGAAGATGTACGAAGTGTGTTACATTTTGGATTACAATTCTTTATATCCCATAACAGATGCAAGAATATTGTTTTGAGCTCTAATTGGAAACAGACTGAAGCACTGGCAATGGAAGAATGGACTGTTAAGGTTGCTGAGTTATTCCAAATGGCCAAAGTATGTGGGTTTTAAAGGATAAGCCAGTTGAAGACTTTTTGAAGGACAGGAAACTGTTTATCAACTTTTTAAGCAATACGAAATCTAACGATGAAATAATTTGTGGCTGTGATTACTAGTGATTCTAGTAAGATTGCTCAGTTGGATCTGGAACGGTAGAATAATATTTTTTTCGTTTTCTTAATAATTCTCTTTCATTACAGTTTGGTTGGGCCAGAGCCTTTTTGGTGTTGTAGTAAATTAGTGTTTAGATGGTAAGGTAGTGTTTTGGTGAGTTAGTGTTTAATGATTTAAGTTTAGTGTTTTAGTATTGGGTCTTCATGTTTAAGAAGTCAGTTTGTGTTTGTGTTAATTTGTGTTAAAAGTAATATACTTTAAAAAAATCCCTGAATCTCCCAGCCAGCATGATCATAAGGGCTCTAGGATTCTGGGAGTTTTGTAGTCCAACAGAAAGGAACCTTTCAAAGTTCTGCTCTAGCACTTCTCCTTCAGAAATTAAACACTGCTTCATGCTTCCTCTAACAGCATTTTCAACACATGCTTCTGGCTGGGTTTGGGTTTAAAGGTGGCAATAATAATTGCACACCACTATTAAACGCACTCAACGCAGGGCTGGCCAAGCCACATTGCTTCTTGAGGCAAAGAACAAGATGGCACCTATGACAATAATTTTACATACAGAATTTGACAGGACTGGCAGGTGAGTCTTAAGCACTTCCGCATTGGTGAAGGCACAGCACTACACACAACACCTGAGGTCAGCAGCTTAGCGGAAAGGGGGATGCTGGGCAGAGAGCCCATGTGGCAGACACAGCTTTTCCTCCAGCAGCAGGAACGGCCGGCAAGCTCAGGAAGAAGAGCAAAGAGGTTGCAGTCTTTGCCTGTGCACTCTTCAGCATTTGCTACCTGAGGCTGTGGTTCACTTTGATAGGGCCAGATGAATAGATTACGATAATAAAAGCTGTTAAAGCTTCATTTCTATAGCTGAATCTTCTGTCAGTATTCTAAACCTGTTTGTGTCCATTCACATTGCCTCAATGTTACTATTTTTGTAGCTATTTATGAAATCGCTTAATATAATAATTATTTCTGCATGAAGTACAAATCATTGCATTTGTTTATGAAATCCTTTTCTGACCATTTGTTCACTACAGTCAAACATGGCTTATATACTCAAGTAAGAAAAATATGATATAAGCAGTAAAATGAGCAAAGAAGTTTTTAAAAATGTAATTTTGAACCAGGGACGAAAACCTACCAAACAAATAACGACAGCAACAGTAACAACAATCCAGATGTTTATATTACCAAATGATTGGTAATATAGAAGCAACTCTTATGGATTCTGAAAAATCAACAGAGAAAAAGCCAAGTGGGCTTCCCAAATTAAATATGAATTCAAATGTTGGACTTCTTCTCATGGCATGGATTTCTAAACTTTTTCCTTATAGTTAACAAAAGCTCTGTTTTTAAACACGTAGGGTTTTTAAAAAAACCAAATGAAGTACTTCATGACCAAACATTTAAAAATACATACCACTTTTTTTAAAAAGGTTAATACATACAATCTATGTATTCAGTACGCCTTCTTTCTATAAAATCAATAATTAATTAGGTATCCTCATTCATTTTTATTTGATCTTGAAGTCTTTTTCCATATTTGTAAGGCAGTAGTAAAAATATTCTAATTTCTTAGCATATAAAAGTATTTTAAGTTGTTAACAGGATACTGACATATCTAGATGCCATATCTACTGGCATATCCCAAACTGTGTGGTTAACTAATCTGGATACATATAGCAAAACTTAGGCACCCAGAAATCTCTTCATTCAGACTTCCAAATTTGCATATGTCTAGTCTTTAAACTCAAACAAATCTTGAAACATACATGGTAAAGATTTCAGCCCTAGGCCCCCATCCTTGCCCCATGAAGATGAGTCAGGTTCCCTTTCAATTTTTTAGGAGGGCAATAAATAATTTCTTAAACATCTGCAGTATGTGTGGAAATAGGATATGTGTGAAATAGGATATTAGTGGATCTTACCTTGGCCCCTTTCATACTGTACAATTTAGCCCTATAATTCAACTTTAACTGTCATGGCAACATCCTGCAGAATCCTGGGATATGTAGCTTAGGGAGGGGTATTTAGGATTCTCAACCAGAGAGCTCTAGTGCCTCAACAAACTGTAATTCCCGGGTTTCCAGTTAAAGTGGAATCATAGCACTATAACTGTGTAGCATGGAAGGGTCCTCACTCAAGCTGTGAAACTCCTTGAGCCAGTCACTATTGACTGTCCCAGCTTATCTCAAAAGTTTACTGTGAAGATCAGGACTGTCCCTGTCATTAGGCAGAGTCTGATTTTAGTGGTGTCATGGAAGAGCCACAAATTTTGGTTCCAATAAGCATTGTTGTATTTTTCTTTTTAGAAGAGAAATGCTTGTTGGACTTCCAGCCTCAAGTATCAACTAACTTGGCTGACCTTGCATATTAGAAGTATTAATGGTGCTGGGAATAGATTGGTGGCCTTCCTCTGGCATCTCCTCATGTAAAATGTGTTAGACCTGCCCTTGTGAGGAGATGATACCATATGTTGCCATCCTCAGCTCCCTGAAGGAAGGGCAAGAGGAAAAAATGATGACTTATCTAAATCATCATTGATAAAAATCAATCATTTGAAAATTGAAAGGACAACATAAAATTTTAAAAGAATTAAAAGAATAATTTATTGCTGCTTGAAACATTTTAAATAAATGTACATAAATCAAGTCTCTCTGGTTTATGAATTGCTCTCTCTTTGCTGTCTATAAACGACACAGAAGAAAACCAAATTGTGATATGCTCCACATTTTCCTAGACCTCTAATCCAGTTTCAGATGATGGGATTTTTTTTCCATAGTTTTTCACTCAAACTTTAAACAGCCCTCTCTCTTCTTTTTTAAAAAAAATGTCTTAACAATTATTTTGCAATGGTTTGCTCTACCATAATCTCAAAAAAGAAATAACCCATATGTAATTTTTCTCATGTATGATGAACCCTAAGAATTTTGTATCCAGATAATCTCACCTTTCTCTATCTCTCCAACTCCATCTTTTTTTTTAAAGAAAACATTCCAAGTCCTTATGGTTCCAGAGAGTGTGACACAATAACTATTATGGGTCTTCTGGGTTTAAAGGGGAGCAGGAAGGAGAGACATAGTTCCATAAAGCAGAGTTCTACTCAACTCTTATTTAAACCTACAATAGGAGAGACTTGACTTTGTTGCTCAACACCAATGAAGTATCAGAAAGGGGATGCAGGCAAAGAAAAAAAATGGGCACCCTTCCATTCAATGCACATACATGGACAAGACCAACAGTTTGATCTTTCTCTGGCACTCATGAAGGCAAAGCGCCCTCTACTGCTCTGGAAGGCATCAGGCTGCCTTAGGACTTCCAGCACAAGCTGTGCGGCAATTGCCTCTCTTCTATAATTTGCTTCCAGCATCTGCTGCCTGAATCAACTGCCTCACATTCCTTAATGGTAGCGCCAACCTGCATAGCACCTTGCCCCTTCTCACACTGAGAAGGTCTAGAATCAATTATGCAAGATCAACCATTTATACATTATATTGATTTAAAGTGGTGTAAAATTTATTTTCAGCTCCAAATGTTAATGCTGCTGTAGAGCATTCCATTCAAAAAACTGCCATATAGCAGCCCAAACATTTGGAGGTGTAAATAAATTTTTATGCTGCTGTATGGCAGTCTAAGTGGCCTAAATATCATAAAGAGACTAGATCCCCTCTGATTTTGGAAGCTAAGCAGGGTCAGCCCTGGGTAGTACTTGGATAGGAGACTGCCAACAAATACCAGATGCTGTAGGCTACATTGCAGGAGAAGGAACTGGCAAAACTAGTTCTGAGCATTCCTTGCCTAAGAAAACCCTGTGAAATTCATGGGGTTACCATAAATCAACAAGCAGCTTGAAGGCATATACACACACAGCAGTCCATCAGGAAACAACACTATAGAATAAAATAAGCATCTGTGAGGCAAAAATCAAAATTAATAAGGTAACCTGCTCCCTCAGAGGATTCAGCCCTTTCTCCCTTCCTGCCCGTCATGCTTAGAATAGCAGTCCAGAATATGTGCACACAGGGTGGGTTCTTACACTTTACCAAAGAGAGGAAATTCAGCACCAAAAAAAGGACAAGAGAAGATACAGGTTTAAATTAAAAACGGCATATTTAGAGATACAAATGTAGAAATTTAGAAATTCTAATTTAGAAATAGAATTATTAGTGTATTAGAATTATTACTATAATAGAAGGGAAGACTGTGACCAGGTGATCTATGTATCTGTTTGTTCTGCCTGTTACCCACACACTGGCTGTAGGTTGGCAATTTCAAGAGCACAAATAAAAAATGCTTTCAGAATTAATGACATGATCATAATAAACACTAACTGTCCAGAGTGTATTAGCTCAGAATGCAGAAAAATGATATGAAAGGCTGTTAAGTTACTTAAAATTATATGTGATTGATGATGATCAGTGGACTTTTTTCCAATGGGCCTTAACGATTAAAAGATATTGCTTAACTGACTTTGGACAGTGTTTCCTCTGGAAGGTCTACATTCAATTTAAAACAATATCATCATAAAACTAACCTACATTAAATCCAAGCAAAACCAAGTCCCATAAAAAACAATAAGCAAAAGGCATTAATCAACAACAGCAGCAAAATGGAATTTGCTTGGCACATAAAATACCATTAAAAGGGGTGTCAGGCAAACAGTAATGGAGAGGGAATTCCCTAAGTGAGAAGCGTCCACCAAAAAAAAAAAAAATCCTGCTCATGATAGCCAAACAACAAAACTCAGTGCATTGCTTTTAATCAAGATGTTAATATTTGGTCAGGGTCTTTGATCAACCTGGATAAAGCTTGTAGCAACGTTCTGCACCACTGTGCAGTTGTCAGGGAGAAAATAAGCTGGGAAGCTTAACGTAGCCAGAAAGTAAGAAACAGGTTTAATGTGGCATCTGGTTAGAAGCGGTAGCCTGGAGTGACAAATGAATATTATGTCTTTTCAAGGCTGGGATTTGGGAGGAGGCGGGAAGCTGTTTCTGTTTTGCAGATGAGCATTCCGGGGGGTGCAATTTGATTCTTTATGCACTGCTTATAAATTTATAAATAAACAGTTATCATACCTCCAAATGTAAATGTCTACTGAAAAGGAAGCTAATAACAGTTTTATAACACTATCTCAAAAGTGAGCCTCACTGAATTCAGTGAGGCTTAATCCTCAATAAATGAATATATACCTGAACTTGGAAATATTACTTTTTTGGACCACAGCTCTAGGACTGCTCTCATCAGCCAGCACAGACAGTCTCCATTCTGGCACAGAAATTCCGGGAGTGATTTGAGCATCAGACTATGACCCTGGAAATCAGGGTTCAGTTCCCCGCTGGGCTGTGGAAACTCACTGGGCAACCTTGGGCACATCACATATTCTCAACGCTAAAAAAAAAAATCTGTGATAGGTTTATCTTAGGGTCTCCATATGTTGGAAATAACTTGAAGGCACACAACAAGTGGAAGAAGTCTGTAAGGAAAGTAACTTTTCTAAGCACTGATGACTGCAGCCTAAATTCTGGGAATTCTCAAAGTGGGACACATGTAATTGTACATTTCAGTAAGTTTCCTTTTTGCAAGCAATAGCTGAGCAAAATATGCTGCTCTGCTACAAGCATGCTACTTCCTAAGGTCCCCCCTCCCCAGCAGCGTAATGAAACACAGGGTTCTCTGTGTGGTTTCTAGATGGCTGGGGGAAAGTCTGAATCTGCAGCCACTGGGTGGGGAATGAGCAAAGAGCACGCTCATCTACAGGATCGTACACAAACCAAACAATAGAGCAGAAAAACCACAGCTTTATCTACTACCCCAGCATGGCTGAGTGGGCAGAGGAGTAGAGCTGTGTGTAGAGAGGAAATGGCCATGCCAAACTAACAAACCATTTGGTTTTGCATTTTTTTTAAAGAAAGTTGTATACTAGAGAATAGATGGGACCACAGTAGCTTGTTAGCCGCAAGAGATACCGGTACTCACATTGTTATTTTTAAATCTAATCTTCTGCACTTCTTTACAGTATCACACATTAACCAGCTGGGGGAGGGCTACTGAGGTTACTTGGGACATTTTTTTTTAGAAAAAGGAGATATTGCCAAGGTTCGCTATCTCATGTGCATTTGGAAGATGGGGAGCAACAACACACACACACATACACACACACACAAAACCTCCAGCATATCTACTTCAGCAAAGGTTTGAGTGAATTTCTGAAGCCTGGTAGGTAGCAAAAAAAACAAAAACAAATTGTTATAAATCCTGTTAGTACTAATTAGAGTGACTTCAACCATCCTGAGCACAAAAACTCATCTACTGCCTCAGCATGATGTCTGTGATAAGGTAGTACATTGTGAAGAGCAGATGCTCCTCATGACAATTTCCATAGACACAAAGCCCAAAGAGTCCGAAAATAAATTAACTGTACTGATCTATGTCAGGCATAGAAATGTGTTCCAGGGAGGGGGATCCAGTGTAGCCCTGGGATGCCTACTGAGACCTCCAAGGCCCCTAACCCCCTTAACTGGCCCAGATGAAGGAAGTTAGAGCAGCTATGGGATGCTTAAAAATGCTGTTTGGCAAGGTACCCTGAAACTGCAAAAACCCCATCCAAAACATCCTCAGAAAGAGATCAGGAATGATGCACTCACCAAAAAGTCTTGAGGCTCCTAGATTGATATACTTGAGAGATGACTACAGTTACCAGGGGGATGTGAACAGTTAAGGAAAGACACATTCACCTATCTATGCTTAGCAATATACTTTTATTTATTACTGCTTTACATATTCCAGATCTGAGCTCATGTTCTTTCATCCCCAGGTTACTGCTGTGCTCTTTTCTCTTACTTCAGCCACCAGCCATATCAGGAAATTCAACCAAAGTGTGCTGTCTCCCAAATGCAAATAGGAGCTCATAGGAAATACCCAGCAGTCGTTTATGCAACATTGCTGTGTGTTGTTTTGTTTTCAAGAAACAGTCTTGCTCTGGTGAGCTCAGAGTAGCAAAGCACATTTGCAGAATGTAGGCATGCTCCTACAGAAAAAAAACAAAACCCCAGAGGAGTAGACCTGTTTGTCTGCTACAACAACCACACAAAGAAAAGCACCTGTGGAACCTTAACAATTATCAGATTTGCTGTGGCACAAACTTCCATGGGCAAGAAAGTACATTTCATTGTTTTCTGGCCCCAAAAGTACCACCCTTACCCTTACCCTCATCCCCAACCCCACACCTATACTCATCATTACATGGCCATCAAAAAGTACCATTTCAACCATCTAGTGAAATGAGCAGGATTCCATATATGTTTAAGCTACAGTAAACCAATTAGTAGGTAGCCATGTAGTGTAGTGTTGTATAGTGGCTTGAGCACTGGGCAACACTGGAGACCAGGGTTTGATTCTCCATTCAGCCATGGAAACCCACTGGGAGACCTTGGGTGCATCACCCAATCTCGGCCCAGAAATCCACATGATATGTTCACCTTAGGGTTGCCACAAGAAGGCACACAACAACAACAACAACAACAACAACAACAACCCAGTTAGTAGGTCAGCATCAGCATGCTGTAGTGTTTAGAGTGTTGGATTAAGACTCTGGGAGGTTGTGGTTTCAATTCCCGCAGTCATAGAAGCCCCACTGGGTGACCTCACGCAATTAAACTAATTCAGCCTTAGAGGAAGGCAATGGCAAATTCTCTCTGAATAAATCTTGCCAAGAAAACTCTATGATGGGGTCACCGTAAGTCAGAGTTCACTCGAAAGCACATAACAATAGACCTGTTATTCTTTAAAAGTGCCATTTTGTTCTTTAAATTAAGAAAGTCCTCTTCTCAGTCAGAGATCTTAAACTCAAACTCATCTCTTCAAAAGCAGTCGAAGGAACATAATAACATAACTGTAAAGGAGACATATAAACAATAAATCTGAAGGCTACTTACAGCCTGAATATGCCTGCAAAGCTGATTCTACCATACAGGTCAAGGATGGGGAGATTCTTCTGGTATTATTAGATTGCAAGCTCCACTATGGCTTACCAATGGCCAAACTGTCCAGGGATGATAAAAGTTGCCGTTCAAAAGCATATGGAAGACTACACAGGCGCCAACCCTGATCTAGGCAGCTGTCCGGCATGGTGTGAGAGGCATAATTCAAGCAGATAGAAAATGCTGTGTTGGAATCAGAGCCCAAGTGCAGCCTCTCATGTTTTCTGCACGGCTAGCATCTTGCACAAATAAAAAGCTGCCCTGGAATCTCCCATCATGATACAAGAAGGTCGTAAGGAAACCATGTTTAGGGTGCAACTGCAGATTTCAAGGGGTCCTGGGGAAGGAATGGATTATGTTCTTCTTGTTGTTAATATCCTGCCTTTTCCCAGTTTGGAACTCAAGACAACTTACAACAGTTAAAGCAAACATAGTGAGGTGGCACTTATTCACCCTTTATCCTGATCCCATTCTCAGTGGGCTCCACCCTTGGGGACGAGTCAGGCTCTTCCCCTGCCAGATTCAGTGCCATCCTCACCAGGCTTCTAGCCAGAGCTTGAAAACAATCTTTTTGTGGAGGTTAATACTCCCAAAATCCTCCAGCCAGCATGCTAGTGGCCACGTTTGCTATGGAATTCTGGAAGTCAAGGTCCAACAAAGGGATCTTGTAGCACCTTTGAGACTAACTGAAAAAAAGAATTTGGTAGCATAAGCTTTCGTAGACTTAAGTCTACTTCACCAGATGCATAGAGTGAAGTGCCTAGGAACAGACCTTTATAGCTATGAATGAGCAGGTTTTCTGTTTTAACTATAGTTCCTGGGGGACAAAGGGAGGAGGAAAGATGTTGCCTTTAGCCAAGGTGAGTAGATAACCATATGAATGGTGAAGGGAATTGTTAGAATACAGTGTGATGCTGGCTGGGAACCAGAAAACAGATGTGATAAACTGCCCAAGACAGCCTTCATGAAGCCGGGGTGTTAACTAATCTTATAACATGTGCAGTGTACCAGGAAACCACTGTCTCTGTTCAAATCACTGTTGATGAACTGGAGTTTGTAGATATATTCAGATTCTGCTGTTTCTCTTTCAAATCTTCCTTTATAGTTTGAGGTTTGTGTTGGAATGTCCAGGAAGACTGAAGTGTTCTGCAACTAGTTTTTGTGTATTCTCATTTCTAAGGTCTGATTTATGTCCATTTACCTCCAGGTGCGAAGACTGGCCCGTTTGCCCAATACAGAGTGCTGAAGGGCATTGTTGGCAGAGGATGGCATATATCACATTATAAGATGAGCAAGTGAAAGGGCCTCTAATATTGTGGTTGATGTGATTAGGTCTTGTGATGACATTTCCCATGTGGATGTGTGGGCAGAGTTGGCATCTGGATTTGTAGCAAGTTCTTGTACCCATCCTCCATATATGTGTTGTGTGCCATCTTGTAGGTCCAACAAGTAAAACTTTGCAGACTGTCCAGAATCACTGATGACTACACGGGGACATCTAAGACTCGCTGAAATTTCTTCTCCTAAGGGCAAGCCCCACTCAGGTTAAGCCCAAAGCTTTTTGCTCTCTGAGGCAAAGAACAAACTGTTATTTCCTTCTCATTTCAATGGATAAAAGTTGACTGAACCACTAGCTGAACCCTTCTTCAGAACTGCCAATGGAGATCAAACTCTGCCACACCTGAAGGCAACAGTGAAGAGTTCTGATGATCATTCTCCTTGGATTGTAAACCAAAACTAAAGGAAGCACTGAGGAACCAAAATGAGTTGTGCCTCTTCTTTTGGCAGTCCAAGGGTAATGTCTGAAGTGAAAAATTTATGTGTCATCAGAGAGGTCAATCATAGACCTCAGAGCCAACAGTATTTAGACCCATGAGCTGCAAACCACCTGGAAATTCTCTTGCAAAAGCCCCACTGAAAGAAGCAGGTGTCTCTTGTACAGCCCACATTCATTTCAATGGGACCTCCTCAGGAATGTTTCTCAAAATGAAAAAAAGCATTGTGGTGATTATATAGAAGTAGAGACATTGTCTGAATTTTCAGGTGGAAAGGCCAAGTTGTCTTGAATTTCATCAGAAATATAATTCCATATTTCAGAAATTACTCATTTATCTCATTCTCCCCTGTCCCTTTAAGATAAACTCTCACAAGACATCTTGTAATATTTTTCTTTAAAAAAAAAACCTGAAGAAGTTTGTTAAATAAAAATATTAGGGCAAAATATTACCCCACAAAAGCAAAATAAGAGAAATCATGACTCACTTGTGGTCTTTGGTGACAAGCACATTTTCTTGAAGTAGCTAGAGGTTTGGGTTTATATAAGAGGTTTATACATGCTAGTTGGTTTAAGTCAATGATAGGGTCATATAAATGTTCTGTTTAAATATTTGTAAAGGCCTGCTGTTTTTTAACATCCTGCTGCTTTTGGGATGCTGTGAATTGCAGCATAAATAAATTCAGAAACCAAATTCTGTCTCTAAATTATATTTTAAATTATTTTAATTTACTATATAAAAAAAGGTCCATGCACATAAGTAGGTCTTACTGACAGGCACAGTTCCATTGCTTTGTCATATTCAGCAAAGTTTCAAAGATTAAAAAAAATTTCACTTGATATTTAGGGTTTCATATGAAGACTATTAAAGCAGATAGACAACTGGCTTCACCATTGGGAGAATCTGAAAGCAATCTCTACTCCGTGTCCAAAGTTTACATCCAGATTTTGTTTTGCAAATGAGAATGCAGGAAGCAGCCTTCAGCTCAATCAGTCCTGCTAGTTCAATATTTATTATTTCTTAATTTCGTTTGTATGCTGCCTTTCTCCCGGAGTAGGATCCAAGAGAGCTCCCAATGTCAGCACTGGCAGCCAAGTGCTTACAGAATATGCAGTGCTAGACACCATTTTATATATATAAAACATAATTATACCTTCACCTCAACCAAAAGTAATTACAGGGTGTTGTTGTTACTTGTAATGTGGAACTCAACAAGTTCTGCATTTAGCCCATCCTTCTCCAACCTGACACCCTTCAGATCTGTTGCACTATCACTATCACTATGCACTATCATCCCCTGCCAACGTGGTTGTGCTGGCTGGGGGTGATTTATTTATTTGAAGTATTAACATCTTTTTCTTCAGCCCAAAAGGCTCCCAGCAAGGCTTAAATGATGTGATCTGAAATTCTACAAACCTGGAAAGCAACAGATTGGGGCAAGTTCTTTGAGGCCATCACATGTTTTGATTAACTTGCTCTCTTGTTTTTTCAATTTTTTAATTTTAACCTTTTATGAGTTTTGCACTGCTGTTCCATGCTATTTAATCATACAACACCTTGTGTATCTATCTGCTAGAGAATATTCCTTATGCAGACCTGAAATAATAAGAACTGCCTTCTACAATTTATTTCTTTTCAAGTAAATAAATGGAAATATTTTCTGTAGATGATTTCCACTAGCACCGTGCGAAAATTTTTGGTTCAAGGATGGCACAGTTAACACTACCAGTTCACTTACAGTAGGCGTAATGAGACTTCTTCCCTCCTTACTTGCACTTTCATTTTCTAATAAAAGAGCAATGAAGGGAGGAGGAATAACGAGTGAAGAGAATGTTGATTAAAATGTACAGTTCTCTCTACCTTTTTTGTGGGTAAGATTTGGGGGAGAAGTGACTAATTCAGGAAGTTGAGGAGACCAAAGGAAAAAAAAATCATCTTTTAAAAAAAGTCACACACTCCATGCTGCCAAGTGATGGAAACGCAGAGTTTACAAAAAACGGAATTGCAGTTACAAGAAAACCAGTTTCAAGAAAGCAAACACTACAGGGTGTTGTTTTTTTTCCATTCTTCTCCAAGATGACACAGCAATTTTGGGGTTTTGTTACTGCCCACTCCCTTCTCTTCGCCCACAGTGAATTAAGAATTTTACTTTGCCTTTTCATTTGCTCTACATTTATCTGTATTAGTCCAAACCAGTATAAACGAATATTCTCCTCTTGTTGGCTCAAGTGATGAATTGCATGTAGAAAGCAGACACTGAGGAGAAACAACTGTAGATATAATTTTCATAGCTCCCAATGTAACCTCCAGTACAATGATTTGTATGTAAATCCATCTTCCAAATAGGACAACTGGAGTTAAACATGTAATTTCCTGGTAGATTTTCTACTCCAGTCATCTGTTTTAGAGGAATCAAACAATATATTCCAGACAGTAAAAAGACAAGGAGCACAATCTTCCACCACTTAGATACAGACAGCTTCAACATCTCACTATATTCACTTATCTTAAATGTAATTTTCCAAGTTCTTCTGAGGAAAAGATGGACCCCTTCCTGGAGGTCTTTGAGCAGTAGGTTGACAATTATTTTCTGCAGATGCCCTAGTTCTGGAATTCCTTCCTCAAGTAAAGATTTGGACAAGATGGTCTACATCAAAGGCAGCCAACACACAGCTTGCAGACCATATATCAGCTTCCTGCTCATTTTTCGTAAGCTTCAAAGCCCCATACCCATCCATAGGAGAAAAAAAGATACGGAGAAAAATGGAGAACTGCAAGCCTGGAAGCTGCTAAGAAATAAGATTTACCCTCTAAGTACTTTGCAGGCTGATCCTTTGGGCCTATTGAAAGCGAAGAACAGGCACAGGGATGTGTGCCTTTCCAGCCACTTATAGCTTCCTCAGCAGCAGGTGGCATGGGCCACAGTATGTCCTGAAAGACAAACAAAACCAGACTTTCCAAAGTTGCCTGTCCTGTCCTTCAGGGTCCTCTCCAACTTCACAGTTCTCCGATTCAGTTTTGTTATGGAAACTTTACTACATCTTTCAGCTTCTCACCTATATCCCATTCCTTACAACGTCGAGATTCTGGTTAACAACTAAGACAGATGAAAAAGCAACTGACACTGCAAGAGGGAATACTGAGAGCTATTATATCAATGGCTGCATTAAATCTGCTTTTACACTGCTAAACAGCTGTCAAAACTGCTGAGCCAGCCAGCTGTAAAATTTGTGGAACTCTTCTTACCCCTAAAAACTGCAAAAATAAGTAGATGCTACAAGCGTCCATCAGATCTCACCAGCTAAAACAAATACAATCACAACAAATATGAAAACTAGGCTTCAGAAAGCAATGCTGGCTTTGCCATCCATAAGAACAATTCCAAAAACCCCTGGTGGTATAAGGCTTCTAGTAGGCTAACCAAAAGAACAAAAAATTGTGTGCAAGCTTTCACAATTTCTAGATGTCTTCATCAGACAAGATACTACAAAAACTGGGGCCGGTGGGGTTAGGGTGCGATAGAAATAATCTGACATGATATTGCAATCATGGTATTTATATGATATTATATAATGGAACATAGCAGGCTGCAAGTTCCAGGTAGGAACTCTGTGACCTTGTGTGTGGTGGGATCATTTTTTGCAGTCTTCACTCCAGAATCCAATATTCCAGATTCCTCATCACCAAAACAACCAGGGTGTTAATAACAGAATCATATTTCCAAGGCCTCCCAAAGGCATGGTTCTCCATCTCCACACACACCCAAAAGGTCTTGAATCAATCTATCTATCTATCTATCTATCTATCTATCTATCTATCTATCTATCTATCTATATTAAAAAAAGCCAAAAGTAACTAGATCATCACATCCATTTTGAGGAAAATGGGAGAGTGTGACCTGGGGGAGTTAAAAAAACAACAACAACCCAAATTGGCAGCATAGCCCTCCACAATTATCCAACCCCACTGTAGGCAGTGAAGTGGTAGTTTTAACCTTTATTTGGAGTAATTCCTAGGAATGTTGGAAGAAAGGAAAGCAGAAGCATTTAATCACCTATTTTTGAAAATATAAAAAACCAGTTATAAGAGCCATCCTCATATCCTGCCAAGCACATTGGCTACTTAATCATGAGAAAACATGGAGAGAAAACCCATGGTCTGTAACCGCTACATTAGAAGCTAAAAGAGAATGGCTAGCTCAAGGCCTCTTAGGGGTTCAAAGCAGAAATTAGATCCAAACTCAGGATTTCTTAACTGGCTGGTAATTTTCTAGCTGATAGATGGAGAAAATGCAGCCCTTCGAATATATTTGGACAGCAATGAGTTTTGTATGCTAGTTGGTAGCTAAGGTTATTGGGAGTTGTAGCCCAACAATATTTGAAGAGAACAAGATGCTCATCCCTGTCTAAGCTACACTATACCCACTGTATAAGAACACAGTCTTTTATTATTCTAATTTTTATGATTTTTTAGTTATGGAAATTATAGAATGCAAAACAGAATGTTAACAGTGGCCATTCTTTCACATAATAAGCAAGTAGCTACTGTTTATTAAACTGCCAGCTTTTTTCACATTTCATTCAGGATAACGTAACGGCTTCACTCAAAGGTCGGTAATACTTGCCAGTTGTCAGTTAACCAATTATGTTTGCAATCATTCACACTTATTTCTGAGTAACATTGATATTCAATGTAATTTAGTTCTGAATAGATATGGGTAGAATTCCATTGTAATTTTAAAAAAAACAGATAATAAAGCCAACAAAATATTTAAAAGGTTAAAGGTCCTAAATGCCTTTTGATTTAACAGCATGCATTGCCACAAAATGTGCAATTGGTCACTGACTTATCTCCCCGCCCCCGCCAAAAAAAAAAAAATTGGTTACACACCAATAGCCATGCTGGCTGGAAATGTTGGAGACTGTTCAGGTAGGCTGTCCTAAAACAATACAAAACTCAGTAGGTAACCTCATTTTCCCTAAATTCCATAATCTATATTAATTCAGACATGCATATGGCCCTGCAGCTGTCTTCCTTCTGTAAACCTGCATGAAATCAACGTATCTTCCAAACAGATTGCTCTTTTCTCTATTGTGAGAACAGAAACAAAGAGAAACAGAACCCCCTTAAGCCCTCTAGCACCTCTCTGTCTTCTGCCGTAGCCCCTCCACACTATGTCATTCCGTGTCTGTCCACAGGTTGGGAGACAGCTTTGTCTCCTTGATTTTTTGTTTACCTTCTCACACTGTGGCACATTTGATCCAGTTTATTTTATTTTTAAAAAATTTGCTCTCTTTGAATAATGCAGTATTGTCAAAGGCCTTCTTGCACCTTATGAGGTGTGGCTAATCTGGACAAGGTTGAATTTGACATGCTGACAACAAAGAAGCAAGCAAACAAACAAATATCCAGACACAAACCTTGTAATACAACTTGGCTTGAATTAAGATTGACAGTATTTTTTACATCTTCAGATTCAAAGGAAGTAAAGGGAACATAAACAGAGCACTAAATTCTCTTCTATAAATTAGATCATCCACAGCTGTGGCGAACTAAAAATAATGCATGGAAGGCTATGCAGGACTGCTGGGAATCAACTACAAAATGACCGTGTGAGTCTCTCAAGAACAATGGAGTCTCTCAACAATGATCCACAGGTTAAGAGTCTCTTTTTTGAGTTCCCCTGCATGTGATGTACAAGCGTGTGACTGACCACTAAGGAAAGCATCTAACTGTTTTTAACACAGGCGGAGGACTCTCAGATATCTGGCACTTTGCTAGAATTTTGAGCAGCTACTGCAAATTCTCAAGCAGATTCCCACTGTAGAAAGTTCTTCCCAGAGAGGTTCACCAGGCAACAACACTGATGTCAATTTGGTAGCAGGCAAAGACATTTTGTTCCCCGATGCCCTTTAATCTAAATAGTTATCATTTTTTCATTTTTGGCTTTGTGCCGAAAATGGTGCGCGATTGCACATCGCTCCAAGGGCCTGCGCGCACTTGCCGGGCATGCGGAGCTCTGGAGCCGCAGTGCTCACATTTCCTACTCCAGTGCAGCCTGGGAAACTCCCAGGCTGCACTGCAGAAAGAAGAGGCAGGGCTCTCGTGCAAGCAGGCAGCAGCTGCGGAGCTGAAGGAATCGGGACATGAGAGCCTCATGCTGGAGGCTGCTCACGAGATCCCCACACCCCAGCTCTGTGAAAAGGTGCATTGCGGAAAGGGCCTAAGTATTTGGCTTGGTCTGTACATTGCTATGTGGTAACACCAGTCAACCAAAGCACTTCTTCCTTGAAAAGCAGCACCTTCTACCATTCTCAATGACATGGAAAGTACAGAAATATAGTCAGATCTACATCTTGCCTGGCAAGGTCTCCATTTTCCCTTCTCCAACCAGTCTACTACAGCTGCACCAGACTACAGGAGGAACTGAGTTTTCATAACATGAAATCCATGTGTTTCCACTCAAAGCAACCCCTCAAGTAGAAGTTGCAAGGAACAAAACAGTGGCCTAGAGGATGTAAATGAGAACAGCAATTTCTAACAATGTTTAAAAGAATCCGTACATCATTTTTTTTAAAAAAAAATAAGCATAGGGAAAAATTTTAAAAGATTAAGAATGGGCAATAGCTGTCAAAATTTATTTGGACAGGAAGAAAAAGAGAGCAGGGTAAGCTTTACTAATGAATTTGTAAATCATTTCCCTTTCTCAAACCTCAGAAGGAAATCTGTAAAAATAAGAATACTAGATAACTAGACTTCTTCCATCTTGCTCAAATAAATTTCCTTCAAAAATTTCCTTCAAAAATTAGATGTGGTCCTAGGTGAAGTTTAATAAATAATTTTCGGGGGTGGGGAGAGAAGAAAATGAAATCAAATAAGATAATGAGAATTAGAATGTGCCTGGTTTACAGACCTTATAATTTGTGCATTATTAATTGGAAGTCCCCTGTTCAAATCAAGATACGACTGGGGTGAAAAATTGCTCTCTCAGCTTCAGGGCACATACTACCATTAGTAAGAACAGAATAATAAAACTGTCATACTGCAGAAAGGCTTTTATAAACGTTGCTGAGATAAGATGTGCAAAACACTTTGAGAACGTCCAAAACAAAGTATAAAAATTATTATAGTTAGGAGATGAAGGGCTGAGAAAGGTCACCTAGCTATAAGAGGGTGAGTATGACAGAGGGCACTAACATTTTACCCTCACCCCTTTATCTTGGCTCCCCACCTCTCATATCTCATTATTTCTCAGTCCTTTTCTTTTTCTTTTTTTTTAACTATGCACCCATGACTCTTAATCCCCAGCACCCCACACACTGCTTTACTTCCTTGCTCTCTTCAACAGGACCCTTACTCCCTTGCCGTTCTCCTCATTGCCAAAATAATGCCACCTTAGAGCAAATAATGCTGCCATTCAACTTGTCATATCTCTACTGCTTTCTTTTTTAGGAGAAGAAAAAATTCCAGAAGTGCAAGGCACTTGTACAAACACAGAGTAAAGGAGGTTGGATGCTAACCTTCTCACTAGGCAGGTTTTGTCAGAAGGGGGAGGAGGTCAGGAGAGGTTAGCTGGGTGCACACTTTTAACTGCTCAACTAATTGTGGTGCACTGGCGCAGATGTGTTAAACTGAAACAGCATACTCATGATGCTCCAAATTATCCATTTAATGCACTTGTTAACAAGCCAAGAGGTCACATAGGTTAATTCATCTAGGGAACCATACAGAGTGAACAACAACCCTATGGACAGAAATACAGAAGGAAAGGGAGATGAAAACAGAGTACTTCCAGCCTCCAGTAACAGGCTTAGCTGGATTTTGGCTGAGTCAGAAGGATGACTAAGCAGTTCTATTTTAAAAATATAGTGGTGATCAGTGGAAGAAATATACTTACTGTTCATTTGAAACCTCGGTCCCCTTTATCCCTTCATGACTGCATGTGGTATTCAAAGAGACTATGCCTCAAAGGCCCTTTTTCTCACTCAGTACAAGTAAAGAGCGAGGTAAGTGCCACATCAGCTCCCTCTGACACATTTTAAATTCACACTTCACACCCCCTTTCTGTAATCCTTCTTCCCCTTCTCTCTTCAAACCTCAATTAGTTTAAACAAAACATGCAACCTGAAGTGCCAGATTTTCTTTTCTTTTTTTAAAAAAAAGCAAAATCTGAAACTTCCACTCTTTCAAAAACTCCTCCACAGCGGTTCCTCTACAGAAACTGCTAAAATGCAAGCCAGGATAAAAACCACGATATAGACATGTCCTGCATTTATAAAATAAAAGTATCTCTTTTGTGTGGCAGTCCCATAAAGTTGTGTCCAATCAGCAGCTATTGCCTGGCTAGCCAAAACCAGACCCCATAGCTCATGCAAACTAACTTCCCAATCTGGAAGCACTTTAATGACTATGAAATTGATCATGCCACAAGCCTTTGTGAACCAGAACTTGCTTCATCAGAGGCAATGACATTGTCTTTACTAGAAATCTCTGTTGCTATTGCCACAACTTGCCCACTGTCCACAGTCTGGATACACAGGGAAGTCTGATGAAAATTTCTGCAGGACTGAAAGTGGGCCTTACTGCTTTATATACCTGGAATGGTCAAGTGCACCAGAGGCTGGGGCCAATTTTTGACCTTGTGCCCCTCCTCAACATGCACATATAATCAGCCCTCCATGTCCATGGACTCTGCATCCACAGATTCAACCCAACCACAGCTTGAAAATATTAAAAAAAAACAACCAAAAAGAAAATTGATTTTGCCATTTTACTACTCCATTATACATAATGAGACTTGAGCATCCGAAAATCTTGGTATCCACAGTAGGAGAAGGTCCTGGAATCAAACTGTGGCAGATACCAAGGGCCCTCTGTATTGATGCCAAAAACAAAAGCAAAACAAAACTTCCAATCAATTCCATTTTTGTTTTGACTCTTTTTTTCCCCCTTTTAGGAGAATTGGAAGAGGGGCAAATAAAGGCTAAATGACATATTTTACATGTTTTTGCTGAAGTTTGGGCAATATGGGGGTGGTTTTTCCTCCTATTTAGAGAAAAAAATGTTAAGAGAGTCCTGGGGGTCTTGGTAGGTCATAAAAAGGAGCTGTGGTCTGTACATAACCTGTGGGCCACAACACCTGTACCCCCGCAATAACCTTTGTTCCTCTCTCACTGTCCATCCCAAACTTTCATCACTCACTGGTGTCACAAATTAAAGAACTGCCAATTATGCAGCTTACCAGATAAGGACATATGAGTTTTGGAGGGGTTTTTTTGGGGGGGGCAAGATTTGTTTAGAGGGAGTTTGCCATTCCTTGCCTCTGAAGCTGAGAGAGTGTGACTTGCCCAAGGTCAGCCAGTGTATTTCCATGGTTGGGGACTCAAACCCTGGTCTCCAGAGTCATATTCCACTATACCACACTGGCTCTCAAGATATTCCTAGACATCCTGCAGGGTATCCTTCAGCCTTATTTAATTTATTCACCACAGCTTATTCTAATTTGCTATTCCATTCACTTTATCTGACCCTCTATAAGTAACCCCAAGCCTACACAATTTTGAGGTAACGTTCTATCATAACCTTGTATTAATTAATATATGAATCTGTACCGGTCAGTATAATCAAGACTGAAAAAGTCTGAAGGCAACTTGATGATAGTAACATTTGTACTAACCCTCCTGAGATTACCAGAGATCATACACAGACCTTGGAAATGTTTTTTGGGGGTGGGGATTATAGCTCCCAGAATCCACTAGAAGTTGTAATCCAAAAAGTCTTCCAAACTCTGACCATACTGAGGCAATGAATATAAAGTTGGTGCAGACACTTAGAGGTGGCATAGAAAATCCTGGATCCTGCATCCAACTCTAATAGTTTGGGCTTTTAGGCTATCAGTTTAACACAGATTATGCAGCTTCAACAGCATGTTTGGCCTTCTTGTTCCAAGACTTTCCCTACATTTCCAGTTACCTTTGTTACAGATTGTTAAGAAGGATCTCTTACTTCACCTGTAAATCTCTACTGGTGTTTCACCAGGCTGCTCAGACCAAATCTCAGGGTGTAGTTCAAAACTGGGGGAACATGTGGCTCTCTAAATGTTGTCAGGCTGCAACTCCCTAACCAGAAGAGTGAACAATGAAGGATGATGCAAAATGCAATCCAACAGCATTTAGAGGGTTACACATTTTCCATCTTTGCTGTGGTCCTTTCACTCTGTCTCTGAGTCTGTCAACACTGCTTTCCTCCATTCTTTCACCAGAAGGCAACTCCTAGAGACAAGACACAGCAGGGGCTCTTAGGAAATGCAGGCTATTACATTACACCTCAGTTTAGATGACACTTAACAGTCTAACCTTCTCAGGTGTCCTCCACCTTAGATATTCTCGCCACCTCCACAACATTTCACTGTCCTGCACCCCAGAGACTGGCTCTGCACGCATGCAAGCATCCATACTCACACCTACAAATTATTAAACTCCAAGAAAAATAAACATCCACTAATAAGAATGGGCACTTACTGGTCATCTCCAACCTTCTTCACCCATGCCATGTCTCTCTCTGACTGACTGGTTGCGAGATCCTATGAAACATCAAGACAAGCCCTGTTATAATAAAGGGGAAACAAGGGAAGCAGAGAAAGAAGGCCCACTGAGCCTTTTTAGGGAAACAAATCCCACAGTTTAGATGTAGCTGTAGCAAGTTCCTGCCTCATGTCATAATCAACAATATTTCAGGAAGCAATGAGATACAGAAGGCATCAACTGATGTGTGCAATTTGATGTTTTATGCAAATGTATGTGGTTTATGAGACAAAACTACATGGCTCATAGTGGCTCCCAGCTAAAATTCAAGAGATGGGTTTCCTGCCTACATGGAATAAGGAACTATCCAGTACAGCCTCCAAGGTCTACATTGATCATGTCCTTAAAATTTGACCATAGTGTAGAATAAAACCTGGTGCACTGCTATAAGGCGCTCTTTCTGCATTGTTTCTTTCTGCATCAAGTCAGTAACAAAAGTTTGAACTGGTAGTTAGCCAGAACTAAGAGTCAGATGCAACACAGAAAGTGGATCTTAAATTGGACGTAATATGCCTTAGTTTTGGAAAACCAAACAAACTTTCAAAACTCAACTTAGGGCCCATCACCTTCCCTCATAAAACATAGGCCAAAGGCAGCTTTAATTTTACAAAAGGCCTGTTTTGCATGAGTTTTGTGCAGTTAATCAAGAAACGATAATATTATTTCAACCAGAGCATTAATTTTTATTATACCCACTTTTAGCTTGGCACTTATACTTCTGCATAGAGGTCACATAATCTACATTACTAGCATCTCTTAAATGAAAAATCTATTTCTTGACTAATTCAGAACCTATTTCTATTTTATAGTCAGATCCATGGTTCCTCATTCTTGTAATCATAATCAGTTACCTTGCATTCGTATCCAAATTTCACACAAACACAAAACACTAAACTGCTAATTACAATCTGATCTTTACTAAAAAGTAGTCAAATATATATGTAACTGAAAGATATTATTAGTCTCATAGTCTGTTCCAAAACCATCCTTGCGGTCAGACTTGCATCAAGTTTTTAGATCTAGATGACTATCCTTTCTTATTTTTTAAAGAACATTTATACTGCACACTACAGCTGGAATAGCCCTCTGAGCATTAACATATCCATAAAAAGAATAAAAAAAGACAAGACAGTCCCTGTATTCAGGTTTACAGTCTAAAAAGACACAGTGCAAAAAGAGTGAGATGGAGAGGTAAAAGGGAATCAAGAATACTCAAGGATGGGTTCTTACTGTTGTGAAATTCCTCATCCCTGTGAAATTGTTGCTGGACAACAACTGAGAGAGGTAAAGCTCAATGGACCTGGTATTTGTAATCTAGGATTTGTGACTTTATCAGGGTATAAGTATGCCGAATGCCACCTTACCAAACAACCTGTAATATTCTCCGGAACATCCCAAACATCCACCAGTCTAAAATGGATCTGAGTCTGTGGACATGTCCTACAATTATACACTTTCTAAAGCTGGAGTTGCTACCATCACAACTCTCAAGAAATGCTCTCCACATCTCTTTAGTTTGCTACAGTTTAACTTGCTACATGCTTCAAGCAAGTGGCAAGGAAGTAGGGGGCCTACATTTTATTACAGAATGGTTTATTATTATTTTTTCAAATCCAAACTGCCTTGGTTGGTTTCACGAAACAGCAACAGAATGTCTTAAATTGAAATTTCTATTGAAGAGACATCAAGCACATTCACATTACACACTTATAGCATTATGATTCCACTTTAATTGTCATAGTTCCCTCCTATGTATTCCTGAGATATGTAACTTAAACTGCCATGACTGCATCCTGTGGCATCCTGGGGTTTGCAGTTTGGTGAGGCAATAAAGGTCATGATCTGATAGTTGTAAATGTCCCTCAATAATCATGTGGTGATCTTTATTGCCTCACAAAACTGCAAACCTCAGGATTCCACAGGATACAGTCATGGCAGTTTAAGTGGAATGTAGCACTGTAATGGCCCAGTGTGAAAGGGCCTATTACCTGAGGACTTCCCAATACACTTATTTCCAAATTACCTGTGCCCGTGTCTCTTGTAGCTGCTTCACCTCTGCTTGCAGCCTTTCGCATTCAGCCTTCAGCTGTTCTTCTCGGTGCTGAGAGTTCTGGACTTCCTGCCTTGATTCTTCCAGCTCCACTTCCAACCGCTGCACCTCTAAGCCCTCGACCTGATCTAGGCCTCTGGGGCTTTGCCAATTCATGGAACAATCCAGTACTAGAAATGTAGAAACAAAGAGGAGGAAGTTGGGAAGAGCCAGGAGAGGGAGAGAAAGATGTCAGTGGGTAAAAGCAGACTTTAGTGACAGCTCCAGGTTCTTGGGGGAGAGGTCTTGGGAAGACACCTCTAGTGGCCCTCCATCTCTAGGGTCATTTCCACACTACACTGTTCTAATGTTATTATTCCACTTTCAACATCCTGTGGAATTCCAGGGGTTTGTAGTTTACTAAGGCCAAAGAGCTCCTCCATAAACTGCAAACCCCAGGATTCCACAGGATATGGAAAGTGGAATAATAGATCGCCCTCCTCACAAACTCCTGCCCCTTGTTCCAGGCCTGATCACCCTGGTGGTGGGCAGGAAAGAGGCGAGAGTCGCACAATTGCATCCCTCACCTCCTCCTGCCCCTCGCTCCGGGCTCGATCGCCGTGGCGGCAAGCAGGAAAGAGGCGATAGGCATGCGATCGACCCCCTCACCCCCTCCTGCCCCTCACCCCGGGCCCGATTGCAGCGGCAGTGGGCAGGAAAGAAGTGGGAAGCGCGCGATCCCTCGCCACCTCCTGCCCCTCACACCAGGCCGATCACCGTGGCGGCGGGCAGAAAAGGAGCAAGGAGTGCGATCCCACCTCCTCACCACCTCAATCGGCGGGGGGCAGATGGGGGACAGGGCGTTCATTCCTTTTTGCGGATTTCAGTATTTGCTGGGGGGGGCGGAACCAATCCCCATGGATACAGGGGTCATACTGTACTGCTCATTTTAGTTTAATTCTCTTACTGCCAGTAGGCAATCCATAGGAGAGAACAAGGGAAAGCTCATACAAAACCTGGAGAAATTATGGCATGATGCAGAAGAAGGAAAATGCCAAAGGTTAAGCTTGAAACTTCGGGGGGGGGTCACATGCCTTCACAAGATCTGAAGTTCCCTCGCTTTGCTCTGAACCCAATATCCACTACTGCCCAATGTGATAATACAAGGCAGCTGAGAGAGAGCAGATAAATGAGCAATGATGGCAAAGAAGAGCAGCATCAGAGAATGGAAGATTTTGGCATTAGCTGTGGAGCTCAGTGGGGCATGAGCTTTGATAGTTGCCTAGCAATGCTGATCTCCGACTCTGGTTCTGGAAGAGCTGAAGGTAGACCTGGAGAGTTAAGTCATTTTGAAAACAACAGAAGGGCCAAGTTGGGGATAACTCCTCAAACCTGAATTACATGGAGGCTGGTGTCACATTTTAAAAGATCCAACACAAAGCAAAATTGTGGTGAGTGTAGAAGAGAACTGCATTTGCAGTGCAAGCTGCACGTGCACTTGGGTACACTGTGGCTCCAGATAAAGAAATGTGTGAATATGGCCAGGTCTGGGTTTTAGGAAGGCCTGGGCAAAGTGGTCCCTGGTGTAGTCTCCTTTCTGTTGAAGGAACCCATGAAACTGCCTTGTTCCAAATCACACCATTGGTCCATTCAGCTCTAATACAGTCAGTTTTGATTGGAAGCAGGTCTCTAGAGTTTCAGGTTTCTTAGCCATACCAGGAAATCCCTGTTATTCCATCATATTCTCTCATCCAAGTGTCAACAAGGGCCAGCCTTGTTTAGTTTCCAAAATCATAAGAGATTGGATGTGTTCTGAGTATAATATCTGGTTGTGCTGGCAGTGCTCCAAGCAGCACTGTGAACTACATCTAGCCGCTTTTAAATTTCCCACTGTGGTCCAGAATGATGCTAGTTCAGAGGCACTGTGGGAAATTCAAAAAAGGAAGCATGCTTCTGCCATCAAGTACTGTTCAGAATGTTGTTCAAGAGAAAAAAAGATAAGGGAGGGGGCAAGGCAGCCATCAGTTAAAGGTTGGATCCCCAGTAGTTGTCTGCTGATGTGAGGAAGTGCTGAAGTTGTCCTGGTGTTATACAAGGTACATCTTGCCAAGGTTGACTTTTGCTATCTCTTAAAAAAATGCAATTTCTGAGAAGTTCTGTGGATACACATTCCCCTGATGGAAACTGCCAAAGGCAAAAGAATGAGACCAAAAATAGTGTCATATTTTAGCATGAAGCCTCTTACTGCCAGTAAATTAGAGCTGGGATAGGCATTTCAATCTTTTAAAATGAAGAAGGGAAACTTCATATGAAAAATGGGCAGAAAACAATGGTATTGATGGGGGTGGTGTAGCCATTTGGAAAATTCAAAAGGGTTAGCTTGGGACCCTGAGAGGGCCAAACTGGACCTCAGGTCCTATGGTTGCGTAGTCCTGGATTAGAGATAAGGGCATTTAGGTCGGAACACGTGATTGCTTCAGCACCTTGTATTTAACACACAAAGCATCCCTTTTAAGGCTCCTCCAAAATCAACCTTCCATATCTTCTGTCTCATGTCAAACTTCCTAAGAGGTAGTAAACTGCCATCTTAGCAAAGGGGAGTACTTCTGTGAGACCACTTGCCTTGCCCTTTCCGCACGTGGAGGGGGAAACGGGGGAAAATGCTCTAAAACGGAGCTTACTGACAGCCGGGTAAGTCTGTCTCCATGCGGAGCAGCGCGATCTCGCTGTTCCGCAGTCCTCTGGTATCCAAAATGGCAGCTTCCGGTTGGCAGAGGCTCTCCACCAACCGGAGAAGCTCGCCAGCCTAAAGCCCACCCCCGGCAGATCTGCAGGCACGCACTAGTGTGCGCCTGCAAATCTGCACCAGAGCGCGGCAACGGAGCTGCACGGGGCTGCGCGCTCCATGCTTTTTAAAAACCTCTGAAAACACGCCACGCCACCAGTTCCGGTCACTTTGGAGTGGATTGAGGTGCGGAACTACGAAAAATAGTCCGCCCCAATCCACTCCATGGTGCAGAAGACCTCCACTGGAGGTCGCTCTGCACCGTTTTAATACCCCGGTGCAGAAAGGGCCAAAGAGAGGTCAATGTGAACTACAGTCAGTCTTCCACATTGCTAGGGCTAGGGGCTAAGGACACCAGCAAAAGTGGGAAAATTGCAGATTACAAAATGTGTGTCTTGTGTCTGTGGGAGGACAGCGAAGACATGACAGAGGGCATAGACAAAATTGGAAAAGCCTGTATACTAATAAATATGGAATTGAATATAAAAAATTTTTACTCTGATACTAACAAATACAAAGCAATAGTATACAAATGGATGATATACACAATTAAATATATACAAACACTGAACAGACAGTACAGAAATTTACAGTAACAACATCAAGAACAGGAATGTTCTTTGGGAGAGTCTGCTGTTTTGTGTTGCTACTAGGAGAAATAGACACCCAGGGTCCAAATCAGATCAGGGAAAGGAGTGGGAAAGGGAATGAGTCAGCATGGTAGCCCTATATTTCCTCTCTCTTGCTCATCTCTTTCCCTGGGTGTGTGGGGGTTACTGGGGGAGGGTTTGTGGTGCTGAGAAATCAGGCTCCAAGCCATCCTTAGCTGGTCAGGCAGTGAAAGTGGAAGACCTGAGGTGGGTTTTCAAAGGGCTGCGTGGCCTGATCAGAGCCACTGAAACAAAAGGTTCCCGCAGAAAAAGAGCATAGTGCGGGGAAGGGATTGGAGAAACTTGTAAATAATCAAAGCCATGAAAGTCAAACCTACAAATGAGGGGAACCAACTCTACTATCAACACGTAATGATGCTGAAAATTGGATTATCATGGGAAATTTCCTTAAGCTCTGCCTCCTCACCTGCCAATTTTTAAAGGGTGACAATTTGTCTTTGGACATTTAAGTAAAGAACGGGTAAACAGTATTACTGCAGTCCAAAGAAAATGGACCATATCACATATGTACGTGTGTGTATATGTGTGTGTACATGAATCTATTTATTTTTCTATCTCAAGTAATTATAGCACCATCTACTGGCCAGAAAATATTGCTCATCAATCCAAATAGTTCACATACATGGAGAAAAAAAAATCAGCACTGCAGTCTGATTAATTAGATTCCTGCCTATCGATGTGACCGCACCAACCATTTTTCCAGCCGCCTGGAAATATATACGCCATGATACACTAAGAACAACAAGTGCAAGCCACATTTCACCCACCTACTATTTCTAATTAGGGATTGTCCTGAAATGAGTGATAATTTGCAGGAATCCCTCCTCCTCTTTGTTAAGAAAGCTATGAATGTACAACCCAGATCCTGGATACAAGAGGGAATGTGTGTGGGATTTTTTCCACAACAGGACTAATTCCCACACAAAGTGTGTTTAGAATTTCCGCCTCAGTAATTGTGGGAAGCACAGGTGTCTTTAGGGGAAGCGGGGGAAACTTGGAAATCAAAAGATTTACCATGGCCACCATGAAGTGACAAGTACTGAACTTCCTGATTTGGAAGCTGAGAGTTGAGATTCTGAAATGAGTTGCCATCTCTCTGCCTCAGCTGCTGCTCCAGGCTTCGGATCCGATTCACATGTGTCTCAACCAGTGCTCTCTGCAGAGGGATCAGGGCCAGAATAGATAGGAGACAGAGAGAAAGGATAGGGAGAAAATATCTTTAGTTTCATTGTGTTAGACTGTGTCAGACAAAGGACTGCCATTACAAAATGCTAGCAGAAGAGACCTGTGACAGGATCCTAGATGACTCAAACTGGAGCACCTGTTCCACCTTAAACCTACCTCAAAAGCCACTGTTGGTTGACTGCAAAATATAGGTAGTGGGCCCTCAGTATCCACTGGAGTTTGGTTCCAGGACCCCCATTGGATACCAAAATTTGTGGATGCTCAAGTCTCAGTATATACAATGTTGTAGTAAAATGATGTTCCCTATATAAAATGGCAAAATCAAAGTTTGATTTTAGGAATTTTTTAAAAATATTTTCAAGCTGTGGTTTGTTGAATCTGTAGATACAGAATCCACAGATATGGAGGGTCGACTGTAGTCGTGTGTGTCCATGGCCATGTCTCCTGTACAGAAAGAGATCAAGTAGTGGTTCCACAATTTTTTTTTAATTATTTCAAGTCTTTTTTTAAAACAGATAAGAATGCTGGTCTTGCTCTCCTTCACAGTTCCCTCTATATCATTTCTGGTCACCCAGAGAACCATTTTGTCAGCTGCCCCTAGACTGTGGAATAACCTGCCTAAAGAGATTCAACACCGAAACATGCTGTCTGAATTTTGAAAAGTATTGAAGACCTGTCTCCTCTGGCAGGCCTACCTAGTCAGTTTTAAACTATGAATATTAAATTGGTATATTCTTAAGTTTATGTGGAGAAGATGTTAACGTGTAATGGCTGTGTTTTAATCTAGATTTATGTGTTAAATGGTATTTTAATCTATACTGTACCCCACCTCAAGCCTTGGGGAGAGGCAAGTAAGAAATAATATTATTATTAGTATTAGCATTATCTTATATATAATATTTATATTATATTATATTATATTATATTATATTATATTATATTATATTACTTTACAGCTCTCTCTCTCTTATCATCCTCCTCTAGGAGGCCAAAACCCTATCTAACCATTCCTTAGCTGACACAATGCCTCCTTCTTCAGTCCAGTCCTCTTCACGAGATCCCATTAGACCCAGAAAAGGGCACACTCTAGTCTTGATGATCACAAGTTCCTGAAGACCAGTGCTTGGGTGTAACAACTTTACTTATAACATATTACTTTGGGAATTAATGAAGGCATAAGGATGTTCCCTTCATAAAGCCATTTTATTACATTTTTGTGTGACAACCATGATTTACATGTTATTTCCAAAACATTGTGAGGGGGCGTCATTTTTATTTTATTTTATTATTATTATTACATTTATATCCTGTCTTCTGCTCAGTAAGTTCAAAGTGGCATACACAGTGCTTGTCCTCCCCACTTTTCCCTCACAACAATCTTGTGATGTAGGTAAAACTGAATGACAAGATCTCACTGAATTTCATGGATGCAATGTATTTGAATCTTCCGAGACCCCATCTAACACTCTACTTTTTCCTTTAAAAAAAACCCTAATTGTAATTAATTAAAAAGCAATGAGTCATCTATAATGCCATGAATTACTTTTTAAAAAGTAAGGCTAACCATGTCACATGTATAAATAAATAAATAACATTTCAAGGTGTGCTTAAATCAGAAGGCCCCTGATTTGAAGGCCAATTTCCTGTCCTCCAGCTCTAAAACCTCCACTCCCAGTTCTGCTTTGATCCTCATCAGCTTTCCCTTCATTTAGATCTCCTGAGCAATGTCAGTGGCTTTCCAACAGCTTAGCTAATCAGATCAAAGCAAAACCCCAAATGCTTTGCAGTTTCATTTTCTCTCTTTCCCAGGTCCTTTTTTTCTCTCTCTCTATTCATTCTGGTTATTCAGATCCTCTCTTTTTTCCCTTAGTTTCTTATTCTCAAATCTCCTTTTCTTCCTCTTTGTTGTTGTTTGCATGCCTTCAAGTCATTTCTGACTCATGGTGGCCCAGAAGCAAACTTATCACAGAGGTTTCTTGGCAGCATTTGTTCAGAAGGGGTTTGTTATTGCCTCCCTCGGAGGCTAAGGAAGTGTGACAGCCAAGTAGGGATTCCAATCCTGATCTCCCAGTGTTCTAGTCCAACATTCACACTACTATGCCATGCTGGCTCTCTTCTTCTTCCTCTTATTCATCCTCTATAAAAACATTTTAATATACCTGTTCCTTATTCCTTCCCCCAACCAACTTCATTTGATGGTATGCTTGTGGGAATCTAAATGCTACAAGCCTCTGGCATACAGTGCAAAATATACCTTCCTTCCATCTACCTCATGGTACTGCCAACGTGCACAAGAGCAATAGGAAGCAGCAACAAGAGGCACTGTACAAGTTGCCAGCCATTCAACCATATGATATTCTTCATGCACCATCTATTGAGGCCGTATCCCCATAATTATAAAAGTAACCAAGAAGTTATAGTTACACCATCAAGAGAATGAATTTCCCCATCATTTACCCAACTGCAATCTAGTGTAGCAATAACTTTATTGTTAGGAAACCATTAATTGAAAGAATACTTTTTTGTAACTAGATATAAACTTAGTTACTAGTTACAA